>CM070772.1:19699259-20899259 GCA_036346955.1 Dipus sagitta | reverse complement strand
TACATGCTATAAATTCTGTCTAAAGTAATCTTTCAGTGTGATTTGGAGGAGCAAGTAGTCAACTGCAGAATGCAAATTGTTTTCCATATAATTAACCACCATTTTCTTCTCACATCCAAACGAAATATACATTGTCAGGATGGAAACTTCAGTATTTGTGATTAGATTCTAGCATCACATAGTTAATGGGCCTCACATCACCTGATGAACCATGACCATAAGTCTGAGGCGACACTAAAGTCCAAGCAGGCAGAGTCCACTCTGAGCAGTCTCAGATGGAAGATATATGGAACAAGGAAAACCTGGAAGTGGAGATGAAAGACTAGGAAGAAAAGAGATGCAAGAAGTAGAAACTTGGAGAGGAACAGGACAAACCCAAGAAGTGGGAGGGATGTGCAGTTTGCACATCATGGGGCATTTCCCTTTGTGTTGCAAGCTATAAGACAAAATGTTCGCAGTCTGGACAGAGCATGCCGACGGACCGTGCCTTGCTATAACGAAGCCTTGGAAAGTGCTTGCACTGCAGTATTCTGCTGCTGCAGTGGCCACCCACAACAGCTACCTCCCTCGGTGCACACACTGTGCACGAGGGCCTGGAGGCAGCGTGCAGCTTTGTGTTCTGAAACAGAACCAGAATCTGGTAACTTATGCTCACTTCACACACCCAGAGGAGCCATCATTTAAGTGACTTGCAAAAAGCAGCAGTGATCTGGAGCGCACAGGGCCAAGACACCCACCTTCCCCACAATGCCATTCTGATAAATGTGTTTGCAGTCTTCCGCACCTGCAGCATTGGGGGTGCAATAAAGCATTAGTTAGTGTTTCCTTGAGGCACAATAGACCATGCTTTGGGGAGCTGCTTTCCTTCCCCTTCCACCTCCTAGTGCTAGCAGGACAGGGACAGGAGGCACACATCCCTGCCCAGTTTGTTAGGTTAGCCATGGCCTCTTGAAGCCACAGGGGTGGAAGCAGACATGCTCATACTGCTCAGTATTCTTGAGTCAGTGATTTTTCCCTCCTACTTCTCCTTTGCTTATTGTCCTAAATTGACTTTATTAGGGAAATAGGAGTGACAAAGATTCCCGTAAGCCATAGCAAACAAAATTCTGAAAACGTCTCCTCAAGCCAACTGTGGGGGGAGTGCACCTTGATCTTAGCAAAAGGACATACTGTGGCGGGTAATCAAGGTCCTCTGGTAGCCATCTTGCCTGGGTGTGGGTGCCTGCACTTCAACAACCCTGATCTTCCTCAAAAGGTGAGCAAAAAAAGAAAAAAAGGTGGTGAGGAAAGAACGACTTAACAGACTCAACAGAGGCCATTATGAGCAGAGGCCAGCCAGAGAAACAGAAGACGGATGAGGACCACTTTGTCAGAGATGCCCAGGCCTTTGTCCCAGTGCGCCTCACCTCCCTTGGCTAATAGTTCCACTGACTGAAGAAGTGAAATGTTCCCTTGGACTCACCTCACATGTCACAAGCTCAGGTCTACATTACAGCACTCACTGGCCACACTTTTGGAAGATGGAAAACAAAATAATACCAGTGAACCCTTAGAGCAAGGAAATGGTACCCAGCCGTTTTGTTCCTTCCTGGGCAGGCCTGTGTGTGCGCATCCACGCACCGTTGGCAGCATGCCAGAGTGCCAGGTGACTTTTTGTCTCCAAGCTTCACTAGATTCTAGACTCCAGGGAAGTTTCTTGTTTGATGCTCCATGTCATGAAGGATAAGTCACACTAACAAATGGAGAAAATTCACAGTCCCTGCTGCAGTGGATGACAGCCTTATCTTACTCCCAGATCACCATGTCCTGGACAAGCTCAGTGACCTGGATCCCCTTGTCTCACCACAGTGGCCCTGAGGCAAGAATGCATGCTCCCTACCTTTCTAGTGAGAACTGGAAGAAAGTGCTATTGGTTACAACACTATCAGATCTGGGGCAGTCTATTACTTTGTTTCTAAGGTCTGTGTCTGCGACTTTAACAAGGAGAGCAAGACCATCAATCACTGAATGAAAAGTGGAAAGAGAAAGGTTCTTTTTAAAAGAAAATTATTTATTTATTTGAGAGAAAGAAAGAGGGGGAGAGAGAGAGGTGGGGAGAATGCACCAGGGCCTCCAGCCACTGCAAACGTACTCCAGATGCAAGTACCCCATTGTGCATCTGGTTTTCATAGGTCCTAGTGAATCGAACCAGGATCCTTTAGCTTTGCAGGCAAATGCCTTAACGGCTAAGCCATCTCTCCATCCCCAAGAGAGAGGTTCTTTATAGCATATAAGTCTCTCATTCCATACATCCATAAGATTAAATATGTTCTTCTTCATTATTATGATTGTTGTTGTTCCTACAATCACAATAGTGAATTTAATCATTAAAAATAATTTCCACTGACCTATATAAGTGAACTCTGATCCAAAAAAAAAATACATATGTGTTTTGATGAATTTAAATGATTCAAATTGCTAGGTGTGGTGGCACTTTCTGTCCTCTTAGCACTCAGGAGGTAGAAACAAAGGGATTGACAGTTTATAGCCAGCCTTAGCTACCTAGTGACTTCAGTTCAGCCTGGGTTACAGAGTGCGATTCAGTCTCAGAGGAAAAAAAAATCTACTCAATTGTGTTAGAAATTAATCAGCTCAGAATACAAATGCAAATAAAGTTTCAAATGACCACTGAGATTTCAGTACAAATAGGTAATATGTGTAATTTATTTAATAGAGAGTAAAAAAGGAAAGAATTTGGAAGGAAGAAAGATTCAAAGGGTACAAATAAAACAATATTACTCATAAATTCTGCTTAAAAATGCTGTAAGGAAACCCCCCCATGTCAAAATTATATATTTTATATATTTTGTTCATTTATTTATTTGAGAGAGAGAAGAGACAGATGGAGAGAGAATAGGCACACCAGGGTCCCTAGGCACTGCAAACGAACTCCAGATGCATGTGCTACCTTGTGCATCTGGCTTTCCATGGGTACAAGGGAAACCAACCTGGGTCCTTTGGCTTTGTCATTAAGCATCTTACAAGTTCAGCAACCTTCCCAGCCCTCAAATTTATATTTTGGATCGATAGAAACAAGCACTGCTCTCCTGGACACACAGGGTGGGAAGTGGAACTGCACTCGGCTCTTCCATTCTCCTTTGTTGCTGATGATGCGCCCTCGAGGTAAGATATGTGTGTTTTCAGGAATAATAATGCTCTGTACTGCTTTTGTGCTGGATTTCTCCTTACATCCATGCTTGGCCCTGAAGTCCATGAGGTCATCTTTGGCTGAATCTGCACATTGACATTGACATGTTATATGATCATGAAAAAAAGACCAGGACTACACCTTTCATCTAACAGACAGGGCCTCCTGAATGCTTTATTGGACCTCTTCACCTGCCTTGTTGACCATCCTCAGTGGCTACTTTGGAAACATTTCCAAAGACATGAAAGCAAAGCAAGAGGTAAGAATCAATGACAAGGAGACCGGTCGGGCTTTGCATGGCGTACTCTGCTCAGGAGGGAATCTAAACACTAAATTATCTAAGAAGGAACAAATCTATACCAGGTCATCCTTAGGCAGCTTGCAAAGCATAAGTGGGTTTCTGAAAGACAATATGTGTGTTAAGGAGATGGGTGTCTAGGGCTGGGAAGATGACTCAGTGGATAAAGGGTGTGCTGTTCAAACCTGAGTACCCAAGTTCAGATCCCTGGGCTCCATGTAAAAGAAGCCATGCAATCCCAGCACGCTGACTGGTAGATGGGAGCCAGACAGGAGAATTTCTCAGAAGCTTGTAGACCAGCTATCCTGGTGAGCAGAGAGAGAATAGCAGCAAACACTAGCAATGAGAGAGAGAGAGAGAGAGAAAGAGAGAGAGAGAAGAAAGAAATACTTTGCCTCAAACTAGGTAGAAGGCAAAGACCAACACAAAAAAGTTGTCTCCTGGTGGCCAGCCACATGCTGTGGCAAGTGTTCATACATGAACCACAAACACAAACAGCATAACCACACACACACACACACACACACACACACACACACACATGAGACGGGGCTTCTGGAGTGGGGGTGCGCGATACGGTAATATTGTGCAATGTAATCTCCACTACCTTTAGTAAGGTGGGCATTGCATTGCTGAAATAAGTTGAAAGCTCCTGACGCATGTGCCACCTTTTGTGCATCTGGCTTACATGGGTCTTGGGGAATCAAACCAGGGTCCTTTGGCTGTGCAGGCAAATGCTGCTAAGCCATCTCTCCACCCCTGAAAACATCATTTATATGTTAAAATCAGAAGGGGTGAACACAGATTTTTAGGTGTTTTCTGCAGCTACCGCATTCATATTATGTTGTGCCATGTTTACTTCTAAAAGTCTGGTTTGTTTTAATTATTCAATATAATATTTCAATTTATGCTGCTTGTTTTGTGTAATTATGCTGTTAGATGAAAATGGATCACAAGCACATATTGTTAAATCCTACCTTGAATTTGACTGATGATTTGTTTTTAGAAAAATACCAAGATACACAAATTGCTAAAAACATAAAAAAGAGTTTATCCTTCACAAAACATTTTTCTTTGTTATAAGCTTTCTTCGTGTAGACTACAAAGCAATTGAGTTATTGTCATAAATGAGGATTGGTGGAGGAAGTGGCTATGCAGCATTCTTTTCATTAACTACTTTTCTTTTGCTGCTGATGTTATTATGACTACCACGACCTTCCCTTTGCAAGAGGAAATAAGATGACTCTGAACTGGTTCTTCCCAGAAAAACAAATATGATTTTCAGTAAACACATAAAATAATGCTTAATCTCACAAATAAATGAATTCAGCTCAAAATAAGATGCTCTTTTCCATAAAACTCCTTAAGAGAATTTTAATGAGATTAAATACATCTAAACACAACAGATAATAAATTATCAGAAGCACTACAAGAAGAGAAAGAGATGATGTATCAGACATTCTGTCATTGCAAATTAAACAACAACAACACAAATCCAAAGTAAGCAAGGGTTTCTGTAGACGATAACTTTTCGGAAGGACTAAAGCCTTCTCTGTAGAAGATTGGGTAGGCATTTGGAATTCCTATCCAGATGGGATTCCCGGATTTGTCTTGAAGTCCAGATACCCACATATTTTCTGGTCAAGTGCAGGGTAAGCTTTATTTGTCAAGAGAAACTAATTTCCATTTCTTTCATGGCATCCAAGGAGTGACCAGTAGACGATAAATTCTTTGGAGCCAGTATCATATACATACAGCCTCAATTGAAGTTTCTTTGAATTTTCTAACAGATTCTTCAAAGATAAGATAAGAAAGTATTCTTGTTTATTTCATAGGATGCCTTTCCATCACAGTTTTATCTTCTCATCTGTATGCCAAGGTGGTTGAGTGAATCCTTTAAAAGTCCTCTAGGAGTCAAGTTAAAAGATGACTTTTAATCTGATACTATACCCCAGGCTCAGACTGCTCTTCAAACTCAGTGCAGAGTTGTTCTGGACCTTTCAGCACTGTGAAGAGATATGCAAGTAGAACCAAGGACAGATGGAACAGGGAGTCCCCAGACACAGATTTATGAATAACGAAAATAGATTCACACGCATGCCTCAATATCTTGCTCATAGTCACAGGTTTCACTTTTAAGAGTATAGATTATCCACTCAATCTTTATTTGAAAAACACTGATATCATTAGTTAAAAATAAGACACAGAAGCAAAAGGATGTAGACAGGGCTGGAAAGTTGGCTTAGCAGTTAAGGATCTTGCCAGCAAAGCCAAAGGACTCAGGTTCAATTCCCTAGGACCCATGTAAGCCAGATGCACAAGGTGATGCATGTGTCTGGGGTTAGTTCATTTCCAGTGGCTGGATACCCTGGCATACCTATTCATTCTCTCTCTCTCTGTGTGTCTCTCTCCCTCCCTCCCAAATAAATAAATAAATAAAAATATTTTTTAAAAGGATATAGACAAAGCAGTACAGTGTGAACAAAATCCACTGATAGTCAGGATACTGGGTCTGGAATATTGGGCAAAGCCCAGACATACTTCACTACTGTCATAACTTTCTGTATGGAAAAATTCCTGTACTGCTAACATTTTTTTACATGCCAATAGGTCATACATAAAACAGATGTAATGTCATCGGGAAAGATTCAATTTGGAAAAGTTTAATCGTAGGACTTCAGATATTACCAACGACAAAGGTCTTACACAAGGCATTAGTAATGAGCAGATCACGGACCAAATCTGCCCCCCACTACTTATTGTCGTAAATAAAATGATATCAGATCACAGCACTAACCATCCATTCATATACTGTCTGCTATTTTCAAGCTACAGTGTCACATAAGAGTTCAGACAACTGAGATGATTTGGCCCCAGGACCTATGATTTTTTTCCTACCAGGCCTTTCGCACCACAGGTTTGAGAGGACCTATCCACAGACTCTATGAGTAACCTGCATGGTTCTAACTCAGCTGCAGCTGACAAACTGCCTTTCTTTACTCTCTCACACTGAAAAAAGTAAAAGGGACCAGAACAAACATTTATAAATGAAAGAATTAACCTTCCTTCCTCCCCTTCTCCCTGACAGACACCAAGCATAATAATGGCCCTTGGGGAAGAATGTAATTGAGTCCTAAAGACAACAATTACTTCAAACTTTCGTTTTGGAAACTAAGAGTGCAGCCATAAAGAGATATAAGCTTCCTTTCCAATCCCCAGAAGGCTCAAAAAACATCCATTGCAATTAGGAAAAGAGCTGAACACTGCCCTGCATAATAAGATGACTGACTGGCCTCATGGAAGGGATCCTATGCCTGGAAAATAGGAAGAAACTTTAAAAAAAATTGTTTTTCTTTTTGATAAATAGTCAACATACTATGTATGTTAATTAGATTGGCCTGAGTATGTATGGTGTGTGTTTATGTGTGTTGTGATTTCTTTGCTTGCTTTTGTTTTTGTTTTTTGAGATAGGGTCTTACTCTAGTCTCAGGCTGGCCTTGAACTCACAGCCATCCTCCTACCTCTGCCTTCCAAGTATTGGGATTAGAGGTGTGCGCCACCATGCCCTGCTTGTTTTGTGATTTTTAATAATATTTTTATTAAGCTGGAGAGATGGCTTAGAGGTGTTTGCCTACAAATTCAAAGGATCCCATTTAGATAGTCCAGGACCCACATAAGTCAGATGCACAAGAGGGTGCATGCATCTGGAGCTAATTTGTAGTGGCTGGAGGCCCTAGTTCATGCATTCTCTCTCTCTGTCTCTCCTCTCTCTCTCTCTCTCTCTCCCTTTTTCTCTCTCAAATAAATATTTTTTATTTATTCTTAATTTATTTATTTGAGAGAGAGAGAGAAAGAGAGAAAAAGGTAGGCAGAGACAGTTAGAGAAAATGGGCATGCCAAGGCCTCCAACTGCTGCAAACAAACTCCAGACACATGCACGTCCTTGTGCATCTGGCTTGCATGGGTCCTGGAAAATCGAACCTGGGTCCTTTAGCTTTGCAGGCAAATGCCTTAACCACTAAGCATGTCTCCAGGCCTTATTTTTTGTTTGTTTGTTTTGTTTTGGAGACAGGGTCTTAGATCTTATGCTATAGCTCATCTGCAACTTGCTGTGTCATTTTGGCCTTAAGCAATCCTCTTTCTGCCTTTTCCATGCTAACATAATAAGCATTAGCCAACACAGCTGCTGTTAATTAGCTTTCAATGTAAAATTTTGGGGTCTCTTTCAGATCAATGGAGCCTTTCTTGGCTCTTGGTTGGGCATTAACCCAGGAGTTAGGTTCAAAATGGTCACAGTCACACAAAACTTCCACTGAGTCAATGACATCTAGGTTCCTGCCTTATGAACCTGAAGCATGAAGTCCACAGACAAAGAGTCTGAAGTTCAGGGTCTGGAGAGATTGCTTGGTGGTTAAAGTTCTTGCCTGTGAAGCCTAAGGACTTAGGGTTGAATTCCTAGAACACCCAAGCCAGACGCACAAGGTGGTGCATGCATCTGGAGTTCATTTGCAGTGGCTGGAGACCCTGGTGTACCCATTCTTTCTCTATCTGCCTCAATCTCTCTCTCTCTCTCACACACACACAAATAATAAATAAAAGATTTTTTAAAAAGAAGATAAGGATAAAGCTAGATCTCCCTTTATAGGCTAGAGGACCTTTCCACTTCTAGCCAAGAATTACAAACAAAACAACTGCTCACTTTTGGGGAGAGTTCTTGTTACCTTTAGCTGCCTAGTCAATTTCTATCTCACTTCCCACTCTGAAAAGGTCACCCTAACTACTTCACTCTGTTCTCTACAAATCATATCCAACTCTGCCTAACAATTCCATTCTTTCCTACCTGAAAATGTGGAGATAGAAATTGACATGCTATAAAGGCAGAGGAGGGATCAAGACCAACTGTGACGGGAAGTCTTTCTGGGCTCCTCTGCATGCCTTATATGGTCCATTCTATAGACTTGAGGGTCAGAAGAGTGGAATCAGGGTGTGGGGCTGGAAGATGACTCAGTCAATATACTATGTGCCTAACAAGCATGAGGATGGGCATTCAGATCCGCAATACCCAAGTAAAATCCCTGCATGGTGGCGGGACCTGCAATCCCCGCATGTGGAAGGTGGAGATAGGAGTCATTACCTTGTCAAGTAGGTGAGCTCAGTGCTCAGGGAAAGAATCTGTTTCCAAAACTAAGGCAAAGAGCAGCTGAGGAAGACATCCAATGTCCATCTCTTGTCTCCCCATGTGCGTGCGCGCGCACACACACACACACACACACACACATAGAAAAAGAACGAATAAAGAAGCTGGGGATGTACCTGTGCTTTTGTAAGCTTTTGTTTTTGTTTGTTTGTTTGTTTTGTTTTTTTGAAACTAGATAAAAGGATATTTCATGCATTGCTCTGTCTCTTCTTTGTTCCTTGGGGATAAACTGTGAAAGACTTTTAAATCAAACAAAAAGATTAGTAGGTCCCACAGTCTGTTTTCTGCTGCTATCACAGAATACGACACACTGGGAAAATTATACACAATAGAAATTTATTTGGCTCATGGTTCTGGAGGCTGGCGATTCTAAAATCAAAGGGTTGCATCTGGAAAGGGCCTTTGTGTCACATAATAACACGGCAGAAGGGCAGAAGGAGCACATGCGAGACAAGATAATCGCAGTGAACCCATTCTTTTTATAGCAGGAACCTACTCCTGAGATAAATAACACACTCCAATAAGGAAAGACATCCATCCATTCATCCACCCATTCAAAGCAGAGACTTTGTGATGTAACACCTCCTTAAGACCCACCTGTGACGACTGAGAGGAGAATAAGACAGGGTGAGCTCTTGGAAGCTTTAAATAAGGACTGAAAACATTAGCATAGGAGAGGAATGTGCTGGTAAAGAAGAAGGTTGAAGAGCCCTGGCTGGAATCGCTGAGTAAGTCACACTGACAGGCCAGAGTGCCTGCGTGTGACTTGTGGCTCATTGTAACAACAAAATGTGCAACCACTGGTTATAGGTTTAAAATGGGATTAAAGAAGAAACTCACTGCTCAAATGACGCCCCCTACCTCCATCTTTGGTACTGCATTTGCAGTTTGAGCTTCTCAAGGTTCTCTCTGCTCTAGCCCACTTCCAACCTTGGAAAGGTATCTTTTTCTAATAAACGGTCTTCCTTCTACACTCCATGCGTCTCTCCAATTCCTTGTTCCAGGATGGTAATCTGATAAGATGTTTGGCAAGAAGGAAAGTTTCCTAAAAGAGACGTTTGTACTTTCTTGACTATCAGAATATTGAAACAATGCATTCCAAGAAATTGTCATTTCCTCAGGCTGGGAAAAGAAAAGCCCAGATTCCGGTGGCCACTATGGGAAGGAACTTGATTCAGGGACACTCTCAAAGGAGACACGGGAGTTGAGACCACAGGATAGCGAAGGCCACACCTTGACTGGAATTACTTAGCTATACATGGTTCTTGTCTTCTTCTTTAAACGTGAACATCATATTAGGACCCTGAACATGGACTAGTGGGGGTCACAGGACCTCTTTGTTCTTCCCACTGTGCCCACATTGAATAACTCTCATCATTCTGTGTTTCTATCATCTTGGCTCTTTTAAATGGCACATTGAAGATGGATGGCCAAGACTGCTTTGAAGGTGGAAAGGTGGTGGTTAGGACTCAGACTCTGACCCTAATAACTCCAGTAAAAATCCCTGCAGAAGTTCCCCCTCAACTTCAATATCCATGGACATAGATACCTCTACCATGGCTACTAAGTTTCAACATGAATTTTGCAGGAAACATTCAAACCTAGCACTGCTTGTGTTATGGGATTAGAGCTCTGAGTGGGATGCAGGAGAGAGAGAGACCGAGCTCTGGACTTAGAGCACTGTAGGCTCTCCACTCACGTTCGTATCCATCTTTAGCAAAGTACTGCAAAAACATGGACTCCGGGCTCGGAGAAGAATAAGTTATGGAGGATTTATTAGAGAGAGGGGAAGCAGGAGAGAAGAAAAAAACAGGCAAGTTCCCAAGCCAAAGGAATCCCTCCCCTCCCAGCCAGAGCAGCTGAGAGCAGAAAGGAAAAGATGGGGAGGGGCAAGGAATCTGTCACACACAGACACCGAGGATCAGGTCCACTTATATGAATTAGGTAACCCATCAGAATGAGCCTTATTTCCAGGTTCAGGTGTATAGGAAGGGCCCTGACTGGTTGGTGGGTGCCCAGCAGGAACAGTGAATCAGAAGGGGCCGTCCACAGGTGTGAAGCCTTGGAAAAATTGTGGACGAACCAGGAAGCTGATGCTTTTGTTTCACAGCCACCTTGGATGACACTGAATCACACTGGACTTCAGTCTTGCCAGGGCAGGAGCATCCCTGCTACTTTGGGCCAGTCCCTAGCTGACCACCTAAAAAATAAAGTTTCTGCTACTAATCTTTATCAGTTGTTGTCAGTGGATGTGTCCAGCATGTCCTCAAGATTACTAAGTATGTGACATGGTACACTTTTTTTTTTTTTTTTTTTTTTTTTTTTGTTTTGAGAGAGAGAGGGAGAGAGAAAGAGAGAATGGGCTTGCCAGGGCCTTCAGCCGCAAACGAATGCCAGACGCATGCGCCCCCTTGTGCCTCATGTGCAACATTGCATGCTTGTATCACTGCGTCTGGCTTAGTGGGAGATGGCTTAGCTGTTATGGCCTGCCGAGCCTAAGAACTCATGTTCAAATATCCAGGTCCCAGTAAGCCAGACATTGTACTTTTCATAATCTAAGCTTCGTGCAGCTTTGTACATAGCCTATAACTCAGAGTCATCCAAAGGAAAAGTCCATACACAATGCCAATAACTTCTGTCCAAAACTACAGTTTGTTTTCTTCCTGCCTTGTATTTCTTCCCTCCTAAGAAAATAAGTACTTTTGAATCTACTTGTAAGTTCATTTCTCTACTCACGAATAGCTTTGGTATGCATGGCACTTTAAATTCTCCTTGGAACCAGTTGTAGCATCTTCCTGGATTCCACTTATGTTAACGACTTTCAGACTTAAAAAAAAAAAAAAAAAAAAAACAACTTAACATGTATTCACTTCATATTTTGAAGTTACTGTGGTTTTAAAATTTCAAATATATACATATATATTTTAAGGATTGCCATTTCACTTTAATAATTCCCAATTCTACAAGGAAACGTATATATTGCTTGCCCAACCTGCAGTTATGAACACGAGGACAATGGGAAGGCAGATGTGGTGAAAATGATCTGCTTACAACTACCTCTTGTACTTCTGGAGAGAGAATGTAGTCTCTTGTCTCGGGGACGGAGGGCTAGAGCAGCCTACAGGGGTACTGGGAGGCGGACTGAGGAAGGACGGCTGCTCTGAGAGTCCCACGCAAAGGACAGCTTGGGCAATGCATGCAGGAAAATGTTCAGATGTTTCTTATGCCTTGCAGGTCAGTCACCTCTGGCTGAGGGAAGATTTGGTGGCAATAGGAAGTGCGTTCATATTTGCATTACAACTGAATCTGCAGGGAGCCACATCTAGTCCCCACCACTAGATGTCGCTGGCACTGCAGGAAACCACATGTAATCCGCCTTTATAAGATGGCGCTGACCTCGTGGCGTTCAGCTTCTTTACGACAGTGCTTTCGCGCCAACCGTATTCAAGGTACGCGCATGCGCTTGACGCAACCTGTCCTGAGCCTATCCCGTGGCGCCTGGTGGTGACAGGCGGGTGAGCAGCCAATCAGTAGGTGCCTTCTTGCCCATCCCCCTATAAAAGTAGCTGCACATCCCGCCCCCGCGTCCTTCTCCTTCCGCTCTCCTGTTAACCAAGAGCTCTCCAATAAAGTGTGATCAAGAAGGATCCTCGTGTGGTGATTGTTCTTTCCCGCTGGTCGGGGGGGCTCGCCGCAAAGTGGTGCCGAAATCCCCGGGACGCTGGGAGCCTTGTGGGCACCAGGTGAAGGACCAAAAGGAGGATTCAGAACTTGACACACGGAGAGGAAGGTACCAGTAAGTCATTCTTTCTTTTTCTTTTCTTTTCTTTTCTGTGTCTCAGTCATGTCCGTGTCTGAGGGCCTCACTGTTCTTGCTGTTTTTTGTTTGTTTTGTCTGGGTCTTTCTATTGTTTTGCGTTCGTTTCTATCCTGCCTAGTCTGCTAATAGCCTGGACCGGTTAAACCCGCGGTAGACAACGCGGCTCTGGTCCTTGGAGCCTCGAGTCAGATAAATCCTCGATAGCTAACGTGGGGCTGGCTGTTAGTTTTATTTCCAGCCTTCCAGCTCGTGATGGGCAATACATCGAGTGCCCGGCATTCTCCCATTGATTTTACTCAGCCTATAAAGGAAGTTTTGAAACAACGTGATCTAAAGGTCTCTAATGCCACTATTAAAAAGATTGTTAAAGACATTGATGCTGCGGCTCCATGGTTTGCGGCGTCCGGAGATCTCTCATTGCCCTCATGGGAAAAGCTGGGTAAAGACCTTGAGGCGGCTAGGGAGGAGGGTCACTTAGGTCGAGGTACCCTCCCTTTCTGGAGGATGATACATTCTTGTTTACGTTCTGGAAGCCACCCGGACCCACTTCAGGAGGGCCGGAGACGGCTCAGACAACATCAGGATAGTTTGTCAGAATCTGATGCAAGTGGGGATAGCAAACCCAGATTATATAAGGAAGTACAGGAAAGAAGGGCCAGTCAGTTCCCGGGAGGAGTTCCCAATGTGGCCAGTCATTTCAAGGAAAAGGTTCCCTGCCATGTAGAGGAGAAGGCACCCCCGTTAGAAGAGAGTAATGAGGGCTCCGGCTGTATGCACAGGAGGGGTGAGGACTTCCCTAGGGCCCCGCCGCAGCAGGGGGCTGTGGGGTTATATCCTTCCCTACAGCCGCTGCGACACCTGAGTATACGAGATGATCACGGCAGTAGTTCTGCTTCTGATCAGGAGGACTCCAGTGGGACAGAGGGACAGGATTTAGAGGAGGCAGCTTTACATTGTGCTCAGGATGCTCAGTTTGTGGGCAGGCGTGTCTGCCCTCCCGCGGTTAGGGGGAGGAGTGCCTTAAAAGAGGAAGTTGGTATTCGGAACCGAGCACCGCCGCCTAGTGCTCTGCCACGCCCTCATGTTCCCCCCCCCCATGTCCCAGCCGAGGATCGCTGCCATTTTGTTAAGCCGCGGACGTGGTCCCGCCTGGCCTCCGCTTTCCCGGTTTTTTTGAATAACACTACCAATCAAAGAGGCTGGGAGCCAATCCCCTATACGGAACTTAAAGATTTAGTTCAGGCCTGCAAAGATTTTGGACCCACTGCTGATTATTCACTTATGCTGCTTCGCAGACTCACGCAGCGCAACCTTACTCCTGGTGATTGGTTAGATTTAGCCCGGGCTTGCCTAACGAGGGGGCAATATTTGGATTTCAGATCACTGATTTCTGATAAAGCCCAAGAACAAGCTAGGCAGAATATTATGAAAGGGGACTGGGACTGGACTTCTGATATGCTTCTGGGGACTGGTCCTTATCTTACAGATCAACTTAATTTTCATCCAGACGTGTATATCCAAATTAATAATATTCATTATCAGGCATGGAAGGAGCTCCACAATAAGGGAGAGGCCGCAGGACAGTTGACTAAGATTGTTCAGGGCCCTACAGAGCCATTTTCTGATTTCTCAGCTAGAATGTTGGAAGTGGCAGAAAAGACAATTGGCCTTGCTGACCACAACATGCCGTTTATACAACAGCTAATATTTGAACAGGCCACTAAGGAGTGCAAAAAGGCTATACAACCAGTAAGAAGGGGAACATTGGATGACTGGCTCAAAGCCTGTCGAGAGATAGGGGGGCCTCTGTCTAATGCAGGATTAGCAGCAGCGGTCATAGCTGCCGCTAAGGCTCAACGGACAGGGACTCAAAAGGGCTGTTTCCGATGTGGTCAATTGGGACATTTTAAACGCCAATGTCCTCAAGCGGATAGCCCAGCCCCTGTCCGAGATGCGGGACCGGCACAGCGCCCCCCTGGGACTTGTCCTAGATGTAAGAAGGGAAAACACTGGGCTAATGAATGTAGATCTGTGAGGGATATTAATGGTCTGCCCCTCCCCCCTCTTTCAAGTAATCAGGACCAAAAAAACGGGGGGAAGGGCCCACGTCCCCAGGGCCCACAAATCTATGGGGCAATGCAGACACCTCAGGTCCCGGTGACTGTGGCGCCAGGTCCCCCGCTGCCTCAGCCCGGAGAGCAACATCGGGCTCTGCAGGCCTGGACCTCTGTGCCACCTCCGGATTGGTCTTAACTCCGGAAATGGGCGTGCAAATCCTGGACACAGATGTGTCTGGCCCGCTAGCAAGAGATACGGTGGGCCTTCTTTTGGGGCGCTCCTCCTCTACTTTAAAGGGTCTCATAGTCTTCCCCGGTGTTATCGATCCAGATTATACAGGTGTAATTAAAATTCTTTGTCATTCCCCCTATGGGGCAGTGTCAGTGGCCCCTGGGGACCGTATTGCCCAATTGCTGATTTTGCCTTCTAACCATTCTCTGTTTCCTGCACTAGATAAGGAAAGGGGTGACAAGAGCCTTGGGTCTACCGGTGTGGACTTGACCTGCTTGTCTTTGGAGTTGGATCAAAGACCCCTTCTGCGCCTGACCATAGAAGGAAGAGAATTCTCAGGACTGGTGGACACTGGGGCAGATAAAAGTATAATAAAATTGGATTCTTGGCCAAAAGCCTGGCCCTTGCAGAGATCAGCTCAGATCTTGCAAGGCTTAGGGTTTGCTAAAACACCACATATGAGTGCAAAGGAGTTAACATGGACCACTACAGAGGGTCAAAAGGGAAAAATCCAACCTTTTGTGTTGGATGTTCCCATTAATTTATGGGGAAGAGATATTCAGACCCAGATGAATCTCCGCTTGACTAATGAGTATTCAGAAGCTAGTAAAAATATGATGAAAATTCAGGGCTTTGTTCCAGGCTCAGGTCTAGGGAAGCACCTTCAAGGGCGACCTCAGCCCATCATCCCGGAGGAGAAGCTGGATCGCTTTGGGTTGGGTTTTTCTTAGGGACCACTGAAAATTCTGCTTCCAATTTTGAACAGGTGCCCATACCCTGGATGACTCATAAGCCAGTGTGGGTTCCTCAGTGGCCCCTCTCACAGGAAAAACTGGAAGCAGCCCAGAGGTTAATTGAGGAACAATTGCAGTTAGGCCACCTGGAGCCCTCTATTTCCCCTTGGAATACACCTATATTTGTGATCAAAAAGTCCTCTGGAAAGTGGCGATTATTACATGATTTGAGGGCTGTCAATGCTCAAATGCAGGTCCTGGGCCCAGTTCAGAGGGGCCTGCCAGCGCTTTCTGCTCTCCCCAGGGAATGGCCAGTGATGGTTTTAGATATTAAAGACTGTTTTTTCTCCATACCCCTTTGCCCTCAGGACAGAGAGCGTTTTGCTTTCACATTACCAGCTGTAAATCATGAGAAGCCTGATGCCCGCTTTCAGTGGCGTGTGTTGCCACAAGGGATGTCCAACAGTCCCACTATGTGCCAGCTTTATGTAGACTCAGTGTTATTTGTAGTAAGACAACAGTTCCCCTCTTTACGTATGATCCACTATATGGATGATATCCTACTCACAGCCCCTACCTTAGATGTTTTGCATGTCTCCTTTCAGGAGGTCGTCAAGGCATTGGAACATAAGGGTCTTTTTATTGCCCCAGAGAAGGTCCAGCAAACGGATTCAGTAAATTTCCTTGGGTCCGTCATTGGCCTTCAGTCTGTGAAACCTCAAAAAATTTGCATCCGTACCTCCCATTTGCATACATTAAATGATTTTCAAAAACTTTTGGGGGACATTAATTGGTTGCGAGGTTTTCTCCATGTCCCCCGTGCAGATTTGTTACCATTGTTTTCCATTTTGGAGGGTGATCCTGAGATTACCTCTCCTCGTGTGCTCACTGAGCCAGCTCGTCAAGCCTTAAGCAAAATAGAAAAGGCCCTTATGAAGGCACAGCTTAAACGCTTTGACCCTTCTAGTCCACTTCTTCTTTGTATTCTAAAAACAAGGGATGTCCCCACGGGAGTGTTATGGCAGGACGGCCCTCTTTTGTGGATTCATGGACATTCCTTGGGAGCTCGTACCCTGCAGTACTTCCCACAGTTGGTTGCCCAACAGGCTTGTTTGGGTTTGAAATTGTGCCTAACTCATTTTGCAAAGTTGCCTGATAAGCTTATCATCCCCTATACTAAGGAACAAATAGAGACTCTATCCGGTACGGTTGATGAATGGAGCATTCTTATGTGTGCTTTTCCAAATCCTATAGATAACCATTACCCAAAAAGCCCCATTCTGTCCTTCGTGGAAAAAAATTTAGTCTATTTTCCCCGGGTCACATCAAAGGGCCCTTTGCCCTCAGCCCCTGCCATTTTCACTGATGGCTCAAAAACAGGTCGCGGAGCTTATATGGTTCAGGGCTCAGAACCTGTGGTGAAGTTCTATAGGCCTGACTCTCCCCAAATTGTGGAATGCATGATTGTCTTGGAGGTGTTTCAGACTTTTGGTAGTCCCTTTAATTTGTTCACAGACTCACAGTATGTGGCTAATGCAGTTGTTGGACTGGAAATTGCCGCTTCTATTCGTTCTGCTAGTCCTGTCTCAAACATTCTTTCTCAAATTCAATCTCTCATTTGGCAACGCTCTTCCCCCTTCTATGTTACTCATGTTCGTGCTCACTCCTTGTTACCAGGACCTATATCTCAAGCAAATGACTTGGTAGACAAAGCCACGCGGATGACTATGTTAGCCATGAGTAGTCCTAAAGATATGGCCACCGAGTTCCATAGACTGTATCATGTTCCTGCTAACACCTTAAGAAAGACCTTTGCCATTTCTAGGTCCGAGGCACGTGATATTGTTAAGGCTTGTCAATCCTGTGTCACTTTCCTGCCTTCTCCACATGTGGGTGTGAACCCACGGGGCCTAAGACCTGGTGATCTTTGGCAGATGGATGTTACTCATGTCTTGGAATTTGGCAAGCTTAAATACCTGCACGTCTCGGTGGATACTTGCTCAGGAATCATACATGCTTCTCCTCTTGCAGGGGAAAAGGTTACTCAGGTAAAAACTCATTGTTTGGAAGCGTGGGCGTCTTGGGGAAAACCGCGACGCCTAAAGACTGACAATGGCCCTGCTTATGCTTCCTCTGGCTTTCGTGCCTTCTGTGCCCAGATGCAGGTTGCCCACACTACTGGCCTACCTTACAACCCACAAGGCCAAGGTATTGTGGAGAGAGCAAATAAAAGTTTAAAAGCTATCCTTTTAAAACAACGAAGGGGGATAGCGGAGAATGCAACCCCCAAGGAGAGAGTCTCTCTAGCACTCTATACCCTTAATTTTTTAGTTTTGGATGTTCATGATAGGTCTGCAGCAGACAGACATTGCCACCAGGGGGCACAAGCACATCCGGAACTGGTCATGTGGAAGGATGTGTTGGATAATAAATGGAAGGGACCGGATCCTGCTTTAGTAAGATCCAGGGGAGCTGTTTGTGTTTTTCCACAGGACCAGGAATCGCCACATTGGGTCCCGGCCCGGCTAGTCAAGACGCTGACATCAACTCCAGAGGAGAGTCCAGGGGACGAGGATGGCCATCCAAGTACGAGTGCCAAAGATCCTGTGGATGCTGATCCTTATGTGCCTGGAGACTAGTAGAGGAGAATTGCGCTGGGGCATCCTGTCTGTTTTCCCCAAGCCCCTGCCCGTTCGCCACACGGCGAGAGTCCTTCCTCGGTTCTTCACTACTCAGCAAGGTCTCAATCTCCCTACGGTTGTTAAAGACCTGACCCTTGCCCCCCTGGGGGAGGCTCGACACTTCGAGGAAAGTGGAAGTCTCTGCTTTACTCTCGCCCGTGAACGTGCCTCTTGTATACAACTGGAGATGCAGGCATTTGCTTGGTTTAGGGGGAACAGGAGATGGGGCCCAGAATCTACCTTTCGGAACTTGTCCCACAAAGCTTATAGTTACCCCTTCTCAGAAGAGGTGATATGGCTCAATGGTACCTTTTTTCGTGGCCAGAGAGGTACTGTGACTCTGCCTCAACCACGCCTGGCACCTCACTGTATGGGAACTTATGAAGGGGACCTTTGGCCATGGACGGAATGCCAGTCCAGTACTGTGGGCTGGGCAGATGTGGGACGGACCTTTACTTATTCCCCGAATATGAAAGGGCCTTTTCCTTTACAGTTGTCGTGGACGGAGGGACCATTTCTACAGGATAGTACTATGAACCCATTTTCAAAGTGGGTTCTGTGTGGGGTTAATGGTAGCTGCACAGATATGACACCCTTTGTTTTATTACGGGGGGGGACAGTTGCCCGTAATAATGTGTCTGGAGTAGTCCATGAGCTACTATTCCTGAGCGAATCCCTTGAATGGAGATATGGGAGAGTGCTCGGGGGTGTCACCCGGATAGGAAAATACCTAGGAAAAAATGCCTCTTATGCCCCCACCCCGGTGTGTGTCCATCCACCATTCATGTTTGTCCTTAGTAACTTTTCTTTCAGCAATTGTTCTAATGCTTCTTGTTATTTGTCCCAATGTTGGGACGCAACACTCTATCACAGAGCCATGGTACTTAGGGTCCCCCGTTGGGTCCCCGTGCCTGTAGAGGCTCCTAGTACATTGTCTTTGTTCAGGCATAAGAGAGATTTTGGAATTACGGCCGCTGTTATTGCTGCGGTGGCGGCTGCTGCTGCCGCAGCTACAGCCGCTGGTGTAGCCATGGCTTCTTCCGTTCAAACCGCCTCTACCTTAAATACCTTGGCTTCTTCCACAGCTGCCGCCTTAGACACACAATCAAATTTAAATTCCCAACTCAAAGGTGGCATTATGATCCTAAATCAAAGGGTGGACCTAGTTCAGGAGCAAATTGATGTTCTTTGGCAAATCGCTCAGTTGGGATGTGAATGGAAACTTAATGCCTTATGTATCACTAGTGTTCAATATGAAAACTTTACAAGGGCAGCAAATCTGTCAAAGCAACTGTCCTTGTACTTGGCAGGGAATTGGTCCCTAGATTTTGATGCGGAATTGGAGGAACTAAGACAAGCTATTGTTATGATCAATTCCACGCGAGTGGACCTTAGCCTGGCTGAGGGTTTTACCTCTTGGCTTTCCTCTGCCTTTTCCTTCTTCAAGGAGTGGGTAGGGGTAGGGATGTTTGCAGTTTGCTGCCTTGGGGGCTGTGCGCTGTGCCTCTGGTTGATTTGTCGCCTGCAAGCCCAGACCAGGCGGGACAAGGTAGTTATTTCTCAAGCACTGGCCGCTTTGGAGTGTGGATCCTCCCCCCAGATTTGGCTGTCGGCCCTAAAGAGCACCTAGTTTCCCCTGGCCCTTGCACCCTTAGGGCCTGAAGTGCCCATTGCACAAGGATAGGCAGAGGGTTGGTGTTGGGAACACGACATTCATTGGCGCTCAGGCTGCGAGACAAAGTACTGCACATGAGGTATGCTCTTAGCAGCCTCATGGAGGGCATGTTTGATTGCATATGGGTTGGTACCGACATCCCATCTCTGAGAAAAGGTACCGGACGGGTGAGGCACCAGCCTGGCTGGCCACCTGGCCTGGGGTCTTCACAATGTCCTTTGTTTATCAGAGATCAAACCTCTACCTTCACCTGCTGCGCTTTATAATAGAAAGGGGGAACTGCAGGGAGCCACATCTAGTCCCCACCACTAGATGTCGCTGGCACTGCAGGAAACCACATGTAATCCGCCTTTATAAGATGGCGCTGACCTCGTGGCGTTCAGCTTCTTTACGACAGTGCTTTCGCGCCAACCGTATTCAAGGTACGCGCATGCGCTTGACGCAACCTGTCCTGAGCCTATCCCGTGGCGCCTGGTGGTGACAGGCGGGTGAGCAGCCAATCAGTAGGTGCCTTCTTGCCCATCCCCCTATAAAAGTAGCTGCACATCCCGCCCCCGCGTCCTTCTCCTTCCGCTCTCCTGTTAACCAAGAGCTCTCCAATAAAGTGTGATCAAGAAGGATCCTCGTGTGGTGATTGTTCTTTCCCGCTGGTCGGGGGGGCTCGCCGCATGAATTGAGAGTCTACCTGGACACTACAAGGTGGGTTGTCACTTCAGCTTCACTGAAATATAATCTTCCCAGTTTGGTGCACTGATGCCCAAACCATTCATTGCCAGTTAAACCCCAATCTAAAAGGCAAAGGAGCATCAGCAGTGAACAAGTTAACAGCATCTCTCTCATGCTAGTACATGCATATTACAGAAGTCCTCTCGCAGTGTTCCTCGGAGGCTAAGCACATCTGTCACAGAGCCATTCAGTTGTTCGGCGTACTCCTTCTGCGTCTTTTCAGTTCCTTCAGAAAGCTAACTCCCAGAGAGACCCAGGCTTGATCAGCCCACAATAGCTATTGTTGCCGCCCATACTGCATGGCCTGCTCACCATGCACAGGTTCTGTTGCCCCGTGTTAGTCTTTGGGGGTGATAAAGTCGACAAAGAGGAAACCAGTTCTGGTCCTGGCAGTGTCATGGAGACGAGCACAGGAGACTCGGAGCCACCCAAGCTGTGGCTGAAGCCGAGATGACACATGACCTGTAAACGACCTCTAAGGAGTCTACCAGTGACTGTGTGGAAGGTTCTGTACTTGGCAGAGCACCCTAGCCCATTTCCTTCCACATTCAGTTCATAACTCCAAACTGCTTCTTTGGCCATCTCACATAGTTTTTTGTTTGTTAGTTGGCTTGTATGTGTGTAGTAAGTGTAGTGGTATGCATGTGTGGTGTGTGTGTGTGTGTGTGTGTGTGTGTGTGTGCGTATGCACGCAGATGTGTGCAACCTGTTCACAGGCCTTTGGAGGCCAGAGGGGACCTTCCGGTTCTCCCCTTCATTGCGTCTTTGTGGGTTTCCTTAAGAAGGAGTCTCTCACTCTTTACAGAACTTGCTGTTTTTCCATGACCCCTTATTGATTCTCTTGTCTCTGCTCCCCACAGGACTTGGGTTACAGACATGTGTGGTCAGTTCCAGCTGCTTGTGTATGTGAGTGCTTGGGACCCAAACTCAGACAGTCTCAAATACCTTCAGGCCCTCCAGCTTATGCTGGAAGCTCTCTTATCCACTAAAGCCATTGCTCCAGCCCCCTCATAGAGATTTTAAATACAAATTATTCATTCGTGAATGTGGAAGGATACAACATCTTTATCACATGTGATATGTTTCTATACATCCAAAGTTGGGCACGATTCTCTGGGGAGCTGGGCTGGAAAACAAACAATCTGAGTGCATAAATTATTTTCATAAGGCAGGACTTGAATCATTTAGTACATATAAAATAACTCTATGGTTTATCATTGCCTCATAGTATAACTGAGTTATAGTTTGTCCTATTAACAATAATTGATTTCATAAACCCAAGGCACTAAAAAGTGTAAGTTCTGGAAATTTCTTTTCTAACTTTAATTTAAAATGATGTTATAGAGTAAAGATTTGGTACTGAAAACAATGCTTTACGTATTTGGAGTTAGTAATTCGGAACACCTCTTTTATTAAAATCATGTGTATAAGGCAACACTAGAAAACAGTAAAAATATCATGCTTTGTTCCACACACACAGCAGAATACATTGTTCACCACAACTAAGGATTTTAACTCCACTTAGTTTGAATTTAAAAGGGAAAAATGGAGCCAGCTGTGGTGGCACATGCCTTTAATCCCAGCACTCAGGAGGCAGAGGTAGGAGAACTGCCATGAGTTCAAGGCCAGCCTGAGACTACATAGTGAATTCCAGGTCAGCCTGGGCCAGAGTGAGACCCTACCTCGAAAAAAAAAAGTGGGGGGAATGGGGCTGGAGAGATGGCTTAGCGGTTAAGTGCTTAAATGGCTTAAGTGCTTGTCTGTGACGCCTAAGGACCCAGCTGCAAGGTTCGATTCCCCAGAACCCATGCTAGCCAGATGCACAAGGGGGCGCACACGTCTGGAGTTCGTTTACAGTGGCTGGAGGCCCTGGTGCGCCCATTCTCTCTCTCCATTTGCCTCTTTCTCTCTCTCTCTCTGTCGCTTTCAAATAAATAAATAAAAATAAACAAAAAACATATCTAAAAGGGGAAAATGAGTTCATACAAATATTGAGAGAAAAATGACTGAATATCCACAGTGAATATGTGACTACAGAGAGCCACTTCTCACATTATAGACAGCATGATATAACTCATCACAAAACGGGCTGTAGAAATGGGTCAACAGTTAAAGGAGCTTCCCTGCAAAGCCTGCTGGCTTGGAGTTCAATTCCCCAGTGTCCAGTATCTACATAAAGCCAGATGTATAAAGTAGTGTATATATCTGAAGTTCATTTGCAGTGGCCAGAGGTCCTAGTGCATGTATGCCTTGCGCTATCTCTCTCTCTCTCTCAATCTCTCTCTCTCCCTCTCTCTCTTAATAAATAAAATAGAAAATAAAAAAAGAAAAAAGAAATCACACCAAAGGACAGACCCTCAATTTGGGAGAAATTGGAATGAAGAAACAAGTCTACCACAGGAAATGCCACTTCATGGTGGAATAGATAGAAAGCGTTTTGTGAGCCAATTCCTCAACTGTGGTACTTCCTTATGAAAGATGATGCTCTGCATCCTTCGCCAAGGACCTAAGATTGATGCAGGGTGACTTCTGGATGCTAATGCAAACCATGTTTATCTGAGTTAAAGTATCTTAGAGAAGGAGGTCAACAAACTATAGCCTGTAAGTCCTCGCGTTCCTGTAACGAATGTTTAATTAGGAAGCATTCACTTATATATGATCTGTGGCTGCCACAAGAGCAGAGCTGACTAATGGCTACAGAGTCTATGTAGCCCTCTAAAGAAGGCTGGCTGATGCCTCCCTTTGAATGCTAAATTCAAGTGCGAAATTTGCATTGATGAAACCTCTAAGCAAGTTAGAGTTGCCAAGAGTTAACTTGTGCAGATTTTGAGCTTAGAGCCAAAGAACTAGACTCTGGGTTAGTACTTACCTGCGCTCTCATTCTTGTCCGAGTTTATCCCACCAGGTACCAAGAAGTTACCTTCTTTTTCTTCCCCAGTGGATTAAATTTTCTTGCTTTGAGCTAATTTTCTTCAGCTCCATGCATGATGAAGGAGAAATTCATTCTGGAATTCTTTCCAGTTGAATGTGCTGAGACAGATGACTAAGTATTTCTTGCAAAAAAAATTAAATTAAAAAATAAATAAATAGAAGAAAGAAAAAAATATTAAAGGCTGGAGACATGGCTTACCTGTTAAGGCACTTGCTTGTGAAGCCTGAGGACCCAGGTTCAATTCTCCAGTACCCAATTAAGCCAGATGCACAAGGTGGCACATGCATCTGGAGTTCATTTGCAATGGCTAGAGGCCCTGGCATGCCCATTCCCTCTCTCTCTCCCTCCCTCCCTCCCTCTTTCTATCTCTTTTTTTCTCTCAAAAAAATTAATTAATTAATTAATAATTTTAATAAAAACTATTGCCTTTAAAATTACAAAGGGAAGATACTCTAGTATGAGTGCCCTCCTCCAAGTGACTGACTTCCTCAGTCATAACACATAACTCCATGGTGAATATCACTAACACCACTGAGGAAAGCCCTAGGTGCAATGGGGGTGGGGAGGAGGGGATATAATAGTATAACATGAGGGGCATGTGACAGTGGTAGTTTGAATTGATGTCCCCCAACAGACTCAGTTTATTGAAGCTTGTAGCTTAGATCTCTATGCACTGGCTGGAGGATGTGTCACTGTGGGTGGATCCTGAGGTCCAGCCCTAAGATGTGTTTGGTAGTGGGTATGGAATTCCAGCCAAAAGGTACAGAGTGTTGGAGCTCTGCCTGCAGTTCCTGGAGTGTGTTGCTGGTGGTATTTCCCCCTTCATGGACCTGTGAAAGGGGGCCACCTTCCAAAACCATTATAGAACTTCCCCGGATCAGCAAGTTTCAATAAATCCCTTCCTCCATAACTGTGCCTGGTTTGGAACTTTATCCCAGTGCCATGAAGCTCTCTATGAGAGGGACCAACACATGATTTGCTCATATAACAAACTTTCTAAATAATAAAAAGGAAAATGAAACTAGACTGACTGAAGATGCCCTTTCCCTCCTAGTTGTCCTGGACTTTATGATCCTGTTGTCACTGTAGAGTTTATGCTGTGTAGGAGACACTAAATTTTCTCTTATGAAAGTTCAATTTTACATATAAAATTTTACTTAATTCCAAAAACATGCCTTTTTTTAATTTTGTAAAGTGTTGACCACTGGTTTAATATGTGGCAGGGTAGGGAATAATTATGAGTGGCATATCCCTGTTCTGGCTGATGTTAGAACACTAATGTCAGAAGTTCTTGTTCCACTGTGAATGGGGGTATGTTCTGAACTAAGAAGCGAGACATTAAAATCCAACCTGTGTTTTATGCAAAGAAGAAGAACAGCATGAGGGAGAGTTTTAACATTTTATGAGACAATTTCAGCAAAACTAACACTGATTAGTGCCTAGAGTGATTCATTTTTAACAAAAATGCATAATATAGAGAATGTAGTTTATATTTTACTATGTTATGTTGTATGCACACTAATTTCTTAGTATCAAATAAAGCTAGTTTTGATACACATGACAGAAATGCTTTTTTTTTTAATAGAACAAGTATGTTTCAGAAAAGGAAAGAGGCCCTTCCCCTAAACCTGGTATCTTTTTATTTTATTTTATTTTGGTTTTTCAAGGTAGGGTCTCACTCTAGCCCAGGCTGAGCTGGACTTCCATATGTAACCTCAGGGTGGCCTCGCTGCTATCACTTTGAAGCCTCCTCTGTCTTGTGTTTATCTCTTCCTATGGCTTCTTCCTCACACATTGGCAGGACCAGGTTTTCTCTGTGCATGAGTGGAGGAGTCACTGACCTTTGTCCAATCTGTAAGCCACCCTAATAAGCCCAATCAATTGTTCCTTTAAGAACTTTTGTTTCATTTTGGTTTGGTTTGGTTTTTTGAGGTAAGGTCTTGCTGTAGCCCAGGCTGACCTGGCATTCACTCTGTAGTCTCAGAGTGGCCTTAAACTCAAAGCGATCCAGAACATTTCAATGATCTCAGACCTCTTTGCCTTATCCTACCCCCCCATCTCTGTGTTTCATTGGTTGATTTGTTTTGTTCTACTTTGCTTATAATAAACTTGGACATTGAAAAGTCCAATTGGAAGGTTCTGCAAGTTTTAGCAATTCTGAATTCTAGGCAGTCCCTCTGAGCTACATTTTCAACTCTAACTCTTCATAGTTTGTCTGATTGTTTGAGCCTTTTATCCCCTGAGGTTTGTGGAGTCCCGGCTACTCACGGGCAATGCTCCGAGTGGGAATGACGCTGCTCCTCCATGGCTGTCTCTGCAGGGGGCCACTCTGCACCCCATCCTAAGACAGCCATCCCTACAGCTACATTTTCAGTAGCCATTCTTCAGGGGAAACTTTCCATGACCTTTTTAGTCTGCAGGATTGCAAACAGAATTCATCTGCTTTTGGATTTAATGCTGGTAAAAAGAAAAATATAATTTGTTAATTACCACTGATTTTTATGTTTCAAGTGCTTGGCAAATTCTCATTTCTAGTAAGAAGCCTTCCTAACTCACATCAATTCATAGTATTCTGGTCTCATAAACACTATTATTTTTTTTTAATTTTTATTTATTTGAAAGCAGGAGAGATAGCACAGAGTCAGAGAGAGAATGCGGGTACCATGCCCTCTAGCCACTGCAAACTCCAGATGCATGATCCACTATGTACCTGGCTTTATGTCGGTACCGGGGAATTGAACCCTGGTTGTTAGTCTTTTCAGAAAAGTGCCTTGACCACTGAACCATCTCACCAGCCCCAATTTTTGACATTTGTTTTTATTTTTTGTTGTTGTTCATTTTTATTTATTTATTTGAGAGTGACAGAGGAAGAGGCAGAGAGAGAGAGAGAGAGAGAGAGAGAGAATGGGCGCGCCAGGGCTTCCAGCCACTGCAAATAAACTCCAGACGCATGTGCCCCCTTGTGCATCTGGCTAACGTGGGTCCTGGAGAATCGAGCCTCGAACAGGGGTCTTTAGGCTTCACAGGCAAGCTCTTAACCGCTAAGCCATCTCTCCAGTCCATTTTTTGACATTTTGAAATTACTGTAACAGAAAGGGGAAAGATTTAAACTCCATAAATTAAAAGAAAAGATATAAAACACAAAATTTCAGTAACAAATGAACTAGAAACCATTCTAGTTAGTGTTAATTTTGTGGACGTTTGTAAGTATAAATGACAGACTTACGCATTCTGAAGCATGAGGAACAAACGGGTGTCCCAGGGGAACACTGTTCTCCGTTTCTGCGAGTGTCAGCTTTAAGGGTGTTGTCCACACTGCTCACTGGTTTTGAACTTTATCTGAAGTTGAAAAGGGCTGGAGAGATGGCTCAGCAGTTAAGTATGCTTACTGTACATTCATGAGGGGCTCAAGGGATCGGGAACTAGCAAGGTTCAAGTCTCCAGCTGAGCACGGTCACGCATCCCTGTAACCATAGTCCCACAACGGCGGGGGCAGAGACCAGGGAATCACTTGGGCTCAAGAAAAACAGCCAACTCTGGTATTAGTAAGAGACTCTAGCTCAAATAAGAACAGGCAGAAGAGTGTTGGAAAAGGTCACCTGATATTCTGCTCCAGCCACCACAGGTGAGCACATTGGGGACCATAAGGGCGTATAAACATGCCTACAACATTACATGCACACACACACCACAAGCAGAAAAAGTTGAGAAAATGTTATACGCCACAATGCCCTATACTATAGCTAGCTGTCTTGTATCATTCTCTTCCTTTTTATTTCTCATCTTTTTAAAAATATTTTATTTATTTATTTATGAGAGAGAAAGAGACAGATAGAGAGAAAGAGAGAATGGGCACACCAGGGCTGCTCGCCACTGCATACGAACTCCAGACACATGTGTCCCCTTGTGCATCCGGCTTACATGGGTCCCGGGGAATCGAACCTGGGTCCTTAGGCTTCACAGGCAAATGCCATAACCATTAAGCCATTTCCCTATTCCCCTTTTGCTTGGTTTTTTGAAGTAGGGTCTTGCTCTAGCTCAAGCTGACCTGGAATTCACTATGTAGTATCAGGATGGTCTCGAACCTCAAACTCATGATGATCCTCCTAAATCTGCCTCCCAGGTGGTGGGATTAAAAGCATGCACTACCATGCTCAGCTCTTTCATTCTATTCTAAACATTTTTATTGGTGCAATCAAATAATTTAGGGAGTAGCATATAGTTGTGTAGAGAAAATGTTATGTGTATATTGTTAAGAACACTTATTTCACAAATTAGATAAACCTGTACTTCAAGCTTGCTTTGAAAAATCACTCACTACACGGTTTATTCTCTCCTTTCTCTGAGATTGTTGATAGTCATTGATTATTATCTTGGTTGGCATATAATCTGAACCAACTTAGGTATTTGTCATTATTTATTTGTCATTATTTATTAAGATGCCAATTTCTTCATAAGCTGAATGTGTGAGTCCACTCTTGATGTACAAGAGACTGCATTTTTACTTTTACTGTATATGAAAAATGTATCTACCTTATTAATTGTATCAAGGATCTACTTCTTTGAGACAAAGTCTCACAATGCAGCCTGGGCTAAGACTAAACACAGCAATCTTTCTGCCTTAGCCTCCTATAGAAGACAGTTTCACATTACTGGCAAGAACATTTAAACCAGACAGAGTTTATGCGAGGAAGGGTTTATTACTGGCTCACAGATCCAGGAGGAAGTTCCATGAATGGCAGAAGAAGCTGTTTCCATATATCTAAGCAGAGAGAAACAACCAAAAAGCCAGCAAACACCAAAAGTCATAATCACAAACCAACCCGGAAACAAGAGGAGCTACCAAAGTTCAAGCACTTCTGTATACTTTGGGGTGGAATTCAGATGTATCCCCATCACATCTATTGCGCTGGACCCCAGGATCTGCCCCCAGTGACCCAAGTTAAAAGTTTAACACCTGAGTCAATGAGGGAACATAGATGCAAACAACCATACTTCCTAAGTGCTAGGATTACAAGAGAGTGCCAATATGCTCAGCACAGGTAATTACTTCTATGATGGGTTTCAAACAATTTGTTTTCAGGTAATGATTGTATATGCAATCTTAGATTGTTTCTAAAAGTAGTTCAAGTGAATCTAAACTTTCAGTAAAAAAACACCTCTCACAAAGCATATAACTGTGATGAAATCTTTTCAATACACCAGTATAGATATATATATTTCCTTTGCAGCCATACAACAGATGATAGCAGATGGGTAGAAGATGTTTTACCCACTTCTTTATTCCAGTTAGGGAGACTTGGAGAATCAAAATCACTGAGCAGTGAGGAGCCCAGCAAAAGAGCAAAGCCAAGATCTCAGACAAAGAAAGAGACCAGACTCATAAGTAACAACCTAAAGAAGTCGTGTGTGTGTATGCGTGTGTATGTGTGTATGCATGTGTATGTGTATGTATGTATGCATGTATATGTGTGTATGTGTGCATATGTGTGTATGTGTGTATGGGTGCATGTGTGTGTATGCATGTGTATGCGTGTGTATGTGTGTATGGGTGTATGTGTGTGTATGCATATGCATGCATGTGTATGTGTGTGTATGTGTGTGTGGATGTGTGTATATATGTGTATGTGTGTATATGTGTGTATATTGGTGTGTATGCATGTGTATGTATGTGTATGTGTGTATGCATGTGTATGCATGTGTATGTGTGTGTATGTGTGTGTATGTGTGTGTTGCACGGATAGTCATATGCATGTCTGAATGAAGATGCAATTGCCCTGTGTGCAAGTGCATGAAAAAGAAGGGTGTGGGAGTATCCTCCTCTATTATTCTTTCATTTTGCTTCTCTGAGACAAAAATCTCTTACTGGACCTGTAGCTACCATATTTCAATAAGATTGGCTGACCAGTAAACCCTAGTGATCCTCTCTGACACTGTCAGGATTGGGGTTACAGGAAGGTTTTTTACATAGGTGGCTTTTTACATAAGTGCTGGCATTGAGCTCAAGTCCATATGTTTGCATGGCAAGTGCTCCAATCCACTCGGTCTCCTCTCCAGCCCCTTAAGGACCCTTTCAAGCTAAGCATTCATCCATTCTCTTTGCCTGAAAGAACAAACATGGCTCCAAACAGAAACCTTGTTTCCCTTAGCAATCCTCAGAACACCTGACTGAATCTCCATAACCCTTGATAGTAAACCTTCCTTTGTGTTTTAAGTCATCTTGAGCTGGTTTTAGTTCCTTGAAATCAATGGTGCCATTTGTAATACATTCTGGTTCCAATATTGGCTACAGCAATGTAGTCAGAAGCCAGAGAGATCTTCCCAAGGTATTGATTGTGTTGAGAAGGCAAAATACAAGAAGGATGGAAGGTCCAAGATGGTATCTGTAGTATGCCTGAATGAAATCTTTGGGGACCTAGGAGCTGTATATAGCAAATAAATGTATACATTCCTCATGACATTATATCAAGTTTTAGTAAGAAAAGATACACTGTCCTGCATGGATGTCCCTGCTCAACATGAGCAGTGAAAATTCTGGAGTGTCTCTCAGTGTACAGTCCTGTTGGATTATCATGATGAGGAAGGAAATAGGGCCAAAAGTCTTTTTACATTGCAGTAGTAGAAGAAGATCTGCTCCTATATTCTAGGTGTTTCCCAGAACAATCAGCAGCTTAGAGAATCTGAGAGTCAAATGGACTACGGAGAAAGGGACATTCAGAAAATAAATTTTGTTCATGTTACAGCTATGACACAGCTATGTCAAGGATGCTCTATGACATGTTGTCACTGTGTGACATTCCCATCATGTTGTAATTCGTGTCACTAAGAAAAGTTATTTAAAAATAAAAGGAGTTAGGTTACTTTTCAAAAGCAAAATTAGGATGAATAAGCCTATATTCTTTCTGTAGTTTCCTAGAAAAAAAAAATGTTGAGAGCATGTGGAAGATGAATTAATGAAAATTGGAAAAGCAGGTGGAAACTTGAGGAGGAGAAGAGGAAGATAAGACAAGAAAAATGCAAGATCAGGACTCATAAATAGTGCTGAGACATTAGCTGGCAAGAAACTTATGTTTTGTCCCCGTGAGAGGGCAAAGAGGCCAACAGGAGAAGGGAGTCTCAGGACCAAGAAAATTACCAAAGGCAAATCCAGAAAACAGAAATAGGAGGCAGGAGCATTGAATAGTATTCTTTGGGGACATATTGTTCAGTACTTGGGAAAATTCTAAATATCTGACCTTGAGGGAAACACCTACACTGCTTGAGACTGCTCTTTGGTCTCTTTCTAAAGAAAAATTTGAAAGAAATAAATGTTTTCTACCCTCTGGTGATTCAAGTAAAATGATTACAGAGTATTCACATAGTTTCTTTGTACTAACAAAATCTGTCTTCAAAAGTTTCGAGGGCTTTTTTTTTTTCTCTCTATTCTTTTCAATGGATAAAATAATCCCTCAGTAGATATTGCTTAAATTGGGTCAGAAGATAAACTTTACCAGAACCACAACAGCAACAAATGGGAGAAGGACCTTTATTTAGACTCTGACATACTTTATTATGTTTGCAACTATGCATGAAAGGAAATAAGATGAAAATCAAACTTAAAAATGCAGTTTCATATAACTGTCAAGAAACACAAACACAGCCAACATTTACCTGACACATTAGAGAGAAAAATGTTCCCCAAATGATGTGAGGTTAAATCTACAAAGGTGAATGGTGAAGGATGCATTAAACAGATGCGTCCAATCAGCCCAGAAAAGCAATCAAGGCGGCATTGTTAGTTTTCCTTCCGAGTAAAAGGCTTCTTCTGCTGGGCTTTGGGGATGGAATATCTTAATAATCGCAAGAAACGTTTACCTCACTTTGTCTGCAAGAAATCACATTTTGACTTAAAGTTAATTGTTGATTATTCTAAATAATCTCAATTCAAATCTTCACTATTCACTAAAATGTATTGTTGTAACCCGTTTGCTTTGCTATCTCCCCCACTACCTGTCTGCCAGCTCACTGAAAACACAGACTTTGGCTACACAATGATTTTCAAAATATGGCTCTGGAATGAGAACATTTTACCATTGCCTGGGAAATAAGTAGAACTGCAAATGCTGAGGTCCCAGCTCCGACCGGTTCAGTCAAAAACTCTGGATGGCCAGGGATGTAGGTTATTGAAGAGATGTCCTTACCTTACATGGCCAAGGATTTGAGTTTAACCCCAGCCCTTTGAAAAATGAAAAAGAAAAAAGAAAAGAAATTTGGAGGGAGGAGCCCAGTGCTCTGCTTTAAAAGACTGTGATAATTTATGATGAGTGCCAACTTGACAGGACCTGGAGTTGCCTGGGGAGGATTGGATCAGGTTAGTCCCTGAGCACCTCTGTGGGGGATGGTCTAGATTAGGTTCACTGAGGTGGGAAGACTGCGCTTCACCGCAGGTGCACAGCACCATGGGAGCGGCCAGGATGCTGGACTGTATAGAAAGGAGAGAGCCAACAGAGCAGCAGCATGCATCGCTCTACTCTGCTTCCTGCCTGCGGCCTGAATGTGACCAGATGCCTCAAACTCCTATAACCATGCCTTCCCGGCCATCATGGACTATAACCTGGAACTATAAACTGAAATAAATCCTTTTCCCAAAAATTGATTTTTGTCAAGTATTTCATCTTAGTAACGGAAAGTTGACAATGGCCAGAGTCTCTTAGACAGTTACCCAGAAACATTAACGGTCTTGGGAGTGCCGGTGATGGTGCAGATTTACGCATCAAGCATGATGCCTGGGACAGAGGAGCCCCTAGCAAGGGAAATTGAGCTTATGAAGAAAGCTACCTGCCAAAGCTTTCAGCATTCAGTGCAATCATTTGCCATTCTCCCAGACCTTACCTATCACACAGAAAAGTGAGTTATTACCTAAGTATTCACATTATGTAACTATGTTACTCTATCTAGGACACTTGCAAATGCCAAGCACTATAATGCCTGTTGTCTTATTCAGGATTAATTTCAAGTCAAAGGCTTTATAGACCCTGAGCACTGGGAAAGTCTTCTGACTAAGGAACCAGGTCTACTTTCACTGGGGACTCTCTAAGGTCAATTACCATGTTTCTCTACTAGATGGACACAGAACTAAGTAGCAGGTGGTACATTCTCAATGGATATTAAAGGAATGAGCTCGTTAATGCTATATAAAAGCAACTTGGAAACTATGATAATCCACCCCTGAAATTTATATCTGTTAGTCATAGTTTCACCTTTAGAAAGCCCCTTGTACCAGGGTGAAAAATATTAAACTGGTTGACATAATGTTCAAAGTATTCACTCACCCTATGCTGACAGAACACCAGCTCTAAAAATTTAAAGAATTTTGTTAAAAGGATTATTAGTTATAATTTTGTCCACTCTATTCAAGATGAGCATTTACCTGGAAGTGATAACCCAGAGTCAGAAACAACATATAGTAACAAGCATATAATTTCATTGGCAATGTCTTTAGTACATATGTTACTTGCTTTCTGTCATTACAGTGAATACTGGAGACAGGTTGTAGAAAGAAAGGCTTATTTTTGGATTATACTTTTTAGAGGTTGCAGTTCATGGTTAGTTGGCCACATTGCTTTTGGGGCCTGGAGCAAAGCCATACATCATAATGCATAGTACAGTTTTCAAGTGACTCTCAAAAGCCCCTATGTTATATACTTGATCTCCTGAATGTGACACTATTGGGATATGGTGGGACTTTTAGGAGGAAAGTCTTAATTGGAAATTAGGTATTTGATGCCAGGACATTGAGGGGAGATCGAGACCCCAGCCCTACCCTGTCTTCTCACTTTACTCCCTGAATGCCATGAGCTGAGCTTTGCTTAATCCCAAGCCGTCCGTCATATACCATTTCACCACAGGTCCAAAAGTAATGAGCCAAGCCAAGTAACTGTAGGTTGAAAACCTCTGAAACTATGAATACAAGTAATTCTTTCCTCCCTTTAAATATATGACCATGATATTAAGGAAGACATCAACATCACACAGTTCCCTTTGAGGACACATCTCCATGGCCTAAAGACCTCCCACCTGGTCTTAATGTCTCCTCGTCTCCCAATACCATCAAACTGAGGGCCAAACCTTGACCAATATGGACCTTAGGGAGACATTCTGGATCTGAACTATATCAGGGCAGTAAAGAATAGTACAGGTTAGCTAGAGCCATTCATATGGACAATATCTTTCTAGACATGTTTTAAAATGTCTACCCTGGTTCCACCAGGTAGTTCACTAGATATGACTGTTCACAGCAAACCCTTACAAATACCTGTACTCCTTAGTTATTTATATGTACACAAATGGATTAGAAAATAGCCTCAACAATCTAGACCCCCCCCTTCTCAAAAGCACCTACATGGGAGAATAGAGAAAACATTCCCTAATAGAAAATATGTAGTTTTCTTGAGCATAATTTCAGAACAGTAGTTTTGATTGCACACTTTCACTCTTAAGACCAACTTGACACTGATGTAACCTACAAACTATATCATTTCACAGCACAGGAAATTAAACCTTTCTTAAAATATGCTTCATTTCATTTATAAACATACATATTATTCTTCTGATGGATTCAAAATTTTTCCAGCCTTATATCAATGAATTTCCTGTATGCTATAAAAAGTGGTCCCTATAAAAGGATCCTTATTCTCAAATCCTTTCACAAATCCTACCCACCACTTCATATTATATTTCAAACTTACCCTGCAATTTAGTAGCTCCTTCTGTGAAGGTATTCAATATATAAGAAAAGTCTAATTCCTTCTCCCAAGCCACTTTGCTTTACCTGTCTAATGAAATACATTAGTTTGGGGATCACTTCTCTGTTTTTATATCCTCTTATCATCTAGTCCATGAATGGAAATATCAGTATGACCTATTTGCCAGAGATTCTTCTTCCCTCTAAGCCTCAAAGCAACCACTTATAACAGGACATCTCAACATAGCTTTCAAATTAAGTAACTCTAAAATCTTACCTCATGATCTATTCCCCAAACCTTGCCCCTTCTACTTGATTTTTTTTTTTTCAGATACAGCCTCCAGAGCAATATACCTAGACTGTGTCCTCAATTTAGACCATACTTCTACTCTTGACAGGCAGCCCATTACCAGAATGCTGTCTATTCTAATTGATTATATCTTAAATCCATCTACTTGGATCCATCACCATTGCCAGTTCACTTTTATCATTGACCTATATCGCTTCAGACGGGTTCTTTTCACTGGCTCCTCTATTCTTGCAGGCTATGGTAGACTTTCTTGACATGTATAGGGACTAATCTGATCTTGTAATTCCCAAATCATATCGTTCCTTCAGGAAGAGGTGTGTGTATTTTCAGCATGACCCATGAGGATTTGCTGACCACCTCCACTCGCCAATGCTTACAACGTCTGATTGCTGCTGTTTGGACTACCTCTCACATCCACACTATGTCCAACCAAGCTGTCTCGCATTTTCTCAGTTAAGTGATTTGTTCAACCCACTCCCTGGATCCTTATCACTACTTCCTGTGATCATAATGTCTCCTTACATCACCTTATTCCCCTCCAATTAGCTTAAACTTCACACTATCATCTTAGAGGATACTACATTTTTCCCAAAATGGGTGGAGTACAGCAATAGTTATAGTACGTATAAATGTATCTGAGAAACTTGCTCTTTACCCATTAAGATATTGTATTAGTCAGGGTTCTCTAGGAGCAGAACTGCTAGAATGAATTATATTAAAAAGGGAACTTGCTGGATTAGCTTACAGTAGTCCAATAGCAGCTGCAGGCCTGAGAATCAAGGAGCCCTGTAGCTTCTCAGTCCATGTGGCCAGATGTCTCAGCAGTCCCAATCCGGCACTGAAGGTCTGGAGGCTTCCTGAGGAGCCGCTGGTCTTCAGCCTGCACAGGTCTTTAATTGACACTGGCCTTCAGTCTGCGCTGGTCTTCAATCCAGGCTGGAAGGCAGGACGCAGCTCCAGCAGCCGCAGCCAAGTGGAAGGAAGGAAGGGGCTCTCTTCACCCAGAGCTTCCTTATATGAAGTGCCCCTCGAAGAGGGGCTGCCCGCTCTGGAGGAAGGGCTCACTTGGGGGGAAGCACTTCCTCCTTCAGTTCATCCTTCCTGGAAGTAACCTCAGACACCCACCAGAAAGGGATTTCTGTGGTTTACTAAACAGATCAAGTTGACAGCACTTTAACCATCACAGAGATGAAGTCTATTTCACCTGTCCTTGAACCTGGGCTGTCTTAAAACTTCAACTAGCAGTGTAATATATAAGAAGTGATGCTCTGTGACTTCTAGTGCTTGTTCATAATAGAGATGAATTTTTTTTTCTTCCTGAATCTCTTAGGATTCTCACCTTTGGAACCCAATCACAGTGTTGTGAGTAGCTCAAGCTAGATACACAAGGCCATATGAGGTTTGCTGCAGTAGTCCTCGCTAAGAACTTTTCCAATACCCAGCATCAAGCCCCAGACATGTGAGCACATGATGACTCCAGCCTCCTCCCTATGACCCTTTCCCACTGAGCTCCCAGACATCAAGGGCCTCAGGCCCCTCATCTCACTGAGCCCTGTCTGAATTTGTAGAGTGCTGAGTTTGTGAGCATAATAGTACTTTCTGAAGCCACTACATTTGAAGCTAATTTATTACACTTCCCTGATAAGTGGAAAAATGCTTCTCCTTGTCCTTTTGAGACTCAACACTACTGTTGTACACATCATGTCTCTCTTAATTCTTTCAACTCTGTCTTTACTGTTTAACTACCCTTCAACCTTAGATGGTCGATGAGTGTACGGACAGTGTCAGTTTTGCTGATTATCACATTCACAATGTTTATTCGATATTTGTAAAATCATTGAATAAAATCTGTTGGAGATCATTAAAGAAAGAGCAATGTGATATTCTGTTGTTAAAAGAGAAGCTACGGGGCTGGAGAGATGGCTTAGCGGTTAAAGGGCCTGCCTGTGAAGCACAAGGACTCAAGGTCAAATCTCCAGGTCCCACATAGCCACACTCACAGTGACACAAGCACAATGTCACATGTGTGCACGAGGGGGGGGCATGTGTCTGGAGTTCATTAGCAGCAGCTAAGGCCCTGGTGTACCCATTCCCCCTGCTCTCTTTCTCTCTCTCTCAAAAATAAATTTAAAAAAAAAAAGAGAGAAGCTACAATGCATAGCATGGAAATTTCCAACAAGTCCTTTCATAGCAAATTAAGGCAGAATATTATATAATATTGGGTTAAAACTGCATTATGGTGGTACTTATGTTTGTGAGATGGAAAGAATCTAAAGCCCAAGTAAGACAGATTTAATGGCAAGAAGTCATAAAACAATGCTAAAAATAAACCAAGGAAATTGATGAGAAAAAGAGTTAAAATTACCTTGATAAGTTTTTAAAACTCACATAGGTTTTGGAAAGTCAAATAGTCACTTGATTGTGTCACTAGGAATGAGATAAAAGGACAAAAGAACCTTCAAAGTAGGGACTAATACTAGAACCTTGCTGTCAGTAACTCTGGACAAAAAAAAATCAAAATATATTCAGTTACATGGAGGCCAAGACATAGAAGCATATATTTAAAACCTTCCAAGATTCAATACAACCTTCAACAAATTATAAACATCTTGTGCTTTCTTCCACATCATATATTGTAAGTGAAACTTAATAAGAAAGATGCCTAATAATATCAGATAGAAAGATCACATAAAAAATCATCAGTGGGGATTGCAGAGATAGCTTAGTGGTTAAACCACTTGCCTGCAAAGGCAGTTTGATTACCAAAAACCCACATAAGCCAGATGCACAAGGTGGCACATGCATCTGGAGTCTGTTTGCAGGGGCTGATGGCCCTGGCGTGCCCATTCTCTCTCTCTCTCTCTCTCTCTCTCTCTCTCTCTCTCTCAAATAATAATTAAATAAAAATAAAATATTTTAAAAATCATTAATGATCCTTTTCCTGTATGATCTTACTTCACATTTGATTTTTGTTGTTGTTGTTATTTCTCAAGTTATCCATATATTGTCTCATTTGTGATGAACTCTTTTAGGCATTTTCAAAATTTATTTAATTTGGCACATATACTTGTAAATATACTTGAATATATACTTGTTATAAAGGAAATGGATGTGTATGCAGGCACTATAAATAAAACTACTTCCAGAATTATTTAAAATCTCTAGTGGTTGAAAATGGATAAATAAACATAGAAACAGTGAAACTCTGTATATGGCTACCAACATTCTTTTGCACAAAGAAAATGCAATAATAAGGTACTCCAAGGATTAGTGCCAAAATAGATTCCAGTTTTAATATAAAAGAGAAGGCACAATAAATTTCCTGTGCAGGCAGTTCAAACCTAGCCCTGTGAGACAAAATACACAGTGAAATGGGCTTGTCGTGAAAGATTACTGCAGTGGTTAAAAAAGCACCAGCCAAGCTTTCCAGTAAGCATATGTAAGATAATGTATTAACCAAAAGGTAACCCAGATGCCATTTAAAAGCTAGCTGTGTCTGAGCTATCAGCCCATTTCAGCAAGCAGTCAGAGACTTTGCAGATTGACAGTCCCTAAAGGCATCCATGTAACATGCCCCTTTTAGCTTGTGCCTTTAAACAGAAAGTCTTCCAAAAATGCCACACAGAAAAAGTAGCCAGGCATGTAGACTATTCAAAAACTAATTTCAGAACTGCCCAAATCAATCTCACAGCTCATCCTGTCTTGCTCTGACTTCCCGGCTACAAACCTCGGTATTCATTTCCCTTTATGCTACTGCTCAGCTCACAGATTTGACAACCTAAGCTATCATCAGCTAACATTCGGCCTATCTATCCACTGAGAACTTCTCAATACATCTAGGTAGAAAATTCCCCACTTAAGAGCCAAAGCTTCCCAGGGAAGACTGATCATAATGCTCAGTGGAAGCCCAAAAGACCAATAAGGCAACGAGCAGTATGAACAGTAAGTATTGTGTGTATTTTCTCTTTTTATCCAGCAATCTATCTCATTTTCTGTAATGAAGACATAAAGAAAATAAATGTATCTTACTAAAATTTTATTATATGCTTCCTTTCTCATGACATCAATGCAAAAAAGTTATCTGAGATTTGCCTAATTTGTGTTATTTTGTATGAATATAAATTTGACCATCCTCATGTCTCAGTGAATGCACTCTTAACAACTACATCATGTCTTTAGTTTAAATTATGCTTTTGTCAAATTAGCAAGAACATTAGTAAGCAAGAAATCTACATGCTAATTTGCCATGTGGGTAATGCTGTGAGCATTCCTTGACAATACTGACATCGCATAACTGAATCATAGGAATGGGCTATAAATGTTTGTTTGTCTATGTCTTTTAACTGCAGAATGCTACCAGCTGAATAACTTATCTTCACGTTTATAATTATCAAATACCATATGTCTTTTTTTAATTAAAATGATCTCCATATTATATCCAGCTTGCCTTTTAAAATGGAATGAAACAACAACAGCCTGATTGAATTGGCTACAATATCAGCATATAGGGATGGCTAATACCACTTAATGTCACTCATTCCCATAATTTTTTGTTCATTCTGCAGAATACCAGAAAATCCTGTCAGAATCAGAAGCATCCATGATGGACTGCTATTCCTCCCTTTACATCTACAGTGTCCCAAACACAACAAAGGCAGATGCTTAAAGCAGGTTGAGATCATGTCTCCATGTCTTCCCATCCAAGTTCCAATACGTCCTAAACGGGTGCAAAGGGTGCTTCTGCCATCTACTGGAGCCCTGACATATTGCGATTGCAATCTTTTTTTTTTTTTTTTTTCAGCAGAAAAGATCAAAATAATGATTAAACCAGATTAACTAGACACTTTAAAGACCATTTTTCAGGGCTCTACTACATCTATAAGCACAGTAAGCTTTCTTCCAAGATCTCCATGAAAAAAAAAATATGTTGTAAAAGTAGGAACGTTTGAGAATGCCTGAGACAATTTCTTTTGTGGTAAGAGCACTGTCTATTTGCCAAAGGTGCTTTTAAGATGCAAGAAAGCCTTCGTGAGGAGTGAAATATCATAAAGAGACATAAGGAAAATATTTCTATGAGCTGGAGGTCCACATAGTAAAGACAAAAGTGCATAGCTCAATATAGCCATGAAAATTTCCCGTAAATATTAATTTTTGTTGCAGATTAGTTCTGACGTTTTCCATAAACACAACCAATCTGATTTCTCCTTCACTCAACAAGTAACTCTTCCCTGTGGTTTACTTCCACTTAAAGAGCACTTTCAGGGGCTAGAGAGATTGCTTAGCGGTTAAGGTGCTTGTCTTCAAAGCCAAAGGACCCAAGTTCAATTCACTAGGACCCATGAAGCGAGATGCATAAGGTAGTGCATGCCTCTGGAATTCATTTCCAGTGGCTACAGGCTGTGGCATGCCCATTCTTATTCGTATTCTCTCTCTCTCTTGCTCGCTCTCTCTCCCTCTCTGTCACTTTCAAATGAATAGATAAAATTAAAAGCTATAAAAAGAACACTTTGAATATTCTATATCATGTTGAATTCATAGTAACGTTTTCATCTTGCAATGTCCTGAATTTGGTAGATGTACTGTCATTTCCATAATCTGAGAAGTGAGGGAACTGAAGTATACAGAATTTGTAGCAAGACTATTCTATGATTGCCACTTCTTATATGCACATGCACCCTAGTGTAAACCCCTTCTTTGACTATGTGCTAGTCAGAATCTCTCCTCAAGCAAACATTAGCAGGAACCTTTGAATATTCTCCAGTTTTAGCAGGAATCCTGCACTCTAGTTATCTAGTCACCCTTGATATCTGATGCAATTTCTCATTCTTCACTGCCAAGTTTGCCCATCCATGCCTGCTTTCAAAAGTGCTCACATTCCTCCTACTCCTTGATAGTTACTCTGCATAATTTTCCATTCACAGTCACCACTGTGCTCCTAGGCTATAATTTCCCCTTTTCACGTCATGTGTCAGACTTGAGACCAACCTCTCTTCCCTACTGCAAATCCCACTGCAGTGGTCTAATTGTATCTATGAACTAATAAGTCATAAACGATTTTTTTCTTTAAACACCCATAACAAATAGAAGACAGATAATTAATGATTTATGATGGTTTTCCTTACAGTTTCTCTAATTTATGATGGTGTAAAAGTATACTTATAAAAACATTAATTTTCACTTTCACCACAGTATTCAATAAATTATGAGAGATATTAAACACTCTATTATAAAACAAGCCATGTGTTAGATGATTTTGCCTAACTGCAGGCTTGGTGATAGTCTGTGAATGTTTAAAATAAGTGAGACTAAGCTGCAATATCTCATAAGGTAGATATATATATATATATATATATATATATATATATATATATATATATATATATATGGCATTCATTTTCAATTTACCGATTAACAGCTAATGGAGTTGTACAACAAAAGTAACAGAAAACACAATGCCACCTCTGAAGGTAGGTTATAGAAGACTTGATTTCCATCTCAGATTCTGTGTGTGTGTGTGTGCGTGCGTGCCTTTCTGTCTGTCTGTCTCTGTGTACTTGCTTTCTCACTCACCTCCCTCCTCTTGCCCCCTCTGATGAACTACGTCTCCTCTGAGTTGTGACCTGTCTCGCATGCCATCTGGGTGCCAAGCAACGCAGGAGGCCTCTGACTAACTCAGTGAAAACTACGGCCCTCAGTCCAACAACCCTCAGGAAGCAATCTGCTCCCGGAAAACTAAAAATTGAGAAGTAATGAGAGAGAAAATGAGTGACGTGATGCAGCAGAAGTACCAAACACTTATCTGTGAAATGTCTAGATTCAGTAAGAAACAATTTCCTACTGAACAGGAAGCAATATGGGTAAAGAATGCAGTAAAGGCTGGAGATGGAAGGATGTGCCTAGTGATGCCAATAGGAAGAAAAGTTGGGGCTGCAGAGGTGGCTCCGTGGTTAAATGCACTTGCTTGCAAAGCCTGCCAACTTAGGTTCAATTCCATAGACACTCCTTAAAGCTGAACACAAAAAGTAGAGCACCTTTTTGATATATATATATATATATATATATATATTTCTTGCAGTGGCAAGACACCTTAATGCTCCCTCACATGCTACATGCATGTGAAAATAAATAAATTTTCAAAATTTAAAATTTAGAAAGCTCAAAGTATGATGATAGTAGACACTGAGGAGACTCAGAACTCATCAAAGCAGGGCTGAAGAGATAGCTTAGAGGTTAAGATGCCTGCCTGCAAAGCCAAAGGACCCAGATTCAACTCCCCAGGATCCACGTAAGCCAGATGCTCAAGGTGACCCTGGCATCTAGAGTAAGTTTGCAGTGGCTGGACATCCTAGTGTGCCCATTCTCTCTCTCTCTCTCTATCTCTATCTCTCTTTCTCTCTCTCTCTCTCTCTTAAATAAATGATTTCTCTTTAATTCAAAAAAAACTCATCAAAGCAGAAAATCAGAGAATGAAAGGAGCTCAACACTCAAGGAGACTTATACCCTGCCCTCCAAGGCTCAGGAAACTTTGCAGATGAGGTGGAGAAAAGATTCTAAGAGACGCAGGATGCACAGGATTATCCCGAGACAATGTCCTGCATCCCTGCAAAGACTGACTGGCAGAATGATGACCACACAGTAAATACCAATAATTCTACTGAGAAGGGCCCTCAATGGAACAGGGCAAGGGAGAGGGAACACAAGTGTATAAGCTGATGGGAATATGACCAATATGTTCATACAGTAAAGTTCACAATCAATATCCTTAAAAAAATTTTTTTAAAAAAAGGATATCTTCATGGAAGAAAGATCTGGAAAAATTCATTGGACAGATAGCTTTTGAAATAATTTTTTAAATGTTTTATATCTGAATTTTTTCTCTGAGAGAGAGAGAGAGGGAGAGAGATTGGGTGTGCCAAGGCCTCCAGCCACTGCAAACAAACTCCCGATACATGTGCTATCTTATGCATCTGCCTTACATGGATTCTAAGGAGTTGAACCTGGGTCCTTACACTTTACAGACAAGCACCTTAGCCACTAAGCCATCTCTCCAGCCCAAGGACAGACAGCTTTTGATGCTTGTAGAGGATAAGATTTCAAAAGAGAGAGTGAATTCTGGATAATTGTTAATAATGAGGAAATACACAGAAGTTCGAAAATAAGATGTATTTAAGAATGAGTGATTAGCACACTGGAAACCATTTAAGACAAAATCTGCCTGTCTCCAGGAGGCATTAATTCCCAACTCTCTATCAGCTGGGAACTTAGCATTCAGAGCACCTAAGTTTATGGGAAATACCTGAATCAAGCCACCACAATCACGTCGAGAGGATTTGCCTATATACAAGACTTGACCTCCTAAATCCTGTCTTCCTTTGTCTCAATCATGTCTTGCTAGAGTTTCTACTGGATAAGCCTTTTCTTGCTTTTGGCCCTTTAGAAGGTACTATGCAACTCTATGACACATGACCTCACTGTCGCTTCATCTCATGACATCCACAAGCAGTCTTAAGATAAAGATGTTTGTTCCGTGGGTTACTGCTTCCAGTGTGTTTCCATGTAGACTTGAACATTACTGAACTTAATTGACCTGGTTAGCCTAGAGCTCAAGGGCGTTGACTGCTAACACACCTTGAGCCGTAGTTCTCAAAAGCTGGCATGGTGGTTTGAATGTGAAATGTGCCCCATAGCCTCGTGTGTTTTTGATTAAGCCTCATGTGTTTTGAGTACTCAACACCCAGCTGGTAGAGCAGTTGGGAGGTGGAGCCGTGCTGGAGAAGGTGTGTCACTGGGAGTAGACCTTGAGCTTTAGCAGTTTACCCTCCTGGGTGTCAGCTGGCCAGTCTCTCCCTAGCTGATTCTGTCCTGCACTGGTATACAGATACACGAGCTGCTTGTCTGCTCTACCGAGATCTTTCCCCTCCACGATGAAGTGTCCTTTAACAATACGCCTTCTGAAGTACGCCTCTTTTTTTTTTTTTTTTTTTTCTCCTAGAAACTGCTTCTGCCTAGGTGTTTTATCCCAGCAATGAGAAGACAGCTGCTATGGATGGCTTTTACTGTCCGATTTATGTTCTCTTTCCCACTTATTATTCAAAGGTATGTGGGAAGGCCAATTCATTAAACAGTATGAAATGAACACAAATCAACAAGTTCTTACAACTCATGAGTTAATGAGGCAACCAATTAGCTGGCACAACCAGTTCACTAGATTATCCAGAACTGGAGACTTAGCCTGTGAAATGATTTTACAGACTGACTGAAAACAAACTCTTCCTGTGAGGGTGGAAGACCTAGGATCAATGAGAGAAATAAAATGTCTCTTTGTCAGGTGGAATTTATTTGCACGCGCATAGGCAAGAGTCATTTGCACTGATATAGTTACCTACAACTTAAATAGCTGGGAAGCAACACGAAAGATGGCCAAATGGGCTTGAGCTTCAGTAGCTGCAAAGGAGCTCTCTGGAGCACAGGTTTGCAAAATGTTTGTTGAAGCATTAAATAAATAAATACTTAAGGCTCTGTGGGCTACTTATCCATCTTAATTGTGTTCTACTTTACAAACCATAAAAACGTAAAAGTTGTCCATAGTTCCAAGGTTGTACAAAAAAAGGGCACCAGAGCTGGAGAGATGGCTTAGTAGTTAAGCACTTGCCTGTGAAGCCTAAGGACCCCAGTTGGAGGCTCGATTCCCCAGGACCCACGTTTGCCAGATGCACAAGGGGGTGCACTCGTCTGGAGTTCGTTTGCAATGGCTGGAGGCCCTGGCACGCCCATTCTCTCTCTTTCTCTGTCTCTCTGCCTCTTTCTCCCTCTGTCTGTCACTCTCAAATAAATAAATAAAAATAAACAAAAGTTAAGAAAAAACAGGTCACCAGCTTGGTCTGGAACAAGGGTCCTGAGAATTTGTGCAGGGTTGTTTTGCGTAGAAATGGACGGGTCTAAGTAGAGGGATATGGCACAGAAATAAAATCTTTGGGATGAAACTTCTGCCCATTCAACTGTCATTATATGAGAGATTACAACCTTTGAGGTTGGGCCAGCTGACCTGAACTGGGGCAACAGGAAGAATGCAGACTCTTTTGAAGGGGCCTGAGTGCTCAAGGAGTGTCCTGCTCTTCAATGTCTGCTTTATTCCCTCCTGGATTGGCACCCTACCTGGTATTATGGAGTATAAGTAATGGAGGAAAGAGATGGTCATTGAGTTTGCAACACGGGCTTGTGTTTTGGAAATGTAGGCAGTGTGAAGCAGGTTTGCTGGATTCCTGCATAGAGACCCCATGGGGCCATGAGGATGAACTGTGGGTTGCAGTAGACCCAGTGGAGATGCCGGGACCATGAGATAGCTTCTTCGGAGATCTGCCGGCCCCAGGTGAAGTTTTCCAGGACTGTGAGTAGCCTAGAATGGAGGGGCAGAATTGAAACTCCAGACACTTATTGCTGGTTAGAATTATCAGACTTGGAGATTTGTCACTGACTAGAATTGTTGGACTTGGAGCTACAGAGTTTGATGTTTGCCCTGTTCAAACCTTACATTGGTTGAATATTTCTTTGCTGTGCCCAATGCAATCTTTTGCAGTGTGAATGTGTATTCTATGCAATTATAGTTTTCGGGGGGGGATTTTTTTTGGTATTATGGCTCAGCTAAAAGACCTTGGATTATGGGGATGTTTGAACATCATTAGTATTGATCAAAACTATGGGTATTCTTAAAGTTGTACTGAATGCATTGTATTTTACTTCATGGATGGTTATCAGTTTATTGGTGCCCGGGGTAGAATACAGGTGGTTTGATTCAGGTGTCCCCCATAAACTTAGGTGTTCTAAATGCTAGGTTCCCAGCTGATGGAGATTTAGGAATTAACACCTCCTAGAGGCAGTGTGTTGTTGGGGATGGGCTTATGCATGTTATAGCCAGTTTCCTCTTGCCAGTATTTGGCACACTCTCCTGTTGCTATTGTCCACCGTATGTTGGCCAGGGGATGATGTCCACCCTCTGCTCATGCCATTTTTCCCTTGCCGTCATGGAGCTTCCCCTAGAGTCGGTAAGCCAAAATAAACCCTTTTTCCCCCCAAAGCTGCTCTTAGTCTGGTGATTTCTGCCAGCAATGCAAATCTGACTGCAACAGTGATCATATCCCAAATACACCAGTGGGGTAAATATTTAGGTGGTCTCTCTTATTCTTTATTGTTACTTTTCTCTTGTGTTTTTGTTGTTGTTCTTTTTTGGTTTTCTGTTGTTTGTTTTTTTTTTCTTTTTGAGACAGTGTCTTACTATGCAGCTGTAGTTGGCCTCATGCTCATGGTAACTTTCCACGTCAGCCTCCCAATAGCTGGGATTACAGGAGAGGCCCATCCCTCCAGACTTTCTTCTTTCTTCTGCCTCATCTACCGAAGTCCTTTTCTGCATGAGATACCTCTTGCTCCCTCAAGTGTTCCATATTTATAGTTTCTTCAAGAACCCATTTTTTTTTTTATCCTTTATAACTAGTTTGTTCACAAATCAGCTCAGTTAGGGGCTGGAAATTATGGCTCAGCAGGTAAATGCACTTCCTTCACAAGCAAGAGTCCCTGAGGGGGCTTGAAACTGTCTGTATGTGAATCTCCAGAGCCCATGTAAGCAGCTGGCCACAGGCTGCCCATGACTATAACTCATTCCAGAAAAAGGGGAGCATTGACCAGGGAATCGCCTGTGTTTGCGAAAAGCAGCAAGCTCTGGTATCAATAATAGACTGACTCAAACAAGAAAGAACGGAAAGGCAATAAAGACATGCCATTTTCTCTGGTCACCACAAGTGACTGCTGCAGTGTGTGTGTGTGTGTGTGTGTGTGTGTGTGTGTGTATAAGTATGTATGTGCATGTGTATGTCATGTTACATACACACAAGCCAAAAGATATCAGCTCAGTTAGTTCTTTGATCCTAATGGTCCATCATAATCATTTTGCCAAATAATTTATTTGTCTTTGCTCGACAGCAAGAGGGGTTAGTCCTAAGTCTTGAGTAGGTAATTTAGGTGTTTATGGATGGTAGTGGTGAGATATTTAAATTCTGAAAAATAAAGAAAGTTTACTTAACCTATTTCAAAAGTCTGATTTAATGTGCTACTTGTGGCTAATAGAATGGAATTCTTGGGAAATGAGGTGGACTGATAGAACATTATGTAGATGAAATATTTGTAAATCAGCATTTATGGTATTTGTAGAATGAAATGAAAAAAGATGGCATAAAGCTACTCCAGTATGTTATGCCTGGTCCATTGGTGATGAAATTAACAGACTTAGGAATTCATACCGAGGACTGGTTTTTCAGGGTCAGTTGGAAATGTTATAATATGGCTTCTTTCATAATAAAAATCAGTTACTGGGGCTGGAGAGATGGTTTAGCAGTTAAGGCGCTTGCCTGCAAAGCCAAAGGACCTTGGTTTGATTTCCCAGGCCCCACGTAAGCCAGATGTACAAAGTGGTGCATGCATCTGGAGTTTGTTTGCAGTGGCTGGAAGCCCTGGTATGCCTATTCTCTCCCTCCCTACCTCTCTCTCCCTCTCTCAAATAAATAAATAAAATATGTTATTTATTTTTTAAAAAATCAGTTACTGTTGTAGTAGTTATTATGCATAGAGTTTAAGATAGTGACCATGGGCTGGAGAGATGCCTTAGTGGTTAAAGTGACTGCCTGTGAAGCCTAAAGACCTAGGTTCAATTCCCCAGTACTCACATAAGCCAGATGCACAAGGGGGTGCATGCATCTGGAGTTTGTTTGCAGTGGCTAGAGGCCCTGGTGCACCCATTCTCTCTCTCTCTCTCTCACACACACACACACACAAATAAATATATAAAATAAAATGTATTTTTAAAAAAAGGTAGTGACCATTGCAGCAGTCAGCTTTCCATTGTTGGGATAAAATACAAAATACGAAAGTAGCTCATAGGAGGAAGAGGTTTAACTTGCAGAGTTCAGGGGAAGTTCCATCATGGCAGAAGAAGCTGGCTCACTTCCGTAGATCATAGCAGACAGACAACACCAAACAACCAACACCACAAAACTCAAACAGCCAGAGCTCCAACTGCTCTCCACATACCTTAGGACTAGGCTCCCAAGATGTACCCCACTGACATATGTTTTCACCAGTAGGCTTTGCCCACTGGAGACTCAAGAGTCAAACCTGACTCAATGGGGCCACACATTGAAACCATTACATCGACTTGGAACCTTCAAATTCATCAGCTCTGTTTTTAATTAATAATTAAAATTAATAAATAATTTAAATTAATTAATATATTACATATAATAATACGTATAATATATATAATAAATTAAATATAATATAAATAATAAATTTTATAATTTGTTAATAAATTAATAAAAATAATATATAATATGTGTTATTATATGACATAATATTTCGCTGAAATTGTGAGTTTCCCCTTGTTATTTTAGATAGATAGATGATAGATAGATAGATAGATAGATAGATGTCAATGTTATATGTCATTTGGAAAGTGAAAATATAGTATTGTAGCAACTCAGAAATTTTTAATATAAACCATATACTAAATGCAAAAAGAGTGATGGGGTATCAGAGAATGAATAATGTAAATGTAATTCTCATCTAGACCACAGAAAAAGGATGTGTTTGGAATATTTACTTTCTCTTTCTCCTAATTCTAAACTGAAAACTTTCTGTGGCCTCATAGTACTTTCTTGTGCTTTGTTCCCATATTTGAAGAACAACTGAAATTTTATATTCACATATTTATTATGTTTTGGGATGTTATCTGATTTTAGAAAGCTACTGTCTAGAGCAAAATCTGTTAATCCCTGAAGGTGCAAGGTGTTATTCCAGAATCCTGTGGTTAGCACATCTCCTGCAGCCCAGTCTTCAACTTTTGAACACTATTATCAGTAGAAAGTGACATCAAGGGGTGGACAGAATAAATCCTATTTCATTTATATTATCAGACTAAGTTTACATTGTTCTTTTGTGCTGTTGATGTTGAGAAAACAAAGGCAAGCCGCCAGAGTTTCTAATATAACTTTCTCCATGCTGGATGGTAACATTTGTACTCATGGGTGGCCAGAAAGGAAGTGTTAGATTTTAGTGTGAACTGTTCCCCCATAGTCTTACGTATTTGAACACTTAGTGCAAAGCTGGTGGCCTGTTTTGGAACATTGGGGAATCTTAGGAGGTGGAGCCTGGCTGAGGGAAATGAGTTACTGGAATTGGGTTTGAGGTTTTATATAGCCCACCCCCACTTCCTGGTCACCTTCTGCTTCCTGAGTGCAATGTGACCAGCTCAGCTTCCTGTCACCTTGTCCTCCTTGCCTGTGCTGCCTTGAACTTCCCCTTAGAACTGTCACCAAAGATTAACCCTTGCCCTCCTTAAGTTCCTTCTGGTCAGATATTGTTTACAGCAATGAGAAAATAATACAAGGAACATTCACAATCCTAAATTCTCTGATACCACTAAATTACTTTTGAAAATTAAGCCCACCCATTAACCTAACTCCTTATTCCATATCGCTTATTGGTCAATACAAAAAGAAAATTAGCTACAGTCAAACCCTCCATATTCTGCCCTTTTCTGTCATTATTTTGTACAAAATACAGCTTTGTTTGTAAAAGAACAGCGTTGTGCCTTTTGTTGTTGTTGTTTGTAAGAAAATGAATTGTATTCGGACCCTTGGGAAAGGAATGCTCTGTTGAATGAAGAATAGAATTCCTTATTTTAGGACCTGCTTTAGGCAACATATGTCACACAGGCCACCTCTCCTCACCTCCCTGGAGACCAGGAGGAATCTCACAGGGGAGAAACCAGAAAAGCAAGTTCTCCCCAGACTGAACTGTGTTTAGACCTCAGCAATGTCCTAGTCCCTTTAAGAAAGCCCGTGTGACAGTTAATTTCTTTCACATAAATTTGTTTTTGTGCAGATCCAGTGATGAAGAAAAGATTAATCTTCAAGCAAAATACCAAGAAAAAGCATACACATGCTTTTTTCCTACTTGTAGTCATGAATTAAACATTCTTTTTTGGGGTCCAACAAAGTTGTGGCAGCTTCTGGATGGGCCAGAGCAAATAGAGTAACACTCAGATTTTTTTTTCATTTAACTGATTTATTACAGTTCTTCAACATAACCCTGAACCCACTTCAAATTAAATCATCTTACTACAGTTAGAACTAGAATATACCAAGGAATTTTTATAATGAAAAAAAAAAAAAAAAAAAAAAAAAAAACCTTAAGCCAGCCGTGGTGGTGCACACCTTTAATCTCAGCACTTGGGAGGTTAGTTCACAATCACCCTGAGTCTACATGGTGAATTCCAGGTCAGCCTGGACTAGAGCGAGACCCTACCTCGAAAACCAAACAAAAAATAATTATAAAGCCAAAGAAATTAAAAATGAATATTTAATGTGCTATACTTATTAACAGAAATTTTGTATTCTGAAGCAAAGTACTAAGGATTTTGAGGAGTGGTATATGCAATTAATCATGCATGTTTCTTCTAAGAAAATTTGGGCTGGAGAGATGGCTCAGAGGTTAAAGGCACTTGATTGCTTGCCAACCCTGAAAGCCCAATGACCAGGGTCCGATTCCCCAGTACCCACTTAAAGCCAGATGTGCAAAGTGGTACATGTGTCTGGGGTTTGTTAGCAATGGCAAAAGGCCCTGGTGCACCCATATTCACTCTCTTTCTGTCTCTCTCTTTCTCTCTCTCTCTCATAAAGAATTTTTTTCAAAAAATTAGAGCTGGGCATGACAGTGCATGCCTTTAATACCAGCACTTGAGAGACAGGGTTAAGTAGATTGCCATGAGTTCAAGGCCACCCTGAGATGATGTAGTGAATTACAGGTCAATCTGTGCTACAGCAAGACCTTGAAAAAAAATTACAAAAGAAAATTAGGGGCTAGAGAGATGGCTTAGCAGTTAAGGCACTTGCCTGCAAAACCTGAGGACATAGATTCAATTCCCCAGAACCCACGTAAGCCAGATGCACATGGTGGCACATTTATATGGAGTTCATTTGTGATTAGATGTCCTTGCATGCCCATTCTCTCTCTGACTCATGAATAAATAAAGTAAAATATTAATAAACAAGAAAATTGATATACATAGTTTTTAAACTGTAGTACTCAGGAGTCTATTTCTTCAAATCCTTGTGCCATGATAATTTAAATTTAAATTTGTAAGAAGAACACAAAAATCTTATGAATACTAAATCTGCCTATTTCACATGTAGCTAGCTGCATAGTCAATGCCTTCTAAAGTTTTATGGTAGAAAATCTTTACTAATCTCTTTTGTGCAAAATATGTTTTTTTTTTTATTCCTCCAGTGCCAAATGCTGCAAAGTATCAGAAGACTGAAAGCAGGTCCTGCAACCAGGATTCTGGAAGCATCATCTCCAGTGTGAAATTAAGACTCTGCATGGGTCTGGATCACCATTCATTATTTCATATAAGGCTTACATTGTCAATAATCATGTATGGAGTATATTTTTTCTTTAACTTTTTATTGACAATTTTCATACAGGTATGTGATACATAATTTTCTCCTGTTACCTTATCATGCCCACGTCCTCCCTCCCCTTCTACTGAATCTCTTCTTTCTGAGTAGTACCTCTTTGACTTTGAAGTCTCTTTGTTGGCCCTCCTCCACCATCCACAATGGAATGTTGATGGGCTCAATATTGTGCAGGTCTTGTGTAGGTAACAGTACTTACTGTGACGTCATGAATGAGAGGGCCATGTCACAATGTCACATCTTAATTCCACACTTTGTCGCCCAATTTTTTCTTATACTCTTTTAGTTACTCAGGCAAATGAAAATCTTAGCTAGTTTACTTAAACATTAGTTTTCTCTTTAGTATAGAAGTCAAACTCCGCACACACAAATAAATGTTCCACTTTGTGCATCTGGTTTTAACTGCGTACTGGGGTATCGAACCCTGGCCATCAGGTTTTGTAAGCAAATGCTTTTAACCACTGAATTATCTCTGCAGCCCAAATGAAAGCATTTTTGAGATGATATAAGATATAATTTTCCATTTGATTGAGTTTGTTAGGAGAGTAAAAAGCGGATGAAGTTTGGTTTAAGAACATGTTATTCAAAGATGAGTTCGATATCATGGCCAATTGTCTGTTCTGTGTCTTAGTTCTCTCATCTATGAAATGAGGCAACAGGGGCTGGAGAGGTGGCTTAGTGGTTAAAGGCACTTGCTTGCAGAACGTGTCCATCCAGGTTTGATTTCCCAGTACCCACATAGGCCAGACTCACAAAATGGCACAGGCATCTGGAGTTCATTTGCAGTGGCAAGAGGCCCTGGTACTCTTTTACTTGTTCACTCTTTGAAATAAATAAATAAAAATAAATAAATAACATTTGAAATGGGGCAACGGTACAGACCTAGCAAACTTGGCAGGATTGAAAGAGCTTGTCAAGCAAAGGGACAGGTATATATGATTAGTTTGCTCACAGTATGGCTATTCATTTATCTTTCTCTTTTGTTTTATCCCATTGACCTTGCTATGAATGCAGTGGGAAGTTGACAGGAAATGGCTTTTGTTGACATTCTTTTGTTTAGAAAAAGTTTTCCTCTGTTGTAGATTTAAATCCTTAGGAATAGTTTATTTTATTAATAAGGTAGGAGTTATTTCATTTTATTTGCTTCCTAATTTTTGTTGTCTAGAGAAGACTGCAATTACAAAATACTGGATCATTCATAACCAGTCACCCTACCTTGAATACACTGTCCATTTGGACCTAGTACAAACAATTTCCTCTTTAAAAAGAGCTCTAAACAAATGTGCCTGGCTTTGCACAAAGATGTCTCAATGACCAGGTTTGGGCTATAGCTACACATCCTACCAAGTACTTGAACAAAATCAAACATTTTTGTTTGATGCCAGAATTAAAATAAATAATCACATACCTAGAACTTCTCAGACACAATCACGCTCTGTTTAGATGATGTGTCCGCTGAGAGACATGATAGAAAGGTCACAAAGCTAAGAGACCAAAGACTAGGTTTCTAGCCCATTCTCTAGGTGGTTAGATTCCACATAGGAAATTTAGACTCTGATTTGTGGTTTCTTTATGCAATAGCAACTGATCACCTAGCCTATCTACCTCACACAGTTATTTTAAAAGATAAAATATGGAACACATTCCTTTCAAAGAGCTGAGCAAACCCATAAACCAATCCCAGGCTTTGGCGCAGTCAGGATGACTGTGTGCGTCTTTTTGATTCTACCAAGAACAGGACTTCTCAGTTGTCAGCAAAACTTTGGCCACAATAGCAGCCAAAATTCTGTGGCAAGGACATGAATATCTCCTTGTACACATTGCCAAGTGGACTTATTCTTCAGATACAATTACCACACAATGCAAGAAAGACTGAGTAAAATCACTGTTCTAGAAGACGAAGGCAGAGGGAGAGATTGTCACTGAGGGCACTCTTCCACTCTGTGCAGTATCAACCCGACGATGAACACATAGGGTTTGGAAAATTTGATGTTAGATTCTTGAAAACTGTTCATTACTGCTTGATTCTCCAGTGGTATTTAGGTATGTATTGTCTCTGATAATTAATAGTGATTATCAACTTGATTGGCTCTAGAATCACCTCTCAGCATGTCTTGATTATGTTGAAGTGGGAAGACTCACCCTGAATGTAGACAGCACCATACCATCAGCTGTCATTTGGGACTGAATAAAATGGAGGAAATGAGATGGATGCCAACATTTATCTCTCTCTGCTTCCTGACCACAGATAAACTGTAACCTGCTGTCTCTAGATTCTGTGACCAGCCCTTCTTCTCCATGATGGACTGTGCTCTCAAACCTTGAATCAAAAATAAACCCTCTTTTCTTAAATTATTTCTGTCAGCTATTTTGTTACAGCAATGAAAAGAGTAATTCATACACGGGGCATTCAGAAACCAACCCTCTCTGGACACCAAGATGTTCATATTCTCTCTCTCTCTCTCTCTTGCCCTCTCCTCTCCCTTTATCAACCAATCCTCTAAAGAAGATTTAAGGAAAAATGTAACATGAGAAACATATGCATGTACAGAATGCATCTACTAATACTACCTCATTCCTTTTTTCCTCTTTTTCTCTGCAAGCTATATATTTACCAAATAACTGGTAACAATAGTAATTATTCAAAAAAATGAGTTAGCCTGCTGCTAAAAGCATACTGATAAGGCATTCTTCATTTTCCAAATAGTGCTATGACAAAGTCAAAGAGAAATTTTAGTCAGAGGAGTCAGATATTTCCAGCTGGCCAGTGTGACATATTATTTTTGTTTCATGTGTGTGGAGTATGTGAAGTGTGGTGCTTGTAATGGTGTGTGTATATATATGTTTAGTGTGCACACTGTGTGTGTGTGTGTGTGTGTGTGTGCATGTGCACACGAGTACAAGTGCATGCACTATACATACATGTACGGAGGCCAGAGGAGAAGGCTGGATGTCTTCTCCAATGATTCTCCTAACTCCACACCCTGCAATACTGAAGATACAGGTGTGCATGGCCACACCTGGCTTTTTGCGTGGGCACTGTGAAGCAAACCCAATCCATCCCAGGCTGCCTCAGGCTATCCCCAGCCCTGCTGCTTGTGAGCAAGTGCTCTAGCCCACTGAGCCCACTTCCTAGCCCCACAGCTTGCCATTCTGAGCTGTATTCAGAAAAATCAATGAAAAATTCCTTCTGTGTTTCTACTAACATTGTGGAAGGAGTTTCAACATAAGGATGCATATTTCAAAATCTCCTTTATAATAGTTGAGGAACATTAAATCTTTTTTGAAAATAATAACCTGTCCAAAAGTATTCAAAACTATTCAAAAAGAAAATGGGCAATAGCATATTTTGATTTAAAGTCAAATAGCTAAAATATTTTAGCCTATTTGTCAGCTCAAATCATGGTCATGCATACTTCCTCATCCTCTGTAAGTGCATGTGCACACCATTTACTCTGGTGTACGAATATGAATGCTAAAATAAAAAAAATACATCTTTCTTATATATCAGCTCTCCTAAATGTTCTGAGAAACTTCTTCCAAAAGACATGCATGCATTGCAAAATCGTGCATGTCTATAATTTATGATAGTTCAAATGCTGCACTATATATCCCTGGCTCTAGCCAAATGCTATGGAAATATTTAATGCTAAAGATAAACCAAGCCTGTCACTTTCAACAGAGATCGATACAGTGTAATGATGATTTAGGATGCTTCTTGGTTCAACTTAAGTAATTCTCCCTTTTTCTGCTTTGAGATTGTAAATCTGACTAATTGCTTCATACACTCTAGAACTGCTTCTTCTTGCAATGTATAATTGCCATGTCTGATTTTCCTACGCCCCAAGTAATTTTATAGAGGGCTTACCTACTGATCTCATTATACTTCCAACTCCGATGCTCCGGGCTCCATGCTGTTACTTACCTGCTTCTGTACACTTGATAAATTAAAGCCAGGCCTTGTTAAATTTACCCCTTCAAGTCACAAATATCACAATTTAGTATGGATTAAGTTAAACTAATTGGCATTTTACTCCTTCCACACTGACATACGCAGTAGCTGACTTCAGTTTGGCTCTGGGAATACCAATGCTGAAGGGAAAGTAATAAGACTTATTTGTGAAATAGATGACTTTGGGAAAAGAGTACCCTAACATAAGTTTTGAACTGGAAGACTGAATATATTCTATCATTGCTTAATCGGGGCTTAGCTATAAAAGTGTACTACATAGATTACAAATAGAAAAGAAGTTAAAAGCAGTAAGGTAGTTAAGAAAAATTGCCATGCTATGTTAATATCTAATTGAAAAGCCAGTTCTGATAACCACGTAGTATCGCCCTTTTAACTTCAGCCCTAACAGAATTTATTTATTTATTTTTTCATTTAGATGAGATTGTTTCAATTCCATTAAGAAAACCAATTCAACCTGATGACTTTCCTGGGATCATTTTTCCTTCTATGTTTACAGCTAGAAGAGTGACAGCATTCAGGCTCTCGTCAATACAGCACCTCACTTCTGTGAAGTGTGCTGGGGTTGGGTTCACTACAGAGATTGTATCTTTTGACTGTTTCCTCTAGTAAAGCCTTTGACAAACTTCATTTGCATTGGCACCAAGGTGTCACTCACCTGGAACAGTCCAAGAACCTAGTATTCTCTTCTTTCTTGCTTTATCTTCAGGAACATTTCTCAGCAGAAAAAAAAAAAAAATATGTGCTGACCTCAGGCTTCCTGCTGCAGAATAACTTTTGATAATGCAGAGTAGAAAAGGTTCAAGTCAGCTCTGAGAGTTGAATGCTAAGTGAAGCAGAGCCCTTTATAGCCAAATCACCCGATCCATCAAAGCCTAGGGGCATAATGTGGACATCAACTCCTTTCTACAGAGGATGCCTAGGTGCTAACGGAAGTCAGCATTTCCATCCTCAGTTAGTATCAGCTTAGAGGGAAACAAAACAAAAAATATACAATATAATCTATCAGAAACCCAGTTATCCATAACCTGTGATTGGGAAGCTCCTTGGTAAATGTGAAACACATATCAAGTCAGTGCTGCATTCTGTGTCTCTATTGTTGAGTGAAAAGTTGAGAAATGGAGTCAACCTAGATGTCCATCCACTGATGACTGGATAATGAAATGGTGGTACATACACACAATGGAGTTTTGCATGGCTATGAAATTTATAGAAAAGTGGATGAAAAAAATAGGAAACTGAAAAAAAAAACATATTAGGTAGGTGAGGCCACCCAGCCCAGAAAGATAAAAATTACATGTCCTCTCTCATACGCACATCCTAATTTTTAATGTTGCATATAAATAAATAAGAAGTTGTGATAGTGAGTCTAGACTGTGAATCAAGGTAGGAGACTGAGACGGGGGAAAAGTGGTGATGAGAATGGGGGATGGGTGGACAAAAGGAAACATGAAACATGAAAGTAGGTATATGGGAAGGAAAACACAAAGGAGAAAGAGGAAAACAGGGGAGAGAGGGAAATAAAACAGAAATTTTGCTTGAAAAAACACTATAATAAAACCTAATCCTTTGTATTCTAATACAAAAATAAATAAACAAGAGCCAGGCATAGTGATGCACACCTTTAATCCCAGCACTTGAGAGACAGAGGTAGGTGGATCACTGTGAGTTTCAGCTTCTGCCTGGGATTACAGAGTGAGTTCCAGGTCAACCTGGCTAGAGTGAGACACTACCTCAAAAAATAAATAAATAAGTAAATAAATACTAATAGTAAATACATAAGGACTGGATAAATGGCTCGGCAGTCAAAGGAGCTTGCTTACAAAGCTTAATGGCTGGGGTTCAATCCCCCAGTGCCCACATAAAGCTAAATGCATAAAATGACGAATTCAGCTGGAATATATTTGCAATGGTAGGAGGCCCTGGTGTGACCAACCTCATTCTCATTCTTTTTCTCTCTGTCTCTCTTTCAAATAAATACATTAGTAAATATTTACAAATAAATAATAAACAAATTTTAAAAAATGAATCCAATGGCTGGAGAGATGGCTTAGCGGTTAAGGCACATGTCTGTGAAGCTTAAGGACCCAGGTTCGATTCTCCAGGTCCCATGTTAGCCAGATGCTCATGGTGGCACATGCATCTGGAGTTCGTTTGCAGTGGCTAGAGGCTCCATTGTGCCCATTCGCCCATTCTCTCTCTCTCTCTTAAATAAATAAATAAATCTTTTTAAAGAATGAATCCAAAAACTTGGTTTTTTACATTGATGAAAGTGGTGATCTTGGGTGGGTCAGGCAGTTAGGAGTTGCTTAGCTGAGAGGTGGATCATGGGTGGTGAAAGAAATTGGAAGTGGCTTTGTGGAACGGCTCTGACTCGGGTTTTCTCATGAGGTGACATTGACCGGAGCTATAGTTATAGAAAGGTTGACTGAGGCTAAATAATCGTGTTCCAAACTGACTGACTCACAGCTATTAACAGAAGGCAACTCTCATAGCTGCTCACAGAATCCGCTTGCCCAGTGTGACAGGAACACTCAGTTTCCGGCCACATGGAGGGCTCCACGGGACGCCTTTATGTCCTCATAGCACGGCAGCTGGTTCCCCCAGAGCACTCTCACAGGGAGAAGAGAAGGTCACAATGCCTTCTGTCCAGGTGACACATGTCGTCACTGTCTGCCATTTTCTATTTGTTAAAAATGAATCATTCAGTGCAGTCCAGAGTCATATGAACGGGGTTTAAGGGATCAGTTTTTGTTTTAGAAGGTTCGGGGACCACTGTGAGGCAAAGATGAAAGCTTTTATTCAGGAAAAACACAAGCTGCCAGGACTGACTCTCAAGAGTGGAGTACAGCCAGCTTTTGAGATTACACACAGTGTGCTATATAGGGCTCTTCAGAAGGTGAGGAAGGGAAGGAACTCCTTTGTTCTTTACATCAGCCATAGGTATGAGACCCGAAGTGACCAGGTGGGAGATAAGGAGGCAGGAAACCTAAACCTGGGCATTGTTAGGCAAGGAAGGGATAATGGCTGGGCTGTTTCTTGAGGAATGTGGATGACCCACTTCCTTATGTCTGTCGCCATCCTGTTGTCTTTGGTGACTCCATTTTGTCCTGACCTAACAAGTTCTCTCTTACCTGTAGACAATGTCCTTCTCACCTACTCATATTTTGGTTTGACAGTTGGAACAATGTCATACTCATGACCAGAAGAGTTGTAGAGAAGCTCCATGGTCTCCTTCTCTGGACTTCAGTGTGTGGGTGAAATCCTCTCCCCTCAATGTCATGTGACTTCCTGCGACCTGATATGGATGAGGAGACAGGTAGTTTTTTTCACAAGTAGTCAGCTAGAAACACAGGCCCAAAATAGCATAGATGCCACCTTGCCCTGGAGAGACCAGAACTCCATTCCAATATGGGCTGTCAGCTAAGCTGAGGAATCGGGAGCAGCTGCCTGATTCTTCCTTAACTTTTCCAGGCTGAGCCCCTGTGGGCTGAGCCCTTCTTGAGTTATTCTGGACTTGATAATGAAGCTCATTCTAATTGGATGCCTTATTCCTATGGTGATGTGATCCAAGCCCCCACATGAGATTTTCTGGTCTTTCCTTCTTCCCTCCAAGCTTGGCTGAGAGAGGAGAAATGTCTTGCCTCGGGAGCTTTTCTGCCTTCATTCCTCCTACTTAACTCTCCTTTAACAAATCCTCCGTAACTGACTTTTCTCAATGTCCATGTTTTTCAATGCTTTCCTAGACATGGACAAGGAAGCCTTGAGAGTCAAGGTCCTGAGAAGTTTATTCCCACAGGCCAGCCTCTCTCATGCTTCATTATAGAGATACAGTCTTATAACATAACCTGTGGAATATGGGGAAGGTAATAGGGTGTGGGCATTGGTGTAGTACTGGTTCTGCTAACTCCCACTCTATTGCTGCCTTGAAGGGTCAAACTGACATGGATCCCAGGGTTAGGAGGAAGTTAGTTCTGACAGAAGTTGAGCGGGATTGGAAGCATGCTCTTCCCTGCTTGAGTTTCCAGATAAGAACTCAGCCTCCGAGGACCTTGACTGCACCTTGTAGCAGAGACAACTAGACCTTTCTTGGACTCTTGCCTTGCATTGTGAGATGATGAATGTGTTACTTGAAACCACTAAGTCTGTGGTAATTTGTTCTGCAGCATAAAAAAAGAAAAACAAATGCATTGCTGAATCCAGGAAAGCCAAGGTTGACTAAACCATGCTTAGAAACAAGCCCCTGCTCATTTCAGATGTCAGTACGCCCATCTATTCAGCAGAGGAGTGGTACTAGTAATACTGAGGATGCTCTAGCCATGTCATATCATGAATGATGACATGAAGAATCAAACACAAAGCAGCTAACATACATCTTTTTCCTATCAAATAGGTGGAAGAGGTCATCAAAAGCCCCATCTCCCCTTTGGTACCTCAAATATGATGAGGAACCCCTATTGAGTATTTTTGTGACTTTTAAAGTATTCATATTCTTCTAGGCCATTTAGAGCATCATTTTAGGACAAATGGAAAAGAGAAAACAAAATGTGAAAATATTAAACAGGTTCATGAATTAGATGGGCAAAGGAAATGGCAAGTACATAGGATGAAACTGCTTTTCTTTCCAGATGACATAAACCCTACCATTGCTCCCACTTCCCCTTTATTCATGGCTGTAAAGTATGTGGTAGCTGCGCATTGTAGTCCACACCTTCGATCCCAGCCCTTGGGAGGCAGAGATAGGAGGATTACTGTAAGTTAGAAGAAAGTCTGAGACTACATAGTGAATTCCAGGTCAGTTTGGGCTAGAGTGAGACCCTATCTCAAAAAAAAAAAAGATAAACAATAATAATAATAAAGTATGTGTTAAAAAAACTTGCATGTGAATAGAATAGCTACTGTAAAAACCAGCAATACTACCCCTGGGTATTTACCCCAAGGGCTCCAAGTCAACATATCACAAAGGTACTTGCACGTCAGTGTTTAGCTATTGCAGCACTGTCCACAATAGCTAAGTTGTGGAACCAACCTAGGTTTTAACAGAGGAATGCCATAAAGACAAATGAAGTTATGCTATTTTCAGAACAACAGATGCAACTGGAGATCATCCTTAATGCAACTTGACCCAATCTCAGAAAGACAAACATGTTTTCTCTCATATGGGATTCATAGGTTTGATACATTAAATGATGTATACAAATATGGCATGGAAAGGAAAGTGAAATTGTCTAAGGGAACAGAAGTGATACATGGGAGGAAGGACCTGTTGAGAAAGTGGAGGACAGGAGAGAAATGGAGAGATACGGTCAATGTACAATATATATTTGTATAAGATTGGTTTTCTGTAACATGATGCCTTACATAAGAAATATATACAATAAATTGTTTTTAATAACTGACCCCAGCCAGGTGTGGTGTTGCACACCTTTAATCCCAGCCCTTGGGAGGCTGAGGTAGGAGTATCACTGTGAGTTCAAGGTCAGCCTGAGACTACATAGTGAATTTCAGGTTGGCCTTGTCTAGAGTGACACCTTGCCTCAAAAAAAAACAAAAATAATAAGTAAATAAATAAGTAAATAACCCAACCCAGTGGGAAGATATCACAGTTATGTGTATTTGTAGGACTAGAAGTAGTAAGAGTGATTAAGAGCATGGGTAATGGCTTACTTAATGTCTCTGTGGTTCCCAATTCTTCACTATTCCCTACATCTGCACCTTTTATAAGAAAATGCTCATTCTTTTACAGGCAAGTGCATTCTCTTCTCAGATTTTGAGTGTGACCATGTCATTTGCCTTGACTAATGACAAGGGGACAAAAAGAACATTATGCCTGCTCCAACCATAAACTTGAGATTCTTTACATATTTTCTCATATTCTTTGTGTTATTTCCATGCACATGTGAAGAGCAACCTCCATCTGATGGCTGCCTGAAGAATGGCAGATACATGCATAGGCCCCAGAGCAGTCCACAGGACTCTGGAAATGTGTAGAGGTAGACAGGCTGTCAAGCTGAGGAAATCTGGTCACCTGAGTGAGCTGATATCAGTAATTCTACCTACCAACCTAGACAGATGTAATTAGAATTATGGCTTACAATAATTACTTTGTAACTTCAAATAACTGATTTAACAGTTTTAAGTCCTGAATAATACAGTGGCAAAAGCAAGGGGCAATAGATGATGAGATCACTATGACGTGTACTAAAGAAGATCCTCCTGTCCGTGCTGGGGCATACGCGGTTATCACACTACGCTCCTGGGGGTTTTACTCTTTGGTCATCATGTAATGTTTCTTTCTATGCAAACTTCCCTTGCTCTGAGAGCTATTATCTGCTATTATTATAGCCACTCCTTTATTTTTTATTTATACTTACACAAATAGATTTTATTTATCTACTTATTTGAGAGAGAGAAGGAGGTAGAGAGAGAGAGGGGGAGAGAGAGACAGATGGGGAGGAAGAGAAAAGGTGTGCCAGGGCCTCCAGCCCTGGACTTCAAATGAATTTCAGATGGATGTGCCACTTTGTGCATCTAGAATACATGGGTACTAACCTGGGTCCTTAGGCTTCACAGGCCTTAACCCCTAAGCCTTCTAGAACTTTAGTCCCATATATAGATCTTTTTTTTGATGTTGCACTTTCTATCAACCTATATTATTACATTTGCTATAAAATTCTGGCACATAAAATATAGGTTTTTTTAATATTTTATTTTTATGTATTTGACAGAGAAAGAGGGAGAGAGAGAAAGAAAACGGGCATGCCAGTGCCTCAAGACACTGGAAAAGAACTCCAGATGCATGTGCCCCCTTGTGCATCTGGCTAACATGGGTCCTGGGGAATCAAACCTGGGTCCTTTGGCTTTGCAGGCAAACGCCTTAACCACTAAGCCATCCCTTCAGCCCTAGGTTGATTTTTTTAAGCCAGTGCTTAACTCAATTTCTCATCTTATATATTTGGATCATCAATAGTTAGTGAAATTATTGATACATTTGAGCTTAGCAGCCATTTTACTTTATTTTTTCTACTTTATTTTCTTGCATTCTTTTCCTTGACTTTCTATGGTTGGTTTGAGCATATTTTACAATTCAATTTTAATGTATCAAGAGTGTTTCTAAATGTACCTTTAACATTCTCTTTAACAGCTACATGAAAGTCTGTTCCATAAATGTAACACAATTTATCTAAGCAGCCCATATTCCATTCTTTCTTCACAAACATAGCTTCTTTGCATATATCTGTACCTCTGAATTAAGACCTTTTTCAAATATAAAATTTATTCTATTGAAGGTTTCCTTTTGCCACGTGTGGCAGCATACACCTTTAATCCCAGCACTCAGGAGGCAGAGGTAGGAGGATCATCGTGAGTTTGAGGCCACCCTGAGACTACATAGTTAATTCAAGTTCAGCCTGGGCCAGAAGGAGACCTACCTTTAAAAACAAAAAAAAAAGGGGGGGGTTTCCTTTTCAAAATTCCTAATTATTTTCTACCATAAAAGTGATATACTTAGAACAGTCACATCCTCCTTGGTCATAACATTTTATGTACAGTGTAACTTACATAAACATGCTTGTATTTTCACAGGTTGTATTATTTGTAAAATAAAAAATAAAATCAATATAGGATTGGTTTGCCTCTAAAGGAAACCTCTGTTATGGAACGTATGGAAAAAAAAAATCCGATATAGTTTTCTCAATGGCCCTGAGCATTCCTTGTGCATCCACTAACACAACCTTCCCTGTGATAATGTGGCAGGAATTATTTTTCCCTTTGTGTGTAACTCTAGTTTCCTGAGACAATATAGCAGATGTATCTGATACCAACTGGGTCATTTGAAGGTTTCTTCACACAGCTACAGTAATTAATTTTCTGGTAGAGACTTCCTGTGTAGTGTTATCACACTGTGCTGGAAACTTTTAATATTAGAAATAAAAATGTGCCCTTTTCATTTTTCTGATTGAGTAATTGAGTTACAATTTTTAATTTATGTTATAATTTTCATAGAATACAAAATTCAGTTGACTATTTAACTATTGGTGGCTAATTAATTAGCTAAGCATGATTTATTTCTGATTAACCATCATAGTTCCTGCATTTTAAATTACAACTTACATGATCACACTCTAAATTCTCATTGTTTTCACTCAATCTAGAAGGTCTAGTAGTCATTAGTAATCAAATATATAATTGGTTAATCAAATTCACCAGCCACCATTTGATGAGATACTTAGAAACTATGCACTCATTCACAAAGCAATGGATTCAATGGCCACACATTACAATGTGACTGTGTAACCAGAAAGCAGGAGATGCATTATTACTTTTGCTTTAAATTGGTGAGAAGTCAGTATTCAAACCACTAAATAAGGTGGAAACACTTTAATTCAAAATCCTTCAGCTTAAGGGCACTGAATTGAATTTTCTAAGAGTGTAAAAGATTTTTCCAGGTAATTTTCTACTCCATTACCATATGTGATGCACATCAAGTCAGCTTTGGGGCTGATGGGATTCCGCTGGGTATATATAGAGCATGTTAAGAGCATATTGTAAGAAACCACACATTTTGCAGAAATTTTCAAATTTAGTATTACTTCTATGCAACAGTCATATCCTTTTAAAGTATTTTTTATTTCTATTTGTGTATTTATTTGAGACAGAGAGAGGCAGATGGAGGAAGAGAACGGACATGTCAGGGCCTCCAACTGCTGCAAACAAACTCCAGATATATGCGCTACCTTGTGCATCTGGCTTACGTGGGTCCTGAGAAATCAAACCTGGGTCAGTGTACATGTGGCAATAGGCAGCAGAGCTAGAAGAATCTGAAACTCATAAGGCCAGCTAGTCTTGACATTCATTTGCAGTCTAGCAGTTCCTTAGCAGTGGACAGAGACTCTGTCTCAAAGAAGGTGGAACACATCTCAAAGTTGTTCTGTGATGTGCACCTTGTGCCCACACACACACATATACACATAAATAAATAACTTCAGAAAACAATTTAACAGAATCTGTAGCACTTAATTATTATTGTTGTTCTATCTGTAAATTACCCTACCATAAGACCTGCAAGCACATGTTCAAAATAATTGCACCTTTGCGTGTAGGCAAAGATTACTGGAAGATGAATTGGAAGATTATATGGAAGTAAACAAAGTGCTAAACATTGATGCTTATGCAAGATATTTTGTTTGATTTGCTAAGTTATAGACGTTATAAAAAATGTAGTTTTCAAGAGCCAGCATTGTCTTTAAAGAAACAGATAACACTAATTCCATGTTTATAAGTAGGTAATTTGAGAAAGGAAAGCATCCAATAAACACTAAAAAGGGGGGGGGGGGCTGCAGAGATGGCTTAATGGTTAAGATGCTTTTATGTGAAGCCTAAGGACCTAGGTTTGACTCCCCAGAACCCACATAAGCCAGATGTACATGGTAGCACATGTGTCTGGAGTTTGTTTGCAGTGGCTATATACCCTGGTGCTCCCATTTTCTCTCTCTCTCTCTCTATCTATCTCTTTCTCTCTCTCTCTCTCTCTCACATACATAAATAAAATATTAAAAAGAGTTTAATAACAACAAAAAAAGAAACATTGAAATCTTCATCAAGTAACATTTTCTAAAGGTGCATTTTTATTTTAATCTTTTGAAATGGAATACACCAAGTAAATTTAAAATATCCCTTCTTTCTTCCTCTCTAGATGCCATGGCATTTGCTTACTGAGCCACTTCTGAGTTAGGGAAATAAAACATGTATCACTTCAAGAGCACAAAATTAGTAGTCTCTTTAAATTAACACATATCTGTCCAGCAGAGGGAGCAAACAAGTTTTTGTATTTTCATTTCTACCAAAAGGAATGTTTTTGACTTACAAAGTGCTTTTGAATAAAACATTCTGAATAAGAAACTGTATTAAAGAATAAACTGGTTAAAAATGATATGCGAGTAAACATAACAGCATATATTAAGTGTTCATGAAATATTCACAGGTTTAGGTCTATGCTTCTCATATTTGTAGTCATTCTCTGAGAATTTGCATTTAAATATCAGACAATGAAAGTTATTTTAATCTCCTAAAATACTAAAATGTATACAATGTGTTTTTTTAACATTTATAGGTTCTAGACTTATAAACTTTAGGCTGTTTTGCCTTTGTGTTTGATATGTCTTAATAAACTAATAGTTTAGGAAATTAGCACTCAAAATAGATGGTGTGAAAATATTGTTACATAATCTGTAATAGGCTATATTTGTGAAATCTTTACCATTATATTCGAGATGTGACATAATTGGCTAATTATTTAAGCTTTCAAATCATAGTTCATAGTGTTCATTTCTTATGCATTTAGTTCTGAATCACTTCTATGTTTTGCAAATGGCTTTAAAATTTTAACTTAATAAAATAAGAAAGCCTTTAATCCTTCTTTGTCCTGATTTTCTCTAAGTCTCTGGAATAATAAAGAAATAGTCTTAAGAATTAATAATTATTTATTCAGAGAGATTCTTGTTATGCTTGAAAGCTCATTACAGGCTTATCCATCGGTTTCTATTCTTACAGGAAAGCTCTGCTTATGTGTGCTCAATGCACTTAGCATTTACAAGTTCTTAATATGTACCATGGAGTTAAGAATTATTGGACTTTTAAAAATCAAATGTGAGATTAAAAAGGGAAAGAGAGAGAGACAGAGATAGAGTGTGTTTTGCTTAGCAATGTGGACTTGTTCTAAAAAAAATGCACCATTAGGTGATTTCAGTATCTTCCCAACATCACAGAGTATACTTACATAAACCAAGACGACTGTTAGGGCATTACTAAGTAATGTTGTGAGATGAACTTTGAACATGCAGTACATCTTTAATAGAAATGTTATATAAAGTCAGGTGTGCTGGTGCACGCCTTTAATCCCAGCACTCGGAAGGCAGATGTAGGAGGATTAGTATGAGTTCAAGACCATCCTGAGAGTACATAGCGAATTCCAGGTCAGCCTGAACTAGAGTGCAACCCTACCTCAAAACAAAACAAACAAAAAGAGAGAGAGAGAGAGAGAGAGAGAGAGAGAGAAGTGCCATATAGTACTTAAACTTGTTCATGTAAAATAAATAATTTTATTTAATAATTTAAGCTATAACTCCAAATATGACTTTGATTTAACATTTATATGGAAGCACTTGGATATCTTAAGAAAGTTGGCTACTGTTGCTAAGATATATTAATCCATAGCAACACAAAGATGCAAATAATCTTAGATATTGTATACTTCTCTTTTCACCAAAAACGCAGAGAGTAGGCAAAGGGCATGCAACTCTAGTTAAATGGCCCATCTAAGCACATTGCTCAATATGACAGAAGTTATTTAGTACAACCGAAAATTATTGCTTTAGGTCAAAAGTTTTACCTAGATCACAGTACTTTTTCTTTCTTTGTTCTGTAGAGATGATTTCCATTAATTTGTAACATTGAAATGGGGGGAAAAATGCCTTCCTCCACTGGAGAGATGGCTTAGTGGTTAATTAACTTGTCTGTGAAGCCTAAGGACACAGCTGCAATTCCCTAGGGCCCACATAAGCCAGATGCACAAGGTGGCACATGTGTCTGGAGTTCATCTGCAGTGGCTAGAGGCCCTGTCATGCCCATTCTCTCTCTCTTCTCTAAAATAAATAAATAAAAATTAAACAAAAACAGAAATCCCTTCCTAATTCCCAATCCCTTTACTAAACTCTGGAGGTAACTCCAGTATCTGTAAAGTGCTTAGATCATAACCAGTGTCTTCTCTATGCTGAAGAACATATAAGGGCACACATCATCTTGTTTTCAGAGTGTCATCTGCACACCCCATTCCAAGTCAGATCTGCTGTATGCCCTGAGATACTGCTCTAGGAGGATTTCAGCTCTGGTCAATATGAATGAACAAATGCTGCTGCACAGGAGCTGAGGTTACTGTGCCGACAAGACATGGTCTCTCCCCAGGTATGAACCAACTCTCAGTCCTGGGTTCCCACATCCCTAATTGTACTTCCAAGAGCTTCTGTGTACTCATTCTCTGTGGTCTTCTCAAAATAGGGCAGAAAAAGGAACTATGTGCTCCTTAAAGGCCTCATGTTTGCAATATCCTTCCTATCACAGAGGTTTGGGTCTAGGTCAGGCTTGAAGCTTTTTTTGCTGATAATAAACTTTTGGGGTTAGTATCTGTTGCAGTTTGAATGTAAAATGAACGCTTGTACTTCCCTGGTAGCTCTGATTGGTCAGATTGTGAACCTTTAAGAGGTGGAGACTTCCTAGAGGAATGGGTCACTGGGGCCCTCACTTCCTGACTGTGAGTGACAAATGACCAATGGCCTTCTACTCTTGTAGCACCTTCCCCAATGTGATGGAATGTATGCCCTGGACCTGCAAACTTAAATAATCTCTTTCCTTCCTTAAGCTGCTTGTTGTGTATTTGGTCATAGCAATGTGTAAAGTAACTAATATAGTGACTAATACAGAGATTTCTAGAAGCTTTGAGCATTTATTCTTTACTTATTAGCCACTTTGAAATTATAGTGTCCCTTTTCTCTCAAAGAATTGTGTCTCCCTTCTGAATCTGATGGAATTGGTTCAAGAGAGCAATTACTATAACCTGATCTGTATCATGAACAAAAAAAAATAAACAAGAGAAGAAAATCTCAGGATCATAATCTTACCTCTTCTTGAGGCTACCACCTCAGAGTCACCCCTTATAACTACTCTGTCATTGGAGATAAGACGGAGGTGAGAAACTTTTTTTTCTTTTTCATTTTTTTTGGTGTGTGTGCGTGTGTGTGGCAGGGGTACAATGCACTCACTTAGGGCTCTAACCACCATAAAAGAACTCCAGATTCATGCATGAGACATCGTGCATCTGGTTTTAGGTGGATACTGGGGAACTGAACCTGGGCCATCAGGCTTTGCAAGTAAGCACATTTAACCTCTAAGCCATCTCCTCAGCCCAAATTGAGAAGTTTCGTTCTTTACCCCACAAAGCATTTATTATTGTGATCCTCTTTCAATAGAGAACATAAAATTTGTAAGATTTTTTTTTCTAACTCCACTAGTGTTTTAGTCTACTGAGAAAATGAAATACCTGGAGCTGATCAACATGTGAAGAAAGGGGTTTGTTTATGAATAGTTCTCAAGATTTAACGGCATTACACCTGCCAGTCTGGCTGTGGTGAGAATTTCATTAGGATGGCAGGAACACATGCAAGAGGGGGAGGTCACATAGGGTAACAGAAAGGTAGATGTTGGAGAGGAACCATCAAAGGTAGAGTAGACTCTACCTCTTAAAGGTCCACCATCTCCAAGGGCTGGGGACATGGCTCAGTGGGTAAAGTGTTTATCATGCAAGCATGAGAATCTGAATTTGGATGCCTAAGACCCACATAAAAGCCTAAGACCACTGTGAGACATGTCTGTAATCCTAACTCTGAGGATAGAGAAGTAGGAAGTCCCTGAGGCTTGCTGGCGAGCTAGTCTAGTTGAATTTTGAGCTCCAGGTTCAGTGAAAGACCTGTCTCAAAGATGAAGGTGAAAAATGACTAAGAAGGATACCGCATATCGATTTTGAGGTTACACATGCACATGCACGCATGTGCACTCACACACATATGAATACACAGATGCACGTGTGTGCACGCACACACACACATACACACACGTGTGCAACAGAAAGGTCCATCAAGTCATAATAATGACAACCAGCTATTAACACAACTCTTTGGGAAACATTGAATTCCACATCCAAACCATAGGAACCAGAACCTACCAGCAAGGGTGAGTCTTACCAAGCATTCAGGAGTTGGTTTGCAGTGAACTTTAGAAGCTAATTATACAAGATGTATCTAAAAGATAAAATGGGTTACAGGTTTGGTGTAGAAATTTAAAAGAAAAGATCTCCATGGATTCAATTGCTAGAAGACAATAAAAACCTCTGTAGACTGGGTAGGATTCATAGAAAACATTCCATAACTCAGAACTTGTGGGGGGGGAGGGTTAACTCTCGTTATATTAATTAAACTTCAGAGCAATCCCAGGAGTTAAATGATACCTAATCAGCTTACAAACAATAAAACTCAACTTGGAAGCTTCCTTCCCTGTTCTGTATAGTGGAAGTGGTCAGGTTTGGCTTCAAGTTATTTTCCAAATGTCAGTATCATTATTACTGCCTGTTACTATAACTAACTCTGACTTAGACAGGCCGGGGAAAACGAAGAAACTCAGGCAAAACCATGAGCAGATGCTAGAAACAAGAAGAACGTGTGAAGGAGGATTGTATGTTTAGATCTGCATGGATGGAAGGGCTAGGGGTTTGTACAGAAAGAAAACATGAATAGGTGATTCCACTGGAAGACTAACAAATGCTCCTAGAATGACGTCCACTTTCATGAAACCTAATACAGAGCTACCTGTGGTAGTAATCCTTTGTTTTACAGATAGACACTTTAATGTGTCCCTTTTCCATTTTAAGATAATCACTGATGATCAGAAATAATGGTTATGCTACTTGTTTTTTTTTACTACATTAGAAAAAAAGTTGAAATTTCTTTTCTTTACAAATGGAATTCATAGTGTTTAGCTTTTCTCTCATTTTATTGCTCTTGTCACAGATAATAATAAAGAAAATAATGTTCTTCATTTTCCTTGACAATTTATACAGGAAAACTTACTACATTCTGTCTTTAAATGTGGAATTATGGTTTGACTTTTCTTCTGAATGCCTTTACTTTGCATAGAGAATTCAAAGGACACACAAATGAGTTAACTTTCCTGATTCCCATTTTAACAAACTGGACTCATTATTAATGACTCATTATCATAGAGGACTTTGAAAAGAAAAAAGAAAGAGGGTACCAAAGGGTCACTTGATGAGCTAAATGCATCTTGGTAATTAGACCTTTTTTGGAAAGATAATGTATTTGTCAGATGTATTTAGGCAAGCTTATTTAATAAATAGCCCCTAGAGATGGTTAGCTCCTCTTATATTTAATTGTGATGGGTTTCTATACATATCCCGAGGATATTACAGAATTTCCTGTTCTGTCATTGTGCTGCTCCAAATTGTCTAGCAGTTTCAGAAAGGACAGGGATCTCATCTCAGCCTTAATGACCATTTAAAGAACACAGGCTGGTGAAGTAGGTGGCTACCAACAGGAAATAGGGTCTGTGTAATTGAAATTGATCTTGGCCCAAAAGAGACAGAATGTGGAAATGGAAGGTTGTAAGGCCTAACAGTTTTTCCTTTCCTTTTAGATATTACAGACTAAAAAGATATTTGAAAATGAGTAATATTGTCTTACTTCAATTGAATCTCCATTTTACTCTATGGTCTTTAATGTTAGTTAATATTGGAAAGGTAATTTTATCATGCATTCAACAAGAAGTAATTATTATAAACCAGTAAAAGTTCCAGGATTTTGTACAAACCCTTTATTTAAACAAAACTAAATACAAACCTACATACAACCCAGAATAAAAGAGGTAGCAAACACATGTTGATATTTTCCATCGGCAAGTTATGAAACAACATATAGCCATGTGGCACTCTGAAGAGAATTATTAATTATTTAAAACACGTGAAAATCCATTTTTATGGTCACATAGTTATAATTCAAGTTTCAGAGCTAAACTTTAACCTATAAAGCAACAATATAAAATATATATGATCTAAAATACAAGAAAGTAACAAGGCTTATTATAACTGTGGATGGTAACATGAGTACAAATTCAGACTAGACTTAAATCAAATAACGAAAAAGACAACACACATAAAACCACTAGATGTACTTTACACCCTTCACAGACGGGAATTAAATATCTTAAATCTTGTTCAGGTTGAAGTGTGTGCATATAAATAAATAAAACAATATACAAGAAACTATCATTGCTTTTATTTCTCAAATTCAATCAGACAGATTTGAAATCATTCTGGCAAGATGAGTTGAACATACAATCTTTATCGCAATCGAAGTAATAAAAATAGCGGTTCAGGGTTTTTCTTCTGTGCTGTCGCTGAGAGAGTGTGAAAAGAAATACAAGCTAAATTCTGGGAGCTGGGCTTCTCACCGCAAACCACAGGCATGGCGATGGCAGACAGCAAGCAGGCCAGAGGAATGGAAGAAGAGACACTCAGGCAATGTCAGACCCTTTAAAATTCCACCCTGACTTATGGGGCATAACTTTGGCTAAATTTCTCATAGCCTCAGTTTCTTAATCTCAATGAAAGCAAAGTAGCTAGCAGGGAACACAAGTCTTCATTTGCATCCTTGGCTGAGCCTAACCCTTATGCCAAAAAGTACCTCAAAAATAATTGTCGTTGAAACTAAGCTATTTAAAAGACTTAAGAGTCTTAGCAGTATCTTAAGAATTGGAAAACGAGAAGATATTTACAAGGTTCTAGGTCCTTAGCTGATTAAGGCAGAAGTGCTAAGAAAAGGCAGTTTATTTAGATTAAACCTAATGGTGACATAACCTTGAAGTGTGTCTTTTGAGACAAACTGTTAGGTTTGATAGATTAAATATTTATCTCTTTGGTAGTCTTATCTTCCAGGGCTGTTTCTGGGGATACCAAGAGTAACTATCTAAACACAACATGGTCTTCTCAGTTTTCCTGTGGAAGTTTAAAATTGGACCATAGAGCTATCAGCATTAATTTTCAGTGGACCAAATAGTTAGAAAACTGGCTTAATTAGAATTATGCAGAAGGAGAAACTACAAGGGCATAAAAACAACCTTCCAGGTTACTTTTAAACAAGTACTTCCAAGCTACCATGTTTCTTGGGGCCCTATTATCAATCTGACCTTAGGTTATACCAAGCACCTCTGTAGCATCGTAATGCATGTTGCATTTTTACTTACAATAATAGCCTTAAAAGGTTTCTATTAACTTCAACCAGAAGAGAGTAATAAATATGCAGTAGAAATATTCCCACTAAGTCTAATTAACATTCTAGGAGATGAAATAAAAGTTGGACTAAATTAATGTGATTACATAGAAGCAGCATTTGAAAAGAAGCTCAGAATTATGAGAAATGAAAGATATTCCATTAATACAAGCTTCCTAGCCATACCTACATATCTAAGAAATTAGCTTAAGAAAACCAGGAATAAATAAACAAAGCTTGTACACATTGATCAGTCACATTATTAATAATAGCAAAGAATGCCAAAAAGTTGTAGCAATATTGTAGAATGCATCAAATCTTAGCAATCTCTTATCATTCTTATGACATAAATTTACAGTGACAAAGTGCTTTGCAGATCTGTCTACAGATGGAAGACTTTTAAGTGACTTTTTGTTTAAAGAAGGGAATATAAATAACCTTATAAATTATCCCAATTTTATAAGTAAGTCTGCCTATGTGCACACATGTGTATGAACTGAAAGCCACTGGATAGATACAGAACAATATGACAATATTTTTTAGCTGGACTGAAAGTAATTTTATTACCTTTTTAAAAGTTGATATTGTTTGCATTATGTATAGTGAGCATATGATATATAATTAAAGGAAGTAAAACTAATTTTGAGGAGAAAGAAAAAATGTACATGATTGGTGGTAGGCAGCTTATATTAAGAAAAAGACTAGAGAAATCAAGAATTAGGAAGTCAATAAAATGAAAGACTGAATCTTGAGCCACTCAGATGTGGCCTCACTTCTAGGTAATGGGAAACAACGATAAGACATTAGGTTATTTCTCTTTTAGTAAATCTGAAAGCAAGTAGGTAGTCTGGTAAGGGGTAGCAAATGAAGCTCAGAGCTTGATGAATCAATTTTTATTATTGAAGAATAATAAATAATTTTTTGCATTATCATCTTGAGAAATGATAGACATGCTTTGCAGTGTGGTCCTAGGTCACTAAACTTGCTTTAAATTAATTTAACAATTCATCTTTCACTCTGTGTGAAACTTCCATTTATTTGCCCCTGGGCCCCTCTGCCCTTTTCCTGACCCTGCTGTGTGCTGTGTAGTTTCCAATAGGAATCAAAGCAAGGGTCTTCAGAGGCCTCCGTGTCCTGATTGCCATATCACAGCACTGACAAGAAAGAAAGAAGGTGGAAGGAGAGAATGGATTATTCATGGATTATTCATTCCACAGACCACCTTACCCACCTGCCCAGAAAGAACTCACCTTCTTGTCATGTGGCACTGCTCCCTCTCCTTACTCCTTCAAACCTAGGAACCCCACCTCCAGAACGGCACTGATCCCCTGCTAACCCCCAACTCTCTGCCTGCACCTTCGAAAATGGCCTCTTTATTCAACTCCTCAAATTACCCAATGTGGTGTGCCATCTGTTTCCTGCAGGGCCTTTACTAATACAAAAAGCTTATCTATCACACAGATTAGGAGGGCCTACTCGTTCTTTATAAGAAAGTCCTTCATTAAATAAGATGTCATCAGTTCGCTGGTCACTCATAAGGTAGATTTATAACATGGCCTGTAGCAGACTTGGTCAGTACTCTGCCTGTTAACTCCTACACCCCTTTGCTCACTTCTTTCATTTTCATTCCCAGAGCCAGTACACACTCTGTTTGTTGGAGGCTCACCTCCATCGGACAGAATCCCTCTGTATGCACACAGGGAAAGACAAAAATAAGTACCTAAAAATATCTGTAACACAGCACTGGACCCAGGTAGTCAATAATGGATAGGGTCAACATAGAAATACTTCAGCCCCCTCATCTTTGGTGGAGATAAATGAGGAGTGTGGCATAAACTACCCCAGACTTCCCCTTGCGGGATCCAGCCAGGGATGTTTCCACAGGACTTAACTTGATACAGTACACTTGCGTGAATTGTATCCCTGTCCTGCCCTTTCTCCTCCCTCCTTTGTTTCAGATCCTCACTCATCTATGTGTTTGTCTTGGACATATTAAGTTTAAAAAAATTTAATAATTTTTTTATTTTTATTTATTTGAGAGAGAGAGAGAAAAGCAGAGAGAGAAAGAAGGAAAGACTGACAGAGAGAGCACGCTCACTAAAGTCTTCAGGCTCTGCAAATGAACTCCAGACACAAGCACCATCCTGTGCATCTGGCTTATGTGGGTCCTGGGAAATCAAACCTGGGTCCTTTGAATTTGCAGGCAAGTGCCTTAACTGCTAAGCCATCTCTCCACAACCCCCATCCCACAAATTTTTTTTAATTCATATCCTTATCTCAGTATCTGGGTCAGGACACCCCAATCTTATGACAATCACATGACAAGCATGGTGATATAAAATAAAATAACTATTGATGTCAAATACTCATGTCAACAATATTCATGTCATATAATGACCAATTGAGAATTCATATAATTCACTTTTATCCTCATCCAAACATTTGGTCTACTTTCTCTGGCATCTTTTTGTTTTGTGTAAGAGATCAAGAGTGAGAGAAAGAGACAGAGAGAGAGAGAGAGAGTGAGAGAGAGAATAGGCACGCCAGGGCCTCCAGCCACCACAATCGAACCCCAGACACATGCACCCCCTTATGCACATGTGTGATACTGAGTACTTGTGCCACTGTGCATCAGGCTTTCATAGGACCTGGAGAGTTGAACATGAGTCCTTAGGCTTTGGGTATAGGGCTGTAAGGGCAGGGAGATAGCATACTGCCAGGTAAGTTAAGCTTTTTATTTTTACAAATAATTATATATAATTATATATAATATAAATATATATAATTGTACAAATAATATTAGAACCATAAGGCTGGGGAAAAAAATGTTAAGTGTTCAGTGACCCAAGTATAGTTCCTGTTGGTTGCTTTGTCAACCCCACAGCAGGGGGAGTCAGAACTGATTCATCCCTCATGTCTCCTAGAGGGAACAGGGATCTCTGTAAAGTCAGAGCAATGGATGGAGAAGACAGCAAGAAGACACGGTTCATTATCTCCCTATTTCAGCCTTTACTGTGATAAATGAGGACACCAAGTTGGAAGAATGTACAGCGTTTACACAGATCCATTCAGCTGACTACTGGAAGATCAGGGGCATGGCCCCAGATGGTCAAAGTTGAGATACATCCATTTCCATCACTGGTACTCATTAGCCCACTTTTGAAATTATTTAAGTATCCTTGAAGATCCTCAGAGATACAAGCTTACTATTTCATCATATTTTGATTTCTTTTTTTTTCAGATTATTGTTGCAATTGTGTCAGAAAGTTAAGTGCTACTACATGAATTTAATTGCCAAAGATTGCTAAATTATCAAAGGTAATTATCAAAGTTTGTGAAATCATTAGAAGGTTTGCCTTATCCACTATCTCCTGTCTGTGATGTGAGAAAGGGGAAGGATGGACTGTTTGCCTCTCCCCCAACCTCCAAGGAGGGACCCAGCGATACCACAGACTAACAGTTATGAAAATGTTGAGCATCGAGTCACACGTTATAAAAATGTACAATATTCACTCAACTCAGCAAAGCAATGTAAAATACTGAAATAGGTCATGTCTTCTGCGATCTTCCCATCCTGTTATTTGTGGAATGAATAGATGACTGTCCTGCTTTAATGTCTAAGTGATTTCTCAATTTAGAATAAATTATCTGGGAGAATAATTTCATCCTTTCTACACCTTCAGAAGATACAACTGGCATAAATAATTGTTTCAAGAAGACAGTCTAATAAATTTAAGTGCCTAAATTATTTCCATTGGTATATCATGGTTGTTGCTTTTTCTTCAAAACCTAATGAGCAAACACAAGGTCTGTAAGTGAATTCTCCCTGAAAATCGGCATCTATTTCAGTGAATAATGTGTGTGGTTGACCTGGCTAGTATTGATAAATGCATAAGAGCCATTCTAAGATGCTTAGAGAGATCTAGGGGACTACATGCCATAAGTGAAAAGCACAAATGAAACACATGATGACCTCTATGCCAAGACTTATGAAATTCAGGCATTTTACAAATATGAAAGCTATCAAACAGTTGCACACTTTGATTAGCTTGAATAGCAATTATTTGATAAGGTGCCTTTTCCAAGAGAAGGAGGATACTATTAATAGAAAAAAGTTAATCATTTATAAATTAAAATGCAGAAGTGTTATATTGTCCTGTGACAAACCTACACATTCTATTTCAGTAATGTTTGCTTCTACCTACATAAAGAACTAATGTTATTTGTCAGAGAACGGGAAAAAATTAGCTTGCAGATAATTATGAATATGAATAAAATGATACCACTTAGAAAGCCATTGCTCATTGTGGTAGTTTGAATAGATGGCCCCCGATATATTCAGTTTTTTATTGTTTGTAGTTTGCATCTGCAGCCACCTGGCTGGAGGCAGTGTCACTGGGTAGATCTTAAGGTGTGGTGGTGGGTTTCAGATTTCAATCTAAAGATATGCAAAGTGTGCCTAGCTGGAGTTCCTGAAGTGTGCTATGTGGCTTTTGGCTTTTTGGCTTGTGCTTCTCTCTCTCTCTCTCAATCTCTCTCTCTCTCTCTCTCTCTCTCTGTGTGTGTGTGTGTGTGTGTGTGTGCGTGTGTGTGTGTGTGTGTGTGTGTGTGTGTGTGTGTGTGTGTTTGGTCCTGTGAAGGCAGGCCAGCTTCTTCTGCCATTTATGGAACTTTCCCTGGATCTGTAAGCTTCAATAAATATCCCTTCTTCCATAACTGTGCTTGGTCTGGAAGTTCATCTCAGTGAACCTGAAGCTGTCTGCTACACTCATAATTAGACCAGTGCTTCATAAATGTCATATATGTGTTACTTTGTTTGTAAAGCTGCTCTTGAAATGAAACTTCTGAAGGTGTCTTCCAACATTAACTCCATCAACAGACTTGAACCAAATGTGACACTTCAATCCCAAAGCCACCCTTTACCAGCATGGTAACTGAGCAAGTTGCATAGCTCCCCTGTGCCCTAGTTTCCTCTCATGTAGAATAGACATTTTAGTAACTATGCCACAGCACTTCTGTGAGGATTACAATGAGTCAGTGTGCAGAAACATTTATAAGAATGAGAGTACAGTTATACTTTGTGAGTCCTACTATTATTCCCAGTTCTCCATTAGTGCTCAATGACAAATTCAGAAGCTCTGTTACAAAAATCAATACTTACAAAGCAAGGAATTGCTTATGTAGTATTACCTGAAGGACTCTGAAAATGCCATATCCCTTTGATCTAGTCTGTTTTAGTGCCAGGAACCCAGTTGATGGTACTCGTGGCTAAATTATTAAGGCCCGTTGTAGAGGCATTTGTTGCAATGCAGAAAGAGGTGCTGTTATATATTAAAATGTAGTCAACCACGTAGAACTTGATGGGAAATTAAGATAACATCTACTGATACTTTAGCTATAGGTTTGTTTTTTTTTTTAGAATAGTTAACCAGTTTTAGAAATAGTGTGGGTTTTATTAGAGAAGGAGCAAATATGCCCGCAGTAGTGAGCTAGAGGTCTCTACAATAAGTGGAGAGGAATAAATTGTTGACTTAACTTTTTCAGATGCTACCATGACTCTGTCATATCTTAATGTCATCAATAGTATTTTAAAAGAAGAATTTTCAACCTCAGCATATATGCAGTCATGTACTTAGCTTTTGAAGTCACCGACAAAAAGGACCTGATAATGCATGTTATGACACCTCCATTATGCCACAAAATAAACTTTCTTCCTTAAAAAAATAAAAATAAAAAAGTAGCTCCATGCTTCAAAGAGAAAGCTTGTCTTCACCTAACACTGAAGGTTTCGCTTTGACTGTTCAGAGCACAAATTGTGGTGGAGGATTGAGACTGGATCTGTCGAGAACACAATTAGAGAGCCTGACACGAGGTTACCAAACCAGAGACTGCTGCTTCGTAACCTTGACCTGTTACTTTCAAAGCTACAGGAAGAACGTGGAAAGCACACACGTGTGCTGTAAGAAGTAAATGGCACTGTTTCAGCACATACCTACTGAACTGATTTCAGAAAATTCACAGTACTGCAGTGTGACTTTGAGGCCCAGAGCCAGGGTTAATAGCCTCAGCATGTGTGTGATGTATGTCAGAGAACTAAGTTTGCAGGATACACAGTAACCCATCTGACATTACATAAACGTAAGGCTGTAGACCAATAATCCACTTCTTCCGAAGATCAGATCAGACAGCCATGGGGGTCAGAGGGACTGAAACGATTGTGCTAGAAGTCTCACAGATACCAGCTAGCTCAGAGGACATATCGCACACATGCCAACAGATGACTGGCTGCCTTAGATGACACTTTTACATTCCTCAGGGCCAGGATGGAGGCAGTGGCAAAGTCAACTCCACCCAGAAAAACAAAGAGTGAGCCAACCCCCCTCCCCAACACTTTTTCCATTGCTGATGAATTAGAGGCCCGTTTCTCTTCATAGGAGACGTGTCTAGGTACGTGACTCTGGCTTGTGGGTTTCAGCTGAGATGCAGATATTTTATCCCTTCAGTGACATCAGAACATGAATGGGGATGCTCTTGGCTTGTAGTAGGTGAGCACCAGGGTCTCTAGACATCATCCAAACACAGTCTGCCCCAGGCAAAGAATTACCTGGCCACTTCCACAGGGAAACACAAGGAACACATGTGTGGAAGACAGTTCAGAGGGCCTCAACTCTCCTTAAGGGTCTTTGGCTGGGTGTTAAGCACTGTTTGAGAATGTTAATTCCATGATTTTAGTTTTTAGTGTAATTAGCTTTGACGGTTTCCCCCTTTCATGATTTCAAGTTGGTCCTTCCTTGGTGCCTGGTTGCCTTGAGCAGGGAGCTGTCAATCAAGCAGCAACTCCTGGACCACAGTCTGGACTCTCTACTCTAACCACTCCCAGGAAACTCCATTGCAGCTGTGAGACAAACGCGACCATGGCTGCTGCTGAAACCACGTCAGCTACAGGAGGCCTTGACTGGGCCACTCAACTCCAGACAGCTCGGACTCACATCCTGGGAAATATCACTTTGGCATGGTTAACACCCTGGTGACCATTGCCTGACCCTGCCCGTCTTGCATCTATTCTCTGCCAGGCCAGTAAAGGAACACGTCCCCTGGTGGCCTAGTGCAAAGCCTGACTGGTGGGATGAGAAACGAGGCACATACAAGGTGGAATTGGAAGCTGTAAGCAAGTGACCCGATCCCTCTTGTTAGTTAGATAAGCAGCCGATTTCTGTCGCGTTGGACCCGGACAGTGGTATACACTCCTGTGATACCATCATCAGGTCCCCGTAAAGGCTTCTCACAGATGGACTTTCATTGCCTATTTAAGATCTCCACCCTGCATGGAAAGCAGACAAGTTTTGGGGTCTTTTAGCTGCAGCAAGGGCAAGAGGGTGTATAGAGTGGAAGGAAGAGAAACTGTAGGAAGCTGAGATTGTCCAAGATGAGAGGTAAAAAGAGGTGAAGGTGATAGATGCAAGCCCTGGTCTCCCAAGAGCCGCCAAGGATTAAGTGCCGAGGGTCCCAACGCCCAGAGCTCAAGAGTTGTAGAGCTAGTGTCTGGGCTGAGCCGCACGATGTCCAGAGCCAGAGACTCTGACCTGAGAATCTAGGGCTGGAAGTCTCTGGCTTTGAACTTGGTGCCATTTGCCTCTAGTTCTAAAAGTCTAGAGCTATAAGCTTCTCAGTTTGGGAGACTGCCCTGTAAATGTCTGAGCGGGCTGCCAAACTTGCCCATTCACTATGCCTACCCTAGCAGAACAAGGGCTGCAGCCAACTGTTTGTGATCTACACGTGATTATCCGACCTATGAGGACAGTAAGACAATAGGAATCAACACTTCCTTTTTCAAAACAAGGTAGTCTATACTCAGATATTTTTTGGCTGACAATTCTGTGACTTGACCACCACTAAGATATAGAAAAGGTTTTATCACCTATAAACTCTCTCATGACTTTTTAAAAGAAAGCCATTTACTTGTGTGCATGTTTTCTTAGGGGGGGATGCATGTGCTACCATGTGCATGAGGATGTCATAGCATACCTTTGAGGTGTCTCTGCTCCACTTACCACTGCAAACAAACCATCAGATTGCAAATGAAAGTCAGAAGAGCTGGCCCATAGGCTTGTTTGGATCACAGATGCACGTGCCATTTTGCATCTGGTTTTACACAGCTGCTAGATAGTTGAACCCAGGCTGTCAGGCTTTACAAAACAAGAGACTTTAACCACTGAGACATCTCCACAGTCCCTCTCGTGACTTTGGAAGACAACCTCTCCGACCCCAATCCCCAAGCAGCTATTACGTCTTTCATGTCCTTGAAACTCTGACTTTCACAAATGTCCTGTGAATGGAATCATAATTTGAATCTGGCTTGTTTCACTGAACATAAGATCACACATTTGAGATTGATGCATGTTGTTGCATGTGTTGGTAGACTTTTCCCTTTTTAATTTAATTTAATTTATTTATTTGAGAGTGAGAAAGAAACAGAGAGAGAGAGAGAGATAGAAGGAGTGAGAATGGGCACATCAGGGCCTCCAGCCACTGCAAACAAACTCCAGACGCATGTGCCATCTTGTGCATCTGGCTTTACCTGGATAATGGGGTATTAAACTCAGGGCCTTGGGCTTTGTAGGCACCTTGATCACTAAGCCACCTCTCTAGCCTGATCTTTCCTTTTTATTATAGAATAATATTCCATTGTGGGAATATGTCACAGTTTCTTATCCCATTTGAGGGGTTATTCACATAAAAGTTAACCTATATTCAGGGTACAAATAATATAAATATCTCTGAAAAAGCACTGAGCATGCTGAATCTCTTTATATTCTGTGCCAGGTTTCTTTGGGAAACCACTATGACCCAACTTAATAATCCCAGCTTTCTTATATATGTTGCTATCACTTCACTTACCAACTTGAAACTAGTAGTTTTAGAAAACTTTGAGCTCATTGGCAACAGGTGTGATGTCTCATGTAATATTTATTCACCCAAAGCACAGTGCAAGTTCTCGGGCATGGTGGGTATTAATAGTGCGTAGTTTGCACAAGTCAGTGCAGGCGAAGGTGAGCACCTACATTCGTATCCTGCTTGTGTACACACAAACCCAAGACATGTATATACATGCCCTAGATTCAATTTTGTAGAATACTTAAATAAGAATCAAGCACCAAAATAAAAATGAATGAATTGAGCCAGGCATGATGGAACACGCCTTTAATCCCAGCACTCGGGAGGCAGAGGTAAGAGGATCACCGTGAGTTTGAGGCCACCCTGAGACTACATAGTGAATTCCAGGTCAGCCTGGACTAGAGTAAAACCCTACCCCGAAAAACAAAACAAAATAACAACAACAAAAAAAATGAATTAAGTTTATATATCGCATGTCAAATTTTGCTATTGGGCTCAGTGAAGGAGAAAGGCAATATGTTTCTGGCTTTGTCAAGAGTGGGTAAAAATGCTAAATATTTACAGGAGAAAAATAAGATTTTGCTCTGTGAAGTTATTAAAAGTTTTCTCAGGATAAATACCTTGAATATGAATGGGAAAAATTTATCGTCACATACATGAGAAAAGGCTTTTTTCTTGCTCACAATTTCTTACCAATATTTACCTCCTTATCCTCCAACTTCCTCCAAAATACTTTTGTGCATTTTTCATAATAGGAAAGATGGGGGAGTGGCTGTATAAATACAACCCCTAATCCCACCATTAAACATCACAAAATAACCTAGATTCAAAAGATCCCGTGACAATCCCATGCAGACCAAAACAAGTCTGCTTTCTGTACCGTGCAGTGTGCTTAAGAGAACATGTATGAGGATGGAAAGATGAAGCCCTGGAAATTTCACTGTGCTTTGACACCTCTCTCCGTCACTGGGAGGGATATCCTTCTACAGCCTTCACAGATATACCCACAAGGTATAAAGCTCCATCGTGAGTTTCAGGAAATGACCTGCTTTCTTTTTTGATAAAACTGAAGTCAAATTGATATGAACACCATCACACACCAATTTTAGAACATATTTTGTATGAAGTTGAAGGATATGAAAAATATCCCTTAAAACATCTGAGGTCTGGGATCATATATTAGTCTGTTTTCTGTTGTCGTAACAAGGTAACTGTTGATTGGCACTTTATGAGAGAGTTATGTGAACTCATCTGTGGAGGTCCCATTGGCTGAACCACAGCACAGTAAAGAAATAGGGAACTGTTTGCAGAAAGGGGACAAATGTAAAATGTGGCCTCAGTTTATAACACCCACCTCTGGTGATCACTAACTCACTCTGTGAAACCAATAAGAATCCTTTCTCGATGCCAGAGCCCAAAATGACCCAGTCATCCTGCACTAGACCTTATGTCTTTCCATCATGTCAACATCACCACACCAAGAACCAAGACTCAAGCACATGCACCATTGGGAGTCAAACCCCTCCTTCCAAACCATCACAGCTCTCTTACCCACTGGAAAGTTTTCTTCTGTGGTCAGCATTATATGTGCTACCTAGTTTGGAGATCAGTAATGTCAAGAATGATATCCTTAATAATCGCTAAGATTTCTTTCTGACCTAATTCCCACATCCAATTTCAAGTAAGAACAGATTGCTGTGAGTAATATGGGATAAATTGAAAAATTAGGGTATTGCTTAACCCAATCACTCAGCCTTCTTTCTCACCTCATTCCAGTTGTGCTATGTGGCACTCTGTACTGCTCCACACCCAAGTGTGCTGGCTATAGTCCACTGTTTTGTTGATGTAAGTGGCTGCTGTATTTAGCCATAGATGACAATATCATCATTTCCCCCATCTGAAAGATATAGAACTACAGGCTGAGAAGATGTCTTCATGAGCAAAGGCGCCTTCTTGCAAAGTTTGCAAGCCTGGGTTCAATTCCCACATCACGCATAAGCCAGATGCTAAAAATGGCTCTGCCAAACACCATTGTGTATGTAGCACATACACACACACACACACACACACACACACACACACACACACATGCACCACAAATTAATAAGATATTTGAAAATATATAGCACAATTAGATTTGAATTTCTAATGGAAGATACATATGTTTCCAATAATAATCTGTGTTGTTTATATTGTAGTGAATGTTATTATACAATGCATGCCAATATATCCATTTTAAATTTAGGGAAAAAAATAGATCTTTGTGTCTATTAAGTTGAAATATGTGCTCTTTCATAGAAGAATTTGTGGGATTTAGATTTCAAAAAGTTGAAAACTGGGATAGAGAGATGGCTCAACATTAGGGTGTTTGGTTGCAAAGCCTATCAGCCTGGACTCATTTCCCCAGTACCCACATAGAGCCAGGTGCACAAAGTGGCACATGCATCTGGAGTTCATTTGCAGTAGCAGTGGGGGTACTAGTGTGTCCATTCTCTTCTTCTCTCTCTGTCTCTTCCTCTCTCTCTCTCTCTCTTTTTCTCTTTCTGTCTCTGTCTATCCTTGCTTGCAAACAAATAAATAAAAATATTAAAAAATAAAAGTTGAGGACTGCTGGGTTAAGAAACAAAAAGAAAATATATTTTAGCAATAACCAGTCACTTTATTTGATTCTCTTTAATAGAATCTGGAATTCCTTGATTGCTGAATTTTAAACCAGAATAAATTCCTTATGATTTACTCACTCATTGTCCCAAACTAGAAAGGAGAAGGAATAATATTTTACCATATTATGAATAAATCTTTTCTGAATGAGTATTAAAGTTGTACAATCATCTGACATCCTGAGTTAGTACCACCATTCTCAAAAGTTGCGGAAATAGAAATAGCAAAATGAATTACAGAACTCAACTGAGGTCACACAGAGTTATGCAAATGTATCTAGACACAAAATCCAGGACATTTCCCATCCCACTCAGCCTCATCTGTTAGGGTTAGTGTGTTCCACGTCTTCTTTATGCTCTTTGAGCCATCTGTCCTCTAAAGGTATCTATTTGGAATATATTTCTGAAGATGATCTTTACTTTGTTCTTCGTCTGGAATATTTTTAGCATGCCTCACAGTGAAGGAAGAGAGAGAAAAGAAAACAAAGAAAGAAGAGAGAAGGGATGGAGGCAAGTAAAAAGAGAGAAAGAAGGAGGGAATGGAAGAAAGGATGAGGGAAGGAGGGATGGAGAGAAGGATGAGGGAAGGAGGGATGGAGAGAAGGATGGATGGAGAAAGAAAAGAAAAAGGAGAAAAGAAAAAAGAGTTATTGTCACAAATTTAGGTACAAAAGAACTATCACTTAGATAGATTATTATATGTTAAAACCAATCTTTTGCCTACTAAGAAAAAGTAAAACCAAATCAGTAATTCCTGTAACCTCTGAACGCCATGTTGCAGTATTTCTGCTACAGAAGTTTGGATATGTTAACCAGGGCATCTACATAAGGCAATGAAGTTACAATCAACTGATAATAAAATTGAGATTAAATCATCTCTGATAGACATTTAATAGCCTCGAAAAACAGCTTTGCACTTAATTTATGTTCTTAATTTGTTAGTGATCTAATTCATTCTTTCTATTTGAGAGAAATGTTATTTCCAAGCACTAAAATTTAAATAAAAAATAATAAAGAGGACTAAATTCTAAGGATTGAATTGTTTTATTTATTTATTTATTTAAGTAGGGTCTTGCTCTGAAGAACTCAGGAACCAGATAGATGCCATGACAGGCTTCAGATTCCTCAGTAGATCTAAGTTTTTATTTTCTGGTAAGGGTGGGTTTAACAGTCACTGGAAACTGATTACGCCATATGTTCCTGTAGTCATAGATAAGTTCAATTCCCCTAGCCCCAGCCTGCCAACTTTGCCCGCCAATATCCTAAGCCAATCAGAAGAGTACAAGTGCAGTTAATGTTTAAATCAACCAATCATATACCCATCCCCTTCTTCTATGTTCAAATCCCTATAAAAACCCTACCCTCCCACTCTTCGGGGCTCTTGTATGGATTCACTGGTTGGTGAAGTCAAGAGACCGAGCTTAAACCCGAAATAAAGCTCCTTGCCCTTGCATACGTGTTTGGTTCTCCTTGGTGGTCACTGGGGGTGCCGAGAACTGGGCATAACAGCTCTAGTCCAGGCTGACCTGGAATTCACTATGTAAACTCAGGGTGGCCTCTAACTCACAGCTATCCTCTTACCTCTGCCTCTAGAGTGCTGGGATTAAAGGCGTGCACCACCATGCCGGCTTTATTGCATTTTATTAAGCACATTCTTATGTGGCTCAATTCTTTATCCAGGGTTGCAGGGTGATATAAAAATGGAATGATGCATAAAGTGCCTATATATCTCTTGTTTTAAAATTCCGACTGGACTACTGTGGAGAGTCTACAGAAAAATTCAAACCCATCTTTAAAAAAAAATTATTTATTTTATTTGAGAGAAAGGGGCAGATAGAGAAAGAATGGGTGCTCCAAGTCCTCCAGCCACTGAAAATTAATTCCAGATGCACGTGCCACTTTGTGCATCTGGCCTACATGGATACAAGAGCCTTAACCACTAAGCCATCTCTCCAGCCCCTGAAACCAGTCTTACAACCTATGATGCACCAGCTTTTCAAAGGAACTAATACTTATGTGCTTGTCAAATTCTCAGAAACCTCAGCTATCCCAGTCTGTATAGGACAAATACAAATGACTAAGCCATCCACATCCATCTGTAAGGTCCAAAAACAATATGAAGGACACCTTGGGATATATGAACAAGTCGGTAAATATGTGCAAAGGAAAGTTGGGCCAGTTTGCTTGTACTTCCTCTTGCAAATGACAATAATGACAAATAAAGCCTTTATGCAGACATTAACTAAGCGGAGAAATTTTCCAAATATTTGAGATGCCCATTTTCCCTCAGCCCAAGCTTCCTTTGAGATGTGGACTCCACCGGGAAATGCAGAGGACTACAGCCCTGCATCTCCCTCCCCCACTCCCAGACAAGTTTCTTTCCATTTAGATTTTCTCAGCCACAAACTAATCAGGCTTAATTGCTCCCAGCTGTGATGCCTTCTCCTGGGAGTTGCTTCCTGCCGATACCCGAGCAGTACAAGATCATGCAATTTTGTTAAACCTCCAATAAATACATGGAAGCTTTGTAGATCCTAGTTCGCTCACTAGATTTCAAGCACCGTAACGACCTTGTAAACTTCCATTCAACTTTGTACAGGACTGCATCAGGAAATGCACCACTTTTTTCCAAGATGTGACAAAGGCTTTGGGAACTTGGATGTTACTTTTCCTAACATCAGGGGTCTGAATGGAATACTTCCTATATTTTTGTATGTTCTAAGTGTGCATGTATATGTGTTTTATACACGCAAACACGTGTCAAATACAAATACTTAGTTGTATATTTAAATATTTAATGTGTATTTGGAGCTTGCAAAATTATTGTTATAACAAAAAGAGAAAATAATGGCTTTTGACTAGATGGCGGCACCTTGGCACACAACATTTGTGATAATACCGAGAAAAGGAATCAAATTATGGTATTGGTCTTCATAGAATTAAATATATGCTTTCTCTATACATTTTTATGCTTTAATTTCAAAAACTGTTTTTTTTCCTCAAATTGTTTAATGCTGACTATTGGAAAAACATCTTAAAATTACATCACCTAAAATTAACTTTAGGGTTTTATCTTTCCTTCTTTATTAATGGTACAGACTTAACCATTTGGTTAGTACAAATTAATCAAAACTCCATTAAATATTTTCTACAAAGAAAAAGAAGCAAAAAAAAAAAACAATAACAAAGAAAACATGATTAGAAAAAATTACATCTGGAAGTGATTTAAGATGTGAAGGGGGGCTTTATATCAAAACCAGTGACTCTAAAGTTTCAATTAATGAACCTCAATTCAAGGCTATTAGCTTGAGTAATAAACACTGTTACTGTGCAGAAAACTGAGGATAATAAAGTATCAAAGCTTGAAAATGGGTTCCCACTGGCGGAAACTGAGCAAGTTCAAAACGCCTAAAAGCGAAAGTTCATAAAATAGTAAGAAAACCATAAACAGGGCTAGGAAGATGGCTAAGTTGATAAAATGCTCGCTTTGCAATCACGGACTTGAGGTTGATTCCCAGAAGCCGTGTTAAAACAAAGCTAGAAATGGTGGCACATGCTTGCAATCCTAGCTCAGGGAAGCTAAGACAGGTAGATCCCTGGGTCTCTCTGGCCAGCCAGTCTAACTCATTCGTCAAGATCCGGGATAGTGAGAGACTGTTCTGAAAAGGTAGAAAGACATAGATAACACATGAGGAAGACACTTGAGATTGTCCACTGGTCTCTGTGCACCTATGCATGCGCACACACACACACACACACACACACACACACACACACACCATGAAGAGCACAGGTACTAAGGAAATGGCTCAGCTGTTAATGGCACTGACTCACACAGTCTGATGGCCAAGGTTTGATTCCCAAATACCCACGTAAAGCCAAATGCACAAAGTGGTGCATGTATCTGGAGCTTGTTTGCAGGGGCTAAAGGCCCTGATGTGCCCATTCTCATTGTCTCTCATTCTTTTCTCTCTTTCTCTCTGTCCTTGCAAATAAATAAATAAAAACATTAAAATAAAAAGAAAAGCACACAAATAATTGTTCTTTTGCATCTAGGGTCTTTTTTAACTCACTGCTTCTTATACTACATCAGAGTAAATTTATGTCCCAAATATGTATGTGTGTGTGTGTGTGTGTGTGTGTATGGATATATATATCCATATATACATATACATATATACATATACATATACAAATACATATATTTGTTTGTTTTGAGGTAGGGTCTCACTCTAGCCCAGTATGAGCTGGAATTCATTATGTACTATCAGGCTGGCCTCAAACTCACAGCAGTCCTTCTACCTCTGCCTCTCAAGTGCAGGGATTAAAAATGTGCACTACCACATTAGGCTCCAAATAATTATTGAATACCATCAGTGTGCTTAATACAGATTAAGGTGTCAAACTGTGTAGGCACTATAGAATTTTATGCTAAATAATAAGAAAAAACAATATTTTATTAAAATATTTGTACATTTTCGTGTTATCTGGAAAATTTCCTAGTGTTATTTTCATTTCTAAAACCAATTTTATAAGAAGAAAATCACCACTGCATGTCTCAGTATGTGCCGTTTTCATCCTAATCTCCAGATATGAATACCCAGGATTTATATGGCAATACAGTCTCTTAATACTAAATAGAAAGTGGGTACCAATATACCCACCAAATAAGTAGAAAACAGGTAAGATACAGAATTCATTTTAAACATCATCTCTCTACAGAAGCAACAAAACACTGTCAGCCATGGAAAAGCCGGTGGAGAAGTGAGTTGATAACATGACGCTGCTCTTTCCCTTGGGGAAATTTGTGCACTTGGAGCACCAGGCAGAGTGGAAGGACATGGTTTGGCCTGGGAAGAGTACCGTGGGATGGGTAAGACCACTGCAGCATTCAGTGGTTGGAAGAGATGGGAAGACAAGTTTGCAAAGTCGATGCGCTCAGATACATAGGATGATCCTCGAAGACATAAACACATGGAGCATTCTAGGCTGTACAAGAAACAGACAAAAGCACTATGCTAGAAAGCTCTGGAAGACACACCAAGGATAAGCAGTTGGCAAATGGGCACACACAAACACAGGCTGTGTCAGGAGTCACCATGGGATGATCCCACTACATGTCATTCAAAATGGCCAAAGTCCAGAATATTGACAGCTCCTAGTGCAACTGGAAGTAATGGGATGGGAAGCCTTGTTCTTCTTGCTGGTGGGGAGGCATGGCCCAGCTACTTTGGAAGGTAGCTTGGAAATTCCTTACGAAACTAAACATACCTCTGGTCCAGGAATCACACTCCTTAGTATCTACAAGAGGGAATTGAAAAACACAAACAAAACAGTGCTCAGAATGCTTTGGGTAGCATTATAACTCTTATGGTCATTACAGCTTATAAGATCACATGAGCAAACCAGTAAGATGTCTTCCAGCAGACAAATCTGAAACCTATGCATATCCAGACAATGGAACATTACTCAGGACCTAAAAGAACTGAGCTATGCCAGGCCTGTAAGCCCAGTTACTTGGGAGGATGATGCAGGAACTTTCAATTGCAAGGCTACCCTGGGATACAGAGTAAGTTCAAGGCTAGCCTAGACAACTTAGTAAGACTTCATCTTCTTAAAAATAAAAATAAAAATAAATAAAAGGGCTGGAGAGATGGCTTAATGTTTAATGTCTAAGGCACTTGCCTGCAAAGCCAACGGACCTTGGTTTGTTTCCCCAGGACCCACATAAGCCAGATGCACAAGGTGACACATGTATCTGGAGTTTGTTTGCAGTGGCTGGAGGCCTTGTAGTGCCCATTCTCTGTCTCTCTCTCTCTCTCTCTCTCTCTTTCACTCTCTAATAAATAAATAAAAATAAAATATTAAAAAACATTTTTAAGTGTGGGTGTGGTGGTGTATGCCTTCAGACCCAGCACTTGAGAGGCAGAGTTAGGAAGATCACTGTGAGCTTGAGGACAGCCTGAGGCTACATAGTGAATTCCAGGTCAGCCTGGGCTAGAGCGAGACCCTACCTTGAAAAATACATATATGTCCATATACATACATATTTTTAAAAGTCAGATACGGTGTAGCATGTCTACAATCCAAGCACTTTTGAAGTGGAGGCAGAAAGATCAGGAGGATCCTTGGCTACCTACGTTGAGGCCAGCCCTCACTACATTAGACCCCATGTCAATAAATCAATTATATAATATTTAATCTTTTTCACATTGATTCTTTTCACTTGTATGAAATAAGGTTTCTCAATTTATTTTAATGGCTTGGCAGTTCATTTATCCTCACCTGTTCCCTCCCTCCCTTCTTCTTTCTTCCCTCCTTTCCTTTTATCCTTCCTTTCTCCCTTCCCTTTCTCCCTTCTTCCCTTTCTTCCTCCCTCCTCCCCTTCCCTTCCTTTCCCTTCTCTTCCCTTCTTTTTTTCCTTGCTTCTTTCCCCCCTCCCTCCCTGTCTCCCTTCCTTCCTTTTCTTTTGTCTTAAATACTAGGGAATGACTTCAGGGTCTCATATATGTTAGGCAATATCTGCTGGCAGATATTGACCATGGGGAATGCTTATGCATACATGAGAGCAGGGGATTATGGGAGTCTGTACTTCTCACTAAATTTTTCTGTAAACTTAAAAATGCTCTAAAATATATGTCACCAAAACAGTAGGAAAGGAAGAAAAACAGCATTTCATAATACTGTGATGCTGAGAAAACCCCCCAATGAAGTCACTTCCTTGAATGCTGAATTTTCAGCAAAATGTCTTGAAATGAATGGCTGGCATGAACTTTTAACTGGTGTGAGGAAGGCATTGAGAATCCAGCCTTACTCCTAGCAAAGGACTGAGGGGCAGAAAAAGAAACTGAGACATCAGTGGCTCAATGGGGTTGGAATAACAATATATTGAAGGCCTGAAAATTTCTCTGTTAAGGTGTTTGCTGAATTCTTGAGATTTCCAGTGACTAAAACTAAAAAGCAATGACACAGAAATTTCTCTACTAAATTAAGTGTTTCTGCTCTCCAAAGACAGGTAATCCCACCAAACAAAATAGATTTTCAATTGAAAGCTTGGAATGTATATGTTGGAAGAAAAAGAACACATCAGAAGTAAACTGAGATTTTTCTAAAAGCAACCCAGCTTAGAAACGTGAGATGAGGTGCCAATTCTCCTTCATGTCTGCCAAGACAATCGGCTCTGCAGAGTTGGTGCAATCACTGTGTCTCATTCAACAATGACCATGGATAGGAACTCATGATTAGTAATTGATGCAGGTTCAGAAGGAGATCTATTTACTGACCTTAGCAGACAAGTACTTTAAAAGTAATAATTACTAATATATTAGTGGTAATGTAAAAAGACAGAAAGAATAAGCAGAAATAGTGAGAGAATTGAGGTACTTTAAAGAAAATTTAAAACTGAAAAATAGATACAAAATTAAGGAATTATTGGTTCAGGATACCAGCAGGTTGAACATAGTAAAGGAAAGCTAGTCTAAGGACAATGTGCTAACTGAAGTTCAGGGACAGAGGTCTTTAGACATATAATGGAAACAAATGACAAAAAACAAATAGCAAAGTTATAAAATACTTGCAAATCAACAAACTTTACCTATGTGAAATACTGGGCTAGAAATGACAGAATTAATACTCTTTTCACATATATGTGGGTTGCTTTATTAGTCCAATTTCTGTTGCTATAACAAAATAACTGCATATCTTATAAAGAGAAAAGATTAAGCACAGTTTTTCAGGCTTAATGTGCAAGACTAGGAGGCTCCCTCTCTTTGGCCCCTGGTTAAGGCCATAGTGGTGCTTGGGGTCCCACACAATGGATAAGATCACATGATGAAAAGGAAGCCAGAGATACCCAAGGGCCAGGCTCCCTCCCTGTACAACATCCCACTCTCCCAGAAAATAAACAGCTCCGTGAACATCTGCAGTCATCCTTCTCAACGTCTCATGACTGAATGACCACCAGGGTCTATCTCTCAAGGATCCCTCCATCTCTAGCAGTAATTTTTTATCTCTGCTGTGACCAAATACCTGGAAACATCAATTTAATGAAGCATGATGACTAATCTTGATTTTCAACCTGATTGGATCAGGAATCAACTTCAGAGACACATTCCCCAAGGTGAGCACGTCTAGGAAGGATGAACTTCAGAAGGAAGACCCTCGCTCAGATCAGGCAGCCAGGTATAAAAGAGAACTGAGAAGAAAGCCAGCGTTCCATGAGCCAGCACACCTTAGGTCCTTGCTGGTCAGGGTGTCCACCCCATTGCTGCTTTCCTTTGCACACTTAAGGGTCCAGTTCCTGCAGTCCTCTGAAGAAGTGCTCCAGGAATCCTCCAGGCTTTCAGCACCATTGGAGCTGCTGAGATATCTACCCGTCGTGGATTGAGCAGTGACACAGATCTCAGCCATCTCCAGCTGGCAAACAGCCATTGATTGACTGCCCTGCTAGTATTGTGTATACCCATGTTATAAGTCATCCTTAGAATACGTATTCATTCCATTAGTTAGGTCACTGGGAAGACTGACTAATACAAGAAGGAAAGGTCTATTTTGGCTCACAGTGTTAGAGTGGCCGGGAAGGCATGGTGGCAGGAGTGTAAGGCAGATCATATCACGTCCAGAATCAGGAGGAGAGAGAGACGAGTGCCTGTGCTCAGGCTTTTACTCAGTGTAGAACCTCAGCCCATGGGGTGATACCACCCCGTCCCAATTAAATCATTCTGAAAACACCTTCAAAGATATCCCCAGAGGTTTATTTCTTTAAGTACAGTATTCTAAGTGCAGTCAAATTCATAGTAAAAATCATCCATCACACCATGTCACCACAGCAATCATGCAAAATTAACAATAATTTAGGCCACAATGAAAGAAAAATTTAACAAATTCTGAAATAACTCAAGCTATGTTCTAACAACATAATTTTTTTTAAAAATATTCCTGATGAACTGGATATCAGCACAAGGGAGAAGGAGATCAGCACAGAGAAAAATCAACTCCTACCAAATCAGAGAGCCAGAGCCTCAGAGGCCCCCAACACCTCATCACTGAAGCAAACCAAAAATGAACCCAACATGGCTCAGGGAAATTTTGCGGAAGAGGGGGCGGAAAGAATGTCAGAGCCACATGTTGGGTCATGATATGCAGAGACATTTAGCTTACCCATAACTGTGGGCTAACTCCACAATGCATGACCCGTATACCTCAACAAGGAGGGTCCAAGGGGAGGGGGTAGGTCACGGATGAGCCTAATAATGGTACCAAACTGACTGTATTTGCTGAATACAAAACTAACTAATAAAGAAAAAAACAAAAAATATATATTGATAAGTAAAAGACAAATCAGCAGAAAAAAAAAAAAGCATTTGAACAATGTACCAGGGGTCAGGAAGTGGGTAGTAACACTTCCTGGACAAACATAAGGACCTGAGGTCTATTCTCAATATACCCGCGTATAAATACAGTCATGCATCCCTAGTGCTGAGCAGGGCAGAGACAGGAATTTCTGAGGCTCCCTGGTCAACCAATCTAACTGAAAATCAGGGAGATCCAGGTCCAATGCAAGGCTCTGTCTCAGGAAGGTAAAACAGGGGAACAAGAGAGTAGGCCACTTGACACCTTACACCCAGTTCTGCCTGTGCGCACAAGACATGAACATCTACATGCATACCCCATGCATGTTGCACACATCAAAAAACTAATAAATCAACTAAAACAAGTTACTGTTGGAATTGCCAGAACGAATGATACCTAAATCTCTATTATGTCAACTGACAGAATAATAAGATAAAAATAAATATCTTATAAACATATATGATTAAAAAGTACCCTACAAAAATAAGAAAACTCACCCAACATCATGAGTCAGAAGAGAAATGAAAATTAAAATTACAGAAAGATAATTTTCCTAAACAGGGAAGGATTAAGTGAATGGGATACAGAACTTTTGCACATTGCCAACAAAAACTGGAAGTTTTTCATTTAAAAATAAATAAGGGCCGAAGGGATTGCTTAGTGGTTAAGGCTCTTGCCTGCAAAGCCAAAAGACCTAGGTTTGATTCCCCAGGACCCATGTAAGCCAGATGCACAAGGTGCCACATGCATCTAGAGTTTGTTTGCAGTGGCTGGAGGCCCTGGAGCACCTAATCTCTCTCTCTCCCCCCTCAAAAAATATTAAAAATTAAAATAAATAAGCTGTATATATTCATATATTGGGACCCTATCATTTCATTCCAAGTTATACAACAGACAAATTTGTACCATGTTCATCAATACACCATGTTATTACTCCTAATGGCCCCAGTATGGAAATATGAATCCATCATCTGTAACATGGATAAATATATTGTGCTGCAATTATATTGTAGCATAGTAAAGGACAAAGTGTAATTAGCAAACTATAATTGCATGCAGGATGAATGAATCATACACACTAAATAATAAGAAAAAATGAGCACATCTTGTATAAGTCCATAGATAGAGCCTTCAATATTAGGCCATACTAACTCGGCCAACAGCATACCTCAAGGTCCATTGACTGAAAAGAGAATGGAAGGGGCCTCTGGATGCAGGATGGCCTGGATTCTGTTGTCATGGGTGTATTCATTTTGTGGAAGTTCCTTGAGTTCTACACTTATTACTCCTATTTTCTGTCTTGTGTATATTTTATTTAAATGTTTGTATAAATAAAAACAGAAAATAAAGACTGGAAGAGATGGCTCAGTGATTTAAGGCCCTTTCTTGAAAAGTCTGGGGTCAATTCTGTACTACCCACAAATAAAGCCAGATGCATACAGTGGCACCTGCATCTGGAGTTTCTTTGCACTGGCAAGAAGCTGTATCATGCCCACTTTCATATTCTCTCTCTCTTGTTCTCTTTCTCTCCCCTTGCAAATAAATAACAAATTTTACAAAAGTAAATAAAAACTTCCAATTTTACTTAAGATGTCTGTAAATATTTTTAAGCCTTCCAGAGATAGTTATATAGTTCTTCTAGCTCTCTTCTTGCCAAATTCCACTGTACCACAGAACAGCCTCACTCTATGCATGGGATTTTATTTCCTTCAGCATCCATTCCCAAATGTTTATTTCATACGAGTCTCAATCTTCATTTTACATCAAGAACACCATGATGTTGTACTGTGCTGACCCATCCCCTCCATTCATCCATCCATCCATCCATCCATCCATCCAACACGTCACACTATTAATCTGTCTGTATACGCATCCAGCCTCCAAGTTCTTTCTCAAAGGGCACAGTGGGTCTTGTTCAAACAAGGAATATTGCTGAATAGTCCTCACTTGAGAATTATTCCTAAATATTTTATGAATTAGGACACTTCCCTGCCAAAAAAAAAAAAAAAGCCACTCAAAAATCTACTACCGATCTCTACCCACAATTGCATCTGTCCCAAATTTGTAAGTTCTAAAATACAAAAATAGGGGGGAAATCAATTTTTCAACACAACAAGGGATAAATGAATGCAGAGAGCTATAAAATAAGAGTCTTAAATTTCAGACCAAGGATAGGTTACACTGGCTTAAATAAATGCAGAAGAGATGACTCTTCCAAAGATATCCTCCTAGTCAGGAACTCCATATTCAAACCTCAGGTCAGCAAGTCATGAGCGAAAGTGCAAAAGGGAAACGTGCTAGGGACATCCCTTGGCCTGCAAATTTAATCCGTTCCTTGTCACACATGCTGCCATTATTTTTCCTACATTTTTCATCTCGTGACCAATATGAGAGCTCTTCTGAAGGGTAGCAAAATCGGGGCTATGGAGATGGACCACTTGTGTAAGCATGAGGACCTGAGCTCAAGCCCCAACAAAAATGAAAGGAGATAGAAGGATCACTGGGTTTGCTGGTCAGCCAATCTAGTTGAAAAACTGCAAAGCTCAAGTTCAGTGAGAGACTCTGTCTGTCTGTCTCAAGGACATAAGGCATGAAAGTCACGCAGGAAGACCCCAGATGCCCTCCTCTGACCTTCACATCATGTGCAGGAGCTGTATGCACTAGCACACACACATGCACACAGCACACACACTCATAATAAATAATAACAATAATAATAAATTTTAAAATGTCATAATTTTGAATTACAAATAATGATCAAAACAAGAACAAAGGACCTTTGGAAAGTACTCACACTTTCCATCCTGTATCTTCCTTTTGTAGATCTACAAATATTGCATCAGTATTATTTATTTAGGGCATTGGATTGCTTTTATTTATATGCTTCTTTTCCTTCAGCTCTAGCTTTGGGTAACATTGATTGTTCATGCTAGTTTAATTTCACCAGTAATAGAATATGCCAAACCTCAGTAGGTTAAAAAAAAAAAAAAAAAGTTCTATTCCTCAATTAGGTAACTAGGCTGTGGGATTGGGCAAAGGTTCAAGGGATCTGTATTCTATGTAATGGCTCAAAAATGTACCTCCACCTATCCCTATGTGCCTCCATGACCACGGGGCAGTGGTGAAGGCTGACAAATCTCCCAACTGAAGTATTCTTCCTAGATAGACCTGTCTCACTTCTGTGGTTTTTCATTCACAACTTAAGTCAATGGTCATGTATAATCTCTACAGGGCAAAGAACTATATGTCATGTGAGCCTCACAATCTTGTCCTTATCAAAGGATAAAAAAAGAACCACTTTGGAAAATGAAGAATATATTGGATAACTGAGGCTTTAAGCCAGTTGCTCAAGGTATATCACCTCTCAACTTTACAAGATATGAAGGAACCAAAAATAATTAACATAACAAAATAAGGAAGGACAAAGGATATCTTCTTGATTAATCAAGCAACCTGACATTGCTTTATAGAATGCTGAAGCTATCAATTCCTGAGACCAACCTTAACTCAGAAAAAGAAAGTCATTTCACATGTCATAAATAGCAGCTACAAATAGAAGAATGAGGGGTAGTTCCTTGTGACAGATTGACTTATGGTTAGATCCACTTCCAACCCCTGTCTGCATCCACGATTACGTGGCACATTCTGGGAGCATGTAACGTACTTCTCTATCCCTTGACTGTACTTTGACCTTGAAATTTGCTGTGACTAATTGCATGGGGGTGGAAACGCAGTTTCTGAGCCAAGACTTCAATGTCCTAAGTTTCCGTTTCCTGTCTCACGTCTGTCATTCTTAAGAGAAAAACGTGCCCCAGGTGGCGCTCTAGTCCTAGGAGAAGAGGAGATGCAGGCAAGGCCACCTCCATAATTCCTGCAACCCCAAACACACCAAACACAGCAAACACTCGCACTGCATACACCCAAGCAAAGCCGAGCCCAGCTCAGCCCACTGGAACGTCATCCCGCCTTCAGGGAAGCCAGAACACTTGGTTATAAATGTTTGCTGTCTTAAGTCACAGAATTTCTGGTCAATTTGTTACGCAGCAAGACCTCAGAAATCTATGGTCCATGGGCCAGACACAGACCATTTGTAAACTATAGTGATGGAAAACAAAGGAACTCAATAAAAGTCGTGAACAAAATGGATAGCCGACTGTCACACAAAGAGAAATAAAAAGATAAGTGTGCCTGAGGATTTTGGAAGAAAAAATAAGAATATATAAATTTAATATGACTTTTCCTGAACAAACAAGATATTAAAACGAACAGGAACTGTTCTGCCCTGTGACTCCACATGAAAATTTTCAGAAGTATAAAATATGACTTGTTGAAACATATTTAAAAACTGATCTTATGTTTTAATGAAAAGAGAATTATAATTAATAATATGCATAAATAATCCCAAATAAATGTGCAATATAACTTCAACATTTTTGTTCCAAAATTTTATATCAAAATTAAAAGGATGTCTTAGTTTTAAAGGAAATAGCCTTTGGGCGGGGAGAACATTTTTTCAACAGTCAAAGCCCAGATTTCAGTAACAACAAAGCATATAGAAATGTAAATAGATACTTTAAGTATAATTCAGAAAGAAAACTTCAAGATAATTTGAAGTGTTTAGAAAGCTAATTTGAAATGACTTGTGCATAAGGCCCACGTCAACAGTCTCTGGGCCCCAGGCATATAAGGGAGCAAGTACTGAGTGAGCAGGATTCTGAGAATTAGCCCAAACGTTTAGCATTTTTGTAAACAGGAAAGGGTAAAACAAATAAGAAAGCAAATGAGAAAATCTCTTCAGAGTCCACAGAAGGAGTAAAATTTAACAGCTATGGCTTTTTCAGAGTTTTTGTTTTTTTGTTTTTTTTTAACCAACTGTCGTTAATGAATTGATGAAGAGGCTCTGCCCCTGGGGATTCTCAACCTGTACCTGCATCAAAACACCTGAAGAAGGGCTGGAGAGATGGCTTAGTGGTTAAGGCATAGGCCTGTGAAGCCTAAGGACCCAGGTTAGATTCTCCAGGTACACATGGTGTATACACATGATGGTGCCTCTGTCTGGAGTTCATTTGCAGTGGCTGGAAGCCCTTCGGTGCCCATTCTCTCTCTCTCTCTCTCCCTCTCCCTCTGTCTCTAATAAATAAAAATAAATCTTTAAAAAACAAACAAGGGCTGGAGAGATGGCTTAGCGGTTAAGCGCTTGCCTGTGAAGCATAAGGACCCCGGTTCCAGGCTCAATTCCCCAGGACCCACGTTAGCCAGATGCACAAGGGGGCGCACGCATCTGGAGCTCGTTTACAGAGGCTGGAAGCTCTGGCGCGCCCATTCTCTCTCTCTCTCTCTCTCTCTCTCTCTCTCTCTCTCTCTCTCTCTCTCTGCCTCCTTCTCTCTGTCGTTCTCAAATAAATAAATAAACAAAAAAATTTAAAAAAATAAAAATACTTGAAGAAAAGTTGTCCAAGCCCCACCTCAGCGCTGCCTCTCCTTCGGGTGATCTGGTTGTAACTGTATACCGGTACTCTTAAAAAAAGAGAAGATTTAAAAGAAAATGAGATTTTAAAGAGTTCCCACCACCAGTGACCATGGCTACTGTAGCCTATTCAAAACACATCTCCGGGGCTGGAGAGATGGCTTAGCGGTTAAGCCCTTGCCTGTGAAGCCTAAGGACCCTGGTTGGAGGCTTGATTCCTCAGGACCCACGTTAGCCAGATGCACAGAGGGCGCACACGTCTGGAGTTCGTTTGCAGTGGCTGGAAGCCCTGGCGCGCCTGTTCTCTCTCTCACTTTCTCTCTGCCTCTTTCTCTCTCTGTCTGCATTCTCAAATAAATAAATAAAAACTTAAAAAAAAAAAAAAACACCTCCGTTAGCTACTTCAGCACGACTCAGGGCACCAACTCTCCAGATCCTAGGCTATTCTCAGTACCATGGCTTTTAATCATTCAGTTTGAAGGTTCATATTATCTGATTCCAATGCTTCTAGTTAAGTCTGACTCTGATAACACAAATATGTAGGAATTATCTTTATAAAACATACAAAATCCTAGAGTGGGTTTAAAATCTGACAGTGTTAAGGTGGGTTGTGTAACAAACAATAACAAATAGTACAAGACCATTCCCCAAGGAATCTATAGAGGTGATTAAACAAAAACTAGTTTCCAATGATGCCAAGCAAAACTCATTTTTGCGTTTAGCATGATGCCATGGAAGAGACTGACGTCTGTGTGGTGTAAGTCTGAACATTACAGCAGAAAGAGCTCCTGCATTGTAGGTTTGACTTTTGAAAAATAATCGGCTATAAATATAAATGAAACAATATTGAAAGTAAAATCATAAATGGTTTGGAAAACAGATACAGAAAAATTATCGTTGAGTAACAACTGAGTCCAGGTGTTAAGAACTGAACGCATGGACTACAAAAGATCATGAGACGTTGTGTGGAGGGGGGAGAGAGATTTATTCTTTCAATTTAGGGGGAAATTAAGGAAATACACCAGTGATGACTTATGAAACTGAAGTGATGACATTACAAACTCCCATTTGGAGTTATTTCTTATTAATAAAGTGAGAAGTGCCTGCAGCCACAGAACATCTTTTAAGTGCTGATGTTTTGTGTTTTTGTTCTTTGAGACAGGCTTTTGCTATATACCCAGGCTGGCCTCAAACTCTCAATCTTCTTCCCCCAGCCTCACAAGTGCTGGGGATCCCCGCAGTTGCTACCACCTTAGTGTTCTCAGAGTTAAGTATTAAGTGTAAGCAATAAAGCAGCAGGAATCTAATCGGTGTCAGCCTCCGCAGGAACGTGAGTGCCTGTGACACAAGGGGAACGCTCAGCAGGAAGCACGGCGCTGTGCACGTTTCTGCTCAAAGGCGACCTGACTTCTACTCTCTCCAGGACTGAGAAGCCAGTCGTCCCGGGGACTCCACCGGGCCTCGGGGCGCAGCCGGGCAGACCGCAGAGCGGAACTGCAGCGGGCAGCACGAGCAGCGGTGGGCGGGCGGGGGGCCTAACGATGCCAACCTCGAGCACACAGAGCGGCTGCAAGGGACAGAGCCCAGGAGAGGGAGGGGAGGGCAGAAAACGCGCACGGAAGCGTTTGAACGCCAGAAATGTAGGAGGGCCTTCCCTATTAAACGCAGGCTTTGATTTTCCATTTCCATAACTTGTGATTGGTGAGTTATTTTTACATTTGTCATAATTAGGTCACACCCTGCTCTGAAAATTTCATGGGCCGTTCTCTCTTGCCTACGAAACAAACGAAATATTCTTGGGTCTCGTTCCATCCCTTTGTTGACCTTGGGAAAGCTGAGCAGCACAATAGTCCCGGTTACACATTAACCCATTGTGTCTGGGGAGATGTGGGGGAAGGGCTGGTCAGGCATTATTAATGCTGAGGAATTTTTCACCTGTGACATTTGCTTTAGCAGTATCTAGTGACTTTTATTTGTACCTTACAAAGTTATAAATCCATATGATGCAAATACATTCTGTGGGGGAGGGGTGGGGGCAATTTTTTTTTTAAGTCCTACTATATTTGGCTTTGACAGTGCATCTGAAAGCAATTCTGACAAAAAAAAAAAAAACACGCACTTTAGTGAGTGAATAAAAATTAATGGAACATGATTCATTAAGGACATCAAATATTCAAATGAATAAAGGACAGAGCCAAGTGGGCATAATTATCGTCTTCTCTGGTTATCACCTGCATGCTGCAGTGGGCAGAGGAATTTGGCACGTGTCCTTACTGCCGCCATGCTGCTCAGGGCACTGGCTGGGGAATTACAGATTCATGCCTCTGCATAATGATATATGATTAGTGCTGTGAAAGTAATTGAACTCTTCGTTCTAGACAATCCCTTGCAGTGTCAGCAAGAAGCTGGAACAAACTGTGTCATTTAACAGTTATGCTGTGGGTGAGGAAAACCTCTGATCCCTGAACAATTAACTTCCTAATAATTTTGAGGTTCTCGAGATTAAACGAGAGAATTAATATAACAGAGCACGTAAATGTGCATCAGAGATAGAAAGCAAGTGCAGGCCATAAAAGGGATGGGATGGAAAATATTTTTTTTTAAATTAACATTGGCTCCAAATGTAATAAGAGACAGGTGTCAAGCTGTTGAAAGGATGCCTGTTGTGAGGGGGAACAGCTGAGGTTGTAAGCACACAGCTGCTGCACGGATCAGTTATATGTGACAGAGAGGACTGTGTGCCATGGGAATGCCACTAACCCACATTATAGTGCAAGGAGCTCATAATGTATCCTGGAAAGTGAAACAATAATCACACCGACACCTAGGTCACATAGTGAAAATACTTTAACTCAAAATATTGACCCATGATTTTATGGCCTCAACATGTTAGCAAATTAGTTCTCTTATTTGTGAAATTTCTCCATTTTATCCGTGAAATATGTAAAGTATCTCAATACAAATTTTGAGTATCAATACAATTGCATTTTATTGCTTTAAATTCATAGTCGTCACATTTTAAAAGTAAGTGCTATGTTGGTCTCCTTGGTGTTATCTAGTACCAAACATCCTTTTATTCCAGGTGTTTAGCTCTTCTCGGTGTCATTGCATGGATCTAGAAAGATGGCTCAGAGGTTAAGAGCACTTTTTGCATAAACATGAGGCCCTGGGTGGGTTTAAGATCACCTGAGCTCAGTTGCCTATCATCCATGTAAACAGCTGGGTATGGCCATACACATCTATAAGCCCAGCCCTGTGGGGAGCAGAGACCAGGCAATCACTGGGGCTCATGAAGATCACAAGATCAAGAATGAGTGAGAGACTGCCTAAACTAAACACGATGATAAGCAATAGAAGGGGGACATATTATCCTCTGGCGTCCACACAGGAGTGCAAGGGGTGTATGCATCATTACACACACGTGCATTCACCGCCTCACACATCTCACCACTCCCCCACACACATGCACACACCACACACAACACCCACAAACACATGCAAAAATTGTTACTGTATTAAGTATGGAGCAATAAGTTGCATTTCAAATAATTCTGTGAAATTGGATAGGGACTGGACTATATTTGCTTCAATCTCTGAACTCATACTGATTTTCAGAAAAAAAAACAGAAAATATCACTTCATAATCTTGAATTTATAGTCTATTACAAACAAAAGGCTATCTAATATCCTCTCCTATGGCATAGAACACACACAAGTGGCAAAAGGATCAGTCAGTCAAACTGGAGTCCAGCATTTTATTTACAGTGTTCTTAAAACTCTGCTTTCCTTGGTAGGACTTGGATTGTATAGAAAGTTTTCTGTTTCTGCTAGTTTATTTAAATACAGTTTAGAATTTCTATTCACTGCCTAGTAAACAACATCCCATGTGAATTGCATTCATAGGGTAAGTAAATGGTAATTCTATGAACAACACGAATTTAAATTAAGATATCAACATATTTGTATACTTTTGAGATGATAGCTTGTTTTGAGGCCTCAAACACCCATTCTTATGCAAGTGTGAAAGCATTCCTATGTGTTAATATGTTCTTGTTTGGTGCCTGTTGTAATAATCTACTATAACAATACTAACACAAATAACCCCTTTTATTATTAATTAATTTTTTATTAATTAGTTTTGTACTCAGTGAATACAGTCAAGTTGGTACCATTGTTAAGCTCGTCCATGTCCTACCCCACCTCCACCTGGGCCCTCCTTGTTGAGGTATGTGGGTCATGCATTGTGGAATGATTAGAACAGTGCTTCTGCCTGGACACACTTAAGTAAAATGTTCATCTCTTACTATTAAAGTCAATTTGGTACTGCAAACCTTTTTTATTTTATGTTTTAGATAGGGTCTATCTGGTTTATTTATTGTTTTGTTTTGTTTTTTTTTTTCTTTTTAGATCTGGTCTCACTTTATCTCAGTATAGGGACTCACTATCTTGCACTCTGTATATAGCCTAGACTGACCTCAAACTTGTGGCAATCCTCCTGCCTCACATGCTAGGATTACAAACATACCTGAATTTGAAAACTTAACAATGTTTTACTTTTCAGGTTCTGTTCTGGCTTGCTTTAGCTTATGTGTTTTTGTTTTGTTTCTGGGATGAGGTTGCTAAGTAAGTAAGCTTCTTCTGCTCTTCAATTATAACTGCCCCACTGAATATGGATCCAAGAGGTATAGTGGACATTCTCTGCCTGGTTTCCTAATCATATAAATCACATAATCAGAGAGCTGGATTTTGACACTATTGAACTCTTCGTCTTTTAAAGGGGAAAGAAAAAGCATTATGTTGACCATTAAAAAGTTTTAGTTGAGGCTGGAGACATGACTTAGTAGTTAAAGTGCTTGCCTACAAAGCCAAAGGACCCAGGTTCAATTCCCCAGTACCTGTGTAAGCCAGACACACAAGGTGGCACATGTGTCTGGAGTTTGTTTACAGTGGCTGGAGGCCCTGGTGCCCCAATTCTCTCTCTCTCTCTCTCTCTCTCTCTCTCTCTCCTTACAAGTATATAAATAATTTTTTTGAAGTTTTAGTTGAACTTTAAAAAACAGTTAAAAGAAAATGCTGCTCCATGTCTTCAAGAGCAGTAGCTTGACCCTTGAAAATTCTAAATCCTTAATAAAACTCTACTTCTGAAAGAGTGAGTGGAGTGAGTTTGCCAAAACTTATTGTTGCTGACATGGAAGACTGTCAAGGAATGTCTACATACAGCCTTATTGTACCATGGTAAATCTGGTTGTGACATAATAACACATTGAACCTTTTCACTGTTCCATTATCTCTTTCATTATAATTGCAAAGCAAGAATCTCTGAATCTCCTGTTTCCCACCAAAGTAACAAACACTTGAGCTGAAATTCTTAAAGAAGCTTGTAGGTATATAAAAATGTATGGGAGTATCTAAAACGAGATCATTTTATTCTATAACTATAGCAAATCTGAGAGGGGATAATGACACCCCATCTTCACAGTTGGAAAGTTCAGAGTTAGCATAGGTACTCTGTCAGCAGGACCATGGCGTGGCATTATGAAGTACTTAGTTTTTTCAGACTTATATGCCCTAGCACCTTACTTTATTCTAATGTGTTAATTATTTATTTACTGGTCTTTCTTCTATTGTTCTCTGCCCTCCGTATATATTCTAAAAATGTCCCAACGCCATATAAACTGTTTTCTTGTTTTTCCCTCATTAGCAATAAAACAATTTGCCATTTTTTAAAGTGCTGAGAGGTAAGTCTTTGAATTAGTCCAGGAACACTCATGAAATCCATCTTGGGGAATAGAAGTCCATGATAATGCATAGAAACTCCCCCTCAAAGGTGGGAAGGGCAGAATAAATGAGAAACAGAACAAAATTCAAACCAAAGGAGGCTTTGGGAAGGTAGCAGCAAACTGACTGTGAAGACTCGACAGTCTCACATTTCCTCCCATGCACTCATCTTACCCAAGACCCAGGGAGCATGAGGAACCACCTGGGGACAATGAACAAGCTGGCTTCCTGAGCCCCTGAAGTTCTTCCTAACAGAAAGCACAGTGAAGGCAACAGACTGTGTTCTTGGGATGAGGGTTCCACGTTGTAGTGGTTTGATTCAGGTGTTCCTCATAAACTTAGGTGTACTGAATGCTAGGTTCCCAACTGATGGAGATTTGGGAATTAATGCCTCCTGGAAGCAGTATATTGTTGGGGGTGGGCTTATGGGTATTATAGCCAGTGTCCCCTTGCCAGTGTTTGGTACACGGCTCTGTTCCTGTTGTCCACCTGATGTTGACCAGGGTGTGATGTCCACCCTCTGTTCATGCCATTATTTTCCCCTGCCATCATGGAGCTTCCCCTTGAGTCTGTAAGCCAGAATAAACCCTTCTTTCCCTCAAGCTGCTCTTGGTCGGGTGATTTCTGCCAGCAATGAGAACCTGACTGCAATACAGGTGGACAAGAGTTGAGTTTGTCAACCCAGACTTTTGTGAGGAAATGACCTGTATTCTGATATGTGGGAGGCAAGAATAGAAATAAAACCATTCAAAAATGGGCAAGACATGCATTCGAAGCAGAGTGAACATGTGCCAAGCTTCTGGGGCGATAAAAAGCTTAAAATGCCCAAGTCATAGGAAACAAACGACGGCAAGCCTGAAGGAGTGAGTGGGAAGGGTTTTGGCAGAAGGTAACTTTGGAGAAAGAGGGGGGAGCAAGCTACTGCAGAGTCTTGGAAACCAAGCTAAGGATTTTATTCCAGGTGTAATCAGAGAATTCCAAGCTCTGGCCGAGTTCATGATCTAAGTCAAGTTTACATGGAACAAAAATGACACCTCCCTGCTTATCAGTTTTTAGGGGCAACGGCAGGATTGGGAAGGCTAGCAAGGAAGGTAGTGTCCCTGACAAGAGGTGCAGCGACTTTCTTTCGAGCAATGGCAATGAAGGTGATACAGTGTCAGGTGCCCTGACTGCACAGTATTTGCTGAAGAATTGGATGGTGGAAATTAGAATGACGAAAGTAGTCAGGGCTAGAGGCTGGGGAAATGGCTCCGAAGAGGTTAAAGGCACTTGAGCACACCTGCAGACAGGAGTTCAGATCCTCAGACCACACCTAAACCTGTTTGCAAAGTAGTGCAGGCACATGTAATCCCAATGCACCCACAGAAACTCAAGGTGAAGGTAGGAGAATCCTGAAGTTACTAGACCACCTAGTCTGGCCTTCCCAGAGCAAACAACAAGAGAGACCCTGTCTCAGGCAAAATAGGAGTGAATCGACGGCCTGAAGTTGTCCTCAAACAGCCATACACACATACTGAGGCAGGTATGCACCCGTAACGAAACGTAACGTAACGTACGTAGCCTAGCCTAGCATAGCACACCATAGCATAGCATGATATACATGCACACATTTGCACACACAGACAGAATCAGGGCTGTTAGGTTCCTTGCTTGAGAAGCTGCATGATATGAATGCCTTTCCAGAGTTGGGAAGCCTAACAAGAAGAAAGGGCACCCAAGTTTGGGTGCCAATTTTAGATATGTTTCAGGAAGGGCTGCTGGTTAGCTATCCAAGTAGGCATGCCTGTACCAGGGAAGATATGCTGGCTAAGATGTGAAGTTGGAAATCATTTTACAACATAATGTTTAAAGCAATAAAAATGTATGAAATCATCAAGAGAGAGAACAAAGGGAGTTCAGGATCCAAGCACTGCTTGCTAGTCATCAGAAATGCCATGACCTTGGCCAGGGTGTTTTGTTTCTGCCTGAGGCACAGCCTTTCTAGACTTCCAGCTATTGTTCATACATAAAAAGGAATAAGATCTTCACACCATCTTCCAGTGCTAACTGCTGGGGACAGATAGTCAGAAATTGACACCAGATATGAATAATTTGAAATTCTACTTAATAGTGCAGGGATAGCTTTTAATGAAGATATGCTATTCTCTAAATCTATGATATTCTAAATCTGAAGTCTAGTCTGAGACCTAGATAAAGAGGAATCCTTGTCTCTGTATAAACATTTATGTATTCATATGAAACCACTCATACCAAAGTCTTAAAATTCTTACTTAAAACTGGCTAAAATTACAAATGAAATATGGGTCTCTTGAGCCACAAGTAATTGTATTATCATTACCGCTTCTTTCTCTGTATGAATTTTCTGCTTTGGTCAATAGCTCAGCAATGGATCCAAAAAGTATTCTGACATAATGAAAATGACTAATAACTCTTAAGATATTACCTCTTTCTACAGAATATTCTTTGCAGGCTGGAGAGATTGCTTAGTGGTTAAGGCATTTGCCTGCAAAGCCAAAGGATCCCAGTTCGGTTCCCCAGGCCCCACATAAGCCAGATAGATGCACAAGGGGGCGCATGCATCTGGAGTTTGTTTGCAGTGGCTGGAGGCCCTGGCGTGCCCACTCTCTCCCTCCCTCCCTCCCTCGATCTCTCTCTCTCTCTCTCTCTCTCTCTCTCTCAAAAATAAATAAATAAAATATATTTTTAAAAAATAATGCAGAATATTCTTTTCAACAAAACTTTGGAAAACTCTAGTACTGAAAACATTGAGGTTATAATTAAATCTTTCAGTGTTAGGCTATTAAATGAGTACAATTAAGAAAATTTTATCCAGAAAGGAGTAAGGGGGGTTATGTTAACGTTGGCAACATTAAAATTTTTTTCTACAAAAAAAAAACACGTTTCGGAAGCAGATATAGCTGAAACACCTATCTTAGGCATCTTATATCCTTCATCAATTTGTAAAGTCATGGGACTCAGACTCAAATTGATATCTATATTAAGGTAAAAAGCAAGTATCAAGCTTTTACTCAGCCAAATTATTATTTTTTAAAAAACCTGAAAGATAATTCATAACAAAAATAGTATTGTTTAATATTTGTTGTATATTTATTTTTCTTACCCAAAAATGAACTTGAGATGACTTTAAGTGGCCTTCAGTGTCCTTCCTCTAAGGAAGAACAAAAGTACTCACACTGGCATGTGCCAGCTTGAAAGTCTAGAAGCCCTGTTTCCTGGACACATAGTTCAAGTCAATGCAGACAATAAAGCTGTTGGCTAGGATAAAGTTAACTGACCCATTCGAGACTGAATGTGAGCTTTCATCAAAACGTTTTCCTCGCTCGTGGAGGGAAAGCTCTACATTGAAATGATTTGGCTTTTGCAGGGGAAGCATAGAAAAAACAAAACCTGCAGAAAGAATCTATGAAATATACAGTGAAGTAGACTTGCTGAAGTGTATTTCTCTACTTCACGAGAGACTCCAGATGAGCGGATGTTTTTAAGGAGTGAAACAGATCAGATGAACAAAAGAAAACTAACAAAACAAACAACAACAAAATGCTTTTCCTCACTCCAGACAGAAGGACTTAAGTTTCTCTTACATTACATGATTTTTGAAATGCAAAAGTTCTGTATAGAAGAGAATCAAATCAAAGCACACAGTAAAAATTGATAACATAGCCAGGTGTGGTGGCGCACTTGGGAGACAGAGGTAGGAGGATCGCCTAGAGTTTAAGGCCGCCCTGAGACTACATAGTGAATTCCAGGTCAGCCTGGACTAGAGCGAGACCCTACCTCGAAAAACCAAAAAAAAAAAAAAAAAAAAAAAAAAAAAAAAAAGTTAACACCAATAGTTATTAATACAATAGATATTTATAGCTTGCTCTAATGCACTTATTAACTGTCTCTAGCCTCACTTCAGGACTTAAAACCCACCAGTAAGTGTTCTTCTGGAAATGTTTGACACTAAATTTGGTATGAACATTGTCTTTCAAGGAAATGAAAACAAACTTCTGAAGTTTGAGGATATGACTTTTCATCACAGTGAATGTTTTTTAAGCTGGCTCTAGTTTGTTATCCAATCTCTTGCCTACTTTGACTACAGCTGACCAAAGTTGCAGTTAGCTAACATTCAAGTGAAATGTTAGCCTTCTGAGCCATAGTCACATGTTCTATCATTTCTAGTACATTTTTGAAATAACTGAACAATGTGAAACTAGTGTACCTACTTCATTTTAAAATAAAGAACAGAGCTGGAGAGATGGCTTAGTGGTTAAGCGCTTGCCTATGAAGCATAAGGACCCCGGCTCAAGGCTCGATTCCCCAGGACCCATGTTAGCCAGATGCATAAGAGGGTGCACGTGTCTGGAGCTCGTTTGCAGTGGCTGGAAGCCCTGGCGCGCCCATTCTCTCTCTGTCTCCCTCTGCCTCTTTCTCTCTCTGTCTGCCACTCTCAAATAAATAAATAATTAAAATAAATGAAAAATAAAATAAACAACAAAAATTGTCACTTCCATTGGTGGAGGCTGGGAGCAAGTGTGATAGTGCCCACATGCCTGATGGAAGAATGTTAATAGAAGACATAATTCTGGCACCTTCTCAAATTGTGAAAAGCAAGTCAGAGGCCACAACTAACCCAGTTCCATTTTTAATTTCACACAAGTAGAAACACACAGTTAAACATTCACTGCAAGAATTAAACACACACACAAAACAAGTTTCCATAATAACCAAAAAGTTAGTTCAAAAGAAGGAAATATGAGAACTATAAAATACAGGGATTTCTATCACAAGAGGAATGCTTCTTGTGCATATAATGTAGTATCTCCATGTTACTGTAAGGCACATACTTATTGTAGATCTACAAAAGAAAGCAGAGTTCATGCCATCTGAGTGAGCTAAAGTCAAAAGGTAATTTCCCAGAGTATTTTTAAGAAAAGCCTAATTCTCCTGCTTGAAGTACAAATTGGGGTAAAAATATCCCCTCTTTTCCAGCTCTAATTGTCACAATTATGTTTACAGATGTTTCCATTCTTCACTTTGACAGCCCAGATCTCTCACAATTATCAAATTTCTTAAAAAAAAAAAACAATGATCGTGAGCAACATTAGACACACAGACCAGCAGATTACTGAAGCAGAGGCAAGAATCACGAAAAAGAAATTGCTTCCACGCTGCCTAGCTGTTAGGTCAAAGATAGTCATTTTACTGGCTTAGAGAAATAACTAGGGAAAGAAAGAAGAGATTAACAGAAAAGAAAAGAAGAGAGGAGAGGAGAGGAGGGAAGAGAAAAGAAAAGAAAACAAAAGAAAACAAAAGAAAAGAAAAGAAAAGGAAGTGGAGAGGGAAGGAGGGAGGGAAGAAGGGAGGGAGATGAAAACTCAGACATGATGGCTCATACTTTTGCTTCCAGAATTTGAGAAAGAGATATAGGAAACTCTTCATGAGTCAGAGGCCACTCTGGGCTACAGAGTAAGGTAGGCTCAAAAACAAGAAGGGAGGGAAGGAAAGAAAGAGGGATGGAGAAAAAGTAAAGAAAGAAAATTCCTTAAAGAGCTTTGAACAATTGATGAAGCAACTTACATCCAGGCAAGAATTGCCACAACTAAAAGCTTGAATTCTGTATAAATGAATTATTCAGAGCACTAGTAGGATATGTGAAAACACTTCTTAAAACAGATTTATGAGTGAGCACAATACCTACTAGACTCACACTGTGAAAAGCTGTCTACTCTCATGAAGCTTCATCTCTTCACAACATTTTTCTAATTTATGAGTGTATTTTGAGCTGCTGTGACTGCCAATGGATTTATTATTTATATGATGAATATTCTACTAAGATTCAGTATACAGGTTCTCGGAAGCAAATAGCATATTGTTTCCAAGTCATTTGCCATTGAAATACAGAAATGTACAAGATAGGATTGAAGTAATGCTCCCTTCATTCCCTGGTTGCCTCCTTTTCCTCGCATGCCCCAAATTCCCATCTGCCCACAACCTTGTGTTAGAATCCATTCTGGGGGCATATTGTGCTTTTACTATAGTTGGCTGTACAACCATGCATCTACATGTCCACTGTGTTTATGCTCTACATATTTTCAGGAGAAATCAATGATGCTATTTTTTTTTCCCTAAAAGCATCCAGGGAGAATAAGCATCTAAGAGAGGCAGACCCAACCTGGGAGCATTTACCACTAAGGAAAACTGAATGTCTTACAAGTGCTATATTTTCATATAGAGACACAATTTTTAGATTTATAGTGAAGACAGTGTTTAATAAAGTACTTACTTAATAAGAAAAAGAGAAAGTATATCACTGATGCATTCCCTCTGGCATGGCTCCACTCCTTTCCTTGGCCGATGAAGCCACAAAACTGCCAGTTACCTCTTACTTAAGTGAGAAGGAAGCTTCAAATACCTTTCTGACAGTAAAAAAGACCTCTGAAGATTTAGTCAAATAGATAATCCATAAGAAACATTCAAAATTTTAATGAGAATTCATTACTGCTCTTACAAAAGCTGTCTGGCCTCCAAAAGATTTTTAAGAATAGGTCAAGAAAGGATAGTGAGGAAGATGGACACAATTGAAACACTAGGTCCTCACATATGGAAACATCACAGTGAAAACCATTGATAGGCATCATTAGTATGGCATTGATCATTATAACAAAATTGTTTAAAACAAGTATTAATTGCAATGCAAATTAATACACAATCCCTACAATCATGAAGGTGTTTTAACTTCCAACAGGGAACCTTGAAATATTAACAGTAAACAAAGTACAGAGTCCAATCATGTAATACAGTGCCTTGTGTGGAACGTTTAGATTTCTTGATTAAACTTGCAGAGCTCTATATATTTAAGTGTAAGTGATTATTTTAAAAGCCTTAGGGTGCTTCACTTGTTGCCACAAAGAAAAAATTCAGTGAGTCCTTTGTCAAATCTCTCTCTCTAGAAATTATACAATTAGAACCAACTTAAATAGGTATCCTCTAAGGTTTTTGGATGTAATTTTTATTTAATAAATAATATTATTTAATCAAATGACTGTATCATTAAACACAAAAAGACTTAAGAGAATCAAACAATGTTTTAATATGAATATCTCTATGAGCGTGAGGCTACCCTGAGACTACACAGTGAATTCTGCCTGGGCTAGAGCAAAACCTACCTCAAAAAACAAACAAACAAAAAAGAAAAACATTTTTTCTTTTGTTGTTGTTGAGACATGTAGGTGTTTAGTTCCCACCTTTTATAATGTTCAAGGTAAAGGGCATTTGACCCAAACTAGTAAAAGATAACTTTGTGATTCCAATTTAATATGCATCACTGAATAATTGATTTGAACTTACTACTTAAAGTGGAAAATATAAGTGAAGCACTCCAGTACCTGAAATTGGTCAATTGCATTAATAAAAATATATCTGAATATATTGAATTTAGAAATTTGGTTTAAGATACTTACCAGTCTTTAACTTTTACATAGCACTAGACATTAAAGAGCTCTTTATTCTTCCATTTTCCTAGGTATAAAAAATATATATAGTAAGATTTATTAATCTAAGTAATCTTTAAAATTTTCAACTTTCTTAAATTTAAGAAATTAGTTTTATTTTTAGGTAGCTAATTCTGAGTACTCATTTTGTGTGTATATACACATGCATGGGTGCTCAGAAGTACCCATTCAAGTGTGTATTGGTTTGATCCCCAGACACACACACACACATACACACACACACACACACACACACACACACACAAATATATATATATATATGACAATGAAGTCACCTTCAAAACAATGTCTTCTAGAATAAAAAGAATTTGTATTTTTTTTCTTTAAAAGTACCCAATACATCTGGGTTATATAACAAAAAGTAAATAAGATTTCCTTGAAATTAGCAATTTGTTTAAAAAGGTGTGTTTATCAATTTTTCAATAATAGCAGTGACTTGACTACATCCATATTTTTGGCTCAATTTTGAGTAAGTTTAGTGGCATTATAAAGCACCTCTGAAGCTATTACTTTTATGCCTTATCTTATTGCATCTTTACTCAGAATTTACTTAGAACATGCAAATTCTGAAAATTTTATAATACACCTATTTCAATCCATAATACCTACGGTGTTAGGCTCAACAGGTCATTAGTTAATGGCAAAAATCAAAAGTCTCAAAGATATAATAGCAAAAGTAACTAAATTATATTTTCACATAACTGCACACATTTGCTTGCCTTTGTTTACAATAGATATTTTTTATTATAAATAACAGGTTAGTATTCTCCAGAAGTTCAATATTTGAAATTGTCATGATTTTTTTTAATGAGTCAAGAACATAAATGATAGCAGCAAAGCCATCAGAACACAGAAAGCTACTAGTCGACATCCCTTACCCTCTCTCACCTTCACACTCAGACGTCCCTTAGAGTACTATCCTTGTCCACAGCACTAGGTCCATAAACAGATGCTTGTTTATATCATACATGTAATGACAGTATATTACAGAATCCTATGGAAATGGGAAATGTGACCTTCTTATTTCTGTACCCATATCAACACCATAAATTTTTCCAAGTGATTGCTACTCATTTAAGACTTTTTTAAAAACAATATTATTTTTTATTTTTGTTTATTTATTTGAGAGAGAGAGAAGTAGGCAGGGAGAGAAGGAGAGAGAATGGGTGTGCCAGGGACTCCAACCACTGCAAACGAATCCCAAATGCATATGCACCCTTGTACATCTGGCTTATGTGGGGCCTGTAGACTCAAACCTCGGTCCTTTGGCTTTGTAGGCAAGCACCTTAATCACAAAGCCATCTCTCCAGCCCTCATTTAAGACTTTGCTATGCCCTGAAAAATTGGCAAGTATCTTGGACAGATACTGTATCTGATTCAAAAGGTAAGGAGACCTTCAAGAAGGGAGAGAGGGAGGAATCCAGAGAGGGAGGGAAGAAAATTCATATGTGCTTAAATTTTATTATTTTTAGCTTATTTTATAAGAAATACCAAATATCACATGAACACAAAAAGATGAACTAGAGCCATACTATACAGGCTCATAAGTACACATTTTTAATAATCAAAATCTTTGAAAGTCAGTTGTTAGGCACAGTCATTGTTAAAATGTAATTTAAAATTTTTATAATTAATGAATTACTATGAAAAAGATCAAAAACAGCAAAAGTCATAATTTACTAATTATTTCAATGCATTATATTGTTTCTTATCTTTGTGAGTTTATATTTATTGTGCATTTGTGGTAGAGACCCCCTAAAACGTTATCTCTGTTTAACTTTACCTTCAGTACCTTGACATTGACCCTAGCGAAGTGTTTACCCCCATGGAAATCCACAAAAGCAACAAACCATCACGTGGCTTATTTGGAGGGGAAAATAGAAACAGCTGTTCTTAGGTTATCAAAAATTATTTGAGCAGAGTGAACTTTCTAAATGTTTCTAAAAGGTTATTTCTAAATGTGTTCCTCCATTATAGTCAAGAAGAAAGAGTCAGGCTTTGGCACGCTGGATGAGAAATCAATAAAACACTCTGCTTTTAGCTCAGACTCAACTCATCCAATTCCATTCACTATTAGAAAACTAACGGTCAGCTTATCACTGGATGGGAAACTCAAATTAATTCATGTTCAAATGTACATGTAACTGATAGAACCAGAGCTGAGAACCCTCACCTGTGAACACACCGGAACGTAGGTAATAGCAGCTGCTTATGCTCTCACTCCTTGGGAAGACGTTCTTTTTTCTGGACTGCGCTGGACTCCAGGTGATGCCTGGATTGACGGGCTCATGAGTGGAGAACTGTGCCTACAAAATCTACCTTGGTCGACACAGAAGAAAGGACAGAACTGGGCTTAGGAGAAAATAGGGACACAAATGACCTGGAAGATTGTATGGATGTAAGTTAGAGTCATCAGAGACATGAGGGAAAAGAAATTGGGGGTGGGGAGGAAGGGGATAGTTTCCACTGTGAGTAGCAATAAGGGATAGAGGTTTATACTTTTTTAAGAATAATAAAGATATTGATTATTAATGATGTGACAGACACTATGAAGTGGCTTACATATATGAATTCAATTTAATCCTCACAGCAACAATATGTATTTATATATGTAAGTATATACATAGACATACATATAGATATATATGGAGAGAGAGAGAGGAGTGTTTTGTAAGTATCTTACACTTCACACATGAGAAAAGTGATCACATTAGGTAAGTAACTGAAGGGACTCCTGGCTTCCTTTCACACTGGAAGAGTTGGAACTCCTGCCCTGGCAGTCTGGTTTGAGCACATGCACTTATCCACAATCTTGTGCATAATTTACGTGTGAAACATGCTTTTCAGCCATCTTGAAAATATTTACAGAAAAGATCTACAAGACATTTTACTTTCCAAAACTTTTAAGGTTTGTGTTCCCTTCAGTCATATTGGCTCCTTGGAAGTGACTTCAGTAAAGAATGGTTTCACTGCAGTTATACAAACAATATCCAAAGGAATAAAACTAATGCCCTAATGTCAGTGACCTTCAAGGAAAATTAAAGATAAAATGGATTTTAGCCAAGCATAGTAGCATACATGTGCAAAACCAGCGCTCAGGAGGCCAAAGCTGAGGATCATCGCAAGTTTGAGGCCGTCCTGGGCTATCTAGTGAGACAATCTCTCAAAACAAAAACAGAACTATACTATTTAAAGTGCTGTGGCTAAAAGGTCAAAAGGTTAAAAAATGTTCCTGTTGCATTGTACAATTTAGCAATTTATACAATTATGAACTTGAGAACATTTGCCACTGATCTCGTACTTTGTTTATAGTGATGAGAGTTAGTCAGAGCTAAACTTTTTTCAAAATATTTTTAAAATTTTTTGCTGTTTATTTATTTGAGAATGACAGAGAGAGAGAGAAAGAGGCAGATGGAGAGAGAGAGCGAGAGAGAGAGAATGGGCGTGCCAGGGCCTCTAGCCACTGCAAACGAACTCCAGGCACATGCGCCCCCCTTGTGCATGTGGCTAATGTGGATCCTGGGGAATCAAGCCTGGAACAGGGGTCCTTAGGCTTCACGGGCAAGCGCTTAACCACTAAGCCATCTCTCTAGCCCCAGAGATAAACTTATTCATTGCATGAGACTCAAGAAATACACACCTTTAATCCCAGCACTTGGAAGGCAGAGGTAGGAGGATCACCATGAGTTTGAGGCCAGCCTGAGACTACATAGTGAATTCCAGGTCAGCCTGGGCTACAGAGAGACCCTACCTCGAAAAAGAAGGAAAAAAAAAAAAACTTTTCTAGGTATGGTGGATTGGATATAAAATGTCCTCCATAGCCTCACATGTCTGTGACAAAGCCCCCTACCAAGTTTCCAGCTGGTAGAAGCTTTGGAAGGTGTAGGTTAGCATAGCGTGAGAGGTGCAGCCCTTGAAGTGAAGGGGGGGGGGGGGGGGGCGGTGACAGACCTTGACATTTTGTAGTCCAGCCCAGCTTGCAAGTTGTAGGAGCTGCTGTAGACATATGATACCTCTGGCTCCTTGCTCCTACTGTCCTTTCCCTGCCATGATGAAACGTCTCCTCAAAACCATAAGTCAGGGGCTGGAGAGATGGCTTAGCAGTTACGGCATTTGCCTGCAAAACCAAAGGACCCAGGTTCAATTCCCCAGGACCCATGTAAGCCTGATGCACAAGGTGGCGCATGCATCTGGAGTTCGTTTGCAGGGGCCAGAGGCCCTGGCACGTCCATTATCTCTCTATCTGTCTTTCTCTCTTTCTCATAAATAAATAATTAAATAAAACCATGAGCCTGAATAAGCCCTTTCTTTCCATAAGCTGCTTCTTGGTTGGATGTTTTGCCCCAGCAATGAGAAGATAACTTGCTATACTAGGCTTATGCCATCATTGTGTAACCATCTACTTAAACTGAATGGAACCTAAAGTTCGGAGTCTCTGACATGCATCCAAAAGCTTATGTCCCACAGATACTATGATTCGATAAAGCAGATGTCCCACTTGTAACTGGATGATCTAAAGGGTAGCAAGTTTTTTTATATGAAATTTAAGTATTCTAGAATAATAACTGTATAATGACACTGCTCCCGTGAAGGACATTCAGATTTTGTATAAGAACAAAACTATTTTTAGGTCACTTCATGAAAACTACAAGAAAGTGTTTGCACTGCCACCAAACTAGAATCCTAGAAATGACCTGAAACAAACAACAGGTGACTAAGATGGAAGTCTCACGTTGTCTCACGTGCTATTTATGCACCTACTTAAAAACTGCTCTGCTAGACTGGGCGAAATCACATTTTCTTTGTTTTGTTTTATCTCATTTCTTTATTATGGTGAAATAAAGTAATGCTTCCTCAAAAATGGCTTCCATGTGCAAAAAGAGAACTTTAAATCCAAATGTTGTCTTGAAGTTTTTATTTTCAACTCTTCTTGTCAACACTTTGCATTGATGCTAACTATATTTAGTGGAACTTCCCTTACAAGTGTCTTAGGACTCTTTTTTAGCTGTAGCTGTCTCTGGCAATGTTAACAACTAATGTGAAGATGAAATTGTAAATGATGTCTCACATGTCAAAAGTATAGGAGTTTTTGAATTGTCAAACCTTTCTCTCTCAGTGATTTTCAGGAACATAGCACATGTCTATTAACTAACAATAGGTCTCTTAGCCTTACTCCGCCTAACTGGAGGCCAGTGTACTTTGACCAGGATCTCCCCAGCTTCCTTCCCCTGCCTTCTGTTCACCACCATGCTACCCTGTAGAAATTCTAAATCCTTTAATTGCTGGCTTTACACAATGGCTGCAAATATACCACAAAGCGTTTTAAAAGAGGTCATTTCCAAAAGATAATCATTTAATTACCTAATCACTTAAGGTGATTTAAAAATAAACGCTATTTGTACTTATGTAAAAACTCCATACATGTTAAGCATAGAAAACTTAAGACCAAAGAACAGTCTTTCCTCAGTTCTTTAAGGGATTCTTACAATGCAGAAGAATAAATTTAGTTTTTTTTTTTTCTGACAGACCAAAAAGAATAAATCCTATAATCTCAATCAGTCCTTTGACAGATAAAAAATTTTGCATCCACGTTCACAGTCTTAAGGAGGAAGTTCATGTAAATTTGATAATCACTTTCAATGACCAATGAACTGTGACGTAAAGCTATCACACACCTTCCACTGTAACTTGATTTAACTGGTTATTGTTTCCCTGTGTGTTGACCGCCCTCAAGACTTTGTCAAAGGAAGTTTGTCTTTACAAAGGAGAGTTCTGACTGTCACAGAGCAGAAAGTCAACCTAATCAGGGCTTCTGAGTTGTGGCCCAGTTGGAAAAGCTAGGTCTGGAGTGTAAGCCAGACCTCCCCAGATTGGACTGCATGTCTTTTCAGCATATCGAGAAACAGGTTTGCAAGGTCAACTCCTAAATTTCTACCAGTGGAAGAGCCCCATGGATACACCCTTATGCATTTAAACCTTTAACAGCTCGGTGGCGAGCCTCTGCTATTGTGTTCATTTCACACAGAGAGATGGTGAGATTCACATACCAGTGGACAGTGGTTAAAGGTTTCAGCCAAAGATCTCTGGTTGCTTATTCATTCTTTTTGTTACACTGCCTTCCAAACACTGGTGGACTGAATTTATAAGGAGGATAAAGAGTGTCACGCTCATGACTTTTAGTCATTTTGTGAATAATAGTGTGTACGTGTGTTTGTGCGCAGAAAGAGAAAGAACAAGAAAATACATATGTGCACAATGATATGTAGATAGATTAGGTAGTAAATAATGACTGTTAAAAATAAATACAAAATAAGCAAATATACAAATTTGAAGGAGTAATGACATGACTGCTTATTCAGAAAAGTGAACATTTCCTGAATCAAAACCACTTCTCCACAAGTATTTAGATTATCCTGTGTTCTTATTAAGAGAAGTTAATTGCTTTCCATTTCAATTTATGTTTTATTCAAGGTAATCAGATTTTCTCCTAATATTAGACTCAGGATTCATGCACACTATTAACTTTAAGAAACATTAGGGAAAAGACAAGAACGAAAGGAATAAAAAGTTTTACTTGTTAATTGGTTCCAATTAGATCCAAACCAACTGTGTAGTTTCTCTTCTATAAGTAGAAGTTATGATTATTAAATGAGACAGCACACTTATAATGCACTTAAGATATCTGATAAATATGGTTACAATTATTGTATCAAAATGGCTATGGAATTATGCATTTAAATGTCTTAGATAATAACAATAATTCAACTTTTAATAATTTTTACTAGACCAGCATTAAATTGCTAAATCAATTCCCTAGCAAAAATAGTTCTTAATTCTCACATGATAAGGCTTAGTAAAAGTGACGAATACTCTAAGGCTACAAATGACACTGGACTCTTAATCTTAAAATGACACCCTAGACCAGTCATGGAATTGCATGATTTCGCCATTTGGAAGTGTCCTCCAGCATACTATGGTCTCAGAACATCCTCGTTACTACATCAAAAGGACAATACGACATCATTCACAGACAATATAGAACCATAACGGGCATTTCCCTTTAAATACATCAGGAAGTACAAGTTATTTTGAAAACACGAATTGCTGATGGAATTGCTGGCTTAGTGGGAGTTAGATTAAGGAAGATATGTTGAATAATTAGTGTCCAGGATTCCGAACATGAAACAGCGCTGCCCCATACTGTATCCTCAGAGCAATAGGTAGCAATTAGCAACTCGGAACAAACAGTCTTTGCTTTACAGCTTCTGGCTGTGGTTTGATGATCAGGCATATGAAGTTAATGTGCAGCAGACACCCCTCCGAGGGCCCGCGGGATCCCTGAGAGGGTCTGAATTGTGTCCCTTGCTTGGCCTGCTTTGTTTTCCAGGCAAGTGAGAGCTTTATCATGGGTCTGGATGGAATCCCACGTACCATTTGAGGATTACGCACACACATGCTCTCTGTGATTATCTCAGACCTGAGGAAAGACGGTATCAGTTCTTAGTTTCCAGGGACAAAAGAGTTACTTGAGGTGCCTAAACGAATTTCAGAGGTCATCGTGTGGAGGAGATACAGAGTCATATCTGAGGTCAGACTTTGAGTCCATTAACAATACCCAAGATGGGATGTAGATGAGTGATCAACAAACATCCAATGATAGAGAAAAATAAAAGGAGAAAAATAAAAGTGGAAAAGAAAAGAAATATAGTTCCAAAGTATACAGGGAACGGGAGGCAGAAGGCTAAGGGTCCGTAACTGGGAAGCATTAGAAGGTAGTCAGGTGTCGAGAGATGGCTCGGTGGTTCAACAGTCCTACTGTACAATCATGAAGGCCTCGGGCGGGAGAGGGGGGGGGGTGCCACCTGAGGTTGAATTTCCAGAACCCATGTCAGTAGTTGAGTGCAGTCATACATGTCTGCAGTCCTGGTCCTGTGGGAGTAGAAACTAAAGAATCACTGTGGCCAGTGAGCTGATGTTCCAGAATCAGCAAGAGACTCCTTGGCAGGGAAAAGCAGGCAGGTGAGCGATCAGAGGGGAAACCTGGTGTTCTCTGGCCACCCCAGACAAGCCCCCATGGCCGGGTGCGGAGAGTGAGCACGCAGGGTGTGCTCAGTCTCAGCATAGAATGGAGAGTCAGCCAGGACTGGTAGCCCTTGACTACAATCCTACCACTTGAGAGGTGCTGGCAGGAGGCTCAGGAATTCAAGGTCTTCTTCCTTGGCTACATAAAACAGTTCAAGAGTAGCCTGGGCCACGAGACTCTATTTCCAAAGCAGAGTAGTAGGAAACGAACATTCCACTCACTTCAGCACATGTTCATGTACATGTTACTTCCCTGCCTCCCACATTCCAGTCATTGGAATTTGCTACATTTAGGCAACAATTACAAATTATTTTTTTCTTTAAGTGAGTCTTAACTCATCTTGTTAAAATGTGGCCGCGTTTACACCATGTCACCTGCTAGGAGAGCGTATGAGGTGCTCTTGGAGCATGGAAAATGTCCACATGTGCTGAAGTCACTTGGGGATATGGCTAAAAGGAAGACTTGCCTTCAGCCCAGGAGGAGGAGGGGACCGACTTCTGCATTGCTCACGCACTCCTAAATGAGGCTGAGAACCACACTTTGAATGTCAAGATGCCACATATGTTTTTGTACAGTGAAAGAGGATTTATCCAGGAAAAATCTTAAATTTATCATTTTATTATGCATATCATCCCTATAGTCTATCAGTGGTAAATCTAATGATATAAATAGAGACGCTGTGCTGAAGTTGAAGATGTAATGGAATGTCCTAAATTCCTGCAAATTCAATGCCAAGGAGGAAGATTATATAAGAAACAAGGTTACTTCCATGACAGGGTATTCCAGAGCTCTCAAAAACACTCTCAGAAACTTCTAGAAATCTGGAGAAGACACGGAAAACCATGTAACCATGTTTCTGAACATGGCGGCAGGTGAGGAGAAGATTTTATAGGGGACTCTAGAACATAGCATGTCTCCCGCCACCCCATAGGCTGTGTGGGGTTCACACACCCACGTGTGCAGCCTTCAAGAAGGCAGCATCAAGATGGAAGATGTGCGTCTGTCTGGAATCATGCATCATCACATGGATGGAAAGTGGATTTTAAAAGAATTATTTTAGCCGGGTGTGGTTGCTCACACCTTTAAACCCAGCACTTGGGAACAGAGGTAGGAGGATCGCCATGAGTTCTAGGCTACCATGAGAATACAGAGTGAATTACAGGTCAGCCTGGGATAGACCAAGACCCAACCTCAAAAAAAAAAAAATATTTTCCTAGATGCTCCCTTTTTCTTATTCATTTTCCTAAAAAGGTCCATATTTATTCTAATTTGTACAGGCACCATAGAGCAGCTGCCCTAAACAAGTTCCTTCCTACCAGAACATATTCCCCTTATCCAAATGACAAATAATATGGAAATCACTTCTTGCCAAGTGACTTTCAAGTTCCTTCTAATCTCCTAACTTTCTTTCCCATTACAAGAAGGCCAGAAGATAGATGGATTAGCAGGGTAAGGAGAAAATAAAGAAGTATCAGTTCTACTCTCACACACATGATGTCTCCTCAGTATCCTTTTGACCCTCCAAAGATACCAGTGTTCTAAGCTCCCTAATCTATGCATATGTTGTCTTAAGAGACAGATGGGCCAGTAAGTAAGGTTGAAGATAGAATTAATGTTTCTGGTTAAGTGACCTTAAAAAAAAAAATATCTTGGAATATTCACATGGGTCCAATAGAATTGCAAGGCTCTGTGTAAGTAGAAGTAGGTACAGGCTGGTGAGATTTCTCAGTGGTTGAAAGCACTTGCTTTCAAAGCCTGCAAGTACGGGTTCAATTCCCCAACACTGATGTAAAGTCACACATATTGCAGCAGCAAGAGACCCAGTCTCAAAGAAAATGGAACACAGACAATTCCTCTGATCTCCACATGCACACTGGAACACCTACACCCAAATTAAAAAATATGATAATTCAAGTAAAGTAGAAGGGTAAGGAGAGATAGGAGGTCTGAGAAGAGAAGGATCCCACAAGGCTGAGGAAGAATCCAAGGGCCAAGAGCTTCAGGCAGCCTCTGGAAAGTACAAGGGGTGGAAAATGCCTTTGTCCCTACAGCCTCCAGAGTACCAAAGCTTTGACATCCTCGGCAGACATCGGAGCCCACCTTCACCAGCCTCCCAATGTGGACTGGAGACCAGCAGCTCCCCATGGAGCCTCCAGACCTTCAGTGCCAGATTGCGTCTGCTGACAGCATGTAGCCTCGTGCATTGAGCAGTTGCTGGTTCTTCGGCAGCTATTGCTGGACTCTCTGTATCTTATAAACTAACCTAATAAATCCCTTTATAATACACATTCATTCTATCAGTGCTGTTCCTCTAGAAGAGAGCTCTGACTAATACAGACCCCATCGCACCTTACGGAATGGAGCACACTCTAGGTTGGATCTTCCATGGCGTTGGACACACTCTTTCCACGTGTTCCTCTTATCGCAACCCGCACCCTATCATAGGCACCCTCAGTGCCAATGAAGAAAACCTTTATAAAGCAGGAACTGTTAGACACTGTCGCCGGTACTTTCACAGACAAGCTGGCTTGCATCCCCGAGATGATGTACGCACTGCCACCCTTATTTTCCAGGTGACGATGACACAGGGCGGAGGAAGTTTTGTGCCCGATGTTACACAGCTAGAAAGCTGCAAAGCTCAATTTGAATGCAACTCTTCCGGTCTGTTCTGAGCCCTCCTTACCCCGGCCACTGACTCTCCTCTCGGGATGGAAAGAAAGCGCTTCCTCCCACCACAGATCCCTGGAAAGGCAACCAGCCACCCTGGATCAGACTGCGGGCATTACCCCTGGAGATGCTCGAGAAGCGGGTGGAGAATGTGCGGGGGACTTTTACGAAAGACAAACACTGAAGATACCAAAACCAACTGCAAGATCCTTCCCGACTGGGGCCTGTAAGAGTAGAAGAATCTACTCCGACGGGAACGTGAGCCAAGGACGTGGGTGATGAGAAGGAGCAGATGAGCCCAGCGGTGACAAAGGATCCATAGAGAAGAGCCGTCGCCAGACTCGAGCCAGAACGCGTGGAGAATGCCTGCAACATCAGCAAAATACTTTGGTCTTTTATCCTTTTAGGGATGGGGAGTACTGTGCAGTGTCTTGTCGGGAAAGTGATTACGTTTTGGGGTTTTGGCTTGGGGCGCGCGTGCGTGAGAGAGAGAGAGAGAGAGAGAGAGTTTCAATGCCAAATATTTGAAGAAAATTCAATTAGATGAGAGTATTTACATACAGAGCAATGACCCCCCCCCCCCAGGCCTCTCTTGTATCTTCTCTTCCTCTGTCTTCCCACTAGGTGGCACCAGAACCCAAAATCAGGATGCTAGTACAATGACTTATGAAGGTACTTGACGTGATGCGAATGATGTTGATACATATTTTTAAATTTTTGATTAACAATTACTAATATCTTCATCCACGCTAGGGTACTTTACATTCTTTAGCATTTTTTTAAACTTAATTGACCACCAGGTTCTGAAGAAGTGCTTTGGGGACCACACCAGTTTAGAGAACTCTCGGAGAGCAAACTCATGCCCAGTGACTGGGTTCTGCAGCAAGCTCCGAGGGCCAGCTGAAGGCTGACATGGTGGAATTTACTCGACCCATGATGACTTCAATAGCAGGTGGGGAGGAACTCTCCTCATTCACAAGACAGAGGGTTTTCAGGTGGCTGGTTAAATTACCTCCTTGACACTTAACTCTCGAGCCCCCTGATGACCTAATTCTTCAGGAAAGAATGTGAGCAGCCAGCACCTTGGCCCCTCCCCCTCCGTCCTGAAGGTCTGCTTCTTGTTTCATCGATTACCACTGTGAAGGGCGCCTTCCCTTCCGTGCTTCTTAATTCAAGCTCTTTGCTACTTTTTTTCTTAATATCACAGTTCTTTATTTTCAAATTGAGAGGCTCTCAATTGTTGGGAAGTTAGTGTTCTCACCAATCTACGTAAAGAGTAGTCAATCCTGGTCACTTGTGAATATGTGTGGAGTGACCAAAAAAAAAAAAAAAAAAAAATCCCCATCAATCAAGATTCCTGTGTTGAACATCTTAAGACTAAGTTCACAGGATTCAAAGGTCCACAAGGCAAATACCATTCACTCAACCTACAGGTAAGTGGCCACATGCCATTTTCCCCTAAATCCTTTAAACTGAAATTTGAGAAGGAAACACAAAGTCAGTGAACATCTCACAAAAGGTGCATTGTTTAAAGATAAATAGGCTTTTGTCTAAATAGCATAGGTCCAATTTCCTCAATAATAAAGAAAAAAGATATATGTACTCTCCTTGATTTTATTTACTTGGATTTTTTATGGTTTCCTTTGTCCAAACCTACAACTTCTACAATCCTCAGCAGAAAGCTGAGGTTACTATCGATGATAGACACATGGATTCAGATAAATAATTAATGGCCTGAAGTAATTAGCTGGAAGATGTTTAATCATTAATTTGTCTGAGTCACGGAAAGCAGCGAGCCTATCTAACGGCATATTGAACGAATGATGAGTGTATATATTTTGTCAAGATGGAAATTAATATATGATGAGAATCAACACATTGAAAAATTACAATATGGGACAAGTCTGTTGGGTCTGCATTGTTTACTAAATATAAACGAGATTCTTCCCTCCTTTATTTTACCTAACATAAAAGTTACATAAATCCCATCTAAATACATAACCAGGAAGCAAACTTCTTAGGGAGGAAATAGTTGGTTGTTTTGTGTTTCTTCAGGGAAATCTTGAAGATAAAGAATGTAAAACAAAAATACTTCGTTATTAAAGTATCTTGTGGACAATTAAGATCCTTTCAGAAGATTTAAGGAAGGGAAAAAAAAGGTCCTTTAACATAATGCTAAGTTTTGCAATTTACAGCTGTGTTCTCCAATGTGGTGTTTTCCAATACAATTTTATTACAGGCTCTAAATTATACTTTCACAGGAAAGGTCTGTCTTTAAACTTTTAGGTCAGAATTGTTCAGATCTTTTCACACTGAATCAATCAGGTTTAAAGCTGGCAAAATCCTTGGCAGCCTTGTAAATCTTTCAAAAGATGTTATCCAATTACCCTTCATGGGCCACAGGATTCTACAGCGTGACTATTTCCTTCTCTATGAGGAATTAAGTGCTCATGAGAGGTTAGAAAGCAATGGAGTTGAAAAGTAAGGCTCTGCATTTTTTCCTGTGGTTCACATGGTGTAGATAAATCTACAGTAACTCACAAGTCCTGAGACAGCCACAGACATCCTGACCTAAACAGTGGCCCTGGTATCACCAGTCTTCCTTGTTTTGAATAAGCAAAGGAAGAAAATTAACATAACACTAAGATTGCTCCCTGTTAAAGAACTGTATTTGGTATTTCTATTAAAAGTTCAACAGAAGGATGTGTTCCAATTGGAATTCATAAAAGATCCCTGTTGCTTTATTATTTGTTCCAAAGAAAAACAAACAATTTTTTTTAGGTGCAGTCAATAAATATACATGACGTTGTAAAAGAAAATAACAAAGAAGATAAATGTACTACTTTCGTCTGGGTTTTGATCTTCCCAAAGAAAAGTTCTCACTTTCCATTTAAAAAGCACACACATATTAATCTCTGTTAGTTCTTTTTCCTCTAGGATGCTTGTATTGAATACTAATAGAGGCTAAGGAGATATTCGATTTATATAAAAGTCTATTTTGTGCCACTTGGTTTCAAACGGAAAAGTCATCAGGGACAGAATGATTTTGAAATAATTTTTCAAAGAAAAGTGTGAATGTGTGTACAGATTCCTTCAAAGGTCAGAAAGTCCTGCTGTCCTTTGTGATGTAAAATGGGCAGAGGAGGTTATGGGATCCCAGTTACACCTTTGACCTCAGAGCCTCTTGAGTCAGTCACTCAACATGACCTGTGACCTTTGCCAAATCATGACCCTATCTGTTTCACTTGATTTTTTTTTTTTTTTTATCACCGACAACAAAAGGTCCTTTCCCCTCTGGACCACATAAGCAGAAGTCATATAAATGTTTGGAAATTGTTGGCCAACAGTCAGGAGGAGAAAGGATATGTATTAAATAATAACAAAAGACAAGCAAGGAGAAAACCTTATAACATTTGAAGTTTCTTCCTGTAGCGTGTATTGATTTCAGGGACTACAGTGTGAACACTTGGCCACGTGTTCCTTCTTTTAAAATCTTTGCTGCCTTGGATTTAAGATGTGTTGTAGCAAAGAAGGAGGAAGGTTGGAGCGTTTATAAATTATAGCTCAGGACTTTTACACTCCAGTCATTAAAAACTTAGGCTTCATCCTCCAGCACTGTGTTCATCAACACCTCCTTTTAACCGCTATCAGCGTTTGCTTCCATTGCAGAGGAAACGCCGCTCCCCTTATCAGGAGTGTGAGTGAAGAGGGAATCCGTAAACACTGGGAGGAAAACAGAGGGCTGGAGCCATCTTGAGAGTGAAGGAAGCCAGTTAATTCACAGCTGTAAACAAACATGTGCAGGAGCGTCTGGAGGGAAGCCAGTGATTTGACACACACAGTTCTAAGTCCCAAGCCAGCCTTTAGGACAATACCAACTCTAAAGAGTCTTCTTTTGTTTAATTTAACTTATAGTTAACAATTTCATATGTGTATACAATGCATTTTGATTCCATTTCCCCCAACTACCCACTCCCCCCCCCACACACACACTAAGCCTTCTTTTTTTGTGCAGGAGCTCCGTCCTATCTTCAGACCTTGTTTTTGTTTAGTTTTGCGGGTCACTTGCCCAATCATGGGTGGGAAGTTATTTACTGGACATTAGGCAATCCTGCAGTGGCTACCCCCTCCTAAGGGACATAACTGCCCTTATCCCATAATTTATGAGTTTCCACCATTTACTGTAGGAGGTATGGGGGGATCTCATGGACCCCCCTCATCCTGGATGAGATATTGACAGGCTCAATTGTGAGCAGGAAATACATCTGCTCTGAGCCCATGGATGTAGCCGACTCGTCCTATCCAGAAGATCACATTCGCAGCCTAGCCACACTTCCCATCCCTGTGCCCTTACATGGTCTTTTGAGGGGCTCCCTGAACCTTGGCGGGTGTGGTTTAGATATCATGTGTAGGGCTGAGTATTTTTGGTCATATTTACTGTATCAGGCATGATTTTTCTCCTGTGCAGTGGACCTCAACTCCAACCAGGGAACGCTTACTCCCATCGCTCTCCTAGCACTGTTGCACCCGGAGACACACCTTCTTTCTAAGTTGGTTGTGAAGGACACACAGCCCACAGCTAGACAGGATTGTTGATACTCCTCCCCTCCCCCACCCCCAGCAGCTTGAAAAGCACCTTCTGGCATGAAGAAGCTAGCTAGTAGGCAGGAAGCTTCCAGCTCAATTTCAGCTTCATTTCTTTCTTTACTCCCAGTAATAGTGGGAGTGCACAACAACTTTAGCAATAGGGACTAACCAGTAGCAATAGCTAATATTGTTTTAGGAACCGCTGTAGCCTTGCTTACAATCAACTCATTGGGAGGTATCTCATCTCTGGCACTGGGATTTTTGATTGGCTCAGAGAATCTTTGGTTAACGCTTAAAAAATTATATTTTAGATTGCCTCATAAAGTAGGCGGTTTCCATACCACTTACTCATATGTCCTTAATGTTGGATTATCTTTCCACCACCCTATTCCTCCCTCGCCCCCATACCCATTCCTGATTAAAGCTTTCTCTACCAAACATTAACCCCCTCTGCATTCATGTCCAATGGTTTCTACATCTCTCTGCATAATCTCCCAGCCCCTACCTCCATGTGGCTCTTTTCTAGCCTACTGGCCTCTACAGACATTAGTGCTGATTTATACTCAATAATCTAGAAATTTGAAAGAGGATTCACATATGAGAGAGAAGATGTCACATTTATGTGGCTGAGTCTTGGTTACCTCACTCAATATGGTCCTTTCTAGTTCCATTTATTTTACTGTAAACCTCATAATTTCATCTCTTTATAGCTGAATAAAACTATATTTTGTGGGCTGGAGAGATGGCTTAGTGGTTAAACACTAGCCTGTGAAGCTTAAGGACCCCGGTTCGAGGCTTAATTCCCTAATACCCACATAAGCCAGATGCACAAGGTGACACATGTATCTGGAGTTTGTTTACAGTGGTTGGAGGCCCTGGTGTGCCCTGGTGTGCCCATTGTCTCTCAGTCTTTCTGCCTGTTGCTCTCAAATAAATAAATAGATGAAAATAAACTACATATATATGTACATGTGTGTATATATATATATATATATGTGTGTGTGTGTGTGTGTGTGTGTATGTATATTGTGAATGCCCTAATGCCCTACATCTTCATTACCCATTTATCAGTTGATAGGCATCTAGGTGTTTCCATATCCTAGCTACAGTGAACAGAACAGCAAAAAACATGACTGAATAACCTCTGGGGTAGGGTGGATAGTCCTTAGGTTGTGTTTCCACGAGGGGTATAGCTAAGTCATATCATTGGTCTATTTTAAGACTTTTGAGAAACCTCCACACTGATTTCCATAATGGCTTCACCAGCTCACGTTACCACTAACAGTGAATAAGGGTTTCTGTTTCATCACACCTTCACCAACATTTGTTGATTTTTTTCCCCAATTTTTTAACTAGAGTGAAGCACAGTCTCAAAGTTGTCCTAATTTTCATTTCCCTGATGAATAGTATTTAAGATATTTATTAGAAATTTGAATTACTTATTTTGAGAACTCTCTTCAGTTCTGTAGCTATTTGCATTTGTTTGTTTTTGTTTTCTTGAGGCTAGCCCACCAGACTGCCCCCCTTTTTATGAGAGAGAATGAGAGTGCATGAGCAAAAGAGAGCGAGAATTAGCATACCAAGGCCTGAGGCACTGTAATTGAACTCCAGACACGTGTGCGCCTTGTGCAAATGTGCAACCTTGCATGCTTGCATCACCTTATGCACCTGGCTTACATGGGACCTGGGGAGTCAAACATGGGTCCTCAGGTTTCACAGTCAAGGGCATCTCTATAGCCCCTACAGCTATATTTTTATTGCATTGTTCATTTTCTAGGAGTTTAGTTCTATGAGTTCTTTGTATATGTTAGATATTAATCTATCAGATAAATAAATAACTGGCAAAGTTTTTTCTCCCATTCTGTAGGTTGCCTCTGTATTGAATTGAACATTTCTTATAAATGCAAAAAGCTTTTTAATTTCATGTGGTACTATTTGTTAATCTTATTTCCTGAGTGACTGGAGTCCTATTCAGAAAGCCCCTATGTCTTATAGTATGCCCCATACATTTTCCTTGTGCAATTTCATGGTTTGGATTTGACATTAAGTTCTTTTATCCATTTGGAGATGATGTTTGGCCAAGGTGAGGGATAAGGATCTATCTTCATTCTTCTGCATGTTTTCTACATGTTTTCCTAGCAACATTTCATTGAAGATACTGTCTGTATCTTTTTAATGCACTTTTTATTTATTCATTTATTAGAGAGAGAGAGAGAGAACTGGTACAACAGAGCCTTAGCCACTACAAACAAACTCCAGACATGTGTGCCACCTTGTACACATGAGCCACCTGGTGCATATTTGTCACCCTGTGCACCTGGCTTGTGTGGGTTCTGGGACTTGGATCCTGGTTCCTTAGGTTTTGCAGGCAAGCACTGTAACTGCTAAGCCACCTTTCCAGCCTTTTAATGCATGGTTTTGATGGGTATAAATAATTTGACTTTCTAGAAGTTTTGCTTTTTAAAGCTTAAAGTTTTTTTGATTGTTTATGCTTTAGGCAAGTAATAAGAGAATTAAACAACAACAACAACAACAACAAAAACCAGGACTACTTGAAGTATTTCTATTGGGACTCACAAAAATATCTGACTGGACTTGGTTCCTCATGCTTTTAATCCTAGTACTCAGGAGCCTCGAGCAGGAGGACTGTGAGCTTAAGGTCACATTGGTCTACAGAGTGAGACCATAGCAAAAACTGAAATTAAATAAGTATTATTAGTAAAATAATAAAATAAATATAGGTGTCTAGAAAGTTTGAAAGCAAAGAATACATACTTTTCACCAACATGAGAATAAAGAGACTACTTTGAATTGTAATATTCTAGGGTTTGTCTACTTAAAGAATACTGTTGTGTTTATTTATTGCCCAGACAAGCAAGATAGAAATATTTTTAATTTATTCCAATTTTATTTTTAGATATTTCTGGTGATGTTTTAGCATTCATTCACAACTTACATCTTTTTTTTTTCCTTCCTTCTGGACAGATTGCTTTTTCTGAGGCTCTAAAAATACAGTGAAAATTGGCACTTAGATTCAGTTCTGTTTGTTTTGCTTTGTTTGACACTGGGTCTCCTGAAACCTAGGCTGGCCTTGAACCTGTGGTATATAGCCATAGATGACTTAAACTCACTATGTAGTTGAAGATAGTATATAGCAAGCTCAAGGCCAGCCTGATCTACATGAGATCAAAACAAAATAAAATGAAAACTATCCTTCCTGAGGTGTGGTACACTAAATAGGCTGAGTATGTCAAAAATAAAAGTAGTAGAGAGTGTCTGGGCTTCATAGCTATGTTTTATGCATGAACTTTTTCTAATTTTCCTATTATAATTCAAAAAACTTCCTATAGTGTTTGAAATTTCCTTAAGATCAGTTTAGTTAGAGTTATGTGTCTTTAAATTAAAACTCTCAAAATTTAGTTTCCACTTTTTAAGACATCCTGTAGAGCCAGGCTTCACTACCTAACCATATGGAGATGAGAAGGGATTTGTTACATTCTTACTAGAAGAAACATTTTTGGGTTTGAAAGTTGAATTGATATAAATTGACTCCTCAATTTTACAAAAATCTGTTATGTGTCATTTGAATAAACAAGATAACAAACATAATCTAAATTATTATTGTTCCTTTGTTAAGCCATTTAAATAATATTCTTGACTTTCTCCTCCCTCCTGAAGAATAAGGATTCTATATGATTTTAAAGAAGAAATGCTATAAAAATCATAAACAAATATTAACTAAGGTATTACAATGCTGATATTGACAATAATATGTCTTAATGCACTTTTGACCTCATCATATTCTGTCTGCAAATGCACAGTACTGTTTACCTTCTTCTCTTACCACCTACCCTCACCCTCCATGCCTACCCTGAGAATGAGTGACTGTGAAGTGCTCAGCATTAAATGATATGTCTCTATTATGCCTTCCATGGCTCAGGGCACAATGAGGAAGAGGGGGAAGAAAAAATATATATAAGAGCCAGAGGATGGGGAGGAGTGCTGTGTAATTCTGTCTTCTGGATGTGAAGTGATTGTTGCCTTCATGACCTCACATGGTGGCTGTCGTTACCTGAACAATATTGAGCCCAACAGCTGACATAATAGACGATGGAGGAGAACAGAAAAGAAAAGAAAACAAAATGGTATCAAAATAAAACACAGAGTAGTCAGAACAAAAGTAGAGGCTCTGTGGAAGCAGGATGAGAGGAGGACAAACAAAGGTAATGGGAGGGGATGATAACCAAAAAACATTATATACATGTAGGAGAATAATGCTCTGTGTCCATGTCAATAAAAATGTTTTAAAAATTATGTGATAACCATTCACTTGGAGCATGTTCTCAACTAGTTCTTTGGGAGGTGGAGGCAATGTCTTTGTTTTTAGGAGGCTTAGCCTATGCTCATAACACCAAATGCCAGTCATACCAAACATCACTGTCAGGTCAGGACAATTGATATTTCTTGGAGACCTTGCCAAATGTCCCAGGAGGGAAAACTGGCTCCCGACGTAGTGACTCAGGAAGAGATTCAACCCTTAAGAAGGAGTTTGTGTGTTTTCCAACCAATTAACATTTGCTTCAGAGTGCTCACGAGAGAGAGAGAGAGAGAGAGAGAGAGAGAGAGAGAGAGAGAGAGAACCAATAGGAAGTGCGTGGAGAGACTGGAAGAAACTTATTACAGAGTGGTTGCTGATGCCGTTGTAGATGTTATAGAATTCAAATGTGCGCTCAGGGCTGGAGACTTGGGAGAGCAGACGGAGCAGACAAGACCTGCTGAAGGAAGGAAGCGTCTTCCTGGGGATCCCTTGCTTTGAGCCCACGTGAAAGCCACGCACACCTTCTTTCAGCCCCTTCAGTGGTATTTTCTGAAAACATTCCCTATCCCTGGTTATTACTGTCCTTTACCGTAGTGTGCTGTGAGGAAACCCATTTTTCCTTTTGATTCAGTTTCATTTTTTACCTTTACTATTGTTATTTTATTATGTATTTGTGTATGAATATGACCAGGTGTGTTCGTAGATATAACTGCAGGCACACCTATGCCACGACACCCATTGGGAGATCAAGGGTCAACTTCTGGCTCCATCTTCACCCAGTCCACCTCACTTGAGGCACAGTTTCTCTCCATCTCTCTCCACGATTGCTCACCTCGACCTTCTGTCTTCTGTCTCCACTTCCCAGCTTGCTGTCAGCATGCTTGGATTCCAGAACCCTCCATGGTTTACTCCTGCTTTTTTATGGGTGGTCTGAAGATCAATTTCATGTACTCCAGCACTTTTTCCACCCCCTCTCATGCACCTTTTACAATTGAGAATGATGCTTCCCAAACTTCCCCATCTGAGTAGATAAACTCTCTCTGCTATGTGCTTTCATTGTGCTTATACATCTTCAAGGCGTTTTTCACTATAAAGCCTGTGAGGCTCTTCAATTACCTTTCTCTGTATCCGTAGTAATTGGCAGGAAGGAAATGTTCATAAAATATTTATCAACTGATTGAATTAATGAGGTCACATATACCCAAACCATGCTCTATTTTTTTTTTTTTCAGGTGATGACTGGCTTACAGAATGAAGGGTTGAAAGTCCAATCACAGATTCCAGGCAGTCAATGTACAAATGAAACCTGTTTCTTTGACAAACTCATGTTCAATAGCTTATAAACTCTTGGGAATATGATTAATTCCCTAGGCCCTTGTTTCTTATCCAAGCTTCTTGAACACTCTAAAATTGATTTGGTAAATGAGCATTCTATATCTTGGGATCTAATGCCTTGAGGAAAGGTAAGTGTGTCAATTATTGAGTTACTCCCTCTGAACTCCAAATTCACCCTTCATCTCCCTACTTCATAAGGGTGGAGTTGAAAGTTAGAAGGATTTCTCCTTTGTCAGCCTGTGACACCATGTTAGGCTTTGTTAGTTGGGTCAGAGGAGGGACAGCCCACAGTGACATATTTCATTGCTCCTAGGTTGTGCCTACTATGGGAGATCTAATGTCACATGCCCTCCGGCAAGTGTTGCTGGGAACCAAATGGAAAACTTCATGCATGTCTGGTCCTTCCCAGCTTTCTATCTCCTCTCCTGCCTCAAACATCACCAAAGGACTGGGGTTGGCAGGAGGCAACAGAGCACCTTCCCTTCTGCCAATAGACCCAGCTTCAACCTCTCCTGTGGAAACTAAACATGGCATTGAAGAGGACACCCCCTCTGAGTGTGTTCTGTCATAGTGGTCCATCTTTCAGTGCGCTTTGTCTCCTCATCGTGGCTACTTCTCTAGTAGCAGGTAATAATTCTTTGTATCAAATATTCCCCATGAAACCACGGATCTGTGTCCTCCTCACACTCAATCTGTTATGTGGATCAATGAGTACAAAGTTTGAATTCATTTACTCAAACACACCTACACAGTCTTATGTCAAGACTATTCTGCTTCTGTAAGCTAAAAAAAAAAAAAATTAGCAATCAGAGCTTTTAAAAGACCTAGCGCAACCATCAGAAGCCAAGGAACTGAATCTTACTGCTGGATGGAGCCCAAGAGATCACTCCTTCCCTCCTTTTCCAGTGCAAGCATCTCTGTCTCACAGAGGCTAAGCAGCTTCACTTACGGAGCAGGGAGTGGGTATGAGCTCCTAGGGGCAAGCTCTGAGGTGGCTTCTCCATGAAATGTTTAACAGCACCCCTCACACTCCATGAGGGCCCTCTCCAGACACTGTACTAGATGACTCATCAGCCTTTCTTATGAGGATATGTGGGAGAACTTTTTCTCAGGTCTCAGTGGGCAGATGGACTGCTCTGCACTGAGCCTGTGGACACTGGGAAACGTGGAGCTGCCTGGCTTCACCCTTAGGATAGTGGCCTAGAAACCCAGGGGTCTGGCAAGTGGACAGCACCTTGTGAAAATCACACCATGGGCATTATAGCACTTGCAGCTGAGTGAATCCATTCTAGTCTACCCCTGCTTCTCCCTTTTCCCTTGACTGTCCAAATATTTTTGTTCTAAAATCTTATTATACTATCTTATCATATTATTATACCTTAGATACTTAAGTATAGCAAATGAGGTGTAAATAAGCTGGCAATAAGCAAAGTTTACTGGGAAGTTCAGTGTTCTTTCATTAGGCTTTGCATTCAGTGACAAAACATTTAAGGTGCTGGGAGTGTACCCAGTGGTACAGTGCAAGAGCTCTGAATTCCTCTTCAGAATGCGCGTGTGTATACACACAGATCTAAGCAATTGTTCTTGAAAATGAGAGTTCCTCAGAATGCTCACCTAATAAATATGTGTAATAAGTTTTGTTCTTTTATTTATGTATTTACTTGATTTTTCGAGGTAAAGTTTTACTCTAGCCCAGGCTGACCTGGAATTCACTATATAGTCTTAGAGTGGCCTCAAGCTCACCACAATCCTCCCATCTCTGCCTCCCAAAGGCTGGGATTAAAGGTTTGTGCTACCACACCCAGCAAGTTTCCAGTTTTATTTCCAAATAACAAATAGTGCTAGCATGGGCTTTATCAGCTTTTTAATAATGTTTTTTAATACAAAGGCATCCAAAAAGATCTAATGATAAGCTGACCATAGAAAGACAAAATTTCTATTTTTTTGGCTTCTTTATTAAATTATAATGTCAAATTCAGGGCTTTGGGTGGGAGAAATGGGATAGCAGTTAAGGCACTTTGCCTGTGAAGCCTAAGCACCCAAGTCTGACTTTCCAGATTTCACATAAGCCAGACACACAAGGTGACACAGGTGTGTAAGGTCACACATGTGCACACGGTGGTACATGCATCTGGAGTCCAATTACAGTGGCTGGAAGCCCTGGTGTGCCAATTTTCTCTCTCCCTCCCTCTCTAACTATCTATCTATCTATCTATCTTTCACAAAAATACTTAAAGAATTAAAATTCAGGGTTTTTTAAGGGCAGTCCTTTCACAATATTCTACACAATCTAGAAAATTCTGTGGTATTTTCACTACCACAATATTTTTTGGTGCTGTCTTTGCATCCCTCTTGGAAGGAGAGAGCAGTCTACTCTTATGGGGTCGAGTTTTACAAAAGTAAGGCCATCGACTCACAGAATGTGAGGCAAAGCTTTATTGGGTAACAAAAGATAGAAAAGGAAAAAGAAAAAGAGAGAGACTGGTGCACCAAGTCTACATCCCAGAGGTCGGGATTTCAGGATGCAGCCTCCAACTGCTGGGAGTGTCAGCTTTTATTGGAGAAAACCACAAGATGTTCATTGTGAAAATAGGATGGAAGTTAAAATACAAAGTTAGGTGAAACTGAGGCAAGAAACATTCTATGCTATGTAATCATAAGGGTATTTAGAAACAGAGAGGTACAGGAAGGTCATGGTGTATTGCACAAAGGAGGTCATCCCATTTCTTAGATACCAGAAAACACCTGCATTTTGCAATAAGGCCTGTGATAATGATTCCTGAAACTTCTCCTTTATCTGTCAGGAAGATCAACTTGGGTGGTGGCCTCCATTCTGTGTGCCTAAAGGCAAGGGCTCCACAGGAGGATGTTGAACCGGGTCTACTGTGTCCCTTTACATTGCATTTTCCATTTCCCCCTCTGACATGACATTAAGTCAAATCCTTGACTCATGAAGAACAGTGTTTAGTGTGTTTTTAATCTAAGGGGGCATACTGCATCCGCAATACCATGAGTTTAAAAGAGCTTATTTTTCATTTTTTAAAACTTTATTTTTATTTATTTGAGAGAGAGAGAGAGAGAAAGAGGCAGAGAAAGGGAAAGAGAGAATGTGCATGCCAGGGCCTCCAGCCATTGCAAATGAACTCCAGACGCATGTGCCCCTTGTGCATCTGGCTTACATGGGTCCTGGGGAATCAAACCAAGGTCCTTTGGCTTTGCAGGCAAAATGCCTTAACCACTAAGCCATCTCTCCAGCCCTTATTTTATTTTTTATATATCTACTTAGTGCATTAATAATGCAGGGTCCTATGGCAAAGGCCTAAGATCAGCAGTATTAGGGGGCCAGCAATAGAAGAGACAATGGAAGTTAGCCAACTAAACATAGACTGAAACCAAGTATTAGTGGCTTGTCTCTGAAGCTCTCTTTCTTTGAGGTTTTCTCTTACTGAAGCCAGTGTATCTTGGATTATTCCTGACTGATTGGCATAAAAGCAACAAACTTTACCTAAAGCCATGCATAGGCCCCCTTGTTTCATAAGACATAAGTCCAATCCTCTTTCATTTTGTCCCCTCCACTTTCATGGCCATTGGAGTGGTTAGGATGACCTGGTGGGGGCCCTTCCAATGTCCCAATGCATCCCAAAACTGTGTCTCTTGTTCCAAACTCTGTGGCCTGGCTGAAAGGGATTGGGGCAAACTGGGTGTGTCTGAAAAGCAGCCTTGACTATGGAAACAATAGGCTCCTGGAATCTTTGTAAGACTTGGATAGAAAGAAGCCTTTCATTAGTAAAGTCAGTTATGTGCTCAAGACCCATCAGGGCAGGATGGGATGGGGGGAGTCCATACATAATTTTAAATGGAGTAATTCCTTTTACATAAGGGGTACACCTACCCCTTAACAGGTTGAAGGGAAGGAGTCCCACCCATCCTTCGCTGGTCTCTGGGGTTAATTTAGTTAAAGTCTCCTTCAAGGTCCGATTTATCCTTTCTACCTGTCCTGAACTTTGGGGAAGATAGGTACAATGTAATTTCCAATTAATCCCCAGCGTCTTAGTGAATTTTTTAAAATGATTTTTGACATAAAGGCAGGGCCATTATCTGATCCTATCTTGAGGGGGCAACCCATAGTGGGGAATTATTTCCTCTAGCAGTTTTTTTTTTTTTTTTTAACTATCTGGGCTGTCTCAGTCTTGTTCAGGAAAGTTTCCACCCATCCTGAAAAGGTATCAACATAAACAAGTAAATATTTACATCCAGGCATAACAGCTGTCTGTGTAGACATTCACTGACTTGTCTTTTTCCCAATATCAGAGCCTTGGTCAGTGCTATTGGTTCAGCTTTCTGAGCGGATGTACCCTGAGGTAGGGCCTCAGCCCACAGGGTGTCTTCCAAAGTTATCCCAGCAGCCCCTGCATGCCAGACTCCAACCATGACAAAGCTGCTGCCATCAGAATACACCACCAGATCAGGGTCCAGCCTAGCCACATCTGTCAGGTCCGGGCGGAGTCCACGGAAGGCGGAGGGGATCTCTAGGCAGTCAGGCAGAGCAGTTGATGCCTCATCGGTTTCTGGCATCAGGGAGGCTGGGCTCACAGGCTCAGTCTGGTGAAACTGTATCTGTGGTTGATCTAAGAGCAAGGCCTGATAGTGGGTTGTGTGAGGGTTTGAGAGCCATCCATCTGGAGGGCTTTTTAAAAGAATCTCTACTGTTGGAGAGATGGCTTAACGGCTAAGGCACTTGCCTGCAATGCCATGACTCCCCAGGACCCACGTAAGCCAGATGCACAAGGGGGAGCATGCATCTGGAGTTTGTTTGCAGTGGCTGGAGGCCCTGGAACCCATTCTCTCTCTCTCTTTCTACCTGCCTATTTCTGTATCTCTCTCTCTCTCTCTCTCTCTCTCTCATAAATAAATAAATAAATAAAAATAAAATATATATATTAAAAAATAATTTCTATCACATGTGGGTCTGTAATTGATAAAGTCTGGCCCAAGGTTAATTTGTCAGCATTCTCTGTCAGAATAGCAGCAGCTGCTGCAATAGCCTGGAGACAAGAGGGCCAACCAGCGGCTACTCAGTCTAGCTTTTTAGACAAGTAGGCCATGGGGCAATGCCAAGGCCCTAGTCTTTGAGTTAGGATGCACCTGGCTGTCCCCAATGCCTTTTTTTTTTTTTTTTTTTTTTTTTTGGTTTTTTGAGTTAGGGTCTCACTGTAGCCCAGGCTGACCTGGAATTCACTATTTGTCTCAGGGTGGCCTCAAACTCACAGTGATCCTCCTACCTCTGCCTCCCAAGTGCTGGAATTAAAGACATGTGCCACCACACCCAGCTCTAGCTGTCCCCCTTTTTTTTAAATCCATGTACAAGTGGAAGTGTTTGGTTAAGTCTGGAAGCACCAGGGAAGGGGCTGATGTCAGAGCTGACTTTAGTTCTTGGAATGCTTGTTTCTTATTTTCAGTTCAATTTAAAGGTTTTTTTTTTTTTTTCTCTCTCTCTCTCCTTATTTTGGTCCTCTCATGGCCTCATATAGAGGCTTGGCTAATTCAGCAAACCTTGGGAGCCAAATTCTGCAATACCCTACAGCTCCAAGGAATTCTCGGATATGTCTCTTAGTGGGGATTTGAGTGATGGCCTGAATCCTAGAGGCCGACAGCATACTCTAACCTTCTTGGAATTTGGATCCCAAGTAGGTTGCCTTACACACACACAATTGAGCCTTCCTGGCTGATATGCAATAGCCCAGATGTTGTAAGTTGTCCAGGAGATACTCTGTGGCAGAGAGGCATTCCTCCTCTGTTTCTACAACTAGGAGGAGGTCATCCACGTATTGTAGGAAAGGTGCCTCAGGTGTTTCATTGTGAAAGGCCTGCAAGTCTCTATGAAGAGCCTCATCAAAGAGGGTGGGGGAATTTTTAAATCCCTGTGTAAGCCTAGTCTAGGTTAATTGCCAACTGTCTTGTTCCGGGTCTGTCCATTCAAAGGCAAAAAATGGGTTGACTTCACTTTGCCAATGCTATACTAAAGAAAGCATATTTTAGGTCCAACACAGTATATATTTGCCTTTCAGGTGGAATCATACTGAGGAAGTATAAGGGCTGTCTCGTAGGGTTTTGTGTCTTCTGAAAGGTAGCCACCATAACCTTAGCCATTTTCTTAGCCTGTCTATCTTCTGGAGTGTCTCTATTATTATGTATCCTGGCAGCAATCTCTATTAACTCTGAAAGAAGTTTACCCTCAAAGCCTTCTATTCTCTGAACCTCCTTTCTAATATCTTCTGTGGACTAAGTTACAAAAGCAATGTTCATAGCTCGCCAATTCTCAGGGGCCTCAGGATCTATGGAGGGGGTATGTCTTATATGCTTCCTGAAGACTGTCTAGGAAAGCAGTGGGGGATTCTGCGGGCCCTTGGGTCACTTTACTCATCTTAGACAAATTTCTAGGACACTGAGCAAATGGCTGCCTAGAGACCATACATTAGAGTCCAGAGAAAGAGGTTAAGAGATGCCCTACCTTCAGCTGTGTTTGGGATCCCAGTCTGGTCATGTAGAAGTGAAGACTTCATCAATAACATTAGGGTTCTCTGTGAGGCAGCCAATGGCACCCAACACTAGTTTCTTGGCTTCCCTTCAGATTTTCTCATGTTCATCTGTGGTGAAGAGGGTCTGCAAGAGTTGCTGACAGGCCTCCCATGTGGGCTGATGGGAATAGAAGACTGTCTCATTGAAGGGATATCAGAGAACCTGCTTTACCAATAAGAATGAGGTTTATCAATAAGAATGAGGTGCTGGGGAATCAAATCTAGGTCGTTAGGCTTCCCAGATAAGCACCTTAACTGTTAAGCCACCATTTACTTGATGCTTTTTTTAATCATCTGTTTATATCCTAATATACATTTTAGGTAAGTCTGATGTTTGCCTTATGTAAAGACTTAGTAGCATGATCTTGACCTTGACTCAGTTTACCTATTTAACCTTTTGTATACTGAGAAATTTCATCTAATAGATGTGACTTTAGGTGTTCAAAAGAGAAGAACTATAAATAGAAACATAGTTATATGCCACGTCTCACTCATTCCCTTTTTCTTGTCAGAGACAATTGGCCATTTTGTCTCTGGACAGGGTCAGGGGGACACATGGATTAAACTTGTATGGAGTCTGAGATAAAGGGAGCAGCATCCCTTTTTCCAGAGTCCAGCTTTCCATGACTTTAAATTTTATTTTATTTTTATTTATTTATTATTTGACAGAGAGAAAGACAGACATAAAGATAGAGAGAGAAAGAGAGAGAGAGAGAGAATGGGCATGCCAGGGCCTCCAGCCACTTCAGACAAACTCCAGAGACATGTGCCCCCTTGTGCATCTGACTAATGTGGGTCCTGGGGAATCGAACCAAGGTCCTTTGGCTTTGCAGGCAAACACCTTAACTGCTAAGCTATCCCTCCAGCCCTTTCCATGACTTTAAATAGTATATAACAGTAAGCAAGAGCAAAAGGAAATGACAGAACAGAGAGCTAAGCATCCTGGCATTCCTTGTCTTACTCTGAATATGTTTATTTTTACCTAGGAAATTTATTTTACCCATTTGTAATACATACGATGATAGGTCCTTGTGTATGTCTAACATGGTTAGCCCTCCAAAGAATATGAATTACATCTGTGCTTATGATTTTGTGATCCACCTAGCATACAATGTAACCTGTGTCTAATGTAAACTGAATTTATATTAAGTCTATACCCCTATATAAAACTTTTATATGATCCCTGAAAGTCTGTAAACAATTGAAAAATCTTTAACTTTAGGCATGGTGTTTAGGTTTAGCCTAAAAATTAGCTTCCTGTTCCTTCTAAAAGGAAATTAATTTTAGGCAAAAGTTGGTCTTTTTAGATCTCTTACATCCTTTCTACATACACACATCTTCATCAATATGCTTTGACATTCTGATCTAAGTTCCATTCAAAAAGCATTTTGAAAAAGCATTCTATGTTCAACATTGAAAAATACCTTTTCAGTTCCTTCAATCATCTCATCTCAACCCATAATTAACCATCTTTCTTAAAAGACTATTAAGAAAACTACACCAAATTGATTAAGCTTATTACCTACTGACAAAGAAGCAGGTAGTCTGGCTTCAAAGAGTTAACCATTTTTCTATTGGAAATTTTTAAAGAAAAAGCCTTCCTTAGAATTTAGGTCACTCTACCTGACAACCAGGCTCGCTTTATAATACCAGTATATATGCCTTCAGATTTTATATAACCCATTCATTTGAGATAGCTCCTATTAATAAACTCCATGAAATACTTTTTATAAATACAGGCAAAATATAACAACCATTTTGTGGATAATCTTTATCAGTACCACTAACACATTTGGAAATGCTTTTATTAGGAGTAACTAAGGAAAATTTTTGTTTCTATCTTGAGGCAGGCTGGCCTAGAACTCAGGCCACTTGCCTCCTCCTTTTAAGTAACAGGACATTACAATCTTTTAAAATATCTGCCAAATTATGAGTCACCACTTCAGAGAGAATTTTGTTGCTTTTAATAAATCTCGGTGTAAGTTGAAGTTCACCTAGAACATAAACTAAGTAATTATATTTATGAGATCATGTAAGAAAATATGGCTTTGTTTACATAAAACTTTAGCTCACCATAGGCTTCAGTTAAATTTGAACAGAGCTAGAGAGGATCAAGGGCAGCCCCTCAATCCTTCATCCAGGGGAATTAATGCTGTGTCCAGCTTAAAGCGTGCAAAACAAGAAAACCAGAAAGAAAAAAAAAAGAAAAAACAGAAAAAAAATGAAATACAAAAAGAAGAGTGGAAAAAGTACCTCTGGAGGTTTCTTAGTCAATAACAGAGGGGGCTGGCAGTCCTAGGCAAAAGCTACCCATCAATCTCAATGGCTTGCTACCAACTCTAAAACCAGAAACATGCAAACGGATGGAGATCTTGTTCTTGGGCCAAGATTAGGGGTCCTTCCTCAGTTCAGTTGCCCCAGAGTTGGAGAGGGAGGTTTTGAAATGTGGATCCAGGATGAGCCCCAAGATGTTATGGGGTCTGGTGTCACACAAGTAAGACCATCAACTCACAGAATATGAGGCAAAGTTTTATTGGGTAACAAAAGATAAAAAAGAAAAAAGAAAACGAAAGAGACTGGTGCACCATGTCTACATCCCAGAGGTCAGGATTTCAGGATGCAGCCTCCAACTGCTGGGAGTTTCAGCTTTTATTGGAGAAAACCACAAGATGTTCATTATGAAAACAGAATGGAAGTTAAAGTACAAAGTTAGGTGAAACTGAGGCAAGAAACATTCTATGCTATGTAATCATAAAGGTATTTAGAAACAGAGAGGTATAGGACGGTCATGGTACATTGCACAAAGGTGGCCACCCCATTCCTTAGATAACAGAAGACACCTGCATTTTGCAATAAGGCCTGTGGTAATGATTCCTGGAGCTTCTCCTTTATCTGCCAGGAAGATCAACTTGGGTGGTGTCTTCCATTATGTGTGCCTAAAGGCCAGGGCTGCACAGGAGGATGTTTAACCCCGTCTACTGTGTCCCTTTATGTTCCGTTTTCCACTGCTACACACCTGAGCTGTACCTGGATGCCCCTCCTCTTCTCACACGTCTACAGCCAGACTTTCCACAGTTGTCATTTATCGCTGGCACTGACGCATGGCATGCAGGAGCAAAGTAAACATTTCCTTAATAAACCTCAAACCGCTACCAAAAATGGGATGTGGTGGAAGCAAAGAAGCTTGCACCAAAAATAAAGTAACTCCGGCTGTGAAAATGGAGAAACTACGATATTTTGGCTTTCTTCCTCCTAGGGCCTTCAAGGAAAGGAAGATTCTATGTCTCTATACTTGATATTGCTGGCTTTCTTTCGTTTCAAAGATACACACCAACTAATGATTTTGTTTTGTTTTGTATTCTTTCCCTTTAGAGAAGCTATGACACTCAGCACCATCATTCTTTTCTTTGAGTAATGCCAGTGTTCATGCAAGTATGCCTGCTGAATTGGGCTTAGGTCCTAGATAGCCTCAGCTAGAATGATCTTAGGCAAATAGACCTACAGCCAATCTAATGGGGGCAAATACGGGGAGATGCACCACAGACATGAAGGAAGAAGCTAAAATGGAATCCATCGAACAACCAATGCCTCTTGGAATTTAATTTTTATAAGACACCATTCTTCTTTGGTCTTTTACTTAACTCTGAATGGTTCATAGACAAGCAGGCCATGGTGCTTTTTTATCCACTACATTTTCCACTTGTGTCAGAAAATGTCAGATCAATTTTCCATCTGATTCCATTGAGTTATTGAGTTATTTCACTTCATTCTCTCAGACATAGCCTCATGCCTTTTTCTCTCACTTAGGCCTTTGATCTTCAATAAGAGAGCCTGCGTTTCCCTCAGGGCCATTAGGGGCAATGAGCTCAACTGAAGCAATGAGGAACGAAGTCTGATCTTTGGGTACACTTAGCATTCCTGGCATAGTGCTAAGAAAAATCATAATAGAGGGTTGATGAAACACACTCACATACCATAGCCTATTGGTTGGTATTGATTAAAACATGCTACTAGATTTTTCAATAGATACTAATCTTCAATGTTTGTCAATTTTAAAGTTACAAACAGCAAAATATGCTTTTGGAGGGGGCTGGAGAGATGGCTTAGAAGTTAAGGCGCTTGCCTGCAAATCCAAAGGATGCAGATTCTATTCCTCAGTACCCATGTAAGCCAAATGCACAAAGTGGTACATGTATCTGGAGTCCATTTGCCATGGCTGAAGGCCCTGGCATGCCCATTCTCTATCTGCCTCTTTCTCTCCCTCGTAAAGAAAATTTAAATTAAAAAGTATATGCTTTTGGTTTATGGTACCATTAGTCATGTCAAGATTTCTGATGAATACTTTGAAGACATTCTAACAAATTCTATCTTTCCCTCAAGTTGGTAAATGTTTAGTGAAGTTACATATAGATGGACATTGTCAAGTGTAAGTTTCCTGGCCTTGCAATGGAAGGCCAGGGACATCAAGGGGCAGAGTTGCAGCAAAGACAGGGCCATCCAAGTAATATGTGCAGAACAGACTCCTGGGTACCCAAGGGCATCTGCATTGTCGTCTGCTGCTGTGTCATCTGCGAGGTAAGATCAGACCCTGTCTCATCGCTACAGACCCTACTTTGCTATTTTAGCAGAAGCGGCGACATTAAGCCTGGAGTCCGCAGTAGCCCCACTTCCCCTTGATGACCACAGAGTTCTTCAAAGGCTGATTGTGGGATAAGGTGAGAGGGTGAACAGGAAAGGAAGTGTGGCTTGCCCAGTACCTAGTACTATAAATGTGGCAGTTCCCGGTGCTGTGGTTGTTTGGCAGAATTACAATGGGAATAAGGCGGCATGTAAAACAACACAGTTTTATTTAGTAGGGGAAAGGTCAAGATGTGGATTGCTGCGGTTAAAAATAAATGATTCCGTTGCCATGGTTTCTTTCTTTATATGTCCTTTTCAGCATGAATTGCTGTTGTTGTATTTAATTTTAGATTTGTGCAGATTTTTTGACAAATAATTCCTGAACATCTGAGAAATGTGTGTTTTTTAAAAGATAAGGGAAAAGGGGTTTTGGCAGCCTGGTTTAAACATTTCTAAGGAAAATAACCTGCAGGGCTCTGGCTTTTCAACAACTACCAAAGGAGAGAAAATAAAGAAAATGGAAACTTAGAGAACATGGAAGACTCTATTTAACCTGATTAAAACAGAAGTTCACATCATCAAGAGCCCATTGAACATTGACGACTGACTCTCAGAGCCAGAGAAAGAGGTGTCTCTCCTACACATGACTGTCTCAACAATATACCCATAAAAGATTTTAGGTACCAAACACTAATTTAGATAAATACACATTTACTAATAATAAAGACTTTAATTGTGTTCTCAGATCTATCTTATTACCTTAAATACAACTGAATTTTCTTGAACAGAATATCAGAATTGCTGGTTATTTATATCAGTTCTGAAATTTCTCTTTCACTTTTTGAAACTTTAATAAGGGATATTTCACATTTAGAGACCATACATGAGCAGTTCACTTTACCAAAAGAATCCTTTTCCCTATGTATTTATGATAGGATTGCTTAAATAAACTCCTTACCCCAATGAAGGGAGGACTTGAATTTTAAAACAAAAGAAGAGATTCACATTGCCTGTGCAAAAATGAGTTAGAACATAATAGACAATTGGCATGATAAGAAATGCCTCTTTCCAAAGTATGTTCAAACATCTCAGAGTACTTAAACTTCTTTTGCTTATTGTGTATTTTGTTTACCTAAGTATTTTGAAGTTAATCTGAAGAATGTAAGAAAATTAAAATTTATAAGTTACACTACCATAATTTGAGATAGAAAGGGATGTACTTTACAACCGAAAGGCAACAAACCATATTTGTGTATAGAAACTAGTTGCTAACTCTCTTACACTGAGTGTTTATGTCCACAATCAATTATCTGTTCATTTCTCAGTTAGTCTTTCAGTGAAATTAATTTCATTTATTATTAGCAATCATTATTATTATTGTATTACTATTATTATTGTTTCAGTGGATCCTGAATTCCAGGCCTCATGTTTATGCCTTTCATCGACTGAGCCATATCCCCAGCCCTTCATATTTCCTTTCTACTTTTATATTTCCACATCTATATGCATGGATACATAATTTTAAATAGCAATTACATATATGAGGAAAACATGACATTTGTCTTTTTAAAAACCTCTGTGTCATCTCCAATACCACAGAAAAGAAAACTTGGGTTCGGGAGATGGCTCAGCAGTTAAAGGCACTTGCTTACAAAGTCTCCTGACCTAGGCTCAGTGCCCCAGAATCCACATAAAGCCAGATGCACAAAGTGACACTTTCATCTGGAGTTCATTTCCAGTAGCAAGAGATCCTGGCACACTCATACTTACTCTCTCTTTCTCTCTCTCTTTCTCCATCTCTCTATCCTCACAAATAAATGAATGAAAGATTTAAAAAAATAACTCACAAAGTAACACATGTAATTTGAGTGGGGCAGAGAAGACAATTTGATTCACATGTTTCAAATGATAACCGTAGACACTGCCCAAGTTGATTAGCTAATAAGATCCATCTGCTCTGGGCTTGAGGGATGGCTTAGCGGTTAAGGCGTTTGGCTGCAAAGCCAAAGGAACCAGGTTCAGCCAAGGAACCAGGTTCTATTCCTCAGGACCCATGTTAGCCAGCTGCATAAGGGGGTGCCTGCATCTGGAATTCATTTACAGCAGGCTGGAAGCCCTGGCACACCCATTCTCTCTCTCTCTTTCTCTGTCAAATAAATAAAAATAAAATATTAAAAATAGTTATAAAAAAGATCTACCTGCTCTATAACATTTCTATAATAATCAGACAAAAATCGTGGAAATTCAGGTGTTTCAAACTATTTCTGAATAGATTAGGGCTGCTCTTGCAAATGCATTTATCTGTAAGTGTCTGCTTTTTTTTTTTTTTTTTCTAGAGAAATAACCACAAGTTGGGAGCCAGTTTCCTCTGCAGCTTTGATGGCTGGCCTGGAAGAGCAGCTGAAGCTGTGCATGCAGTGAACACCTTTAATCCCAGCACTTGGAGGTAGAGGCAGGGGGACCAGGAGTCAAGGTCAGGCTTAAATAAAGAGAAAGTGTGAGGTCACCTCAGTCTTCATAAACACTTTGCTCAAAACAAGGAGGAGGGTGAGAAAGGAGGAGGAAGGACGTGAGAGGAAGAGAGAGAAAGAGGGAGAGAAGGAGGAGCTAATCTGCTTTCTTTGACTACAACTTGCTTCTTCCTTGCAGAGACCCGGGACTGCTGCACAATGCCAGAGGATTTGTCATCAGATCATGTGGCTTGTGGGAGAACATGAGCAACCAGGACAAACAAATCTGCTAACTAACAAAATTTTGAAAAGCAAGACCGAATTCTTTTATGAGTCTGCTTGTGTGGTAGTTTGATTCAGGTGTCCCCCATAAACTTAGGTGTTCTGAATGCTAGGTAACACCTCCTGGAAGGAGTATATTTTGGGGGTGGGCTTATGGGTGTTAGCCTGTTTCCCCATGCCAGTGCTTGGCACACTCTCCTGTTCCTGTTGTCCACCTTATCTGGGTCAGGAGGTGATGTCCACCCTCAGCTCATGCCATCATTTTCCCTGCTATCGTGGAGCTTCCCCTTGAGCCTGTAAGCCAAAATAAACCTCTTTTTCCCACAAGCTGCTCTTGGTGGGGTGATTTCTACCAGCAATGAGAACCTGACTGCAACAATAAAATGGTACCAAAGATTGAGGTTGCTGCTAGACACCTGACTCTGTGGCTTTGACCTTCTGGAGCTGGTTTTCAAGAGGAATGTGGAACGATTTGAAACCTTGGCCTAAGAGATGCCTTGCAGTGCTGTAAGTACAGCTTGATGGACTATTCTGATCAGAGTTGAAAGACCTGAATGCAGTAAGAACTATGGACTGTGAGGTTTGGCATATGAGGGTGAGAAAGAGCTGTGCCTGGACTGGGCTAGCAATTTGTGTGGGAAGCTTGGTGTTATGCCTGGGTCCTGAGAAGTTGTGCAGGGTTGCTTTGAGTAGAAATGAACTGGTGTGAGCAGAGGGATATGGAACAGAAAAAAAAAATAAAATCTTTGGGCCTAAACTTCTGCCTGTTCACCTGAAAACTGTTTGAGAGATTACAACCATTGAGATTGGGTCTGCTGACCTGCACTGGGGCCAGGAAGAATGTACACTCTTTTGAAGGGGACTGAGTGCTCAAGAAATGTCCTGTTCTTCAAAGTCTGCTTTATTCCCCCCACCCCCCTGATTAACAAATTGCACCCTATTTGGTATTGTGGAGTATAAGAAATGCAGGAAAGAGAGGGTCATTGCGTTTGCAACACAGTTTTGTGTTTTGGAAATGGCCATGGGCAGTATGAAGCAGGTTTGCTGGATGCCTGCATGGAGACCCCATGGAGCCATGAAGATGAACTGTGGATTGCAGTGGAGACACAGTAGAGATGCCAGGACAAGGAGATGGCTGCTAAGGAAAGCTGCTGGCCCAGATGAAGTTTTCCAGGGCTGTGAGTAGCCTAGCTGGAGGGGCAGAATTGGAATACCAGAGACTTGTTGCTGGTTAGAATTATTGGACTTGGAGATTTGTCACTAACTAGAGTTGCTGGACTTGGAGCTACAGAGTTTGGTGTTTGCTCTGTTTAAATCATGTATTGCTTCAGTATATTTTTTGCTATGTCCAATGCCATCTTTTGCAGTGTGGATGTTTATTCTGTGCCATTATGGGTTTTGGGGGGATTTTTTGGTATTATGGCTCAGTTAAAAGATCTTGGACCATGAGGATGTATGAACATCATTGGAATTGATAAAAACTATGGGGACTCTAAAAGTTAAACTAAATGCATTGCATTTTACATCATGGATGGTTAATAGTTCATGGGGGCCAGAGGCGGAATGTGTAGTTTGATTCAGGTGACCCCCGTAAACTTAGGTGTTCTAAATGCTAGATTCCCAGTTGATGGAGATTTGGGAATTAACACCTCCTGGAAGGAGTGTATTTTGGGGGGTGGGCTTATGGGTGTTAGCCAATTTCCCCATGCCAGTGCTTGGCACACTCTCCTGTTCCTGCTGTCCACCTTATCTGGGTCAGGGGGTGATGTCCACCCTCAGCTCATGCCATCATTTTCTCTGCTATTCTGGAGCTTCCCCTTGAGCCTGTAAGCCAAAATATACCTCTTTTTCCCACAAGCTGCTCTAGGTTGGGCTGATTTCTACCAGCAATGAGAACCTGACTACAACAGCTTGGAAGTTTTGAAGTACTAATTTGATGACCCAGTCTTGCAAAAGGCCAGATCCCAAATAGGAAGAAATCTGGGCTGAACCTTTCTCCTCATGCCTGTTTTCCTACTCTGTATCTCCCCTTCACAAACAACAGAGAAATGTAGGTTGAGCCATTCAGGAAGGTGACGTCTTGAAGACACAAAGCTGAGCATCTTCTGTAACATCATGGAGTGAAGGAGTTAACTTTGGAGTCCATGATTGAGGTGCTATGGCCTTGGACAGAAGTGAAACAGGGAAAAGAGTAGATAAATATGAAACTGACCTGTGCAGAAAAAGCTGGAAGATGATAAGAGATAGATAGATAGATAGATAGATAGATAGATAGATAGATAGATAGATGGATAGAAGATAGATAAAAATGATAGATAGATAGATAGATAGATAGATAGATAGATAGATAGATGGATAGAAGATAGATAAAAAATGATAGATAGATAGATAGATAGATAGATAGATAGATAGATAGATAGATAGATAGATTAGATAGATAGATAGCTGTTCCAAGTACATAGAGTTCCAAGTCAGCTTGGGCTAGAATAAGACCTAGGCTGGCCTCAAACTCACCCCTATCCCACTACCTCAACTGAGATTAAAGTCACGATACCTGGCTCCATTGTGTATTTTATTATGTAAAATCAATATAACTTATAGAAGATAAGAGCTAGCTAATGTGGCCAAATCTGTGAGCTCTGTGATTAATAAGAGATGTAGACTTAGAAAGAAAGGAAAATATTGGAGAGTGACTGAGGAATACATCAATGTTGAACTTTGGCTTCTACGTGCATATGCACATAAGTGCATGAGCTATGAGCACCCGCACACCATAGAAACATGCATATGCACATGCAAACACAGCCATACACAAATACATATGCAACAGTGATTAATGTGTGACTAAAACATTATCGGGAAGAGGGAGCTGGGAAGAGAACTCCATCAGTAAAGTGATTGCCTTGTAAGCAAGAGGAACATGGTTAATCCCTAGAACCCACCTATAATTCCAAGTGTAGTGGTGTATTCCAATAATCTCAGTGCTAGTAGGCAGAGACAGGAGGGTCTCCAGAACTCAGTAGCCAGTCAGTGCAGTATAAATGGGTGAACTCCAGGCCAATGATAGACCATGTCTTCAAAGAAACTAATGGTGGTGTTACTGAGGATGACACCAGAAATTGTCCTCTGGTCCACACACATGCACACACTCACACCTACACACACACAAACACACACACACACACACATACACCTGCACATGTAAACATGTATGCCTATACATGCATATGGGAAAGAAAGTGATACCTTATGTACCATGTGATATCTTTATATGTATCTACATATTATATACATATGAATAGTGCCTAGAATTTTATGAACTTAAAAGGATACCTTTAAAAATACAGAGGTATGCTTTTATGCAAAGAGCACTGGGATAAACATGTTCTACAGAATTTGAAAAGCTATTATGATGGGCTGGAGAGATGGTTTAGTGGTTAAGGCACTTGCCTGCAAAGCCTAAGGACCCATGTTCAACTCTCCAGATCCCAAATAAGCCAGATGCACAAAGGTGAGGCAAGCACAAGGTTACACATGCCCATTAGGTGGTGCAAATGTCTGGAGTTCTATTGCAGAGGCTAAGACCCTGGCGCACCAGTCCTCTCTCCTCTCACACTTTCTAACTTATATATATATATATATATATATATATATATATATATATATATATACTTTTTTCCAGCATTTCAAAGTTCAGTGTATTTGCCCTGGATAGAAAGAGATAGTTCAAAGGATGTTTACATCACTGTAGATGAGATTAAAAGGGAATCAACATACAAAACTAAACATGCACCTATCACACAGCACAGCAGTTATACTCTTGGACATTCATCCCAGAAAAATGAACACATATGGCCATACAGAACCCTATGCATAAATATTCAGAGAATCTACATTCTTAGAAAGCAGAGCCAAACAGGAGCAGGGGGCCAGGGCATACGGAAAGTCTGCCCGTTGTGACCATATGTGAATACTCTATTCTAGTATTTCTCAGAGCAAGAATTTTCTCTTATAAGCTGTACTTATTTTTCCGAATTTTGTTTTCAGTCATCTATGTAGATTTTTGCACAACTGTTTCTATAACAGTTATTTGTTGTCAAGAAGTGTCTAGATTTTTTTGTTCACGGACAAAGACTATGTATGCTGGATACCTTTCATTCCTTACGTTTTAATTAGAAGCATTTACTTTTACATTCACAATGAACAAAGTACTGTGGTTAAGTCAAGTAAGTTCTCCCAGGAGATATAATTAGCCATGGAAGGAAGAGGTTTCTCTGACCTCAAAGTTATTTGCAGTCCTGTGCAGAGATACCAATCTTTACCAGAGCACACCAGTGGAGAGAAGAGAGTACAAGAAAGGGAGCTGGCCGTCTTTAATCAGATAACATGCCAAGTTTAAATACTGACCTCATCACACATGGAGCTTGGAAATTTCATCACATTTGTGCAAGTGCTTGGGGCAAGGGGAAAAAAATGAGAGAAGTTATGTTTCCAAATCTTGTCTCAGGATTGTTCTTAGTGCAGTCCTAAAATGGCTTTACATTTCTGAGACAAATGACGTTTTCTTAGGCTTTCCATCATTTTTTTTTTTTTTTTGTATAAAAATTTAAGGTGGTTTTCCTCTAGTCACCCTTCTCCCTCTTTCTCTCACACATTTCTGCTATTCTGGACAGCGTCAATCGTTCAGCTTTAACTCCTGACCAAATCCCCTATTTTCTTTCTGCTATAACACGACACTTAGCGAGAAACAAACTTACAATATAGCTACTGTTTTGAACTGGGTACAAAAGATTCTATATTATATCTATTGTTTTGTTTTTGTTGTTTGTTTGTTTGTTTGTTTGTTTGTTTTTCGAGGTAGGGTCTCACTCTAGCCCAGGCTGACCTGGAATTCACGATGTAGTCTCAGGGTGGCCTCAAACTCATGGCAATCCTCCTACCGCTGCCTCCTGAGTGCTGAGATTAAATGCGTACGCAGCCACACCTGGCTTATCTATTGATTTTTTTAAAAATATAGATTCCATGCATCAATGTGAAAGAAAGGCAAACTTTTACATTTAAATTATATTTTTTTTTTAGAAATAAAAACCCAACTGGTATCATTCTATTTAAAATAAATATCCTGTAACCAACTTTGCAGAATTTTAATCTGTTAAAATAAAAATAGAACTGTTTTCTATGATATATTTCAGATTTTTGGTACTTAAAATAGTGTTGGCTTGCATTTCATTATTACTAGCAGGTTTAAAAAATGATAACTTTTTTCTAAAAGCTAATATTAAGTTGCAGCTCAGCTCACCTTTAAATAGTAAGAATGCTAGTAATAGTGTCTGGGCTCACTTTGTGACTTGCTGATTTACCAGTTATTTTAAAGTAAATAAGAGAAGTCTGACTCAGAATCAGCATGGTTCCCTCAACTTTCGCAAAAACTGGTTTAAATAACTTCTGAAAATGAAGGTGTCCAACACCTTCACATTGTATATGACTTCCACATAGATTTCTTTAAAAATCTAATCTCAAAAAAAAAAAAATCCAATCTAAGTAGTGCATATTGTAAATCTATTAGTCTTTAATGAAAAGGACACTTTGTTATCATCTTATCTCCAAGGACTAGCTGCACTCCTTGCATGTAAACACATCCTTATCTTGAAAGTATCTGCATACCTTCCATCTCACAGTGCCCAAACTCAGTAGCCAGAGGAGAAATCCATCCTGTAGATGGAGAACTGAGACAAAGACAAGGCATCTGTCCAAAGTGACATCTGGGAGGCGGGCTGTGTGTGAACCCAAGACCCTAACCTCTAACCCAGCTCCCTAGTGGAGGCCACATTGCCAGGGACGCCAACATGCACGGGACAGTTAAAAAGCTCTTATCTCCCCAGTAATCCCAACAGCTGCTGGTCACTGCTTGCTGAAATGGCTGGTGCAGCCCATTTAAAAATAGAAGCCCAGGAGGAATTGCAAAAGGGTTTCGCCATTTTTTTTTTTTTTTTAGAAGGAGGAAGTGGAGAAGAATCTTCCTAAGTAACATTCTGAATTTTTCACGCTTGGAACTTTTTTTCACAAATTCACTATCCCCCCCCCACCCCCCCACCCCCCCCCCCCCCACCCCAGGAAGTAAATCATCCTTCCCATCCTGCCTATTACCAGGGAATTAACACAAACCAGCTTGCTGCAGATATTGGAGGAAATAAGACACAAGGTGCTGTAAGGATGAGGGGACAAAAAACCAGATGGCCCTGGATGAGGACCTGGGGGCACATAAAGCAGAGGACAGCTTCAGGGAAATGGCGAAATTGCACTCTTGCCACAGACGTGGAAACGTAACACTCGGGGATACTTCGAGATGAAATCATGGTGGTAGAAACCTAGAAGCTCTCTAAACCCAAACGAGGAACACAGGAAAGGTTGGAGAAAGCCAAGGCCTGTTTGTTCCGAAGCTGGGAAACGAGGAAGCGCGAGGGAACGTTATTTCTGCCAGCAGGCAGCTCTCTGCAAACACTTGGATCCCACGATTCATTCATTCTTCAGCAAATGTCCATTTTACTCGGCTGTTCCCTGTTCAATGCCAGTGTCAAAGAAAGGACCTCACTCTTCAAGCCTTTGCAAAACTGCAGATTCCAGAAGACCTTGAAAGCAACTGGAGCCAGGATGTTGCGAGACAGGAGAGGGGGTGCTGGAGAGATGGCTTAGCAGTTAAGGTGCTTTCATGCCCATTCTCTCTCTTTCTCTCTCTCTCTTAAAATAAAATAAATAAATACACACGCACACACACATATAAAGATAGAAGAGGAGCATTCTGTCCAGTGTATTTTAGGAACGAAACACTTTGGAGTAGACTTGATTTCAAACTCCAGGATCTTTTATCTCCTCAGTCTCAACTGAGGAAGAAAAACCTGTTCTCCCTAGCTGCATTCTTTTCAAAGTTCCTCCTGTCTCAAGCACATGGTGCCCTTTGAACTTAGAAGCCAAAGGACTTTGTTCCCCACTGTAAATCGTCCCACAGCCATGTTGCTTTTCCATTTAGAGAGCAAGCTGGAGAGAACTGGCAGCTACACTGGACAATTAGCACTTTGAAATACTATACCCGCACATATGTAACAGGTTAGCCCAGTGGACACAGAGAGGCTCCACAGCTAGGAACGCCCTGCCTCCCTCTAGACACTGGCGTACGCAGGGGACCTTGCGCTTCTCCCACTGGGATAGAGGAAAGGAGAGTGAGAACGCTGATGTTTGGACTGATGAAAGGAAGTGGATACAGAAAAAGGAAAAGAGGGATGAATAAGGTTGGACGATCATTTTTAGCCTGAAGAAATCAAAGGGAAAAAATTCACAACATAAAGTGGAAATATTAATATCAACCCCCGCCCCCAAATCAGTCACTTTACCTATAAAACAGTCCATACACCAAAAACTCAGCCTATAGTCTTGCAGACACTAACGGAAGACCTATTAGAGGGCTTTCTCTATTAATGATTAGCGATGGTTTGAGCTTATCTCTTGCACTTGATTTAGTATGATTCAAAATGTTATCGCCAAGAAGAAATAAGCACGGCAGGGCTGGTATTTATATAATCTGTGAAAATAATCACTAACCCACTCCTTGTCCCTGAATAAAAGTGGACATATGGTGGATATTAAAAAGTGAATGTAGTCTATCACAGCTCCCTCAATTTTTGTTTGGTTTTGGATAGAAAATCTTGAAGAGCATTTTTCTCTTCAAGTGTTTCTTTAAGTTACAAATTCTCCAAACTTCTTTCTATCCAGTGTCTTTGTATAAGGAATTTGGGGGAAAGAATGCTCCAAATTGTCTGAACCACATATATTTGGACATTTTGTTAGATCTTTAAATCCAGAAAAGTATTCAGATTAACCTGGGAGGAACATGGTAACTTAGCTGTCCAAAAAGAAAGAGAGGCCTCTTTCTAGCTGTTCCTATAATTGTTTCCTGACCAGCAAAGAGAGTAACCTCTAGTTTGCCCTGAGCTAATAAGTCAAGACAAATTTAAGCCAGTTTTTTTTTTTTTTTTTTTAACAGAACATACAGACTCCAGATTGTCGAACGGGGGGGGGGGGGGGGGGCGGGGAGGCAAGGGGCTTTCATGAGCATTGCAAATTTGATGAAAAGAGCACTAAATGAGGTGGGTGCTGATTTTAGATAGAACTTGAACTTCCCTAAGTCTCCTTGTTCACATGTAGCAAACAGAATAATAGATTACATGACATCTACCTTTATGTGAGTTTTGTAATTATCATCAGACATTTTTCATTTATTAGCCGGCAATTACTTAAAAAAAACACATTTTAGGCTTTCACCCTCCAAAATGATGTTTATTATTCGTTGATATTTCTAAAATCTCTTGTGTTTCTGGAAAGAGTAAGAAGAATTACATCTAAGATATGACAAAGGCCCCTTTATGTTCCCGACCTCCCAGCCCATCCTATTTACCAGGGCTGCTTGATTTCATTTGTGGAGGGAGAAAGCTGCTTCTCAATTCAGTGTCAGTGAATTTAACGTATGGTATCATACCTTCCAGGTCAGGAGGTCCCAGGGTTTCTGGAAAACAGGAATACAAACTGTGCTGGGAGGTACCATTAGCAAGGGCAGAACATTCAACTATTTGAAGAAAAATTGGAGACTTGAAGATTTGTTTATTCAAGTTAAGTTTCTGAAAGAAAACTATTTTCCTAATACTAAAAATCTTTTTTGATTTAGACTTTTTAGATATTTTCCTCATGGCATTTAAGACATATTAAATTATTTCGCATCTGCTTCGTGAGCCAAATGGACTCCGCTCTGAGGAAGTTAAGTCAGCCTTGGACCTGGCAAATTATCTTTATTGGATTTAAGGCTAAAAAATAAACAGAAGCATAAGGATGGTTAGAATAGGGGTTTTCTTTTAAAAAGCCAAGGAGTCAAACTCAACTTGAAAAAGAAGCAAAAGCGAAAGGGTAAAAAAAAATAATAATAATGATATCTAATAAGACTTTTAAATCAAGAACAACATTTAATGAAGAATGTGGTTTAAACCTGCTGTTTAAAATAACTACCCATTACTTTCACAGGAGCATGGGTAATTTATATTAGCGAATGAGTGCAAGGGGCATCTCTGTGGATATTCAACCCCAATAATAAATGCTGTTCCATCATCGGTTAAGTGACGTACGTGGATTCAGAAGATATGCATCAAGCTTTTCTGGATGTCATGGAATGTCAACAATTACTGTTGTTCTTATACATGTGTGGGTCCCCCCTCCAGATGTATCAAAATCATAAAAGGAGAGGTGGGTTGGGGAGAGGAGAGGAGACAGAATCAACAAGAACAAATTGAATTTGAATGAATGATACCAAAATCTCTTATGGCAAGTAAAACAGAAAGAAGGAAAGGAAGTTAAAACTTCAGAAAAAAGGTGGGGGGAGGGGACCAGGAAAATAGCAGCTTTGGAAATAGAGCTGAGGTGGTGTAAAACCCAAAGAAAGCATGTATTGAGTTTGTTCAACAAAAATGACAGCACCCAGTGCCACTATATACAGTATGAACAGCCAGGCGTGGTAGCACATGCCTTTAATCCCAGCACTTGGGGGGCAGAGGTAGGAGGATCGCCATGAGTTCAAGGCCAGCCTGAGACTACGTAGTGAATTCTAGGTCAGCCTGGGCTAGAGTGAGACCCTGCCTCAAAAAAACAAAAACAACCAACCAACCAAACAAACAAACAAACAAACAAAACCCAGTATGAATAGTGCATCTAATGTGTTGTCTAAGATCAGTAAGTATTTGGTGGAACTTTGGCAAGGAAACAAGAGAAACAGACAATAGCCACCTCATTAGGGATGTTGTTAAAAGGATTTTAGCTTAAATTAAGTTGAGTTAACTATTGAATTAAATTATGGCTGTTTGTATCTTTTAAGTGCACGAACCAGATTTATTTGGTGATGACCACCTGCCCCTCTAATGATTTTCATATTTTCCAAGAAGTATTTTTTAACCAGTACTAGGTAGCCAATAACACAGAAATGCAGAGTTTTTTTTTTTTTTTTTATCTGAAGACTATTCTGTAGCTTGGAAAAAATAGGTAACCAAAATCTAACAATTCAAGAAAGACAAAGAGAGAGAGAGAGGAAGGGAAGAGAAGAGGGGTAAGGGAAGGGAAGGAGAGAGGAAGAGAAGAGGAGAGGGAGAGGAAGAGAAAGAGAAGGAGGAAGGAAGAGAGAGAAGAGAAGAGAAGGAAGAGGAGGGGACTGGAAGAGAAGAGAGTAGAAGAGATGAGAAGAGAAGAAGAGGGGGGAGGGAAGAGGAGGGAACTGGAGGGGAAGATGCACAAAGTGTCGCATGTATCTGGAGTTCATTTGTAATTTGCAGCAGCTAGAAGCCCTGGTGTGCCCTCCCCCCACTCTCTACTTAGAACTAAATAAATAAAATTTAAAAGAATAGCCAAAATGTGAGAATCACATACATGTCCCAAACAGATCAATGAGTAAAGAAAATGTAGCAAGGGCTGGAGGGATGGCTTAGTGGTTAAGGTGCTTGCCTCCAAAGCCTAAGAACCCAGCAGGTTCAATTCCTCAGGACCCACATAAGCCAGATGCACAAGGTGGAGCATGCGTCTGGAATTTGTTTGCAGCAGCTGGAGCCCTGGCATGCCCATTCTCTCTCTCTCTCTCACTCTTTCTTCCCCCCTCTCTCTCTGCCAAATAAATAAACAATAAAAATATTTTTAAAAAGGAAAATGTAGTAATAACAAATGTAGAATATTATTTGTTCATTGAAAGGAAAGAGGTGCTGACACCTGCTACAACATAGATGAAACTTAACACTTATGTGAGGTGAAAGAAATCCAACATATTTCATATTTATATGAAAAATACAGACTAGTTAAATTCAAAGAGACAGAAAACAGACTGATGATTACTGGTAAGACAGAAAGGGAGGAACTATTTAATCCATACAGGATTTCATTTGGTGATGGTGAAAATAGTTTAAAATTCCAGGAATTTTAAAGCGGTGTTTGGACAGCACTAGGATTATGCTCAATGCAACTGAATTGCTCACTTGAAACAGGTTAATTTTATGTTGTGTAAATTTCACATTGCTTTAAAACATACATAAGAAACAAAAATTAGAGGCTGTAGAAATTGTTCAGTGGTTAAGACATTTGACCATCATCACGTGGGCAGGGCATTTGAACCAGCTGAAGTTTGTAAAAGATACCAGATGAACACAAGACCATCATAATAGGAGAAAAAGATCATAACATCAAAATGAAAGAGCGACTGATTGAGATGGGGAGGGGATATGATGGAGAGTGAAGTTTCAAAGGGGAAATTAGGGGGAGGGAGGGAATTACCATGGGTTATTGTTTACAATTATGGAAGTTGTCAATAAATAAAATAAATTAAATTTAAAAATCTGAAAAAAGATACCAGGTGAAGAGATGGAGTGAAAGCATCTGTTGAGAATTAAAAAGCTTGCTCTTATGAGGCTAGGGACAGTATTCAGTGGCAAAGTGCTTTGTTGGGCATGCACAGGGCCCTGGGTTTGACTCTTAGCACTGCTAAACAACATTACATAAATAAATAAATGCATGCATAAATGAATGAATGAATACAAGTTCATAATTATTGAAACTGCAAGTGACTGCACAAGTCCTGGAAGGTCAGAACCAGAAGTGATGTCAGACACTGGAAAATTATCCTCAAACTGAAACATCTCATTAATGTATAATGAGGGAGCTGGAGATATTGCTCAGCAGTTAACAAGCCGGGTTCAGTTCCCCAGTACCCACATAAAGCCAGATTCACAAAGTGCCACATACATCTGGAATTCATTTGCAGTGGTTAGAGGCCCTGGCATATTCTCTCCCTCTCTCTCTCTCTCTCTCTCTCTCTCTCTCTCTCTCTCTCTCTGTCTCTCTCTCCTATCTCTCTCTGCTTGCAAATAAATAATTAATTTTTTTAAAGTCTACAATGAGGATGTAAATTATCGAGAATGGATTTCTTCCCTAGAGCTCAGTAATATCACCCGAGATGGCAGAAACGCACAGGTGGGACGGTTCTTGCAGGAGCAAGGTGGGAAGTTAACTATGCACTCATGTGTATGCTGTCCTCCAAACGTGTCACCCATTTAGGGGCCACCTCTAACAGTGTCAATCATTAATACCCACTCTCTCCTCCTACGGAGAAGAACAAAGACAATTTCATGGCAAATATTTACTGAACATGACAATGCACCTGACGCAGTGATAGACAGTGGGCTCCTAAAGTTCAGCAAGCTGAGCTTGCAGTCCCCGTGGAACTAAAGAGACAGGAGGTAACAATGTCACCAAAGCACGAGGATGAAGGCAGATATAAACCAGAAATGGGAAGAAACACCTGAACAATCCCAGGTGGTGATCAGTGCAGGGAGGAGGGGTAGGGGGAGAATGGAAGTAGGAACGGGGGGGCTGGACTCTGAAAGTCTTCCTCAGGGGAAGTCCCAGCTCACACTGAGAGGACACCACTATCAGCCTTTGAAGGGCACAGTTAGGGACAGATGAAGCATGGAATGTTTCTGGCATAGTCCCTGAAAACTGAAAAAAAAGAGTGTTTATGGAAGAGGACTCCAGCACTAAAAGGGAGGGAAAACGTGTGTTCATCTGCAAGTGGACATGTAGGTTTCAGGCGGTAGTATTGTGCATGTCAACTGGAATGACAGCCCTCCACTTGAAGGCATTATGGTGGCCTGCATGTGGATTATTCTGAGACACTAGTCAAAACGTGTGAGTTCTGGGCCCCCTCACCTGAAATTCTTTGACGAATATCCTCCCTGATCCACACCAGGATTCGTACTCACTGGCTATATTGTTTGGTTAAGGCTGATTAAAAGGATTGTTACCTGGTCCACTTGGGTGGCTTTGATTCCACTGGGTATCTGACCTTTACTGTTTCAGATTTCTTTTAATGATTAGATGAAAGAGTACTGTTTTTTTTTTTTTTTTTTCACTCTCTCGTTTTACTTTTAAATAAGGAAGAGAAAAGAAAAATGACACGCTGAACATGATGACCCCCGTTCAGTGCACATGAATCAATCACTCTATGCTTAAAGGTGGCTTAGTGGTTAAGGAGCTTACCTACAAAGCCAAAGGACCCAGGCTCTATTTCCCAGTACCCATGCCAAGCCAGGTGAACAAGGTGGTGCATGCATCTGGAGTTGTTTTTTTTTTTAATTGCGGTGGCTAGAGGCCCTGGCATGCCCTTCCTTCCTTCCTTCCTTCCTTCCTTCCTTCCTTCCTTCCTTCCTTCCTTCCTTCCTTTCTTTCTTAATCTATCTATCCATCTGTCTATCTATCTATAATCTGCCTTTCTCAAATAAATAAATATGAATAATCCTAAATCACATTTTATCTATGCCAGGCATCTGATAACATTTTCACCAAATAGTTCCTCCCTTTCTGTTTTACCAGTAATCACCAATCTGCTTACTATCACTTTGAATTTAACTAGTCTGTGTTTTTCATATAAATATGTCACTTTTGTGTTAGATTTCTTTCACCTCACATAAGTGTTAAGTTTCATCTATGTTGTAGCAGGTGTCTTTTCTTTCAATGGCCAAATAGTATTCTACATTTGTTATTCCTACATTTTCTTTCTTCTATTTAAAAAAATATTTTTATTTATTTACTTATTTGACAGAGAGAAAGAGGAAGCAAGAGAGTGTGAGAGACAGAGAGGGAGGGAGAGAATGGGCGTGCCAGGGACCACTGCTGTTCATTGCGGGCTGTGGAATTCTCCAGTTCATGGTGGGATGTGGGGCTTCCTCTATTGCACAGTGGGCTGTGGGGCTCTGTCCATCCGTTACAGGCTGCAATCCTCTCTCCATTCTATCATGGGCTGAAGAGTTGGCTGTGTGTTTATTTCCATTCCTGTACAGAGTATGTAAGATGATAGAAATCAACATATTCAGGCTGTGGAGATTACACAACCCTTAAAGTGTTTGTATTGCAAACATGAGGACCTGCTTTTGATTCCCAGCAGTCATGTGACAAGGTTAGACATGGTGGTGTGTGCCTGGAATTACAGTGCTGGGGAAGTGGAGACCTGCAAGTCCATCATCTGTGGGTAAGCTCCAGGCCAGTGAGAGACTCTGTCTCAAAAGAAGCGGAAGGCCACCTGAGGAATGACATCCCCACTTGTCTTTTGCCCTCCACACATCCATGCATACATGTGCACATGCAAACACACACAACATACACACACACACACACACACACACACACACAAAAGCACACACATCAAAAAACAAATGACCATATCCTAGTTATGCTGAGAGTTATGGATGATCCTGAAATGAGGTGTCAGGGGCTTAGGAAACTCCCTGAACCCAAATCCCTAGATTCATGTCTACTTTTAATGAAATAGTTAGATAAAATAAAACTGAGAAGGATTAATTATTAAATTATCATACTTATTGAGGGAAGTACAGAACGAAGGGAAGGAAATAAATACACTCGTGTGGTCTGAGAGCCCATGTGGTGGCCCAGAAAGAACTATAAAAGTAGAGTTAAAGTTAGGAAAGAAAAGAAAGCACAAAGAACCCCCACCATGTGGAGGGCAGGGAAAGCACCCATGTGGTAGTAGGGGGTGGGGTTCTCCCCTTGTCTCAGTTCCAGCTTGAGCTGAGGCAAGGGGGAGACTCACCAGAACCTTAAGGTTCACAAGGGGAATATGGGACACCAAGAGAATTTGCCCTCCTGTCGTAATTGTATTTATACCCTCACTGCAGTGGGCTTTATCTTCTGGCTCAGGTGAGACTTGATTGATCTGGGCTAGGGCCTGGCTCATGAAGAGGCCAGCCATAACTTCATGTTCTGGGGGCTAAACTTGACCCACCACAATGTCAGGATTACATTTAAATTCTAAGGGGACCTCCCTTCCTGAGAGGGGGCTAGTTTGTTTGTGGAAAAGCAGATTTCCTTTAGGCAAGAGATAAGTGGATTATCCTTCAATCTCTAGCAAGTGCAGATTGCAGAGGGCAGGCATTTCTGCCTTTCTTTTCAGGGGTCCAGTCACCCTAACTGCCTAACAAAACTACCTGACTCTCTTTCAATCCATTTACTAGAATTAAATATATATATATCTATATTTATTTATTTATTTATTTATTTATTTATTTATGAGAAGTAGAGGGAGAGGGGAAGAATGGGTGTGCCAGGGCCTCTAGCCATTGCAAACAAACTCCAGATGCATGTACCACCTTGTGAATCTGGCTTATGTAGGACCTGGAGAGTTGAACATGGGTCCTTAGGCTTTGCAGGCAAGTGCCTTAACCACTAAGCAATCTCTCCAGCCCCATTTATGAGAATTTTTGATATGTCTGGTTTTCAAGGAAGGCCTAGCAACACTCACATTTAACTTGTCCAGTAACCTGTATGAACCTATATATTCTTAAAACCAGGAAAAATTGAGTATTCTAAATTTGACTGTGAACTTATCAATTATTTGCATTCCATGTTAAGTATCCTGTGTTTATTTATAAATATCAAATATTCAAATATAATTATATAAACTGGCTGTGGTGGATCAGTCCTCTAATCTCAGAATTTTGAGTAGGAGGATTGCCACCAAAGTCAGCATACACTAGAAAATAAATTCCATGCTGTCGTAAAGTACAATAGATTTTGTTCCAATAATAATCATAATAAATTAATAGCTGGAGAGACTGCTTAATGTTTAAGGCTCTTACCTGAAAAGTCTATGGACTCAGGTTTGTTTATCCAGTACCTTCATAAAGCCTGATGCACAAGGTGGCACATGTGTCTAGAGTTCATTTGCAATGGCTAAAGGCCCTTGTGTGCCCATTCTCTATTTCTCTATCTGCCTCTTCCCCACCCCACATACAAACAAATAAATGAAATATTAAAAAATAACAGCTGGAGAGATTGTCTGTGAAGCCTAGGGACCCATGTTCAACTCCCCAGGTCCCACGTAAGCCAGACACATAAGGTGATGCAAGTGCACAAGGTTGTATATGCACACAAGATGATGCATGTGTCCGGAGTTCGATTACAGTGGCTAGAGGCCCTGGCATGCCAATTCTCGTGCTCTCTCTCCTTCTGTCTCTCACTCTTTCACATAAAAAAAAGGCCATTCTGTTGGGCTCACCTCAAAAAAATAAAAATAAAAAATAAGCCAGGCATGGTGTTACATGCCTTTAATCCCAGCATTCAGGAGGCAGAGGTAGGAGGATTGCTATGAGTTTGAGGCCAGCCTGAGACTATGTAGTGAATTCTAGGTAAGCCCAAGCTACAGCAAGACCTTAGCTTGAGAAACCAAAATAAATAAATAAATAAAATAAAGTTATACCTGAGAAAAATATAAAAATATTAAACAAAAAAGTGCACACAGAAAGAAAAAAACACATTAAACAAAAATATTTATTTCGACACTTCCGGTCAAGATGGCGGCATAGGAACCACGCCTAAGCAGCCTAGGGGAGAAAAAGCCAAAGAAAACCCAGCAAAATACACAAGGGAGGTGTATAAGAGATTAAAACAGCAGCGGAGAAGTAGGAGATATCCAGAGCCCACACGGGCAGGCCGAAGCAGCTCCGGCAGCGGCAGCTCGGGACCCGGTAGCGGCAGCTTGGGATCCGGCAGCGGCAGCTCGGGTCCCGGTAGCGGCGACTTGGGCTCCGGCAGCGGCACCTCGGGACCCGGTAGCAGCGATTCGGACTCTGGCAGCGGCAGCGGCAGCACGGGCACCGGCAGCTGCATCTCTGGCTCTGGCAGTGGCGACTCGGGATCCAACAGCGGCGGCTCAGACCCCGGCAGCGGAAGCGGCGGTGGAAGCCGGAAGCGGCGGTGGAAGCCGTGACCCCAGCCCCAAAAACACCATCAGCTGCTCCGGTACCAGCCACAGCGGCTTCAGGGCAGCGAATCCAGCAGCGGAGGCTCCAGCGGCTTCAGCGGCAGAGGCGGATCCCGCAGCGGCAGCACCAGCGGATCAGAGGCGGAGGACCCAACAGCGGCAGCTCCAGCGGATCAGCGGGGGCAGACCCAGCAGCGGCATCTCCAGTGGCGGATCCAGCAGCAGTGGTCCCAGCAGCGGCAGCTCCAGCGGCAGCAGCGGGGATCCAGCATCAGGGGTGCCAATCTGCAGGGCCACAGATGCCAGGCTTGGTTTGCCCCACAGGAAAAGCCAGTACCCAGTTCCAGAAAGCAGAACAGCGGCCCAACATCCCAGCCAGCAACTTGACTGAGACCAAAAGCATCCAAAGAGGTAACTGGGATTGAACCAGGGAAGGGTCTCACCTGGTCACAAGCTGACTTGGATCCCTCAACAGACCAGAAATCTTAACTTCTTTGTTGATAGAGGATCTGGTTTTTATAATACCTAATCTTGCATAAATGCTCGGTGCTGTTCTTGACTGAATGTGTATAGGGTTTAGTTAAATTTTAGAATATACCTGTATTTTATTCCACTCAACCTATTTGAATACTCCCATAGCAGGCAAACTTAACCCCTAGGACCATGTGTCTAGGTACTCTGAGAGTGGTAAGAGCCACACCTAACATCTTAATCTCCTACATAGAAGATATACAATATCAGATCAACAGATACAGCAAAGGATACCCAGCTAACTGGAAAATCTAAGCAGTAACTTAATCCAAGATGCAAAAATATATACATTATAACACAAGAAACACCAAAAACCAAGGCAATATAAATCCACCAAAAAGCATCAATGCTTCAGAAATGACCTCTAGTGAAAACGAGTTAGAGAAAATGCCTGAGAAAGATTTCAAAAGAATGATTGTAAATATGTTCAATGAACTCAAAGAAGAAATCAAAGGAATCAGAGAAGATACAGGACACCAATTTAACGAAATAAAGAAATCAATACAAGACATAAATAAGGAAATAGAAATAATGAAGAAAAACCAGTCAGAATTACTAGCAATGAAGAACACAGTTAATGAAATAAAAAACTCTGTAGAAAATCTCACCAGTAGAATGGATGAAGGAGAGGACAGAATATCTAAGCTAGAAGACCAGGTGGCAGATCTAATACAATCCAACAAAGAGAAAGACAAACTAATAGAAAAGTATGAATGGGAATTTCAAGATATTCGGGACACTATGAAAAGATCAAATATAAGAATTCAGGGTATAGTAGAAGGAGAAGAATTTCAATCCAAAGGTATAGTAGGCATCTTCAACAAAATCATAGAAGAAAACTTCCCCCAAATTGGGAAAGAGGTGCCAATGCAGATACAGGAAGCATTTAGAACACCAGCCAGACAAAACCTGGAAAGAACCTCTCCTCGCCATATTATAATCAAACTACCAAACACACAATCCAAAGAAAAAATATTGAAAGCAGTTAGAGAGAAAAATCAAGTTACCTACAAAGGCAAGCCCATCAGGATCACAGCAGATTACTCAACACAAACTTTCAAAGCCAGAAGGGCTTGGAGTGATGTATTCCAAACTCTGAAAGATAACAACTGTCAACCAAGGCTACTTTATCCTGCAAAACTATCCATTCAAATAGATGGAGAAATAAGGACATTCCATGACAAAAGCAGGCTAAAGGAGTATTTGAAGACAAAACCAGCTCTACACAAAATACTTGAAAGAATCCTCCATGCCGAAGAGAAAGAAAAACACACATATAAGGAACCTGGAAAAAAACAAACAACACTCAAATACTAGTTAATATAAGAGAGCAAAGGTAGAACCAGAACCACAAAAAAAAAAAAAAAAAAAAAAAATGGCAAGCATAAATACACATCTTTCAATAATATCTCTTAATATCAATGGCCTCAATGCTCCAACCAAAAGACATAGATTTGCAGACTGGGTTAAAAAGCAGGACCCTACAATTTGTTGTCTCCAAGAAACTCACGTTTCTACAAAGGATGGACATTATCTTAGGGTGAAAGGTTGGAAAACGGTGTTTCAAGCAAATGGACCCAGAAAGCAAGCAGGGGTTGCTATCCTAATAGCTGACAAGGCAGACTTCACTCCAACATTAGTCAAGAAAGATAAGGAAGGTCACTTTATATTGATTAAGGGCACACTCCAACAGGAGGACATTACAATCCTAAACATATATGCACCTAACATGGGGGCTCCCAAAAAACACTGTTAGAACTAAGATCACAGATAACACCAAACACAGTGGTAGTTGGTGACTTTAACACCCCACTCTCATCAACTGACAGGTCATCCCGGGAAAAAATAAACAGAGAGGCATCTGGACTAAACGAGGTCATAGAAGGAATGGACCTAACAGACATATACAGGACATTTCATCCAAATGCTGCAGAATATACATTCTTTTCAGCAGCACATGGATCATTCTCTAAAATAGACCATATATTAGGACACAAAGCAAATCTTAACAAATTCAGGAAAATTGAAATAATTCCTTGCATTCTATCTGACCACAATGGAATCAAACTACAAATCAATAGCAAGAAAGGATATAGAGCATACACAAAATCATGGAAACTAAACAATACATTACTAAATGATGAATGGGTCAATGAAGAAATCAAGAAGGAAATCAAAAAATTTATAGAGTCAAACAATAATGAGAACACAACATACCAAAATCTCTGGGACACAATGAAGGCAGTTCTAAGAGGTAAATTTATAGCTTTAAGTGCCTATATTAAGAAATTAGAAAGGTCGCAAATAAATGACCTAATGCTTCACCTTAAAGCCTTGGAAAAAGAAGAACAAGGCAAACCAAAAATCAGTAGACGGGAAGAAATAATAAAGATTAGGGCAGAAATTAATGAAATAGAAACCAAAAAAACAATACAAAGAATTAATGAAACAAAGAGCTGGTTCTTTGAAAGGATAAACAAGATTGATAAACCCTTAGCAAATCTGACCAAAAGAAAGAGAGAAGAGACACAAATTAATAAAATTAGAGATGAAAAAGGTAACATCACGACAGATGCCAGAGAAATTCAAAAAATCATAGGGACATATTATAAAAACATATACTCCACAAAGTATGAAAATCTGAAAGAAATGGATGATTTCCTTGATTTATATGACCTACCTAAATTAAATCAAGATGAGATTAATCACTTAAATAGACCTATAACAAGCATGGAGATCCTAACAGTTATCAAAAATCTCCCAACTAAAAAAAGCCCAGGCCCAGATGGATTCACTGCTGAATTTTACCAGACCTTCAGGGAAGAGCTAACACCATTGCTTCTTAAGCTTTTCCATGAAATAGAAAAAGAAGGAATTCTACCAAACTCCTTCTATGAAGCCAGCATCACTCTGATACCAAAACCAGGCAAAGATAGAACAAAAAAGGAAAATTACAGACCAATCTCCCTCATGAACATAGATGCAAAAATTCTCAACAAAATATTGGCAAACAGAATACAAGAATACATTAGAAAGATCATTCACCCTGACCAAGTAGGCTTTATCCCAGAGATGCAGGGATGGTTCAACATACGCAAATCTATAAATGTTATACATTATATAAATGGGTTGAAGGACAAAAATCACATGATCATCTCATTAGATGCAGAGAAAGCATTCGACAAAATCCAACATCCCTTCATGATAAAAGTCCTACAGAGACTGGGAATAGAAGGAACATATCTCAATATAATAAAGGCTATTTATGATAAGCCTACAGCCAACATATTACTAAATGGGGAAAAACTGGATGCTTTTCCACTAAAATCAGGAACAAGACAAGGGTGTCCACTGTCCCCACTTTTATTTAATATAGTTCTGGAAGTCTTAGCCATAGCAATAAGGCAAGAGACATGCATAAAAGGGATACAAATCGGAAAGGAAGAGGTCAAGTTATCATTATTTGCAGATGACATGATTCTATATATAAAGGACCCTAAAGACTCTACTAGCAAACTGTTAGAGCTGATAAAAACCTACAGTCATGTAGCAGGATACAAAATAAATACACAGAAATCAGTAGCCTTCATATATGCTAACAACAAACACACAGAGGATGAGATCAGAGAATCACTCCCATTCACAATTGCATCAAAAAAAATAAAGTACCTTGGAATAAACCTTACTAAGGAAGTAAAGAATCTATACAATGAGAACTTTAAAACACTCAAGCGAGAAATTGCAGAAGACACTAGGAAGTGGAAAAACATCCCTTGTTCCTGGATTGGAAGAATCAATATTGTGAAAATGGCAATCTTACCAAAAGCAATCTACACATTTAACGCAATCCCCATCAAAATTCCAAAGGCATTCTTCACGGAAATAGAAAAAACAATCCAAAAATTCATTTGGAATCACAAAAAACCTCGAATATCTAAAATAATACTGAGCAACAAAAATAAGGCTGGTGGTATCACCATACCTGATTTTAACCTATACTACAGAGCCATAGTAACAAAAACAGCATGGTACTGGCACAAAAGCAGACTCGTAGATCAATGGAACAGAATAGAGGACCCAAATGTAACCCCATGTAGTTATAGCCACCTGATATTTGATAAAAATGCCAAAATATTCATTGGAGAAAAGACAGCCTCTTCAGCAAATGGTGTTGGGAAAACTGGATATATATCTGTAGAAGGATGAAAATAGATTCTTCTCTTTCCCCATGCACAAGAATTAAGTCCAAATGGATTAAGGACCTTAACATCAGACCTGAAACTCTGAAACTGCTAGAGGAAAAAGTAGGGGAAACCCTTCAACATATTGGTCTTGGCAAAGACTTTCTGAATACAACCCCAATTGCTCAGGCAATAAAACCACAGATTAACCACTGGGACCTCATGAAAATACAAAGATTTTGCACTGCAAAGGACACGGTGAAGAAAGCAAAGAGGCAACCTACAGAATGGGAAAAAATCTTCACCAGCTATATATCTGATAAAGGATTAATATCTAAGATATACAAAGAACTCAAGAAGTTAAATAATAAGGAATCAAACAAACCAATCAAAAAATGGGAAATGGAGCTAAATAGAGAATTCTCAAAGGAAGAAATACGAATGGCATATACGCATCTAAAAAAATGTTCTACATCCCTAGTCATCAGGGAAATGCAGATTAAGACTACATTGAGATTCCATCTCACTCCTGTCAGATTGGCTACCATCATGAAAACAAATGATCATAAATGTTGGCGGGGATGTGGAAAAAGAGGAACCCTTCTACATTGTTGGTGGGAATGCAATCTGGTCCAGCCATTGTGGAAATCAGTGTGGAGGTTCCTAAAACAGCTAAAGATTGATCTACCATATGACCCAGCTATAGCTCTCCTAGGCATATATCCTAAGGGCTCATCTCATTACCTTAGAGATACTTGCTCAACCATGTTTATTGCTGCTCAATTTATAATAGCTGGGAAATGGAACCAGCCTAGATGTCCCTCAACTGATGAGTGGATAATGAAGATATGGCACATTTATACAATGGAGTTTTACTCAGCAGTAAAGAGAAATGAAGTTATGAAATTTGCAGAAAAGTGGATGGATCTGGAAAGAATTATACTAAGTGAGGTAACCCAGGCCCAGAAAGCCAAGCGCCACATGTTCTCCCTCATATGTGGATCTTAGCTAGAGATGATTGGGCTTCTGTGTGAGAAGGAAAAAACTCAGTAGCAGAGGCCAGTAAGTTAAAAAAGGAGATAGAAAGGGAAGAGAAAGAAAGGGAGGAGGGCTTTTATTAGGTTGGTATTGTATATATGTAAGTAGAAAGATTGAGATGGGGAGGGGATATGATGGAGAATGGAATTTCAAAGGGGAAAGGGGGGAGGGTAATACCATGGGATTTTTTTTGTTATCATGGAAAATATTAATAAAAATGGAGAAAAAAAATATTTATTTCAAAACTACTCCAAGCAACATAACTGAACGTTGAATTTCTATGGACAGCCACACTATCTTATTAATGTTTTGCAGAATTGTATAATAATTAGACATTTGTTGCATAGTATAATAGGCTATCTCAGGATAAAGCCCCCATTCTATCTTCTCAAGTAGGAATAGTATCAATTATACTTCCAACAGTAAGATCTTAGCCTGACCAAGATAAAAATTAGGCAGGATATATTTTTAAGATTTTAAAAAGTAACTCTCACCAACTACCTTCCTTAGCATTCTCCTTGAATAATTCTCTAAAGTCTCCTTGCTTCTTTTGTCTCAACATTCCACCCTTCTAGTCTAACTATTAGAAATTCAGTTGAGTAATTGCCCATTTCCATGGAGCTGAATCACATTTGTTTTAAATTTGAAATCCATTACCAGTTCCAGCACTTAACTTCATGTTATGCTACTGGGACAAAACACCTGACCGGAAGCAGTTTATGGAAGGAAACAGTTGCTTTAGGCTTACAGCTCTGAGAGGAAACTTCATCATGACAGGGAAAGCACCACAGAGCAGGAAGTGTCCTCACATCTTCACAATCACACATCAGCTGCACGGTGAGCCAGACGGTGGGCACCCAGTAGGGAGTAATAAACCTCAAGATTTACCCTCAGCGACACACCTTCTCCAGCAGGACTCAACCTCCCAAAGGTTCCACCAGCTGGAGATTGAGTATGGGACTTAATCTCAAACACATAAGTGTACTGGGGACATTTCACATTCAAACCACCAAGCTAGTCAGGAAAGCTGAAAGACTGACATATTAATAGCTTTTAGCTACACTCTTATGTCATGTATTGTAATTATAAATTGTTTTAATTTTTTTATTCTTATTTATTTGAGAGAGAGAGAGGCAGAGAAAGAATGGCCTTTCCAAGGCCTTTTAACTGCTGCAAACAAACTCTAGATGTCTGTGCCACCTTGTGCATCTAGCTTATGTGGGTCCTGGCGAATCAAGCCTGGGTCCTTTGGCTTTGCAGGCAAGTGCCTTAACCACTAAACCATCTCTCCAGTCCATGATTATAAATTTGAAACTAAGATAGCACACAAAGTTCCTCACTCATCACCTGTAAGGAAATTATTTTGAAAAACATTCCCTCCAAGAAATTTACAGTCTAAAAAGATATGTTTATTTTACATGTTTGAATTTTCTTACACCTATTAAATATTTTAATGTTCTAGTATATTTTCTGCTTTTGACTAAGGGTAGAAGATACCTGGAGTCTTATCATCTTATTTTAGACAGTGCTAAAGAGAAGCAATATCAGTGGGCCACTAGTTTAAGAGCTTACCTACTGAAGGACAGATCCTATCACATTTCAGCATGACAAAAAGACAGGGAACACAAAAAAAGAAGGCACTAAACTGGTTTGCTCATTTTAAAAGGTTTGGGCTGGAGAAATGGCTCAGCAGTTAAGGCTCTTGCCTGCATAGCCAAAGGACCCAGGTTTGATTCCTCAATACTCACATAAAGCCAGATGCATATAGTGGTGCATGTGTATGGCCTTGGAGCACCCATTCTCCTTCTCTGGCTCTCTCTTTCATAAATAAGTAACATTAAAAAAATTTAATTTATATTTACAAGCAGGAAAAGAGAGAGAAAGAGAGAGAAAGAGAGAGAATGGGTATGCCAAGGCCTCTAGCTGCTGCAAATGAGCTCCAGATGCATGTGACACTTTGTGCATCTGTCTTATGTAATTATTGGAGAATCAAACTCGGCTTGTTAGGCTTTGCAGGCAAGTGCCTTAGCCACTTCCGCCATCTCTTTAGCATAGGTACTTTTTTTTTTTTTAAACCAGACTCATTCTTTATTTGCTGTAGGAATTCCAACATCTCCTTTTCTGCCTTTCCCATTGGTCAATTTCTTTCCCCAAGCTTTTGGCTATGTAGTAACAACTAAAACTTCAATATTTCCAACCAACCCTCATCCTCCTCCAAGGTTCTCCTTCCTCTGTTTTATGTCTGGTCCTGAGTCATTTCTAGTCTCTGCTTTTTCTTCCCCATTACAGACATCTACCTCCTGAGCTTGCAATCACCCTACCCTTTCGCACCCCAAACATCATTAAATATAGGGCACATACAACATTATTTACTGAAGAATTAAAACAAACCACTTAAGGTTAAATATTATACATTGTGCTCTAAAACTCCCTGACCCGCCCTTAGCACTGGAGAATGCTTGCATGTCCCTTCTGCTGAGGTGACCTCCAACCAGAGTGCAAGGCCTCATCTTACTCTCTCATGTCTTCAGAGCTGCTCCCTACATCCAATTTCTTTTCATTTTATTTGAAGCTAATTTACCAATCTTCTGTTTTTCTGTCTCCTTCCAATTCCTAAAAGCATTATCTCTCAGGGTCAGACCACTATTTTTTTTTTTTTAACAAAAGACTCCAGAGAAAAATTATTCCACTTTCTTAGGGGCAAAAGCAGCTATGTTATTTGTTGTTTTTAACTAGCATTTTCCCCTCACTGTTATTTTATTTTATTCAACCACAGCTAATGTAGTCCACGATGTCAGGGTCATAATAACCAGAGTCAGTGAACCCCTCCAGCTTCAGAAGTGCTTTTGTAAGAGAAAAGATTCATAGTACTCTAATTCAAGGTTATAAGAGATAACGACCATGATGAAAGAATTAGAATCCTCATTTTCTGTTTCAACACAGGCCAGTTCAGAGATGTATAAAAGGTAGTACCTCTCTCTCTCTTTCCTGTTTCCAGGTTGCAGAAGCACAGAAACATTTAGCAGATTGTGACGAAGTCATTAATGGAAGAGTATGCTAAATAAGTTAAATAAGCAAATGTCTTGGGAAAGTAGAAGGCAATCGTGGCTCTGACTTGGGAAGCTGAGGTGTGGAACACCCAGAGAGTGAGCTGGCGGAAGTATTAAAGACTCCATATGTGGCCCACCTGGCTGGGAAAGAAATCTGGCGAATGAATCAGAAAATCAGAAAAACAGATGAAAAAAAAATTGAGATAAGATACATGTAAATATATATATATATATATATATATATATATATATATATATATATAATTTTAAAACTTTATTTCTGCAATGCCAATCAAGACGTATTGGAAAGAAAAAGCGTAAAAGTTATCTTTGCATATTTGGGAAATTGAGCAAGCATTTAAGCTTGAGAAAATGAGGATCAAAGGCAGTACCCTGCAACTCGGATTTTAAAGCAATGATGATGTGCTTCCTTAAGCAACGTTTCTTTTCGTCCCTGACACCGACGCTATGCAACGGCTCTCTTGCAAGTGCTAGAGTCAGAGAGTAAGGAACGCCACAAGCCATCCCACTTACATCCCCAATTATACAATACCTTTTTGGTGCTTGATCAATCAAGCATTTGTATAGCATTACATTCAGTAGAAAAATCATACTTTGGGTTTAAGATCTGTGTCCCCGCAGTTCCGACGTTGTGACATCTGACTCTTCATCATTGTAAATATTTTCAGCCATTTCCCATGTCTGCGTGAGGTTATGCTCCGACACTGAGCAAATGGCCCGAGGCTCATTGGGGGTTCCAACTGAAGTCTGAAATCTCGGCAGTGTGTCCTCCGCAAATAAACAGGAGTGCTGGAGGCCCATCTCCTGCATCTTCGGCTGATTGTTCTTCTCCAGTTTTACTTAAATCCCACACATTCAGGTGGCGATCAGTACCACTTGAAGCCTGAATAGTTTCATTATGTAGATATCAGTGGACCCACAGCTGGAAGTTCCCAAGTGATAAGAGAGATGCAAATACATTTTTAAAAACTTTTAAAATATATATTTTTCTATAATGTGAGCATGATTTTGAGGGTCCACAGGTTAATACAACAGCTAAGGAGAACCATCTGTATCAATACTCTTATGTGTTTTTCTTTTGGTTTTGGTTGGTTTTGCGGGGAGATTGTTTTTTATGTTTTTATTTTTTGTTGTTCAGTTTCAAGACAGGATGTCACTCTGAAGCCTAGACATCCTTTGTAGCCCACTCTGGCCCCAAACTCATGATAATCTCCTGTCTCCTCCTCCCAAATGCTGGAACTGCAGGCATAGGCCATCACTCCCAGCTGTGTGTTTTCTGTATAGAATTATTCTATTTGTAACTCATTCTAATGTACCGCTTTTTGTCAACAAATCACAGAAATCGACTTCAGTTTAAGCAAAAGAAAAAAAAAAGAAATTACTAATGGGCATCTAATATCACAGAGTCTTGATCTAGGAGAGAAGGGGACTAGAGAATGAGTTTCAGAAATGAGTGACATCCAAGAGAGAGGAAGTTGGTGCAGTCTCACCAGGAGCAGGCTAGCAGGAACCACTGCTGGGAGCCTTGGAGACTCAATACTTCTAATGCTCTGCTACCATACTGGAAAATTCCTCCCCAGCCACAGTTACCCTAAAAAAAATAAAATAAAAATAAAAAATAAAATTCTAAGGTTCAAGGTTCTAAATAGGAAAGAAAATCATGATGGATGCACCTGGACAACCTTACCAGAGGGCGGTGTGGGGAGAGGTTATTGGGCAGAGGAAAAGGGGGTAGAGAGAGAGACACAGGAAATAGCCATCTCTTTTCCCACAGTTCACAGAACAGAGAGGGTCTAGGGTCTTCAAGAGCAGCCTCCCCCGCCCCGCCCCCCCGAAGACAGCCACAGCAAATGGCTTCTATAAGACTGAATGTTTGCTACAGTTCTGAATACAACTTAGACTGCTCAGTGAAAGGAACTGCAGTTTAGTTTTCCTGATTGATCTTTTCTGGTGACATGGTTGCCCAGGTTCTTCGAAATGGATAGTAGATGGTGTATAAGAATGATGAACCTGAATTGCCAGGTTTGAATTAGATTCTTATTATAATATGTACTATCTTTGAACTTGAGTCAGTGCGACACAGCCTTACACTGGTGATAGCGAGCATGCAGATGAAATTGCTGCTCACCTCATGCAGATACTCTGAGGTTTAAGTGAGACGTGCATGGTACTTGCTAACTATGTTGTTGCACCTTTGGCAGGTACTCATGAAATGCAAGTATTACGACTCCTCTATGTAGCTCCGCCTCCCTTCCGGCAGTGGTGCCAACACATGTGGTGTGCTAAAGACAGCCGCTCTGACCAACTTCTTAGTCTTCTGCTCCTCTTCTCATAGCTCAGGACTGTGCTTGTATAGAGATTTTTGACTCCCATGGTCTTGGCTGATTTTGTAAGTTTATCCAGTCAAACCCTTTAGCCTGACCCTCAGTCTCTTCATGCCCTCGTCAATGCTCTTACATTACTTACAGGCTCAAAAAGAACGTATCCAAAAGACAGTATCGCAATAGTCTTTCAAAGACTGGAGCCCTGGTTTCTTTCTTACTAGCCCTTCACAGTCAATTTCCAGCCATCTAATGGCTTGATCCCACTACCGTGACCTCGTCTTTGATGCAGATAGTCTTAGCTTCTTGGGTTTTCAGTCAAGCTCTCCCACCCACAAGCTGTATGACTTTAGACCGGTGATTTGGCCTCACTGGCATCAAATGTATAATGAGAATGCAAATGAACTTGGCACTTCAAAATGTTTTTAATTATCTCCAGTGGTGTGCTCAACTGTGTGTAGGCCGAAGCCTCTGGTGGGATCATGAGGCAGTGTGGTGGTGTGATCCATGTGTCCCCCATAAACTTAGGTGTTCTGAATACTAGGTTCCCAGCTGATGGAGATTTGGGAATTAATGCCTGTTGGAGGCAGTGTATTGTTGGGGGCTGGCTTATGGATATTATAGCCAGTTTCCCCTTGCCAGTGTTTGACACACTCTCCTGTTTCTGTTGTCCATCTGATGTTTGCCAGGAGGTGGTGTCCACCCTCTGCTCATGCCATTGTTTTCCCTGCCATCATAGATCTTCCCCCTTGATCCTGTAAGCCGAAATAAACCTCTTTTTCCCACAAGCTGCTCTTGGTTGGGTGATTTCCACCAGCAATGTGAAGCTGACTGCAACAAGTAGAAAAGATTCTCCAAATGTTCCCAGTGAGAGAATGCAATAAGAAGTTAATAGAAGATGTAATGGTCAGAGACTAAGAAACTAAGCATAAGACCTCTCCAGCAGGAATTTTGTAGAGTTATTATAAAACTAATGGAAAGCTTTCCTCCAGGTCAGCCAGGACTATGTTGAACACAATCAATGATGCAACCACAAGGGGGAAATGAAAGAGACAACCTCACAATCAGACTCTTCTTGGGATTGGAGACAAGCCTCTCACTGTATCTGTGACATCCATCCTCTATCCAAGGAGCTGGTCTCAAGCCAGGCTGCACAAAGGAATCACTGAGAGATTCCCCCCCCCCAAAAAAAAAACAGTCACCCCAGAAGTCTAATTGTTAGCCAAATGAACAAGAGAAAGAAATATAATTTAAGCTATAACTTGATTTCAGGAAGGAAAGGGAGATGGGAGGAAGTTACTGCTGGAAATTACCTGGGTCATTTTTTCCCCCATCTCCTGAGGTTTGAACAGAAAAAATAAAACCTCTACTAAGTTCTTATTAATTCTGCTGTTTACGTGCTTTCATGGCTCAAAACCATCAAGAAAACCTTACTAGAAAGTAATAAAAATCCTTCCTGTTGAAAGAAAATTGCTATTATTCTAGCTAGTTTAGTTCAGAGGAAACAAGACCTGCTTGGAGTACCCGGTGTTTACTCTGTGCTTGAAGTCACCTGAATTTACAAGAGGAGAACGGCTTCTGTGCCAACTGGGATTAGGTCAGTGTTTCTAGCAGGCTGTGCTATGTGAGTCAGCTCAGAGACCCCCTAAAGCAGCATCCGCCTAACCGCCCAAGCCAGCCTGTGCTATGAGTGAGAGCCAGCTGCTGTGATCCCAGGGCCAATGCATGCTGGGATGTCAGAACCTCGCACTTCAGCAACCATTGCAATGGCCTTTGGCCACAAGCTGCTCAGAACAGACTGACTTTATTAAGCCTTTCTGCCAATCCTAGGGAATGAATAATGGGTTTTTGGCAATCTCCAGTGTGACTCAGTATACATGTCAGCCAAGTTATGAAATATGATAGTCCTTATTACTGACCAGCTAGTGACATTTTGCCAAAAACGTTGTAACAATTAAAGAACAGAATTTATGTGTAGAGTGTTAGCTATGTGCCAACAACATAGTAATCTTGGTAAGTGACAACTACTTTAGGCAATAATGCTAATCCCCTAAGTGGCCTTGTAAGGGTGCCATAAACATCCTCATTAAAAAAAAAAAAATTGGTATGTGTGTGTGTGTGTGAGAGAGAGAGAGAGAGAGACAGAGACAGAGAGAGAGAGGTCTGCTTTTTCACATATCTGGGTATAGGCTGCAAATATAGTCCTTACCTTCTACCTTATTTGAGTCAGAGTCTCTTGATCACTTGGATGGCCTAAGCTATCTGTTCTTCAAGTTTCCAGAAAATTATCCTGTCTGAGGGTAACCTCGGTGTGCTGGGATTACAAAAGTCCATCACAGCTTTTGGGTTTTACATAGCATCCAGGATTCTGAAGTGAAGAACTGGGGCTTACACAACAAGCACTTTACCACTGAGCTGTCTTCCCTGCCCCAACATTCTCATTTTGTAAGGAGAAAATCAAAGCTCAAAGAGGTTCCAAAACTTACCCAAAGTCACACAGTTTATAAACGACAAGGTGATTATTTAACAGAATAACTTCTGAATACCCAGGGTTGAGAATGGCCAGTTATCAATTTGTTTGTTGATTTGTTGATTTCCCCAGTGGTTGTGACTAGGGTTAAGTGGAGATTTCAATGAGTTACTTCCTTTTTTTTTAACATAGGCTCACAACAGACCTATAGTAAAATGACTGCTGGTTTATGGCATATATGGAATCAAGCAAAATATGGTATAGTGGTTTGGTGTAATAGGATAGAGAGACAGGTCCTGAGTTGAATTGTCAACATAGCACAGAGAATTCACATTTAAAGACAGTAATCAGTCTCTTTCACTCCATTTTCAAAGTATGTTAAAGTATATTGATACTGAGTACCTTAGAAGATATAAAAGAAAATAAGACATTTGGAAATCTTAGTACAGCTGGGCACAAAAGTACATCCCAGTACTTGGTAGGCTAAGGCAGGAAGATCAGGAGTGTGTGCTCTAGGCCAGCCTGGGCTCCAGATAATAATCCTGTCTCATGGCCAGCCTGGGTTACATAGCATGATCCTATCTGAAAAACAACTGCAACAATAACAGAGATAACTTGCTGTAAAACTCTTTCAAAAAAAGAAAATTAGCTGGGTGTGGTGGCACACGCCTTTAATCCCAGTACTCAGGAGGCAGAGGTAGGAGGATCACGGTGAGTTTGAGGCCACCCTGAGACTACACAGTGAATTCCAGGTCAGCCTGGACCAGAAAGAAAGAAAGAAAGAAAGAAAGAAAGAAAGAAAGAAAGAAAGAAAGAAAGAAAGAAAGAGAGAGAGAGAGAGAGAGAGAGAAAGAAAGAAAGAGAGAGAGAGGAAGGGAGGGACGAAGGAAGGGAAGAAAGGAAGAAAGAGAAAATCAAAGGATATAATAAACAATTAAATCAAGTCCCCTCAAAATCACATATCAAAGTAAATAATAGTTCCAAGATGAGAAACTTGAAAGGACAGGAAAGCGTTGGGTGATTGTCAAGGACGTCTTCATAAGGGAAGAGCGTGAGAGGTGAGCACTGGTGTGGTTTGAAGGTCCTGTGTCCCCACAGGCCCCTATGTTTGAATCATTGGTCCCCAGCTGGCAGCACTGCTTTGGGAGGCTATAAAACCTTTTGGGCATAGGGCCTAGCTGGTAATTACAGGGCCAGGGGGTAAGGATGGCAGTCTAACCAGGTTCCTACCCAAGCTCTCTGCTTCCTACCACCTCATGTTTCACAAGCCACTCCCAGGCCATGCCTTCCCCTGAAGCAGAACATATCCTTCCTCCCTTAACTTGCTTCTAGCAGATAGTGTGTCACAGCTAAGAGAAGTCCAATCCGGGTACTTAGCTAAACAAAGACTAAGGGTCCAAATGTTCTTTCCTTGCACCACCCAGCTCTAAAGAAACATCTGAGGGAAGCACCTATGAATTTTGTGTTAATTGATTGGATAGGCAACATTATCATGTGTAGATTTCTAGTGGGACAAGATACAGTGGTATAGATAAGGAACAAGTTAGTATTTTCTTGTTGTTGTTTATTTTATTTATTTGAGAGCGACAGACAGAGAGAGAAAGAGGCAGAGAGAGAGAGAGAGAGAATTGGCACGCCAGGGCCTCCAGCCACTGCAAACGAACTCCAGATGCGTGCACCCCCTTGTGCATCTGGCTAACGTGGGGCCTGGTGAATCGAGCCTCGAACCGGGGTCCTTAGGCTTCACAGGCAAGTGTTTAACCGCTAAGCCATCTCTCCAGCCCAAGTTAGTATTTTTTTTTTTTTTTCTGGTAGGTAGTTACTTAGGGACCAGACCACAAAAACATGGATGCCAGCTTGCCTGCTCCGGCAAGACTAGAACCCATGTCTGATCCAGTCTCACTCAATATGACTGCAAGCAACAGCTCCTCAGCCACCACTTCTTACTTCTTTCTCAACTTCCGCTGGGCCCAGCACTCCTGGGACTGGCCCTGCTGGAGTCAGCCTCATGAGCCCACCAATCCTGTCCCTCCCTTACACATGAGCCAGACGATGAGACGCATTCTAATTGGAGGTTTGATTTTTGTAAATAGACCTGAACGCACGTAAGCCTCTTTTTGACTCTTGGCCCCTTTTGTAAGGTCTTGGCTCCTCTGACCCGCTGGCACTCTTACCTCTTTCGCTCTGGAGAATTTCTTTTGGCCTGAGTATTTTCCTGTTTTGCTTCCTACAAGTGTGTGTTAGCCCCCCTCTCCCTGCCCCTCACCCAGAGGCCCCATGTGAGGGACCGTTTTCCATCTCGCCTCCGCGTTCCCAGCCAGGCTGGGAATGGGACGATTTCTCATGGGGATCTAACCTCTGCCAGGGCTCCAATCCTGCATCAATATATCAATAGCACAGTTAGTCCAGGGAACGATGAAGGCTACTTCACAGAACAGAGTGTGACAGGGTTTTGGGAAAAAATACACAGGATAAAGCACAGCTTTCTCCTGCACAGCTGAGACAGAGAAAACTGTGTTGACTTTGGAAGAGATGAAAGGTACAATAAAAGCTATGATAGAGAAGCATGAGTCTAGAAACTGTACTTATGTTCCGAGAGCAGGCCAGTACACATACTTCCTTACAGATATATAATTTGCTAACCTGAAAAGCTGGTTGGACCAAACTAAATCTTCAAGAAAAAAAAAAATGATATTTGTGCATGATGATGAGTGCTCTCAAAGACAAATGGAGCCAGTAATGTCTAACTCTGGTTTTCAGTTGATAGCTCTGACATCATAACCCAGTCTAGCCTTTCTAGGAAATTTTCATCTGATCCAATCATTAAACTCAACACAGGGTGAGTTTTTCTATTCCTCTTACACAGGGAACACTAGAAAATTTTTCATCGGTACTCAGAAATCCGTATGTCTAAAGAGGAGTGTTCCAGGATTTGTTGTTATTTTGTGTGTTTGTTTTTTCATCGGAGACCTAAGACACTGGGGAAAGAGCAAAAACAAAAACAAAAACAAACAAACAAAAAAAGTCTTTCAACAAAGAAAGTCCAAACAGTTTGCTTTGCAGCACTGATGAAAAAAAATTGTAGAGAAAAAAAAAAAACATCATTTTTTAATTGTCAGAACAAAGGTCTCCCTCTTTAAGGAATCTGTGTCACTCAAGTTAATTAGAATAAATCTGCCCTAAATTGCAATTGGCTTAATTAAATGACAGGAAGGCATATTGGATGAAGTCTCTGGGGGAGAAGGTGAAAGCTACCACCGAATGGCTTTAATTTTAGAATACTGGAAGGATTTCATACCACCAGAAGAATAATTTCTCCAAATCTTCATGAAAACATATAACAAAACTTCTATAAATCTTTACTTGTAAATATAATGGTAAATACAGTCCTTCTAATGAATAAAAATTAAGCTAAGTCAATATTAAGTATTGGCTTGGGTACCCACAGATTAGACCTGAATCTTGGTTTATGACCTTCTTGCTTAGTTTCGGAACACTTGACTTTGCTTTGCCAGCGGTGTGAGCGTATTAAAACTAAAGGCATCCGTTCCACGCACTGAACCGTCGGAGGAGGAGGAGGAGGAGGAAGATGATCACTCCTAACCAAAATGCTGCCTTTTGGCACACTGCGTGAGTAAGCTGAGACATGAGCGAGTGGCCAAGCCCTTGTCCTTTCCTGCTGGCTCCCTCATTAGCACGGATAGCAGTGGCCAGCAGGACGAGGCAAGAAAAAGAGCTCAGCAATGCAAGACAGAGGAATGCATTGTGGCCAGTCCAACAACCACAATGAATATGCTTGTTTGGTGTTTTAATCCTTAGAGAAATAAAAGTTTTCACTCCAAATGACCCTGGCCAAGTTTGTTTTACTGTTGTGCCTATAATTATTCCTGGAAAAAAAAAAAGGTATCAGGGACTGGAGAGATGGCTCAGCCTCGGAAGATGCTTCCTTACAAAGCCTCACAGCCTGCGTTCAGTTCCCCTTGTATCCATGTAAAACCATATGCACAAAAGTGGCGCATGTATCTGGAGTTTGTTTGCAGCAGCAGGAGTTCCTAGCAAGCCCATTCTCATTCTCTCTCTCTCTCTCTTTCTCTGAGATAAATAAAATATTTTTTTTAAATAAAGGGCATCAAAGTCAACCACTGAATGCACAAAGTGATGGAAATCTGTTTTACACTTTGTAACTTTGACAGAAATCACAGAGAGCTAGAACTTCAATCAGACTAGACTGTGCCCACGTGCCTCTGTCTCCCAGTGATTGCAGCCCGTGAACTAAGGCTATGATCTGATTAATGAAGTCTGATCTCAATCCCGCGGTATAGACCATTCCTCTAGGCATGCCCTGTACAAGTCAGGACCAACATTTCCTAGGTTTACTTCTTGGCAAAAGAACATAGGCAGATGTGGTGAGTGATGCAAAGGCTATACCCTTAAACCATGGGCATAGCTCTACCGAGCACTCTCTCCCTGCTGTACCAGCAATTCGCCTCGGATGCCCAGGAGCATGCAGAAATGTGACAAGAGCAGCATCCTAGCTACCAAATCTTAAGGAATAGAATTGCCCTACTGACTGGCATATATTACCTGAGGAAAAAACCATCTCCTATACATTCTTTAACTCCATGTCTCCTGGTAGCTCTATCCCAAATCATAAGCCTATATGGCCAAGCTTGCCAGTTAATAATTTGAACTAATTTTTTTAATCAAAAGGCAGATTTGAATGTTCAATTTCTTGCCATCCTAAACTCAAACAAAGCAAATTCAGTTATTTCTACCCGTTAGACAAACTTACCTGAACTTTTGTTTCCAGTAGTATGGTCTTGCTAATGTTGTTCACACATTTAAGTGGCAGCTTTAAACAGGTATAGTTGCTCCAAATTGTTATAATCATAATTTTTTATGGAATGTAAATATATGACAAAACAGATTTTTGGAAGAACCAATGAGGAAAAAGTCGACACAATTTTCAAAACCGAGCCGTGATCTTCCCCTCTGAAATAGAAGATGCTGTCTCAGAAAACTAAAATAGATTTGAAAGGAAACTGTTGCTCAGGGAACATGCAGATGGGGACATGAGACAGAATGCACAGGCACGTGTGGATTGGTCTGGTGTGGATGTTGTGTGTCCCCCAAAGTTTCATGTGCTGGACCTTGGTGCCCGATACGGTGATCATGGAGGTGATAGAACTTTCAAGAGATGAATCAGTAGCGAACAATTAGGCCATTGTGAGTGCTGCCTTCAGAAGTGATCAACGTAATTCTCGAGGGACCCTTTTGTCTACAAGAACAAGTTTCCAGAAGAGAATAAGACTGGTCTGGCCCCACTCCTGACTTCTCACCTTACCATGTGACCGCTCACACTCACGCATGCTCCTGCATCTATGATGTGGCGCGACCACACGATCCTCTTCAGAACATTTCCCACCCCTGAAACTGTAAGCTACAAGTTTAGTTAAAAAAAAAAAAAACTACAAAAAATTGACCAGAGGATCTGAATTATCAGTCACACAGGGAAGTAAAGTTAACTGTAAGCCATGGCCTTCACCTTCAGTAGTGATGCAGACTTGCAAGTGGAGATGACAACAGGGCAGATTTCCACCATCAGCTTGGAAAGGCCGTTGTATTCCTCTGATAAGAAAACTCGCAGCTTGACAAAGCGAATGCAGGTTAGTTTACAGAACTCCTCCCACTTAGACCACCTGTGCAACAGCCCTGGAGTCCTTCTCCCTAGTCCCCGTGTCTAGACATCTGGAGGCTCCCTGGAGTTCCTTTTCTCACACTTATAGTTGCCTATCACATTTGCTATCCATACTGATGATTCCAAAAATAATCAGGTGCACACAATGTCAGAAGAATATCACCCATCATTAAACAATAGCTCAATAACTCCCTTTTGTGAGAACCAAATGACAATTCTATCAACAAGGGTGCTTAGCCAACTAGGGGTGTCAACAGCACAGGTATGATGAATTTCTTATAGCCCCCCGCCCTCCACACCCAGAAGGAAATATTAACAGTCATCTCAACTTGAGTGGCTTTCTCCAGGTTTTAACCTCTCTGGATTGTCTGCCTGTGAGACTGACCCTCCTTCTTTCGTGTGCAATGCTGAAGGAGACTCAGCAGAAAGCTAACTTCTCTTAGGCAGTTTCAGTTTAGGAATCCCACGAGAAAACCAGAAGATGCCACAACAAATGGCAGAAATGGAACTCATACATGATCTAGTTTCATCCACATGGCTGCAGGGGCCCTGCTGCCTCCACAGTCTAGAACGCTACCTAGGTGGCCTGGCCTCTGGAGTCACCCTTTGAATCTCCCAACCAATCGGGTCTTCCCCTTACCTACCTGAGTCTGATGGAAGACTCCGTTTTCAATCTACCATAAAGGCTTGTCTGTGCTCTTCCCATCTGCCTCTCTGACCTGTGATCTCTGTCTGGACAAATATAAACTTGGCTGGGAAGGCCAGAGCACTGTTTCTTGGCATGGGTGCTTTTCTGCTTGTCTTCCATCTACTCTATGTTTCGGGTAACTTCTCGCTTTAATTGCATGTATGATGGTCCACTGATCTCTGAGTCTACTACGTGTGTATTTGCTTTAAACTCTAGATCTACCACATGGGTATTTCCTCTAAGCTCTGGGCCTATGACCTGTGTAATTTCTCTAAACTTGGGGAAACCAGGGGTGTAACTCTCTTTACTATTCATTTTTTTACTTGAATTTCCTGGTCTCTGCCTTTGCACTCTTTCCTACTCTTAAACCATCACCACTTAACTCTTAACTTTCTTCCATGGGAGGCTCATGATGGATGCTCTGCCTTCTGCACCAGGGCACATTTCTTCTGAATATCTCTACATAGGGCCTTATCGTCCACATGCTTGGGGCTCTGCTCCTGCCCTTCCCTGGGCTTCAATTTCTTTTAAATGAATCTCATGGACTATGCTGTGCCTTCCATGAGTGCATTTATTCTAAATCTCCCTACATAAGTTTCTAGGGCCTATCTTCCATGTGCTTGTGACTCTGCACCAGCCTTTTCCTACATCCCAGTTTCCCTTAAATAACCCCCCCCCCCAATTTGTGATTTCTCCTTAAACAAACTACATGATTCATAATTTATCCTCTGTGAGTCCATTTTAATGAATCCTTTGTTAAAAACAGGATAGGGACCCAAAGTTGGAGTTTGTGAGTTGGGAACACCCCTCTTAAACCCCAAAATCCTGCATCAATGTCACTTGCCATTTTCAATGTCTGGTTGTCCTTTTCCTAGGATAAGCACATAGTATGTGAGTGGGCACCGTGCAATATGAGATGGAATGGAAATAAAAATTTTGCTTGATGTGATTTTCATTAGAAAAGATTAAGGATGTACTATGAAATTCCAGAAGAAATGAAACTTATTGTAGCAAAGTTTTCATACAACCCCTACAGCAGCCTCTCAGTACCACCATGGCCTGAAAATTTGACCCTAATCTCTCAGACAAGGCCATGTCTGGTGGTTCATCATATTGTCAATGCTAAATATATAGTTCACTATCAATCTCCAAAAGACATATGTTGTCCCAGTAACAAAGTAGGTTCAAGAATAAGAGGCAGAAGCCAAGTATGGTGACACATACCTTTAATCCCAGCACTCGGGAGGCGGAGGTAGGAGGATCGCCGTGAGTTCTAGGCCACCCTGAGACTACATAGTGAATTCCAGGTCAGCCTGAGCGAGAGCGAGACCCTACCTGGAAAAAGAAAAAATAATAAGAGGCAGGGCTGGAGAGATGGCTTAGTGGTTAAAGCACTTTCCTGTGAAGCTTAAGGATCCAGGTTTGATTATTCAGAATCCACATTAGCCATACGCACATAGTGGTGCATGCATCTGGAGTTCATTTGCAGCAGTGGCTAGAGGCCCTGGCATGCCTCATGCCCATTCTCTCTCTTTCTTAACTTAAAATAAAATAAAAATTTTAAAAAGAGTGAGAAGCATTGCAGCTGGAAAGCTGGCTCAGCAATTAAAGACACTTGCTTGCAAAGCCTGCCAGCCTGGGTTCCCCAGTAACCCAGATGATCAGTGCTTCATGGGTCTGGAGTTTGTTTGAAGCAGCAAGTGAAAGTGGCCCTGGCACATTCACAGTGTGATTGTTTGGCAAGAACAAAGGCATAGTAGGAGTGGAGGCAAGAGGCAATAGTGGAAGGTCAATGACATGTGCATGAAAATATCACAATGGAGTAGGGAAAACGATTCAGTTTGTACGTAAAGAGAGCAAACCAGTAATCCCAACACTAGGGAGGTGGAGACAGGAGGATCTCAGGGGCTTGCTCAAAGAATGAAGTGAAGGGGCTGGAGAGATGGCTTAGCAGTTAAGTGCTTGCCTGTGAAGCCTAAGGACCCTGGTTCAAGGCTCGATTCCTCACGACCCATGTTAGCCAGATGCACAAGGGGGCACACGCGACTGGAGTTCGTTTGCAGTGGCTGGAGGTCCTGGCGCGCCCATTCTCTCTCTCTCTCTCTTTCTCTCAAATAAATAAATAAAAATGAACAAAAAATTTTAAAAAAGAATGAAGTGAAGGATGAACAAATGCTGAGCTATCGTTTCCACACACACCTATGCATCATGTATGTCACACAAGTGTATACATATGCAAAAAAAAAAATCAACCATAATGAAAGCAACTGTTTTATGTAGATAATATCTGCTGTAAATAAAATAAATGCATACTGGCCAGGGGCATTTCCTTCTGTTCTGATGCCAGTGCTCAGCTCTTTTGAGTGGTACCCCAGCCTCTGAACGGGACTTGACCAGTTATCTGTCTTTGTGGAATGTAAATGCTCAGGCTTCATTCTGTATAGCACAGCGTTGAACATGCGCATGTGCACGTGTACACACACACACACACACACACACACACACATACCCCTTCTTATCAATTCCCAGTGTACTTCACAGCCCTATGGGCCTTGAGGAAAGGCCAGTTCTTCCCATGCAACAAGGAACAAAGGAAAAGACCCAAATCAGAAAATGCCTAAAGGCCATCTTCTGCCATTTTTCCATGTGAAGAAGTTTCTAGAGGAGGATGGCACCACTTCCCAGAGACATGCTTCCAAGTGTCCAGAGATGGGGGCAAGTCCCATTGTCCCAAGAACTGATCTATATTCTATATTCTTCTATATTCAGAATGAAGCCTGAGTTTTGGTACACTCTGCCTGCATTTTTTTGTTGTTGTTTATTTTTATGTATTTATTTGAGAGCGACAGACAGAGAGAGAAAGAGGCAGAGAGAGAGAGAGAGAGAATGGGAACGCCAGGGCCTCCAGCCACTGCAAACGAACTCCAGATGCAAATGCCCCCTTGTGTATCTGGTGGGTCCTGGGGAATCGAGCCTCGAACCTAGGTCCTTAGGCTTCACAGGCAAGCACTTAACCCCTAAGCCATCTCTCCAGCCCACTGCCTGCATTTTGCAAAGATGGGGCAGGACCTAGGACCCACACTAGCAGGCTTCAGCTCAGTTTAGTTCAGTGGGTTGGGAGGCATGGAGACAGGCCAATAGGCTTGCAGAGCCCTGATCCGGGCAGGAGGGGGGAAACGTGTGGCACAAGCACCTCTCAGTCTCCAGATCCACCCTTCTCTGTTCCCTACTCCATGCCTCCTTCTTCCCTGCTCTTGCCTATGTTCCTTCCCCATCATCTAAATCTTACTGAAGTAGAAGCTGGTTGAAACAGTGGAGAACCAGAGCCATCTTGACCTGTGCATGACTGAAAGCTTGTGTGGAAAAGAGAGAGCTAGGGGCTGGAGAGATGGCTTAGTGGTTAAGCTCTTGCCTGTGAAGCTTGAGGACCCCGGTTCGAGGCTTGATTCTCCAGGACCCACGTTAGCCAGATGCACAAGGGGGCGCACGCGTCTGGAGTTCGTTTGCAGTGGCTGGAGGCCCTGGCGCACCCATTCTCTCTCTGTCTATATCTGCCTCTCTCTCTCTCTCTCTCTGTCGCTTTCAAATAAATAAATAAAAATAAACAAAAAAAATTTAAAAAAAAGAAAAGAGAGAGCCAATATTGCTGCTGAAGAGTCTTCAACAATCATTCCTATTACCTTCCATCCACTCCCACATTTGCACACCTGCCTGTCAGCATTGCACTAGACAAGTGCACATAAAACAAACATAGGTCTCAAGTTTGTTGTCCAATGTATTTCATACTATTTTCATTGTTTGCTTCATATGTGGGAACCCACTCCTCATCCCAGAATCTTCAAAGTCATGGAAAATTGATTGCACTGTTTCTCCTCTGGATCCCTGATGAGCTTGCGGACTTGTTAGCCATATGCACCTCTGTGCTGGAGATAAGGAGACTCGAGAGTAACAGAAGGTTGAATGCATACTCACAGCTCACAAGTATGTCTCGTTTTGTATGGTACTCCCCATCACAAAAGGTTGGGTTCCTGGGGAAAAGGTACTCAGGTCCCATCTTTTGAAGCTCTCCAACAACATGCAGAACATTGTTCAGTTTGGGCTGCATATGGTATTCAACGAGGTGTGTGTGTGTGTGCATACATGTGTGTGTGCACATGTCACCCTGCATCCTGTACATGTATGTATTCAAACCACAGGGGATACAACCCTTTAAAAGTATAAAAATTGAGGCCAGGTGTGGTGGCGCACGCCTTTAATCCCAGCATTCGGGAGGCACAGGGAGGAGGATCACCATGAGTTCAAGGCCAGCCTGAGACTACACTGTGCATTCCAGGTCAGCCTGAGCTAGAGTGAGATCCTACCTCGAAAAACCAAAAAAAAAAAAAAAAAAAAAGTATAAAAATTGTGGCCCAAGATGTGGCTCTGTTCATAGAGTGATGGTCTAGAATGTGTAAAGACCTAGGTTTGATCCCTAGCAGTGCATAAAACTGGGAGTGGTGTCACGTATCTGTAATCTCAGCACTCAGAAAATAAGAGTCAGGAATATCATAAATTCAAGGTCATTCTCAGCTACTTAATGACTTTAAGGCTAGCCTGAGCTGTAGGAGACACTGACTCACTCTCCTCCTTCTCTCTCTCTCTCTCTCTCTCTCTCTCTCTCTCTCTCTGTGTGTGTGTGTGTGTGTGTGTGTGTGTGTGTGTGTGTGTATCAAATACACGGAAGGCTTAGTTGAGGCAAGAGAACTGTCATGAGCTAGAGGCTGCATAGTGAACTTGAAACCTCTACATGAAGAGTACTAGGCTAACCTGAGCTTTATCTCAAACCCTGCCTCAAACAAACTCTTGCCTCTACGTAGACAAACCAACAACAGAAGCATACTGGCCTTTTTTGATGAAGCCTAGACATCGTTTTCAATGTTTGTTTGAAGTTTTTTTTTAATCATATGCATGTGTGTGTGTGAGAGAGAGAGAAATAAAGAAAGAAAGAGAGAGATAAAAGTATAAAGGAAACCATAAATGGAGAGAAAGAGATACTAAGGGAAAGGAGTTAATGGAATTTACATGATATGACAGTAGAAAGGAAGGAATACTGGGGGAGAAATGGACCAGCACAAGGCAGCAGAGTGATATGAGAGAGCAACAAGAGAGCAGGAATGAATAAGTGCAAAGTATAGAGGAATACATACATGGTGTATGTATGTGTCTAAATGAATCCTATTACCTGACTTTGTTACTTAAAATGTTAATGAAAATATAAACAAAATATTTTAAAATAAAAAATAAATCACCAAATCCTTCCATGACTCTAAGGTACTGTTATGATCAAGAACTGACACTGTAGAGTAGTTCTCACGATACTGGCTCAAGACCAGCAGGATCACGGTAAGCCCGAAGCTTGTTAGAGATGCAAACTCTCAGGCCCCATACCAGAGAGACAGAATGGGGAACTCTGGATGAGGGGTCCTGCCATCTGCTTTTCAATGAGCCCTCCAGATGATTCAGAGGCATGCTACTACTTAAGAACCACTGGGGTTTGGCTGGTCTACATCACTGAGAGAGGTAAAAATAATTCACATAATTTTCAAGTTCTATAGGTTAATAACAAAGAAAGTTGGGCAATAGATCTATATCACTGACAAAGCTTAAGTTCACTATATGGCCCTTTGCAGAAAAACCATCATTCTAGACTATCAGAGTCATATGGGGGAAACTGTTGTCCCACAAGACACTGGCAGCATGAGGATTCTAGAAAGTGTAAGGAAAAATAGAGAAACACATCAGGAGTAGTCAAGCACTTAAAGCCAGGCCTGCTTAAGATATGCCCTGAAATCATTGGAGATCAAAGAAATGCTACCCTCTTTTATAGCTGTGTTTTTATTAGCATCAAGCAAACAAGTACCGGATGATAGGCTTTGAGTATGACATTTTGAATATGCTGTGAGCCACAACAGTATTCCGAACAGAACCCCAAAACAGCCTAGTTCCATGTCCAACCCAGAGCCAGCAGACTTTTCTCTGGCTAAGGCTGCTTTGTGAGTAGGCTTGCTTTTCCTGAAAGCTTTTTGGCAACCGTGGAGATGGGAAGGAGTAGCCTTGTTTATCATTGCAGTAGGTTCAGTCTGAAGTGGAGTGAAGTTGAGTGACCAGTAGGTACTTAAATGTGTGCACATGCAATAAAACCTTCCAAAACGGCTACATGCAGAGACCCTCTTAGAGTCCCCAGCTCTGCAAATGTATAAGCTCAGGCGTTTAGAGAACGACTATCCCCTTCCACCCAGGGAAGAAGCTCATAAAATCAGCAAAGGCTCTGGGCATCTAATATAGTGAACATTATGTATAATCTATTCTTGATAAGAAATAAAGTCTATCATTGGTACAACACAGAGTCCCTTCAGAAAGGGCGCTAAGTGCTTAAATGCTCAGAATAAATATTAAAAGCTTATTGAAAAGCTTATTGTTGGCTAATGTTTGTCTTCACCTAATACAAATCACCTCTGCTCAATGTTCTTTATAAGTTTAGCAAACCAAGTGTGCACACATAGATTCAGTTTTAAGGACTAGAATTATCGCTTCCATCTTGATCAAATGATGATGTCTCTAGGCCCTGGATGACAGCCATTGCTAATACTACTTGGCTGTGGTGAGGCTAAAATGAATTTTATTACAAGAAAAATTTCTAAGTAACAGATATGTTCACAAGTTGCTCTCCATTTAGCACTCAGTCTGTTTAAAAATATGTGGTTCTTTTAATCCAGAATTAATGTATAATGATTGTATTTCAGCACAGTATTATGTGTTTTAGTAAACAAAATTATTTTGCCAAATATGTCATACTGTAATTGAGATGAAAGGAAATCATTTTGGGTTCAAGCAGTCTTTTTCTAAAGAGAAAACAAATGTCATTGACTCCACAAACAAATTTTTGTTACCTCAAAGTTATGCCCACTGTAATGACCATTGTGTTTTAAGGCCATTTCCTGACATCCAGACACCTCACTTGTCATTCAATTAAGAACAGATGTGGTAACCAAGGTAATCAGCTTCAGCAGCAGCCTATGGCCCAGCCAGCTTGTGCTGTCATTGCAAATTCCACTCCAGCATGGGAAAGCCCTCTTCCTGGCTTGCAAAGGGCATCCTCCTCACTGTGTCCTCACAGGGTAGAGTGGTGCGAGAGCAGGAAGGATAAAAGGAAGAGGCAGGAGAGGGTAAGATCAGTTCTTAAACAAAACAACAATATCCACATAAGGCCAGGGTTCTCCTGTTATATCCTGTGAAGGTCCTCACTAAAAATACAATCCCGCTAGAGGTTTAAGGCTTCAAAAGGACAAAATTTAGTCCATAATACCTTGGGTTTATATATATGTATATATTTCAGAGAGAAAGAGAATGACTGAATGAGAATGGGCATGCCAGAGTCTCTGCTGCAGCAAAGGAATTGCAGATGCATACACCACTTTGTGCATCTGGCATTAATGGATACTGGGGAATCGAGCCAAGGCTGTCAGACTTTGCAGACAAGTGCCTTTAGCTGCTGAGCTATCTCTTCAGCCACACCTTGGGTGTTTAAGATGTAGAAATTCATGATGGTCACATGGAAGGTACATTGGCATGATACTTAACCTTGGTTATCAACCTGACTGGATTTAGACTCACCTAGAAGACTGTGACTTACAAGCAGCTGTTCCTGTGGGGAAGTTCCAGAGTATCGACGGAGGGTCACCCTGAATGTGAGTGGCATCATCCGCAAGCTGGAAGCGCAGACGCAGTAAGAGGGGAGGAAGAGAAAGTTGGAGCTCATTAGAATTTCCCTTTGTCAGAGTCCTGGCCTACTAGGATGTGAACTGAGCTTCTCTGCCAGGCCTACCCGATCTTCATGGATGGAACCCTTAGGAACCATGACCCAAATCCTTCTTCTTTTAGGTTGTTCCTGGTCTTGTCAAGTATTTTGTCACAGTGATGAAAAAGTAATGGATATACTTAGCAAATCTATTCCCATATGCAATTTCACATACACATGTACGTTAAAAAAAAAAAAGAAAGAAAGAAACACCACAAGCTTCATTTGCTGTCATTGACAAAGGACTTCTGAAAATCTACCAGATAAGGCAATGGCTCAGTTGAATACGAGTGCTTGTTGCACAAGCGTGAGAGCTTGAGAGGGCCTGAGACAGCCTGCACTCCATTCCCAACACACACGTAAACAGCTGGGCTTGCCCGTCATTTGAGTCTTATGGGAAGCAGAGACAGGAGAATTAGTGGGGCTCACACAAATCAGCCAGTCTACCTAGGAAACAACAGCAGCTCCGTGGTTCAGTGAGAGATTCTGTGTGAAGGAAAAATCAAATGAGCAGTACAGGATACCGGATGTTCTCCTTTGGTCTCTGCATGGGTGCTTTACACCCTCATATACACATGCATCCACCCTTACACACACACACAAATATGCCAGATGGCAACATCCCTTCATAAAAATAACATGAGTGCATGAGAGTACAAACCAAGCGATGTAGGAGGGTGAGATGTTTATGAATGCTTAAGGTACAGCACTCCTAAAGCAGTGCTAAACAGAAAAGATAATGCACCATGATTCGATCCATCACGTCAACAGTATGTAAATTATTACTTGAACTTTGACTAGACACTTGTGCCTGTAGCAAACATCATTTTTCTGCCAACACCAGCAGCAGTAAAGACATACATAAAGAGAAGGTATACACAATGAATAGGGTCAACACCAATCCAAGCTTTATTTTACATTCTCTTGGTCAGTGTCTCTTTTGATGCAACTGTGGTCACCAATATCTCACTAACACTCCTACGGATCAAGCTGAATATTTCTAAGGCTACAATAGACTGGGAGGGGTAATATTATTAAGACAATAGTCTGTCATGCAGGAAAACATAGCCAACTACTTTCCTAATCAGATTTCTTTTCAACAGGTTGAGCTTTCCCACTGCCTCCTGAGAGCTCTGTAAACACGCACTCAGATCCTATATTACATGTGTTCCCTCTTATACCTGGAGTAGCAACAAATTCTACTCTCAGAGTCTTTCATTTTGTTTTTGGCCCTCCTGCTCAAAACCCATCCCAAGGGCCGAGATTAAATACATCCTCCTTTCAAGAAAGTTAACTATTAAGGCAGGCAAAGCCTTTTGTTTGGGGGAGAGTCCCCTCCACCCTTACAATATTTCCTCTTTTACTGAAGCTAGCCTAAGTTACATTCTTCCTTGTTCAACCAAGTAACGTCTAAGGAAATTAAAATTTCAGAATGGAGTCAGGTTAGCAGACTAGGCTAGCTTGGAGGAGGTTAGGAGAGAGTTACTATGCAGAAGAATGCCTGGGTACTAAGTCCACCAATTACCAGCCAGTACCCAGGGGCATTAACTTTTCTTGGGGAGACTCACTCTTAGGACCCTGAAAGGCCTTGTCCACAGACATCACTACTCTTAAACTCACTAGACACCTTGGAAGCTATTATTTTCCTCATTTTACAGTTCATTTTTTTCAAATTTGTTTAATTTTTAAGATTGATACAAAAATTTAAATGCAGTTCCCATTCACAACATGATGTTTTGAAATACAAATAAATAAAATGATTAAACCCATCGACATAATACATGACCTCATATACTTCACATTTTGTGGTAAGAAAACAATTTCCCTTCATTCGAAGTTCTTCAGGAATAAAATGTATCATCATTAATTACATTCTCCACATTGCTCATGCCCTTGAACTTAGTCCTTATATCTAATGGTATATGTGCACATGAAATTGATAGCTCAAGATCTGCATCTCTATTATACCTTTATGTGTGCAGATGCATGATGCATTTGTAGGTGAGGAGGAACTGAATTGGCAAAGCCAGACAGAATGATTTGAAAAAAAATTCAGAATTTTAAGATAGAAAAATATATGGAGCTTTTGAACTATTTAGTAGAAAGTGGACATGGTCATCTGTGGTAACATTTTGAGTGCAAGTTTGGGAATACACAGTCCCTCTTGCACCACAGACAAATCAGTATGCCAGGCTCTACTGTCGTGCCCCACTCACATATTATCTGGCTTTCACACTGAGGACGCTTCGCAGTTTTCTACACTGATGTATCCACACCACCAAACATTGGTTTCTAAGAAAAAATCACTCAGTCTGAACTAAAATGCTCTGCAGACCATGAAGGAGAGTGACAGGGCTGTGAACACAATGGACCTTGTGAACAGTGGTTCCAGGCATCCCATCCAAACCCTGGCAGACGAATCACTTTGTTGCTGGTCTTTCATGTCAGATATAAGCACAGGAGAAACAGCTACTTGTGGCTTCATCGAAAGCTAGTGATGAACCCTGTGGAATATGAGGAAAAATGCTACCAAGGAAACAAAATGACACTTTCATTTCTATCACCTAAAGTTTAACAAATTCTCAAAATGAGGTGCTTAACTCTTTATTCTAAAGGTTAGTTTGAGAATGTCTAAATGAAAAATATGAATGCCATAAATTGAAATTAACATTAGGATCTCATCTTCTTCTATTAGATAAAATGGATAGGAGTAACAGAGTCAGACGAAGTTAGGTTTGAATATCAAAGTGTATCATTTATCTTGAGAAATTAAAAGATACATATTATGCTACGTCTAGAACTGCTAAAGTGTCAGACTTTAAATAATAAAATTATCTTATACTAATTTTTGTTTTGTTTTTCTCAAGGAAGGGTCTCACTCTAGCCTAGGCTGATCTGCAACTCACTCTGTAGTCTCAGGCTGGCCTCAAACTCACAACAATCCTCTTATCTCTCCCTCTTAAGTGCTGAGATTAAAAGCGTGTGCCACCACACTGAGTGCTATACTAAATTTTAATTAAATGAGATAGAAGAAGAAGTCAAGTCCACATACATGAATGCAAACATCACCTGCAATATATAAATGTATACACATACATACATGATTACATACATGAGGTATTATAGTGTAAGTCTGAGTCAGGTAGTCTAAATAAAGCTACTTATTTTCTTTGCCTGTTATGGTACTGAGTATCCTTATTGACATCCTCAGAAAAAAATCACTTCATTACTTAATGATAATAAAAAATTACTATAAAATTACCTAGAGGAGTTCTTTAACTTAGAGATTTATGAACTATGAAAGATATCATGCAGGGCTGGAGAGATGGCTTAGCGGTTAAGTGCTTGCCTGTGAAGCCTAAGGACCCTGGTTCAAGGCTTGATTCCCCAGGACCCACGTTAGCCAGATGCACAAGGGGCGCATGCGTCTGGAGTTCGTTTGCAGTGGCTGGAGGCTCTGGAGCGCCCATTCTCTCTCTCTGCCTCTTTCTCCCTCAGTTTGTCGCTCTCAAATAAATAAATAAAAATAAACAAAAAAAAATTAAAAAAAAAAAGAAAGATATCATGCAGAACAACTGAACTGATATAGTGTACAATTTATATTCAGTTTCATGAATCAGTTACCTTCTGCACTAAATTATTTAATTCAGTTACTTGACATGCAACTTAGTTAACATTTCACATTAAATAAATTTGAAGCAAATCACATGTACTTGAAAGTTACTTACGATTTTCTCTCAAGGAACCTAATAGGAAAACTACCTTAATGTTATCAGAGAGTAAATGAAATAAGTAAGCAACGTGATTGACATGCAGCTAGTGTGAAAATTTTTGGCAATTACTTTTTAGCTTACAGATCATAGAAAATATAGCTTTTTCCTCACAGAGGGTTGGTGGAAGGTTATTGTGTGATGCTGAGGTTCTGAGCTACAGGTCTCCTCTTCTGAACTGTGGGTTGCGCTGACCATCTCCTGAGGCCCTCATGATGTCCTTATCCCACTGACCATGGGGGTCAAATACCTTCCGACACCAGGACTGAGAATTCTCAAATTTTATCTATAGTACCTCAAAAGTTCACATTTCAGTGCCCGAGTGTTTGTTGACCATGGTAAATGATCTTCGAAATTTCCTCCAAAGTGCTCTTCTGAATCCCAGCCAAGGGTGACTCATGCCCCAGAAAAATGGTCTCTCTCTCCATGAGCCCATCTTGCAGCTTCATATCTTCATTGAGGCTCTGAGCCTGGCACCTCTTGGTGCTTCTGTCCTGTGCTCTGCTCAGCTATAGGGATGGAGGGAATCTGATACCATGACACTTCTGCTTGGAAAAGTCATTTTCAACTGGATTCTGGCTGAAAGGAATCCCCTATTATGTGACAAAGAAGTCATGATGTGCCTATCAAGTTCTGCCAAACATCAACCCACCTGGTGACCACTGCCCAGATTTCTCACACTTTATGAATCTCACTCCTGACATTTGGTGAATTGCAAATTGAAGGCCAGACTAGAAGAGTAATTATAGATAGGTACTATGGTGCCCCTTCATACTCATTTTGCAAAGCAAGCATGGATATATGTTAGCATGATTCTGAGCTCTTGTATATAATATATCACTTAAGTTTTGACAGCAAGACTAGAGGAAAAGAATTAATATTATCACCATTTTATACATGAAGAATCTTAGGCACCAAGTAATTGTATTGATGCCACGTGAATGTGGCTAGTCGGACATCAGGCATCTAATTCTGTCTTCTTTCCATTGTATTATACACTCACACTGAAAAGACCATGATGAATGTTACATAATGTTGGACATTCTCTACTTTTGAAATTGTAATTATCTATGCATATACATTTACATCCACAAAAAGAGAAACGCTAAAGCTTAACAAAAGAAGTATTTTGGACATGGCATTAGAAATAAGTGAATTGACTTGTCTTATAGCAGCTTCTCTAAAACAAGAAATAATACAAGATGCAAAAGCTCACAGGATCAGAGCTGCCTGACATTTTGTACTTTCTTTTGGCAAAAGGAGACAATGCTGGATAAGTGAGTATTTCACAAAATAGTCTTAGGAAAATTATGAGCACCTCTAGAAATCACTATATCAGTCAGCTCAAATGTCTTGATTAACACTGCCATCTAATGCCCAGTGGAGAAATCTAAACGTCCTTTAAACTGAATGTGTCCTGGCATTGTGCCCTCTGGCTTCACTTATAGAAGTGGCAGCACAAATTGTTATTATCAACGCAGATCTTTCAACTTCACCAATCATGGTGGAGACAAGTTTTGGAAGACGAAAAGATACGGGCTCTTGAACATTGCAGTTCAGCTGTAGGGAATGTTAAATTTAGGGTATGGTTGCATGGTTATTATTTTTAAAAATGATTTTTATTTTAACTTCCCAAAATGTATAAGACAAATCTAAGTCCTACATGTAATGACAGTAGACCTCAGTTTATGAAATCAATTGTGATTATGGTTTCTATTTTTTTTTCTTTTTTGTATTAATTAGTTTTGTATTCAGCAAATACAGTCAGTTTGGTACCATTATTAGGCTCATCCGTGACCTACCCCCTCCCCTTGGCCCCTCCTTGTTGAGGTATACGGGTCATGTATTGTGGAGTTAGCCCACAGTTATGGGTAAGCTAAATGTCTCTGCATATCATGACCCAACATGTGGCTCTGACATTCTTTCCGCCCCCTCTTCCACAAAATTTCCCTGAGCCATGTTGGGTTCATTTTTGGTCTGCTTCAGTGATGAGGTGTTGGGGGCCTCTGAGGCTCTGGCTCTCTGATTTGGTAGGAGTTGATTTTTCTCTGTGTTGATCTCCTTCCCCCTTGTGCTGGTATCCGGTTCATCAGGAAAACAGCACCCTTGCTTGTTTCACCAATTTTTCTTAGTTTCAGCCAGGGCCCTTTTGAGGTATGATGGGGTGGCTCTCTCCTTAGGATCTACAGCTATCTGAAAAAGAGAAGCAGATTCTCCAACGGAGAGTAAGTTAGCACCAGGACAAATGAGATAACCCTTACTTTTTTAATAGAGAATTTAATAGGTGTAGGCCCTCTTGTAGCCCACAATTGATGGTAGCTTGATATTGGAGAGTGGGCTTATGTTTGGATCTGGTTCTGACTTGTTTCCCAGCTCCAGCTATGGGTCCTATACCACTGAGGGGATCAGTTAGCCAAATTGAGAGCAGTTGGTTCCCCACCATGGCTGTGTGCCACTATTGCACCTGTGTGGGCATCACAAGTTATTTGCTGCTAAGTAGGTTAAACCATGAGTTGCTTGGACAGATATTGGTCATTTTCCCCCAGTCGCCCATGTAGCACCTTCTGGCACTACACGCGCTGACTGTCTGGGGACTGTATGATTTCTATTTAAATGTCTATGTTTTTCATATGTTTACCTCTCTTGCAGCTTCTTGAAAACTGTATTGATTTAAACAAAAATGTTTTCCCTTTGTCCCTTTAGAATAGACCAAAACAAAAAGCAGAAGCAAAATAGAGCCAAAGCCATGATGTAAAGAACAGTAATTCAATGAAGAAAACAGGTATGGGCTGGAGAGATTGCTTGGTGGTTAAAGGCACCTGTTTAAAAGTCTGACACGAAGTGGTGTGTGCATCTGGCATTCATTTGCAAGTGGCAGGAGGCCCTGGTGTGTCCATTATCCCCCTCTCTCTCTCTTCTTGCAAACTTATAGATAATTTTTTTTTCAAAAGAGCTATGACACGTGGCTGGAGAGATGGCACAGAAGTTAAGGGCACTTGCTTGCAAAGCCCTGGTTCCTTCATTGAATTACTGTTCTTTACATCATGGCCTTGGCTCTATTTAGCTTCAGCCCACATTCAATCCTCATCCACTCATGTTAATCAGAATGGGCATTCATTTGCAGCAGCAAGAGACCTAGCATGACCATATACACACAAATAAATAAAATTTAAAACTGTCAAAGGTATGATAAGTACAATGTGTATTCACATTCACACATATGTTTAGACTTGTGTGTCAGCTGGAACCAAAAGATTGGTAGCAGAGGCCAGTAAGCTGGGAAAAGGCTATAGGGGAGGGAGGAGAAGGAAGGACTTTAGGGGATGGTATTGTATGTATATATGTAACTAGAAGAACAGATCACAGGGAGTGGAATGGCCTGAGTGAGGCCAGGGGAAGAGACCGAGTAAGAGAAGGGTGAGGGGAGGGTCATTCAAAATTCAAGATATTCTGAATAAGACATATGAAAGCCTACTTTTTTGGATAATGGTACATCCAGAAGCCATAGATTGTTACTAGAAAATTTTCAGTGATGGGGATGGGATACCTACCAATGAGTTATTGGCTAGGGAGGTCCCTGCTGCCTCCAAACCATTACAGGCTTTGGCCAAGACCCTTGGTTTCCCAGGAGTAACACATGGTAAGACCATATTGGTGAAGACTTCATGTATGTGGGCAGCAAGATCACTGAAAATTCAAGCTGGTGCTGATCTGAAAACCTTCTCCATGTAGACCATCCAACAGTAAGCTGGAAGAAGCTGCACTGCATGCATCCCTTTGGGACACAGAAGTCATCAGTGGTGAAAACAGTGGACACTGGAAGCCTCAAGTTTGGCCAGACAGGCCAAATGACCAAACGTGTGCAATAGTGGCATGTCTGCTCTGGGGGAACCAACTGCTCTCTAATTGGACTGGAGGCCCTCTCTATAGGAAGGAATTCATGCCTCGTACTGAAAACCTAATCAAAATCCTATGGCAGCGGAGGCCATGAGCCTTGGGGGTACAGAGCCTGTTCTTGTCTGGATAAATGCATATATTATTCTGACCAAATTGCCCTGAAAGCACTACACTTAGTGTTCATACTCATATACTAATGCTACTTTCACTTTTGGTTAGAGAAGTGCCGGCTCCCCCCCCCCCCCCGACAGGTAGTGCTGAGGAAGGACCAAGCCCCCTGGTTCCTCCCAAGGAGTTGAGGAGGAGGATGAGTGTTGTCGACTCAGAACCTCTCCTGGTCACCGGAGAAAAACCACACTGAGTCGGGAGTCTTGTCAAAGCAGGAACTTGCTTTATTGTTACAGGCGGTTGCCTATATAATGTTGAGAATGAGGGTGGAGATTTTAGGATGGGGGGAGAGGTAAGGGCCAATAGTAAACTGCGACTATTGAAATGATTGGTCCCAAGTGCACGTGCGCAGGAATTCCAACTCCTACGCAGAAGTAACAGGCAAGAAGCCATTAGGCGTCTTGCTGAGTCATAGCTGGCCAGAGACAGGTCGCCAAACTTTAGCTAGGCTCAGGAAGTTCCACTAGGCCTCGCGTCCAGGCCTCTCAAGGCCCAACAGAGAAGCTTCTCTTTTCAGATGGTGATGATCACTGAGATGACAAAAAAGGCATCACAGTGCTGAGAAGAAGTGACAGAGGAGTGCTCACCACTGAAACATCTCTGTCACACCCTCCAAGGCTCTGCGGCCTTTGTGGAAGAGGTAGCGGAAAGAAGGTAAGAGCCAAAGGAAGGGCATCACTCCTTACAATGCAATTGCCCAGACAGAAATTGACCTTGATATCCATGGCCTCGCAGTGCCTAGCAATACCTTCACAAGTACCTCATAACAGGAGAAGAAAAGACGGACATATCAAAATAAAAGAGAGACTAATGGAGAGAGGGAGGGGATATAATGGAGAGTGGAGTTGTGACACGGAAAATGGGGGAGGGGAGGGAAATATCATGGTTTATTGTCTGTAAGCATAGAAGTTGTCAATAAAAGTTGTTTTCTTTAAAGGCACTTGCTGAAAAGCCTGACACAATGTGGTATGTGCATCTCTGTCTCCCTCTTTCCTTGCAAGTTTGTAAGTATGTTTTTTTCAGAAGATGTATAACACTAGGCTGAAGAGATGGCACAGCAGTCAACAGCACTTGCTTGCAAAGCCTGTCAGCCCAGATTCAATCCTTATCCACCTATGTTAATCAGAATGGACATTCCTTTGCAGCAGCAAGAGACGTAGCATGACCATACACACACACACAAATAAATAAAATAAAATAAATCTGTCAAAGGTAGGATAGGTACAATGTGTGTTCACATTCACACATATGTGTAAGTATATTTTTTCAATATTGAATATTCCTGGATTATTTCTCAATACTCAATTGAAAATCATTTCCTAGTATAAATCAATAGGGTAAACCCAAATTTATATATTTTTACTGAGGTAATAGTTTTTTTTAAAACATTCTAGTTCATTTACTAAAAAGTTACAGAACTTTGGCTACATCTCAAAAACTTCCTGTTTTACATGTTAATCTTTACTTAAAATTTAAGGTATTCTACATATTCCCTCTTTATAACCTCGGTCAGGTACACACTAAGTGTCCTTTATCCAAAATATTTGGCACAGAAGTGCTTCAGACTTAGCATTTTTCAAATCTCAGAATGTTTGGATCCATATAATGAGATATCTTGGGGATATAATCCTAATCTAAACATAAAATTCAGTGCTTCATACATATCTTATTCACATAGCCTAAAGGCAATTTATGTGAATTTTGAATAATTTTTTTTATAACACAAAGTTTCATGAGAGGATTTTGCTTATAGCATTACATTGGCACTGAAGAAATTTTGGATTTTTAAGCCTTTTGTATTTGACTACTTGGACGTTTATAATAGTATTCTCTTTGTGTGACTTCCAAAAATTATATCTCCATCTGCTCAACATGAGTGAGCAATTCTTATATAACTACAGCTCTAATAGCCACATGCATTTTCTACCTAGAAGAGTCCAATTCATGGTAAAACTCATTTTATCTTTCCACTTCCTCAAAGTGAGAATGCTTCAGTTAGTATAAACCACAAGTGGACCACCGGTTCTTCAGTTTCACAAGGACAATTCCCACACGATGAGGGGCTCCTCTCTGAGCCCCTGTGGCACGTGGAAGGAAATCTTGTGGCATGGCAGGATGGCATCTCAGCCAGGACATCTGACTCCTAGGTGGGAGGTGAGCTGGCCAGTGTTTATCTACCTGTCTTCCTGTGCTCCTCTTGGTTCTCAGGCTGATCATCTTGCTGTCCTTACAGACTGGCAAAACCAGCATAGTTACTGTTTTATTAAGGGGAAAAAACTTATTTAGGACTACACCCGTTCCTATATACAGGCTGATTCCATCCTTTGTAAATATCTAGAAAAACAGGAAAAGATGCAATCTATATAAATTGAAGACACTTTTGAAAAAGGTTTGAATTAATTTGTAAATGAGATTCTGAAATCTGATTTCTAAAATGATGTCAAGTTAGTAACAAAGCAGCAATTTTTTTTTTTTCCAGAATCACAAAAGGTTTAGTGTCCATTCAACCTCTACTGTTCAAATCAGTTTTAGGTTGACACAGTCCAAATCACTTGCTGGAATATTTGGAATTGAGCAAAAATAAAAGGAAATAGCTTGACCTGACATTAATTAATATAATGTTGCTAGGAGAAATTTAGCATGCTAGTTGCAACATAAAGGTTCTTGAGATTTAACCTTCTGGTATAAATAACTTCTAACCAACCTTCAGCAACTCTATGTGGAATTCTTAAAATGCAGAATTAACACTATTGTAATAGTGGCTGTGATCCAAGAATGGGAATGATGCAGACCTTCATCTTCACAGAGATAAATAATGGGCAAAGGAAGTTACCATATTAGCAAGACACTTGTTGCACATGAAATAAACCAATTCACCTGCATTTAGATAATTTATACACAAACCATCATATACAAAGAAAAACAATTATACTGGGATCCATTCAAATAAGCACAATAGTAGTTGCCTGGGAAAAATAATTCTGATTGTATCATTAAATTTAACACATTCACTTTAGGCACCAAGCATAGCCCTCCAGTGGATACTTTATCACAGGCTTAATGTAAAGAGTGTAAGAAAAAAAAAAAAAACTTGCAAGCTAATTATTTTGCCATCTAAGTCTCTCTTCACTATGTGGTTGGAATATTGTGAAAAAAAATCAGCATTGTATTCCTCAATACAGCCTTAAATATAATACATAAAAATAACTCATATGTGAAAATTAAAATCAATCTCATGAAGATCATAGAGAGATTAATTTTAGTAATTTGGTAATAGTTTCAATATATTTTGGTTAACCAATTAAAAAAATAATGTGGAAAGACAAGAAAGGATAAAAAGAAGAGGGATTTTATGAGTTCAGGTTAGTGAAATTCATTGACTTTAAAATTCAGAGTCTATAAGGATCCAATTACTCTTCAGACTCAGCAAAAAGAAACTTAAGTATAGGAAACTTGGAAAAGCTTGCTGCCCTGAACCCTTAACCATGAACTAAAATACACACTAGTATTCAGTGTTCAGAATCATTGTCCATAGTTTGAGAAAATTATCTCTTCTATTTTTTCCCTAATGTTCTATCCTAAGGAAAACAAGAGCTCATGTTTGGTATAGAGGTCCCAGTCTTTGCTATAGTTGCCCCTGTGACAAACCCCTCAAGGCATTTTGATGTTCTCCTAGAAATATCAATATAGTTCCCACTTGTGTATTTTTTTATTTCCTACAGCAATATTTATTTACCTTAGCTATTTTTTAATTTAATTTCTTTTTTTTTTTTTTTGCAATGCTGAAAACCAAACCTAGGACTTGCTTTCACAGCCTAGGCAAGATATAGCCCCAACCTCATCTTAGCTATTTAATAAGCATTTATTAAATAAGAAAATAAATATAAATAAATTCACCAATCACTTGGAACTGAAAGCTACAATGATAGGTTACCCTACATGGTATCCAAGGAGATAACTATAGATAACTATAGAGATAACTATAGAAATAATGAGACAAAGAACAGCTGTGTATAGACCCAAGCTATTTGGAAATAGGTTCGTGAGTGAGAGTAGATCTGTCCTTCCTTGTATATAGTAGAATTCTGCCCATGTTCTGAAAGTAACTGGGAATAGTCATAAATAAACAAAAAAACTTAAAGCTGCTTCTAGCCTGTAACCATACAGTCCAAGCAACATGGTCGAGCGTCAAGCATCAGTAGAATGTTGATCAGGAAACCTGGATTCTAGTATAGGTTCTCCTTCTGTTAAGCAGTATGGCATTTCACATGCCTCACCGGCCTGCATCTCCATCCTCTGTTCTGCAGAAAGAATACAGGTGTAGGGTTAGCTACTGTAGACGCTATAGGAGCTCATCATGGTAGACACTCATCATGGCAGCACATTGTTTTAGCTGCTCTCACCATGACATAAATACTATTTCTCCATTCTTTTAAAAAAATATTTTATTTACTTATTTGCAAAGAGAGAGAAGAGAGAGAGAGAGAGAGAGAATGGCTGTCCCAGAGCTTACAGCCACTGCAAATGTTCTCCAGATGGATGCACCACTTTGTACATCTAGCTTTATGTGGGTACTGGGGAAATGAACCAGGGTCATTAGGCATTGCACGTGAGCGCCTTAACTGCTGAGCCATCTCTCCAGCCCCTATTTCTCCATTCTTTGAGCTTGGACTAGAATTGTGACTTCCAGGGACAGTGTAGCAAAAGGACCCTGTGTATAAGTTTCAAGAGGCCTTGCAGCTTCCACTCTTGCTCTGACAATCCTCGTGGCAAGCAAGCCTGAACTGACTGCATGGAACACGGCTCACAAACTTTCTCTGTGAAAATTCAGATGAGTTTATGTATGTATGTATGTATGTATGTATGTATGTATGTATGTATGTATATATAGGTTTTTTTGAGGTATGGTCTCGCTTTATCCCAGACTGACCTAAAATTCACTAAATAGTCTCAGGCTGGCCTTGAACTTACATTGTTCCTCCCACCTCTGCCTCCCGAGTGCTTGGATTAAAGGTGTGCGCCACCACGCCTCCTTCAGATGATAAACATTTTAACCTTTAGTGTCCATAGAGTCTCTGTCAGAACTATTAGAGTCTGTCATCTTTGTAATAAAGAAAATAATAGACAAACATATATACAAGATTACTTCAATAACTTCGTGTGTGGAATTGTCCAGGGAGCCCAGTAGAGAATAGCTGAAATTTACTGAGCTGAAAGGCTGCCCACTCAGTCCCACCTCATGGCCAACTTGAAAAATCTGAAGTGAAGGGAAATGTTGGTTTCATGTCTCTAAGTGATTTATAACACTGCAAAGCACAAAAGCCAAGCCATATGAAAACACATTCCAGTGTTCATTATGGGCTTCATTTCTCCTGCTGCTCTGAGGTTGCTAGGGACAGAAAAGGGCTCCCTTCTCTAGGAAACCACCTTTCCTGGGAGATGACCCTCTGCCAAAGGGGCTGACCCCAGAAAGGGGGCCCTGCCTCAAAGGAGGAACCACTCAACTCAGGTCCCACAGACTCCTGGCCAGGGAGAAGCAATTTCCATCTGAAACACTGCTTCACGTGACGCACTTTCCTACCCTGTCTTTCATCTTCCTGTGCCTTCTGCATGGACTCTGTCATGAGCCATCCACACAAACATCTCAATCCAAAATTGTGTGTGTAGGAACCTAAGGGAACTTTTAAGATTTATTTTATTATCCATCACAATCAGAAAACAAGTTGAGTTAAAAGTTTGATATTGCTAATATGTAGGACAATGGAATATGCCCAAACTAAGCCCTGACAAGGAGACTATTCTACCACCGCAATGTCTTGTCTGAATGTAGTCATGTATGGCAGGTAAGGGAAACTAAAAAATTTGATTCTTGATCATTTTACTCCACGTAATTATTAATTTAGTTAAGTCAACTATACTCAAACACGTATTTGCTATTTTAAGCTATCCAGATTTATGAACATATGATTAATATGTGAATTTATTGCTAAAAACCACTTCCATTGTACCTACACCCAGAACCACAGCACTGCTTAATGTTAGTCCTAAATCCTGCCGTTTTTATATCTTCATTGTTTCACTCATGAAAAGAAAATATATTAATTGGGCTGGAGGGATGGGTCAATGTTAAGGCACCTGTCTGCAAAGCCAAAGGACCCAGGTTCAATTTCCCAGGAGCCAAGTAAGCCAGATGCACAAGGTGGCGCATGTGTCTGGAGTTTGTTTGTAGTGGCTGAAGGCCTTGGCGTGCCCATTCTCCTTGCCTATCTGCCTCTTTCACTCTCTCTCAAATAAATAAAATAATTTTTTAAAAAAGAAAATATATGAATCTACCATACCAAGTGAACATTGGGTCTAATAATGAAACCATACACATAAATTACACTTAATCACTGGGTGAATATATGTGTGTGTGTGTGTGTGTGTGTGTGTGTATATATATATATATATATATATATATATACATATATATATACATATATATATATAATATAATATATGTGTATATATATAGTATATATGTGTATATACACATATATATACTATATAAGCATATTATACCTATCATTGTCATTATTCAAGCAACATTCTGAGTTTTCTGAATATCAAAAAGAAGGGATTCTTCTATCAGCAATTTACTTGCAAACTGAGAATTGGGTAGCAGGGCAAAAGAGAAACTGAAGGAAATCTGAAGAAAAAGTAATGAGAGCAGCAGAGTTTCTCTTTCAAGAGGAGAGAAATGAAGGGGTGTCACAGAGGAAATGTTAATAACTAGCAGGGTGACGATGGGGAAAGAATCTCAGGGAAGTGTGCGAAACAGGAAGACAGTACGCCTAAATCTAGAAGGCAGAAGGGAAAGTAGGTAAAATAGAAAATGCATTTATTGGTCTGTAGAAACCCTCAGAAAGAGAGTCTGGTGAAAAATAACATTAGGGATACCTTGCCAACCATTCAAAGGAATTATACAACCTTAGACATTTAGAAAACATTTCAATGCTCATGGTATTTTTTGTTTTTTGTTTTTTTCACCCCGCCCCACTCAGTAATGGTATCCGAACTGAAATGATTCTACCACATTTACTTGCTTAATGGAGGGAGAAAAGGAAGGAGAGAACATCTCAAAATATAGGGTTCTTTTGTAATCATTCAAAGTATCTATCTCCTCATCTACAAATGAGATCTAGCTATATTTCAATATTCAATAATTCTAAGGAAAAAAAAAAACCTGAGTTTTTACTGCATAAATACTAACAGGAGGAAACATCCTAAATGGCATTTTAATGTCAAATTGCTATTTGTAACCTTAACATACAACTTAGCAAAGCAAGACTTTCTGCATTGCCTCAAATCATAAACCAAAAGTACTCAAAAATAGCTAACTTGGTACAGCTGGGGAGAGATCTAAAGATGTATATTAATCTAATGACTGTTTAGTGTGGGAAATTATACCTTAAATAATGTATGTGAATTTGGATATTCATTAAGGTTTTATAGCATTCCACAATGAGTTATTTTAAGATTAAGAACTAAAAATAGTGGCATTTTCTTTCACAAAAATCATCTCAATGGCAAGGCATAATTAGTGAGCACACTACTTCCATGTCAGGCTTACACAAGGTGAGAGTTAGTTATAGAGACTAATATGACACTTTGAGTTCAAAGATGTGATCTGCAGGGAATAAAAAAGTGCCAGATTGAAAAAGGAATCAATGGATACATTTCTCAAATCAGCAGGAAAGTGTAGGGAAGAGTTGCTTTTTTTTCTTTTCTCAGAATGGGGAAAATGGGATTGGGAGATCAGGTCAGATTGGGCCATCCCCGCCTGGGTGTGGGGTAGGAGGGGGAACCGGTTCTGGCTGGAGGCTAGGGAAGGAAAGGTGTCCCCACTCCCTCTCTTCCTTCCTTTCTCCTTGCGTAGTCTGGGGCCAGGTGCCCAGGACGCGTCTTTTACCCAACCGTCTCCAGGTTTCCTTGGCCCTCCTTTGGTGTGACTGCCAGACGAAAAAGGAGGTTGGTGTTCTGTCCGAGGCTGCCTCCCTCCATCCCTAGGGAAGAGTTTTCTGATACATGTAGTCTGCATCAAGAGCCAGAGGTGACCAATGGGACAGTGGAAGCCAGAAGGCTAAAGATAAGGAGGGAGCAGGGTCTCAGAGCAGGCAGAAGCCACGAGATTGCTATACTCCCATGGGAGGAACGTGTCCTGAAAAGGCAGAGGAACAAGTGGTCCTCAGATATAGAAGGTTTGCAAGTGAGGAAGGAGACATAACTACCCTCTGGCTGTGGTTGTTTCCCACGGTTCCTTCTCGCTACCCGAACATGGGAAGGCTTCCTGGTCTCGGGTTCCTCAAATCCCAGTCTCTGTGCCCCAAGCCCTATTTCCGTTTTAATATCATTCTGTGTGAGTCCATGAATCGAACTGGGTTCCAAGATTCATATCTGACCTAAATTCCACAAAATTACTAAGGATATTCTCATCTGTATAAATCTTGATTTCCCCTTGCTGACCCTTACTTCCATGGTTGTAGCAATTTATTCAGACAAAAATCAAAATTTTTGTCATTTGTGTATTGTTGTGGTGGTATAAAACATATCTTATCCCTTTACTTTCAATGTAAAATATTTTCTTTAATTGCTCACATACTTAAACATCAATACATTATATAATATATAATTAATTATGCATAGTTCTGTTAACATATCATGAATATAAATAATTGTATATTTACCATTATATTAATGACCATTTAACAGAATCAAAATAAGTCAGCATGTTGCTATCTAAACTAAATACTTTTTTTTTTTTCAGGGTAGGGTCTCACTCTAGCCGAGGCTGACCTGGAATCCACTATGTAGTCTCAGGGTGGCCTCGAACTCATGGCAACCCACCTACCTCTGCCTCCAAAGTGCTGGGATTAAAGGCGTGCGCCACCACGCCTGGTTTAAACTAAGTACTTTTAAGAGCACTATAATGACTGCTTGATAATCATGAATTTAGAGTTTGAAATTTCTACTAAAAAGCAAGAAAACTATTTTACATAATTATTTTACTGCCAAATATTACCCTTTGTAATTATAATAAAAGGATACTGGATCTGGAAAGGGATGAAAGGATTAGACTTAGTGACGTAACCCAGGCCCAGAAAGCCAAATGTCGCATGTTCTCTCTCATATGTGGATCCTAGCCACAAATATTTGGACTTCTATCTGAGTTGAAATAAAAATCAGTAGCAGAGGCCAGTAAACTAGAAAGGGGGATGTAAAGGAAATAGAAAGGGAGGGAGGGGTACTTAAGATGGCACTGTAGATATGTAAGTAGAACAGATTACTGGAGTGGAAAGGCCTAAGTGTAGTTAGGGGAAGAGATTGAGTAAAGGAAAGGTGGGGGAGGGCTAATCAAAATCTAAGAGGGTGTGAATAAATCACATGCAAACCTACTTTTTTGAACATTGGCACACCCAGAAGGCCATAGATTGTTACTAGAAAATTTTCACTGCCAGAGATGGGATACCTCCCAGCGAGTTGTTGACCAGGGAGGTCCCTGATGCCCCCAAAACATTATAGGCCATTGCCAAGACTCTTGGTTTCCCACCAGGAATAGATGGTAAGACCCTATTGCTGAAGACTCCACATACTCAGGCTGTAAGGCCACTGAGAAATCCTGCTGGAACTGAGCTTAGAACCTCTCCATGTAGACAGCTGACAGAAGGCTGGAAAAAGCTATGCTACATGCAGTTCCATGGGAGAGAGCGAAATCACCAGTGGAGATACTCAACAGTGGACACTGCAACCTTAAATTTGGCCAGCCAGGCCAAATAAGCCAACATATGTGATAGTGGCAAGTCTGTTATGGGGGAAAACAACTGCTCTCTAATTGAACTGGAGGCCCACTCCATGGGAGGGAATATATGCCTAATACTGAAAACCTATGACAGGGGCTGGAGGGATGGCTTAGCGATTAAGTTGTTTACCTGCAAAGCCAAAGGACCCAGGTTTGATTCCCCAGGACCCATGTTAGCCAGATGCACAAGGGGGCGCAAGTGTCTGGAGTTTGTTTGCAGTGGTTGGAGGCCCTGATGTGCTAATTCATTCTCTCTCTCTCTCTCTCTCTCCCCCCCTTCTTTCTCTGTTAAATAAAATAAAATATTTAAAAAATATATGACGGGGAATTAATGAGCCCTAGGGTGTACGTCTGCTGGTGTCTGGCCAAATGTACATACTATGCTCACCAAACTGCCCTGTAAGCACTTCTCTCTCTCTCTCTCTCTCTCTCTATATATATATATATATACATATATATTTTTTTTTTTTCAAGGTAGGGTCTCACTCTGGTCCAGGCTGACCTGGAATTAACTATGTAGTCTCAGGGTAGCCTTGAACTCATGGCAATCCTCCTACCTCTGCCTCCCGAGTGCTAGGATTAAAGGCATGTGCCACCACACCCAGCTTAATGTTCATATCCATATATTATTAATGCTACTCTCACTTTTGATTAGAGAAGCTTCTCTTTTCAGATGGCAGTGACTTAGAAGGCAGCATGGTGCTGAGAAGAGGTGACAGAGGAGTGCTCAGCACTGAAACATCTCTATCACACCTTCCATGGCCCATTGTGGAAGATGTGGTGGAAAGAACGTAAGATCCAAGGGAAGGGTAGGACTTCTTACAACACACTCTTTCAGACACCAAATGGCCTGGAGATCCATGACCTCCCAGTGTCTGACACTACCTACACAAGGCCATCATAATAGAGGAAAAGATGTTGACATCAAAATAAAAAAGACACTGATTAAGAGGGGAAAGAGTATGATGGAGAGTGAAGTTGAAAAGGGGAAAATTGAGGTGAGGGGATTACCATGGTTTATTGTCTATAATTATGGAAGTTGTCAGTAAAAAAAAATTTAGAAAAAAAGGTACACTACTTTTCTAATTGATAAAATGAATTATTTTCAATTGATAGTCTTTATTGGAACATGTAAAATATTTGGAAGCAAATGGATGGTAAAAGGCTATTTTGATTCTAGGATGTATTCACCTATTAATTCCATACCAATTTAGGTAAAATTTATGTTCTTGTGAAACTGAAGTTTCTAATAGTATCTTAACTTTTCCATTGGGAACCTAGTGGTCACTTGCAAATAGAATATGGAACAAAGGCTAATTAATAAAGAGGACTTCCCTGGTGCTCAAAATTTGTGTTTCAATATCAATGATCATATAAATTCCCAATGACTAGAACATGGTTTAACTAGACATTATTTTTCATTCTAATTTTATTTTTGACTGTTTTAAAACAGAAATAAAAGACTTTACATGGAAAAAACCCACAAAGGTCACTCGATTTCCTTTACATTGTTGAGTAATCTTTTAAATATTTTAATGAGCAATGATGTCCGTTTTCTCCACTGTAATCACGTTATCCTATTAAACCTCTTTTTATTACTGATGTTAAAAATTAAAGTAACCCAAAAATGACCTGCAAATCACTTCCATATGATTATAATTTCAAGTTTTATAAATGGAGAAAAATTCTGTTAGAATCTGATTTTCATGACACAGAGTATTGGGTTCCATGAATATTCATATTATAGGTTTTTATAATGTGGTAGGATGTATACACATATACACATACTGCGTAGCACAATGCCAAATACATCCAAGGAGAGTTATCATTGAATCTTACTGCTGTATTTAGGAAATATCATGTACCATGAGTTGTTATGCTGAGGCATCCCCACAAAACTGGTCACTTAAACAACACACACCCATTATCTCACAGCTCTATAAATCATTAATCCAACACAGGGTTCACCAGGTTAAAACCAAAGGGGCTGCATTCCTTCTCTCCAGCTTTAGGGGAAAAACCTGTTCTTTGCCTTTTCAGCTTTTAGAGGCCACTTGCATTCCTTGGTTCATGGCTCCTTTAATCTACCTTCAAAGCTACCAATGAGGGATTGAGGCCTCACATCACATCTCTCTGATTACTGCTAGAAAATGTTTTCTACTTTTAGGGACTCACATGGCTAAACTAGGTCCACAAAGACAATAACAGATAATCTTCCCCATCTCAAGGTCTATAGCCTTAATTACATCTGAAAAATCCCTTTTGCCAAGTAACACAGGTTGTAGGGATTGGAGCATGCTCAACTTGAAAGAGCTATTCCCCTGCCTACTAAAGGTGTGGTGGGGTCAGATGGAAGGCTGGGTGTAGCCATAGCTACTGCTTGTATTGGACTGTCCAGCTAACATACAGGTCAATTCTCAGGCCTTCCTCCATCCCATGAAAGCATGCTTATAGTAAATTCTATTGTTAGAAGCACGTAAGAAATTAGTATACAAATAAATTCAGATTTTAAATAAGTCCAAAATACTTAAACTTCAATTATCCTCATAATACTATATCCCAGGCTTACAACTCCCTGTAGCATTGCTGGTTAGCCATTTTGGATTCTCTGTGAAGGTCACAGTTTTAGCAAGGTAACATGATGGGGCATTTTCAGGTGGAGAAATTAAATGGATGCCTCTAAGTGGATCTACATATGTAGTTTAGTCTTGCCATGGTCTCTCTAATGAACAGAGATAATACAAACAAGTCAAGTAAATCATATGGCCACTATGTTCAAAATTTTTCAAAAGAATTTATCTAGTAAAAGAAGTAATATAATGGCCATTACAAAAAGCAATGAAATAGAATGTGCAATTTGACCAAGTCTTAAAATCAAAAAATTTACAGTTTACAAATATTTCTGTTATGTGGTATACCTGTGAAGTTGTGAACACTACATCAGGCACTAGGAACCTAAGTAGATTTTACACACACACGCACGCACGCACGCATGTCTGCACACGCGCCACCACCACCACCAGCACTCAGGCTACCCTACAATGGAGGTGACAATCCAGAGATTACCATCCAAACCCCTCATTTAAGCAATAATGGAAGTGAGTTTTTGAATATTTAAGTGCAATTGGCTCTATCTTTGATACATGACTCACCTCCATATCCTCTCATGTAGAATACATTAGCAAGATTAGGTTCTGAGATTAGGGACATCAGAGCCCTCAGCAGAACACTGGCTCCAATTATCTTCATAATTTCAAGCGAGAAAAGTGGTGCAAAGACACCAAGCACATGAGTTTCACTAGAGAAGCAAGCACGGAAAATAGCTAGATTCCTTCAACAAACACGAATGTCCATCCCAGCCCAGCAATGATAGGTTGTGAGCTTCAGCAAGCTGTTTCAACGTTCTTTTTGTTTTGCTTATAAAAGATGGATGGCAGTTTTTAATTGATGTGAAAGAGAGAGCATGAATATGGGGGTCGCAGGGTATCTTGGCCTGCAAACTCCAGATACATGCGTCACTTTGTGCATCTGGCTTTATGTGGGTACTAGGGAATCAAACCCCAGTAGTCAGGCTTTGCAACCAAGCTCCTTTCACTACTGAGCCTCTACTCCAGTCCTTTGCTTCAACTTTCTAAACTCAAGTACTTTGAACTAAGTAAACATGGAGGCAATATGCCAGAGAATGTAAGAAGCACACTTCAGGGTCAGAATTTCATTGGTTTGAGTCCTGGCTTTTCCATCTTAAGTCTAGGAAACCTTGAGCTTGCTGGATCCTCTAAAATTAATCGCATTAATATGGAAATGACAGTATCAGCCCTAAAGGCTTCCTGTAAGTAGTAAGTAAAATAATGGAGGATTCAGGATCATATCTGAGGAATGAGTATTACTGAAATTTAATTTGCATAGAATCATAAGAAAAATATTAATTTATTAAAAATATTTAAAATTACATGTCTTGTTAAAATTATATTAAAATACATGAGTATTATCACAAATTAATTTGCAAAACATAATAATAAATGAAAACTAGTTTGCATGTTAAAGGAAATGTCCTTGTTATGAACGTTTGTGTTCCCTCACAATTTATATGTTTTCCTCAACCCAAAGTAATATATTGGGTGCTGGAGATGGGAATTATTGTGAGATAGTTAAGCCATAAAAAGTGGAGCCCTTATGATTGCATGATTAAGACATGTAGACTTATAAAAGAGGAGAGAGATATAGCCATAATTCCTTCAATACTGTGAGGACTCAGAAAACAGTATCACTTAATCAGAACCTGTGTCCTCTCCAGCAACTAAATCCCATCAGGCTCTCAGCTGCCAGACTAGGTATGAGAAATGGTAGCTGCTTAAAAGCTACCGATGGGCTGGGGAGATGGCTCAGTGGATAAAGTGCTTGTCATGCAAGCATGAGGACCTGAGTTCAGAGCCCCAGAAACTACCATGTAAAAGTTGGACACAGTAACATAGTAACACAAGCACGTATTAAACCAGTAGGCCTATCACAAGGTTATGAAGCAATACAGGAGAATACCCACAGGAGCTCATGGGCCAGCTAACCTGGCAACAGTGATGAACAACAATGAGCAAAGAGGGATCCTGCCTCATGCAAGGACGAAGACAAGGACCGGTACCTCAGCATGAGCTCCACACATACCTATTGTGGCATGCACAATCACGAGTGCACACATGCATGTGCACAACACACACACACACACACACACACACAAAGCTAATGTCATTCTTATATTTTATTTGGAAACTTATGGATGTTTGCATTTAGTACTTTACATTTACAAAGTTTCCAAAACCATAAACCCTGCTCTTGTGCCCTAACAACTCCTAAGATTAGTTTTTCCCTGTTTTACAAAGTGGGAATTTGACTTTGGAAAGGTGAAAATGGTTCAGGTTAATGTATTAGAGTGGGAATGGAGGAAGAATTCAAATTCAGTGACCCCTGGCTCTCCACTCACCGCTTTACCTGCTAAATTATGTCACCTTGACAGTTTAACAGCACACTGGAAACATTTTCAAGAGAAGAATATTTATGTACACAACTCCTGGCACCATAAATATTTGTCTGAATTTATCCTGCTTCAGGCCAATCAACACCTTATGAAACTTGTGATTTAAAATACGTGGAGTTTTATTCATGCAATGTTAATATAATGGAAAACAATCCAGTATCTTGGGCAGGAACGATTTTTGTAGGCATTAGCAGGAGGCACACAACATAAACTTTACCTTTCTCGATGCTTTTAAACAACTAAGATAGTTTTAAAGCGTGTGCACTTCTCTATCATGTAAGTAGTAAAACAAGTACTGATAAGCAAGATTTGTAAGAAAAATAGACCTGGAGCATTTTGGTTCCATTGAGTGGAGTACATACAAACTCTGACAAGTGGTGAAGGAAGTTACCAACACACATTCCTTTCATAGTGATAGAACATTCTGTACAATTCCAAATCACCCTTTAACCTTTGTGAAAAATTAATATGGAAGTGGAGTGTGTTGAACATTACGGTGTAATAAAGGCAAACATAACAGAGCTTACTCGTTCATTCCCAACCTGAATAGTATGAAACAAGGCCACACAGGTGCATTTCACGGCACTTTCCTTCTGGCCTAGTTGACAGAAAAATGTCTTTATTTACTGCTACCTTTTCAAAAAGAGCAATCTGGATTTCCTATTGCAATGTTTTTTTTTTACTGATGATGTTCTACATGTGTATGATGTATTTTAGTCATAATCTGCTGCCACTACCTTCTCTTGTCTCCCCTCCACATCCTCCTTCCACTGAACCCCTACTAATTGTTCTACTACCTTGACATATTTTTTTTTCCCTGTGAGTATAACACACTGAGCCTAATTTAGGTTACCTACATGAGCATGGGTGAGCAATTATTCACCAAAGCATGTACAATTTACCAGTGACTGACTACACCATTGCAGAAAACGACGCCCATTCTCACAGCGACGTTCAACTGCCCATAACTCCTCAGAGAGGGATGGAGGCCTCAGACTTTCCTCCATCATCCACGGCCACAGCCTTGTGCAGATATTGTAGACATTTTGTGCAGGCAATAGCAGTCGCTATGAGGTCATGAACGCAATGATCAAATCATGTCCAGAAGACAGCATTCCACAGCACTCCTCCCCATCCTCTGGCTCACACTCTTTCCCCTCCTCTTGCAAAATGGTCTCTGAGCCTTTGTGGGTTAGGGGTGTTATAGAAGTCTCACTTTGCACTAGGCACTCCATAGGCACTTATTCACAGCACTTCGATGAGTTTTAAATTTTTAAAATATATTTTATTTATTTATTTATTTTTATTTGAGAGAATGAGAAAGAGGTAAGAGAGAGAGACAGAGAATGGGCACTCCAGTGCCTCCAACCACTGCAAACAAACTCAAATGCATGTGCCACCTTGTGCATCTGGTTTACGTGCATAGTGGGGAATTGAACCTGGATCCCTAGGCTTTGCAGGCAAGTGCCTTAACTGCTAAGCTATCTCTCCGGCACCCACTTTGATGACTTTTGAGTGTCTCCAGTAATCACTGCCAACTGCAATCTGGATTGCTTTTGTCATATGCTGAATTGAAAGAAAAAATACAACTAACAAGTATCTATTATATTTTTTTGCTTGAGTATATATTCAGTACCAAATGTCATTCATAATAATATTCACAGTAGCTTTCTCTGCTCTCCAAAATTTGATAGTCCAATGAGGAAGAGAAAATTTAAACAGAAAGCTTTGATACATTATGATAATAGCTACGTGTAATAGACAGCCTCAGATCGCGGGGAAGTGCCTCCAAACCAGGCAGAGTATATTGGAGAAATGACATTTATTTGAAGCTTACAGATCCAGGGGAAGTTCCTTAATGGCAGAAGAAATTGGCCCCCTTTTCACAGGACACAGCAGAGAAAGAGAGAGAAACCACAAGCCATACCTACATCACCGAAAAGCCAGGAAGCACTCTTCAGGCATGCCAGGCAGAACTCCAGCATGCTGCATATCTTCAGACTGGAATTTCAAATCCACCCCCACACCTTAGGGCTGGACCCCAGGATCCACCCACAGTGCCACCCCTTCCAGCCAGGTGACTACAGGTCTAAATTGCAAACTTTAATAAAACCCCAAAGATATTCGGGGCCATCCATTCAAGCTACCACATTAAGGAAAACAATATGAGGACTGGAGAGATGGATTAGTGGTTAAAGCACTTCCCTGCAAAATCAAAGGACCTCAGTTCAGTTCCCCAGGACCCACACAAGCCAGATGCACAAAGTAGCACATGTGTCTGGAGTTCATTCGCAGGTGGCTGGGGGACCTGGTGTGCCCATTTTCTCTCTTTCTCTCTACCTGCCTCTCTCTCTCTCTCTCTTTCTCTGTCTCTCTCTGAAAAATAAATAAATAAATCCCAAATTCAAATGCTAGGCAGAGAGCAGTGGCCGCAAAGGATATTATATATTCATCTCATAGTGCCCAGAAATTCACTGCAACTGAGGAGACAGAGAAGCTCTCTCTTTCACAAAACCAAGCTCTGTCTCCACCGCACGTTCACTTGTGTTCAATACTTGCTTCCTCCCTTCTCCCACTCTGAATCCTTATGACCAGCAGTGTATCTCAGAAACTGGCCCCATCTCATCTGGTCAGTGTGTTAGAATCAAGGTTTACATGGTGACGGACACTCTGGGCTCTATGTCTCATTCTAAAAATAAAATAAAATAGTATTTGGAAGGGCGACAAGTAAAGGGATGGGATTTGTTCATAAAGTTTCTGCAGGGCAGGCTGGAAATGGTAGGTATCATTCTACAGACAATTGAGTCATTAAATCCCCGATTGCCTTATGAGTGAAAGAACACATTTATGAAGTACGCATTGAGAGCTGCCTCAGAGGTAAACGTGTTTGCTGTGCGAGCCTGAGGAACTGAGTTCAGATGCCCAGCACCCAAGTACACGCTGGCCAGGTGCTGCAGTTTACACGTAATTCTGGCACTCAGGAGGCAGAAACAGCAGATAACTGGGACAAGCTGGCTAGCTAGGCTAGTCTAGCTCTGGGTTCAAGTGATTAGCAATGTCTCAATAAAGTAGGTGGAGAGCAATAAGGAAGATACCCAATGTCAACCTCTGGTTCTCACAGGCACAGATGCATGCACACACACCCACTCGTGGGCGTCCACATTCAGGTACACATGGACCACACACACATATACATGAAAAGTGAAGTTTCTTCTTCATACACAACTTCACTCACATCTTGGTGGTGGCATTTTCCTCCTATGAGAACTTGGGCAAGTCACTTAAAGTCTCTGAGCCCCCATTTCCCCACTAATATATGCATATACACTCAAACTGTCAACATTTTTGTGATGATTACACAAAGCAATTAAAGCACTGATTCATAGCAAAGATCTGACAAAGTACAGTTACAACTATGCTTACTTCTGAGAGGAGCCAAGGATGAAAATGTCATTTGGCCGAAAGAGAGGTAATTTTTAGGTTTCACCTGGCTGTTTAGGGAAGCGTAATGCACTAGCTATATGTCATACACTGTCAAGATGGCAGACGGGGATGAACTACTAACTATCCAGATGCAAACAGCTGGAATTGCTGGATACGGTTTATTGAAATCAATATTTGAAAGTCAAAAAAAAAAAAAAAAGAAGTACGCAGAAGTTGAAAACAGGAGCTGCAGAGACTAAAGCAGTCTGTGAACATGGTGACAAGGTAGCTGTCCTCACTCTAGTGATTGATGCTTAATGGGGACCCAGACTTAGGGCACAGGCTTAAATATCATAAGAGACAAGAAATGAGGTCTTGGGCTCATACTGTATAAAGTTAAAACTGCAATCCGTACATACACCAGGGACTTCAAAATATTTCCCTGTCAGGGAAGCATAGCCTAGAAGCAAACATGCACAAGGTTAACAAGGCTAGGAACTTCCCTTTCTGCCATGAGAATTGGTGGGCAATAAAACACAATAAATCTCTCTTGAAAATTTTAAATGATGGTCCAATTCCTTGGATGAGTATTTAACTTGAAATCTCCTACCTGTTTTGTTTAGGGATTTCCAAGCTAAGAATTTAGCGAAATCATAACAAAAGGATGGTGGGCAGTGATAACTTGTTGGCGACCTGGTGGGAATAAAATTGAAACTGGTTTGGAGGACTAAAAGCCTTTGCCTAAACTCCCCATATACCTGCTGGTAATTAAAGGTGAAATACTTAATGCTACATCCAGATATGTCACCATGAACCGTGACTTTTTAAAGGTGGCTAAAAGAATTAGAACCCTGCCAACTTTATATGGCAGAAGAGCTGTAAGCCAGTACACATAAAATGATTAAAAGAAAAATTCAAGGCATAATGGGTAAAAAGACTGGATATATTTGAAAAGGAAGACTTAAAATTTCTAAACTTAGAAAACGCTATCAGAAATTAAGTTAACAGGAATATTATGGAGCAGATAAATGACAGAATACGGCACAATTAATAAAATGAAAGAATAGGGCTGAGAAAATTGTCAAGAATATATAACAAAGGGGCTGGGGAAATGGCTCACCATTAAAGGCATTCGCTTGTAAAGTCTGCCAGCTACATAAAACCAGAAGCAAAAATTGGTTGATGCATTTGGTATTTATTCTCAGTGGCAAGAAACTATAAAGCACCTCCCCCCACAGTCAAATAATAAATTCTTTCAAAATACATATGTCACAGAGCTAGAAAAGGAAAATGAAAGGCCACTTAAAAGGGCCAGGCATGTCTCTCAGTTAGTACATGCTTGAAAGCATGAAATCCCTCAATGGATCTCAACACAAAATCAACCAAGCATGGTGGCACAGGCCCATAACCTCACCACTCAGGAAGATCAGAAATTCAAAGTTATCCTTGGCTACACAGCAGTTTTGAGGTTAGTCTAGAATATAGGAGCTCTTATCTCAAAAAAAAAATTTTTCAGGAAAAAATTATTCAATAGATGATAGCTAAGAATGTTCCCAGATTAAGAAAGCAATCAGATTGTCTTTCGTGAGATGAAAATCAAAAGAATATGTCAAGATTAATATATGAGTAGAGAGATACTGACAGATAAGATAGATAGATGAAAGCTAGGTGATAGATTAGATGGTAAATAGATGATAGATTAGATTATTGATTATAGATAAATAGATGATAGATAGTGAAATTGTAGAGAAACAGACATATATTTAAAATATTTAAAGAAAAAAAAAGACATATCTCCCATAAGGACTCAGAAAGAAGAGTGACAGCAAATTCAAAAGCAATATAAAACAGAGCACAGTATCTTGAAAAGCTGTAAGACACTTTTAGCCTAGAATTCCTTACTTTCAGTAAGGCAAATAGCTTTGTCTACTATTTTAAAAACTGTATTACATTCATATCTTTGGGTCAGTTTTCAAAACAAGACATAATCATTTGACTCCTACAGTTTACACACAAACAAATTAATGCAATATAGATCCAAATGAGATCCCTTACAGCTCTAGGATTCAGTAATCCAGGTGTTAAAATTCAATACTACATCTGTTAAGATTCCTATTCCAAAGGTGTTCATCCCAGGCCAACAATCCTTTATACAAATAAATTAAAACTACAACAGACAATTACTATAAAATTTCTCCTAGAGATAAATATATCTACATGCAATTTTCCCTGTAAATAGTACATGAATAAGAACAATTGTGGACAGCAAACATCATTAAGGTTTTATGGCATAACTTGTTTTGACAGGGCATGAGATCTTGCTCTGTTTCTGACACTGAGAAATTACACTGATGCATTTCTTATGCTCATCCAGCAAAAGGAAAAGAAGCTCTGAGGACTTAGGATATGTGGCCCTATTTGAAAATGAAAGCTGAGGAGCCAATTAAAGGCATCTAATTACTAATTTTTGCAGCTTTCTTTCATTGCGATTACCAAAAGAACTTTTTGTCCCAGCTTGCTGCAATATCCCTACATGAACTTGCAGGAGGCGGATGGCTGTCTCAGGAAGAGGGAGCATTTAGCACAGTTGTACCTCTAAAGGGTATTCAGTGGCAAAGGGCTGCTGAGCCGTCAAGTCCCATGGCTGCTCACAAGAAGGTTTCTCTCTGTAGATGCATCTTGATCTAATCAATTACAGCACTACATGTCTCCACTATAATTTTCACATTACAAAAGCGATGTAAAGATTTATGTTTTTCTTTTCTACAAATCCAATAACTGGATAATAATCAGGTTTGGCTTTATCTGGGAGACATGAACAAACACCAATTCACCTGAAACAGAGCAACAGTGGCAGACCAGAGAAGATTCTACCCCATGACTTTATTGGCTGAAGGGTTATTTACAGAACCATGAGTGACTCAAAGGCAGCTGTAGTGCCAAAAGGCCTCCCCAGCACAGGTGATGAATCCAGAGAGCTTCATCCCTGGACCTCCATGCCCAACCTGCAGGCAGCTCTACCAGACTCCTTCCCAGTAATCATTACCGCTTATATAGTGTGTGTGTTGTGTGTATGTTGTCTGTGTATGTATACGGTGTGTATATGTTATGTGTGTGTTGGTTGAAGGGGGGACACCTTGTGAATCATATAATTTTTAAAAAATGTTTTATTTTTTATTTATTTGAGATATATATATATGTATATACAGAACTAGGCAGGTAGAGAGAGAAAGAGAGAAAGAATGGGCACACCAGGGCCTCCAGCCAGTGCAAACAAGATGTGTGCACCCCCTCGTACATTTGGCTTATGTGAGTCCTTTGGCTTTGCAGGCAAGTACCTTAACCACTATGCCATATCTCCAGTCCATCTTGTAACTTTTTGAACTGCCTGAAATTCCTAAATTTCATAAGCTTCTTGAACCTTATGAATTTACTTTCTGAGTCTCATGAGCCTTCCTCCAGGAAAAATATTTCAATTTGAATGAGAAAGCTAAGCAATCCTTAATCTAAGGTAGCTCTACTCTACAGATATGTTTGTATTTGAAACATTCTACTTGGACTGCCTGATGAATGCAGTTAATATCTTCAATGACTAAAGGTGAATCTTTTTTTTTTTTTTTTTTTTTTTTTGGTTTATCAAGGTAGGGTCTCTAGATGACTCCTCCATGATGATTAACACAGTACCATTCCTGAAAGTCTCTGCTTCCCCCTCGCCACCCAAAATCATGGTCATGACTTTCACAATGTAATCTTAAATACTATCAAAATCTTTCTGCTGTGTCCAAGTATACAAGGCTGCAACTTGATGAAGTCTCACTTCCCTTTATTCAATCCTGTCCTTTTAAATAATGTGTCCATCATCTAGAGACAGGAAGAAAGAAGAATGAAGCTAATGCTAAAGCTAAATAGAGCTGTCTCAATGTTTTGCATATACTCATTCACTGAGTGCTCCTAAGAGCATTATGAGATGGATAACCTCTCTCTCCACTGATTGCTAAGAAAACAAAGATAGAGCAAGATTAACTGAACTGTGTGAGATTGCTTGGCCAGAGGTAAGAGAGACACTGTGTGTGTATGTGTGTGTGTGTGTTTTAGAATACAATGACATACAACTAAACATTCTCATCATTTCCATGTGTACAATTTAGTGGCATTGAGAACACTCACTATGTTACAATCATCACCACCATCCATTTCCACAGGAGTTTTATCATCTCAAACAGAAACCCTATAGCTCTTAAATAATAACTTCTCATTTTTCTCAGAGCCCCACAGCCTGTATTTTTAACATCTATTTCCTTTTACTTTGAGTAAATGAAAAGAAAAAAATTAAACCTCTTTACTAATGAGAAGTACAAATTTAGAGACAACAACAAAAATTTTAATTAAAAAGTAGTAGGCAAGGGAGATGGCTCAGAGGATAAAGCACTTGCCTGCAAAGCCTCAGAACACATGTTGGAATCTCCAAGTCCCAAGTAAGCCAGATGCATAGTGACGCAAGTGCACAGTGTCCCACATGCACACAAGGGGGCACACATATCTGGAGTTTGACTTCAGTGGCTGGAGGCCTTGGCACACTAATTCTCTCTCTCAAGTATTTTTTTTAAGTCATTACAGGGATGGAGAGATGGCTTAGAAGTTGGGATGTTTGCCTGTGAAGCATAAGGACCCAGTTTCATTTCACAGTTCTGACATAGGCCAGGTGCACAAGAGGGTGCATGCGTCTGGCATCCACTTGCAGTGGCTAGAGGCCATGATACATTCAATCTCTCTATATATCACCCTCTTTCTCTCTTAAAATAAACAAAATAACACAAATCTTTAAAATATTTTTAAAGTCATTACAATGGATCCCACATTAATATTTTAAGCAGAACTAAACAGTCTCAAAGAGAAGGCCTGAATGCACAAGGGATCATGAGTATTGTTAAATTTTTATTAAATCTGAATAATATTCATCATATAAACCAATATTAATGCTCATTTCTAGAATGAAAATGGAACATGACCAAAGTATCAGACACTATTGGTATGTAAATTTGAAAGTGTATTTGGAATGAAATCATTCTAAGATTATTATCTTTTATAGAAGGAAGGAAAACCTTTTCCTTAGTTTAAAATTTTTATATTGACAGATTTAAAAATAGGATAATTTCTAAAAGGACACATCTAGAAAATAACGGCTAAACAGCCTAGTGAGAAAAAAATATAAAATGATGAAAGGGGGCAATAAATTTTGTATAAAATATGACAAGGAAAGTGCAACATACACACACAGGAACAAGACAAAAATAGTTGATAAGCCTGGTCTGAGTTCATTGCACGGACCGTGTGTGGGCTGGTAAAGTGGTCTGGAGTGAGTAGGCCAGACCTCTGTTTCTGGGCTCCTCCCACTTCCGCGGTCTGGGTTCCCTGCACTGGTCCATGTGCTGGAGAGCGCAGCATGAAGTAGGCCAGATCCCTGTTCCCTTGTTCCTTCAGTCCCCTGGTCCTGCTAGGTACCACTGTGCCTTGTTTAGGGAGGCCTGGTCCCTGTGTGAGCTGTGGAGTCAGGCCTTTTGCTCTGGTAGTCTGGCTGGCCACTGGGTACCAACATCTCTGTTCACCTGCGTCAAAGGGTGAATGGGCCAAATGACAAAAACTTGCTTCCTCCTCAATAAAATAAGGAGTCTTCCTAAAATGGGTAGACAACAACACAAAAATGCCAACAAAAGTCAAAAAACTGAGAGATCTCCACCAAGCATGCCTAGTCCTACAATGGAAGCCTCCAATGAAATCATAGAGAAATCATCAGAAATTCATTCCCAAAATGAAAACACAACAACCAATGAGACCCTGACCCCCCACCCAAAAAAAAAAAAAATCACTGAACTAGAAGCAAACTATCAAAGAACCAACAATTGTATCAATGAAATTGGACAGAATCATCTCCAAGAGCATTCAGCTTTTGACAGTAGGCTTAACTTGACTGAAGGAAACATTAGAACCCTTCAAAGAGATATGAATAAATTAAAGGTAAGTCAAGAAATCAAAGATCTCAACAACCAGTTGATTAAGCTTAATGAAGACTTGATCAAATGCAAGAATGAACTACAGGAAGCATGAAGAAAATCAGAACTCGAGTTGAAATCATACCTCAAAAAAGAGATGGACATGATGCAAAATAACACAATAGAAAACAAAAGTCAAATAGAAACTATAAAATCCTCTCTAGAACCCCTCACCAGTAGACTTACTCATGTAGAAGACAGAACCTCTGACCTAGAAGATAAGACAGAACAAATTGATCAGGAGGCCAAAAACTTTGCTAAGTTCAAAATATTAAATGAACAGAACATGAGAGAACTGTAGGATACCCTAAAATGACCAAATACCAGGATCATGGGTATACCAGAAGGAGAGGAAATCCAGGCCAGAGGCATAGAGAACATATTCAACAAAATTATTGAAGAAAATTTTCTGAATCTCACAAAAGAGAGGCCCATCCAGATACAAGAAGTCCACAGAACACCAAACAGACAGGACCAAAGAAGAAAATTTCCAAGACACATCATAGTTAAAACTCTTAACAACAAAAACAAAGAGAGAGTATTAAAAACAGCAAGAGAGAAATTATTCACAACATGAAAAGGCAATCCCATCAGAATTACATCAGATTTCTCAGTGGAAACTCTGAAAGCCAGAAGGGACTGTAATGAAACATTTCAAAATCTGAAAAACTGTGGCTTCCAACCCAAGCTACATTACCCAGCAAAAGTATCCCCCATAATAGATGGTGAAAGAAAAACTTTCCATGAAAAAGTCAACTGTATGATTATATGCACATGAAGCCAAACCTACGGAGAATGCTTAAGAGAATACTCCACATAGAACAGCCAAACAACCAATCTCAAGAGCCAACAAGAAGATCACAATAACCAAAATAGACTAGGCTCAATACAGTATATAACACAAGAAAGCTCCAAATCCCATAAAGACCTCATCATGGCAGGGATTAATTCAAACTTCACAGTAATAACCTTAAATATTAATCGTCTTAACTTACCCATCCAAAGACACATGTTATCAGGATGGATCAAAATAGTGGTCCCTTCTCTCTGCTGTCTTCAAGAAACCCACCTCACCACTAAGGATATATACCTCCTCAGGGCGAAATGTTGTGAAATGATATTCCAAGCAAGTGTAAATAAAAAAAAACAAGTGGGTGTTGCTATAGTAATATCTGATAAAATAGACTTCAAACCAAAAGTAATCAAAAAGGACAAAGAAGGCCACTTCTTAATCATCAAGGGACTGATCCAACATGCACCAAACACCAGTTCACCCCAGTTTATAAAACAAAATCTACTCAACAATAAAACAGAAATAAACACCAATACCATCATAGTTGGAGACTTCAATACTCTACTATCATCAGTAGACAGATCATCCAAGCAGAAAATCAACAAGGAAATAATAGAGCTCAGCAACATCATAGATCAACTAGACCCAATGGATATCTATAGAACTTTCCACCCAACTCTACAGAATACACATTCTTCCTAGAAGCCTATTGAACCTTCTCCAAAATTGACCATATATTAGGCCATAAAGTGTGCCTTCATAAAGTCAGGAAAATTAAAATAACTTCATGCATCATGTCAGATAACAATGCTTTAAAGCCCAAAATTAACAAGAGACACCAGCTCCTAGAGACTAAACAACACATTTTTAAACAATGAATGGGTCATGGAAGAAATCAAAAAAGAAATTGTAAAATTCCATGAACTGAATGATAACACCCTACCAAAACTTATGGGACACAATCTAAGGCAGTCCTAAGGGAAAAATTCATAGCCCTAAATGCCTTCCTGACAAAGACAGAGAGATCACAAAAGATTAATCTCCTAAACAAACCTGTCATATCTATGAAGATTGAAAAGGTAATCAAAAACCTCCCCAAAAAGAAAAGTCTAGGACCAGATGGCTTCTCAGCTGAAATCTATCAAATCTTCACAATAGAACTGAAACTAATTTTTCCCAAACTGTTCTGCATAACAGAAGACCAGGAATCCTCCCTGAGTCCTCTTATGAAGCTAGCATCACCCTAATACCAAAACTAGACATAGATGCAAAAAGGAAAGAAAATTATAGGCCTATTTCCCTAATGAACTTAGATGCAAAGATTCTCAACACAGTCCTTGAAAATTGAATTCAACGCTTCAGAAGCATTATCCACCTGGATTAAGTAGGCTTCATCCCAGGGATGCAGAGGTGTTACAACATACAGAAATAGGTCAATGTAATGCACCACATAAATAAACTGAACCATAAGAACCACAAGATCATCTCAATTGATGCAGAGAAGGCCTTTGACAAAATACAACACCACTTCATGATCAAAACACTGGAAAGAATAGGCATGGAGGATTTATATCTCAACACAATAAAGGCTATACATAAAGCTCCTAAAGCCCAAATAATAGTTAATGTGGAAAAACTCAAGTAGTTCCCACTGAGATCAGGAACAAGACAGGGTGTCCACACTCAACACTGATCTTCAACATAGTACTGGAAGTACAAGCCCAAGCAATAAGACAGAAGAAAGAAATAAAAGGGATTCAAATTGAAAAGGAAGTAGTCAAGTTAGCTGTATTTGCAGATGACATGATCCCATATATAAATGACCTAAAATTCTCCATCTTAAAACTTCTGAAGGTGATAAATTCCTTCAGCAAAGTGGCAGGATACAAAATGAATGCACAAAAATCAGTAGTTTTTCTATATGTAAAGGACAAATACACAGAGTAAGAAATCTGTGAGGCTGTCCCATTTTCAATAGCAACAAAAAAAATTTAAATACCTTGGAATAACACTAACAAAGGATGTGAAACACCTACATAGTGAAAACATAAAAACACTCAAGAAAGAGAGGAGGACTTGAAAAGATGGAAAGGCCTCCCGTGTTCCTGGATAGGTAGAATTAATATTGTGAAAATGGCAATCATACCAAAAGCAATATACAGATTTAATGTAATACCAATAAAAGTACCAGCATCATTCTTCACAGAGATTTTAAAAAATGATCTCAAAATTCATATGGAATGGCAGATGGCCTCGGATATACAAACATGTCCTCAGCAAAAATAAAACATCTGGTGGTATCACCATACCTCATCTAAAGCTATATTACAAAGCCATAATGACAAAACTAGCATGGTACTAGAATAAAAACAGAAAGATAGACCAATGAAAGAGAATTGAAGACCCAGAACTTAGTCAAATAACTACAGCTGCTTGATCTCTGACAAAGATGCCAATAATGTAGACTGGAGAAAAGACAGCATCTTCAACAAACGGTGTTGGACAAATTGAATGACTATATGTAGAAAAATGAAATTAGATCCACTCATTACGTTATACACAAAAATCAAGTCCAAATGGATTAAAGACATCAATATAAGACCTGAAACTCTTCAACTATTGTAATAAAAAATATGAGGCACTGTCCATGATATAGGACTGGGAAAAGACTTCCTGAACAAAACCCCAGTAGCCAAGGAAATTAAATAAGCACTCAACCAATGGAATGTCATGAAGCTAAAAAGCTTTTGCACTGACAAACATACCATAAGCAGAGCCAATGGATTATCCACTGAATGGGAGAAAATCTTTGTCAGCTATTACAACTAATAGAAGTCTAATATCTAGAATCTACAAAGAACTCAAAAACTAAATAATAAAAAATTAAACAATCCACTCCAAAAGTTGGGCTGAGAACTAAATAGGGAGTTCTCAGAGGAAGAATTACAAATGGCTAACACACACTTAAGAAAAAGAAAATATTCAACACCCCTAACCACTAGAAAATGCAAATTAAAATAACTGAGAGATTCCACCTTCCCCTAGTAAGGATAGCAAACATTAAAAAATCAAGTGAAAAAAAATGTTGGCGAGGATGTGGAGAAATAGCAACACGCATTCACTCTTGGTGGGAATGTAAGCTGGTACAACCACTGTGGAAATAAATATGGAGATTCCTGAAAAGGATGAATATAGAGTTACCAACAGACCCTGTCACTCCCATACCGGGCATTTACTCTACTCAACCATGTTTATAGCTGCTCAATTCATAGTAGCAAAACAATGGAATTAACCCAGGTTCCCACCACTAAATGAATGGATAACCAAGATGTGGTATATCTACATGATGGGCTTCTATGCAGCAGTACGAAAAAAAATGACACATTGAAATTTGCAGAGAAACAGTTGAACTTGGAAAAGATCATTCTAAGTGAACTCACACAGTCACAGAAAGACAAATGTCACATGATCACACTCATCTGCGGTTCCTAGCCTAGGTCAGCCCAAGTTGCTGATATAATTGAATAGCATCTAGAGGTTTGGACAATAGGGAGGATAGAGTCTGGGGGAAGGAAAAGAGTGTGGAGGACACAAAACTGAACCCAAATTGAACTGGTACCATAGAATTCTATATCCTGGAATTTAGACTAACAGGTGGAATCATCAAGAGGACTTTTGGGGGAACACCTGAATCGAAGGGTCCTAGAGAGGATGAAACAAAACCTAATCTCAAATTTCTCCTGTTTCTCTTTCTTCTCTGCCTTTTTCTTTTTTCTTTTCCCTTGGCACTGGCCTGTAATTTACTGTGCCAGGATGTGGTCTACATTCAAAATGAGCTGTTGATTAGAGAGACCTACTAGATCTCCCAAAACAAACAAGACCAACTTCTGTCAGAGCACTTGATTACCCACGAGAGGTTAGTGTTAAGATCCTCCTGCAGAAGATACCATATGCTGTTGGCACAGACCATGGAGAGACCTGGTTGGAATCCAGAGGAGAGCCAGTCCCCAGATAATTAGCCCATCTAGTGCTGGAAGGTGCTACATGAACTACTGGGGGAAAGTGACCAACATCTGCCCAAGCAACTCAAAAGCTAAGTGACTCAGAAGCAAACAATTTGATGTGATGCTCACACAAGTGCAAAAGTGGCACACAGCTATGGTGGGTAACCAACTGTTCTTGGATTGGCTAACAGATCCACTCAGTGTAAAGGAACCCATACCTGGAACTGGGAAACAAGTCAGAATCATATCTAAATAATGATTATGCTTTTCATTGTCAAAATCTCACTAACCTTAGACTATAAGAGGGTCTACATCCTTTTAATTCTCTCTAAAATAATAACGGTTATCCCATTTAACCAGTGCCGACTTCATTCTCTGTTGGAGAATCTGCTTCTCTTTTTCAGATGGGAGCTGGACCTGAGGAGATAAACAACCCAGTGCACTCCACCCTGGCCCCGGCTGAAACCACAGAGGAATTGAGGAAATGAACAAGAGTGCTGTTTTCTTAGTGAATCTGATATCAGTACAAGGGTGCTGGAGATAGATACTGAGAACACTCAACACCTACTAAACCAGAGATCCAGAGGCTCCTAAGTGTCCATCTCTGAAGTAGACTTAAAGTGCTCCCAGCATGGCTCAGGGAATTTTTGTGGAAGAGGGAGCAGAATTCTGGAAAGAATTATACTAAGTGAGGTAACCCAGGCCCAGAAATCCAAGCGCCACATGTTCTCCCTCATATGTCGATCTTAGCTACAGATGATTGGGCTTCTGTGCGAGAAGGAAAAAACTCAGTAGCAGAGGCCAGTAAGTTAAAAAAGGAGATAGAAAGGGAAGAGAAAGAAAGGGAGGAGGGCTTTTATTAGGTTGGTATTGTATATATGTAAGTAGAAAGATTGAGATAGGGAGGGGATATGATGGAGAATGGAATTTCAAAGGGGAAAGGGGGGAGTGTAATACCATGGGATATTTTTTATAATCATGGAAAATATTAATAAAAATTGAGAAAATTTAAAAAAAAAAGAAAAAAGAAAAAAAAAAAACCTAGGATCATCTGGGCGTGGTGGTGCACGCCTTTAATTCCAGCACTCGGGAGGCAGAGGTAGCAGGATTGCTGTGAGTTCAAGGCCACCCTAAGATTACATAGTGAATTCCACGTCAGCCTCAGCTAGAGTGAGACCCTACCTCAAAAAAAAAAAAAAAAAAAGAAAGAAAAAATAAATCTAGGATCACAAATGTGAAGAGGAGTTAAGAGATTACTACTTCTAGTGCCTTCCAAATCCTTTCCCTTAAAGCCAGACTCAAAAAACAATGGCCCTTGGCTAAAATGGGCTTCTCAACTATTTTTATGAATAAAGTTTTATTGGAATTCAAAAAATAAATAAATAAATAAATCACATGCAGGAAGCGGCTCAGCTCTGGAATAGCTATGTTGGAGGAAAAGGAAAATAAATCTGCACTTTTTTTTTTTTTTTTTTTTTTTTTTGGTTTTCCGAGGTAGGGTCTCACTCTAGCTCAGGCTGACCTGGAATTCACTATGGAGTCTCAGGGTGGCCTCGAACTCACGGTGATCCTCTTACCTCTGCCTCCCAAGTGCTGGGATTAAAGGCATGTGCCACCATGCCCGGCTAAATCTGCACTTTTTAATTAAAAAAAAAAAAAAAAAAAAAGATTGATAGAGCCACAAGTTGGGACATTTTGCACAGAGACATTGCCTCTCCCCCCCACCATAATGCATGACCCACAATCCCCATGGGGTTGATCTGCATCCCCAGTGAGGAAGGCCTCTTCAGAAAAGGGGCAGGGAGGAGGGAAAGGATGGTACCAACATGTGTTGTTTACATACAAAGTATGTCCATACCTAATAAAAAAGTTGCTTAAATAAAAAATAAAATCCAGGCATGGTGGCACACACCTTTAATCCCAACACTTGGGAGGCAGAGGTAGGAGGACTGCCGAAAGTTCAAGGCCACCCTGAGACTACAGAGTGAATTCCATGTCAGCCTGAGCTAGAGTGAGACCTACCTCGTAAAACAAAAATAAAAAATAAAAATAAATAAATAGTTGATAAACAGATAGAGGACTTTAGAATGGAATATACATCATTGAATATCCACACTTTAGAAGTAGAAAGTTCAACATTCATACTTCCAGCATAAAGTCCCCCAAATAGGAGAAAACAGAATATTTAACACAAAGGAAGTAGGAGGAAAGGCATAATAAAGATAAAGCCATAACTTAAGGAATAGCAAATACATGTAATAGAATCAATGAACTTCTGTCCATCAAAAGCTACTACTGAAGCAGTAATGATTATGAAACAAGAAAAGACTTGATACATATACCACTAACCAAGTGTTAGTGTCTTTATGTATAATGAACTCCCACTTATTAATAGAAAAGAAAGAAAATCTAATGAGACCATAGCCAAAGAAGTCTTTTCACATAGAAAAATGTCATGGAAGAAATCACACTTTCTCGTATAACCACAAAGTTACCTGGTATCCCAATTCATTATAGTCTAGGTAAGATTGATTCAAATACCCATTTCACAGACTATGGAAATTGTAAGCCTTCTCTGAATGCAATGTGTGAAAACTCCTGGAAAAGAGGCAGACAGGACTCTCTTCAATCCTCAATTATCTCTCTTAGTGTGATTTTATGTCTCGGATTGAATACTGTCCATTGCCATTTTGTACATTCATTCCAGGGTTCCCCAAATGTGGAGCAAAGACCTTTCTTCTCTTCTTCGTTCAAAAGCAATAAAATCAAACCTATGAGCTCACTGTAGCCCAACCTTTACTGAAGACTCACAAGGTCTCACACTGGCAGTTGTTAGCCACTTCCTGCGGGGGTAGTCTCTCTGACAGATTTACTCCATGGGGCATGCTAACCTCTAATCTGCATAACTTCTCTAGCTCCCCATCTCACTCCCACCCCCACTTGTGCTTCTCCATCGCTCCCTTTCTCACTTGTTCACTAAGGCCAAAAGTTTTTTTTTTTTTTTTCTAGACTCTCTTTCTTACAATCCCAGGCCCTCAGGGTTCAGCTGCTCACTTGCTCTAGTGAGTGTTGGATAAACAGTAAACCACTGAGGTTATGGAACCAACTGATAAAAGAACATATTTTCACTGTGTTGTATTTGGGTGCTTGGATTTGTAGCAAGTAGGATTACTATTAAAAACTCATATTCAGGGCTGGAGAGAGATGGCTTAGTGGTTAAGGCACTTGCCTGCAAAGCCAAAGGACCTCAGTTCAATTCCCCAGTACCCACATAAGCAAGATGCACAATGTGGCGCATGCATCTGGAGTTCGTTTGCAGTGGCTGGAAGCCCTGGCATTCTCTCTCTCTCTCTCTCTCTCTCTCTCCCTCTTTCCCTCTCTCAAATAAATAAATAAATAAATAAAATATTTAAAACAATCTCACATTCTATCAGAAATTGATTTGAAAAATAAGCTTTGTAAAGTTATACTTCCACATGCCTTTTCACTAAATTTTGGCAAATTATTTTTCACACAGATATGTCCTTTTGGTGTGCTTAATGTTCAACCTAGTTCTTCTATAATTTTCATACGTATATATTTCCAAACATCATATAATTAGCATGCTTATTTTATAGTGCAAATCTATTTTCCTTTAGAATATAATTTAACTTTAACATTATTAATTTCTCTATATATCTTATATAGTATTGTTTTTCACTGAAGAACGTCTGCATTTTAGGATCAATTGGTCACTATGATATATAAAATAATTTAAAGTGGTTTATTTTTATTTTTATTTTTATTTTTGGTGTTTCTTCCTGAGTCCACAGAGTCTAGCCAAGACTGTAGCGATGGAATGGGAATCTAAAACCAGTGAGCTGGTGCTGGATGCTAAGTCCAAGGTCACCAGCCAGTGGAAAAAGCAGTGTACTCATTATCTGGCCCAGCCTGTAAGGAGCTTGGAATTTATTACTTGGTACTAATAACTAAAAGCAGATGAAACTGAAAAATTCAAGACCAGCATTGTGGCTTGTATCCATCAGAGAGCTTGTAGATTCTCGGGGGAAGTTTGGTATGGCCGTGAGCTCAGACAGTTGCAGATCACTTAAGTGTCCTTATGTGGCCATGATGCTTAGAGCGGCAGATCAATCTGGTCAAATAAAGAACAAATCCATTGAAATGACAATTCCACAATTTCAGAATTCCTACAGACAGTTCAAGGAAGTTGCTGCTGTAATGGAATTTGTAAAATAACTGATTATTTGGTTGATATAGTGCTATCATCATTGTAAAATAATGGATGCTACCTTTTGCATGAGAATACATATGGGTCACATAATATTTATTGAATAAAATTACCCTTTGATTTTTTTTTTTGTTTTTTTTAATAATAAAAATGAGATAGGCAAGCAAAAAAAAAGTTTTGGTTTTTTAAATTAGAAAACACAAGGTGGACATGTATATCTTTGACCCTCTCCCTTCATCTCAAGCAATTTTCTCCATTGCCACCACCTGTTACCATCCAGATAACGGCCAGTGAGGATGGGAAGTGGTGACAGAGAGGTTCCATAGTCATGGCTGTGATCGACAAGTATCCTAAGCCACTTCCTCTTCTCGTAATACGGTACCCTGGTTTTGTGACTTCCTCATATCAAAGAAAAAAAAAAAGCACACACACTGTATAGTGTTCTCAAAGTAAGTGACATTCCATTGATAAAAAGTGCAAGCTACAAAAATTTTAATAAAAATTCAAAAGCATTAGTATCATAACTACTCAGAATAGAGCTTAAGACACTTATATTATTTTAAAGGAACTGAGTTTGACTGCAAACAATGATGTTAAATCAATGCTCCTGTTCATTCAGTGCCTACCTTCCGAAACATTTCCATGGCCTTGCCTTGGGCTTCCACACTTAACACTTGGGAATCGACAGCTAGCAAGCCTCATGTTTATAACTATTTCTTTCCACAGTTCCCTAGGACTGCTCAAGCAGGTTTCACTATAATGATGTTTACAAATTGTGGCGTGGAAACTTGGTTGGCAGCTCCAGACAAACTGAATTTCCCACTATGAGATTTTTAAACTCTACACTACAAGATTTTAATGCCATCCGTGTAGTTACAGAGAAATCACAGCAGACTAACAAGGTCCCCAGCAGTTCCGCGTGACAAAACAAACGCTCACCTCCCTGTCACCTTATATCCCAGAAGCGTGGTGCAACCCTAACTGCAAACTATTCAGGATCAGGTTGAGAAGATCAGGAAGGCTTACCTAAATAAGTAATTAAAAATTCAGCCTGAAGCAACTCATTTTGAAATTCTTGAGTCCTCTGTAAATTCCAGTCAGGAAGGAAATATGTTCAGAAAGTATGGCCCTCGTAGAATCCAAGTTTTCTTTTCTTGTCAGAAAAGTAGATGTGAACAGAAAAACTGAATTTTGTTTTTTCAAATAATTTACTGTTACTTGAATTTTTTTTTCCCAACAGATGGCTTATCTAGAAAAACAGAAGCTGGAGGTAAATAAACTAGTTATGCACAGACTCAACACATTACTTTGTCTCTTCTTAGACCTGTTCCTGACATTATAGGCAGGATCTATGGGACAAACCTCATCTCCATAGACATAGAAAAATAAATATTTTTACAGTTGCTTTTGGGCTTTTAACCTTAAAAATACCCATGGATTTTTTAAATGAATTCTATGATTTGGAATTAAATGTATTATATTTTAAAAAAATATGTGCTTGGGTATGAGGGTATATCTCCATGACAGAGAGCTTTCTTGGCACACACAACAATCCTAGGACCACAAAATAAGTAAATAAAAATTAAAAAAAAAAATGGTCATCCTGAAAAAGCTACCTACTTTATCACGCCAAGTATGACTGAGAAATGGAAAACTGTGAAGTCAGAGAAGAGATTGGTTTCCAGAGGTGGGGAGAGAAGTGTGAACAGATAGAAAATAAAGGATTTTCAGAGTGGCATACAGTGAGAGTTTCATGGTGAATGTGTGTCATTATGCCCTGTTAGAACCCACAGGAGGCATTGCTATTATAAAGATTAGGGTTGATTAAAAAAAATGTGAATGGAAATTCATCAGTTGTAAGAAATGTCCCATTCTGGTGAGGGTGGTTGATAGTAACAAAGGTTGCATATATGTGGAGAAAGTAAATATATGGCAACTTTTAATAAATTCTGCTTAATTTTGCTGTGACTGTAAAACTGCTCCAAAAATTGTTTTATAATATATGGTTAGCAAATAAGATAACAGCAGACAATGGCAGCGACTGTCTTTACCAAACCTAACATTAAGATACCATAAATGATCATAAAAAATTAAAACATTTTCAGAAAAACAATAAATGGCACCTCAGGGGTAAAGATTAGTCTTAAAGGGAAATTCTTGTACCAAAACCCATAACCATATGATTGCATGAAAGAATGGAAGCACCTTCACAGAGGGTCACACATGATCAGTTATACATGTTCTCTTCTAAGAATGGAAGTGGCAATACAGGCATGTTTTGTTTGGTGCATCCAACAAGGGAGTAATGCCACCATTTAGCAATGAGGCTTCCTCAACAGAAAACACAACTTTTAGTTTTGAATTTGAGCTAGTCTTTTCTTCAATGATGTTGAGTCATTTCCTTTCTTCAGGGTTCCTCTGAGAAGGCAAAACTTTAAAAGTTGCAACATGCTTGGAACTTCGGGTTGACTGAACATTTCGGGATGTGTATGCTGACGCTGTACACATAGGAACTGAGAAAGGAATAGCAACCCTATCTGATTCACAAAACACTCGTTCACTTTTTTTTTAATTTTCTCACCATTTAAATATTTATTTTCATGACATCCCCCTTTACATAGCCATGAACTTTCCCAAAGTGAGAACCACAATAGAAAGTGTTAACAAGATGCCACATCCATCTCCAATGCCATGGGAGGAACACACTGCACAATAATTTTCTGTGCTCAAACATATATTGACTTCACTTAAGTTCGGACATGGATGACCTTTCGTATATATTTAACTAAAACTTCATAGGTTCACCATGTAAGAATTTCTTCCTCTCTCTCTCTCTCTCTCTCTCTCTCACACACACACACACACACACACACACACAAGGATTGGTACATAGGAATTTTTCCTGAATTGGTGCTACCTTCTTTATTATTCTATACCCTCTTAATTCTCTTTGTAAGTCACTCTAATGGGCAAAACATGGACACCAAACTAGACATTTCACATTGTATTGAAGATACCTTTAGGCTTTCTTTTATATATAAAGGACTTTCATGTCAGTATGAAATGGAAAGAAATGTGAAGGGCTTCTGATTTCTAATGAAATAATTATGGAGAGAGAATCAGATGAGTACCCACAAATTCTTCCTAGGATGCAGAAATATTCAGAAAATACCATTGACCATTAAAAAATATTTAATTGAATTCAAAGTATTCATGCATGCCTCATCTCAAAGTTAAAGATTAGGAACATACTATAAAGTAAATGAAGAATATGATTAAATACAGAAAGAAGTTATGTACCATATGAAGGTCAAACTCAAAACTATTCTGAAGTGAGGGGTAGAAGAAAATAGACGATTCAAGTTTGATTAAAATTCCTTTCAAGATTTCTAGCTATTGTACATAAATACAAGAATGCTGCCTATAAAATATTACTCAGTGAAACACCCGTATTTTCTAAATTGAATGAGCACTTGGAAAAGCATATACTTTTCACAAAAGTTCACATACATTTCACTTGTGATTACACAAGAGTTCCAAACTCTCTAGTCCTGCAGAAAACAAGTAGACCTACTATGCAAGATAATATACAGTTAAATATACTATTATGTGATATAACCATGTATTTTTTAAATCTTTCATTTGGCCAAACTTTAAGCTTAAGAACAAGCTCCCAAGTCACTCAGTCCCTTAAAAGACAATGGCTAAAATAAAGGCCTGTATACTTCAATTTATTCAACCCTTTCCAGAAGAAATAAATAAGGGAAACAAGGTATGTTTACCTGAGGACAGGAACAGGGACAAGTGCTAGGAGATGGATTGATGACGATGACGAAGGGTATCTTCCTATCTCCTAACATAATGACGAGTGGTGGAGCTAAGACACAAATCAAAGAGATATAGAGCAATCTTCAGTGCATTTTAAAGTGACTTATCCCATTCTTTAAATTCAGAAAGTGACAGAACATTTATTCTTTCATGATATTATGTTCACAATAAATTTTTTCAAAGAAATACAGAAATCTTCATGTTGATCCTACTACTTCCTCCTTTAGTGAGGCTTTGTTAGTGTGAATGCCCCCTAATCTCTCAGTACTCCAAACTAGGTAAAACCCACACAGTGCTCTCTTATTCTCATTGTTTCAGTGTGTGATAGAAGATAAAACGAAGATTCAACTACTTCTAAACCCCAAGGGTAAACCTCCTTATGGGACAGATCTAAAAGTGATCCCAAAAGGTAAGAAGAAATAGGAATTTGCTCCCATCCCACTCCCTTGGCACCAGCTCATACTCTTTTTTTTTTAAATTTTATTTATTTATGTATTTATTTTTGTATGAGGCATATACGAGTTTGCTTAAAGGATGGGCTCCACTGCCCACATATTTGAAAGCGCAAAGGAAAGTTGATCTCTAACATTAAATGCATTTAGTCTGTGAAAATTACTGAGGAAAAGAGTGGTTCATAATTCATCAGTAGATGACAGGAAACTAGGGGACAGAGTGTGGTCAACCAACCTTTAATATGCTAATTACCACCAAGAATGTCACAAAGTACAACAATCACAAGTGACAGAGAAAACCTAGAAACAATTACTAAGAGAAAGTCGCTCATTTGCACTTCTGTAAGCCTGTGTCCTAGCCCTCTTGTATTTAGGTGCTTTTTGGCACCTTCTATCTTCTTTCTCCCCTTTCATGTCAACATTTGCGTCTTTATACCAGCAGCTTATTTGGGTGTAAGTTAGGATGCTGCACTTTGACTTGGCAAAGCCTTATTTTTCATGCGCCACTTTCTATTTATTAAAAGAAGAAAATCATGATTTTGAGATCTCAAAAATATGAAGTTACATAGTCAAACCTTTAATGAAGATTCATCTTGATAAACTTTACAAGACTCTCAAAGTATAAAATTCTTGTTTATTTTCCAACAAACATTTGGTGTACATATATCATCACTCTTACAGGCTTTGATAAAACCCCCACAGAAACCATAAAATCACACAGTGGATGTGCAACTATTAAAGGTGTGGCTTTTAGCCTTGTACAACGAGAATGTCAATCTTATCAGTTTACTCAGAAGCAAGGAAGCCCATAGGTTTTTGAGTCAAAGGCATAAGTTTGAGTTCTGGGAGCACAGGTTATTAGCTACAAATGCTCTTAAGCAAGTGACTTAATCCCCTAAAAAATAAAAAGAGTAAAAAAAATAATACCTACATCCCAGGGCTGTTGTGAGGATCAGATGAAATGATGCGTACAAAAGAGTGTTTTACATTCTCCTGGACTGAGCACGTGGTGTGTAGATGGGCTAGGGAGAGAGTCTTGCTGAAGAAAGGAGACTTCTACGTGCCGGTAGGCACCCAGCAGGGATTCCCTGCAGGCGCCTTTTGAAGGCTGATAAGCATCTCCAACAGCTGCAGAGGAGAATACAAGAACCAGGATAAAGGGCAAGGGTCATGCCCTTTGACCCTCTGCTCTCAGCTCAAAGAACATCTGCTAAAGATCCCCTGGAGGGAAGTAGCACTCAGGGAGGGAGAGGTCCCCCACCCCCAAGAACGTTTTAAGGAATCCTAAGATGCTCTGACAATCCCAGTCCTTTGCCCACATAATGTTTCTCTTAAATCGTCCATCATCTGCTTAATTTACCATCCGTGGTCGTCTAAGCATTCCCACTTCTGAATGTCTCTCCTAATTCTGCAGAGCACTTCCGGTTCATCTCCTTTGACATAGCACACATTCTTGGCAACCTATCACCCAAATCTCTGTTCCCTTCCACGGAGTTGGGACAAGCAGGGATCCGGTGTCACTCATCTCTCACCTCAGAAGCTTAGGGCCCTGTGCAGCTTCTCTGGAAGATGCTCCCTCCTACCAGAAAGTCTCATGTGTGATCCACATGTTACAGTTGATCTGCTTTTCTAATTAGTGACTCCTTCGTCTCTGCCATTTGGATTCAACAACTTTAAAGTTAGGCCCTAAGGACCACATATAAAAAATTCAAAACCGATAAAAGTTTAAAACTTACCAGGTTATCCTGATGCAGTTTTATCTACGGACTGGCCTTTGGACCTATTGAATATAACCACTGTGATTACCTTGTTAAGATATAAACACTAAAACAACAATAATTTTATTAAAACATTTACAAATGTCTTCATACAATGGCTTAATTTAATAGTTTTTTTTTTAATGTGACTGTGTTCTTTTCTGCATGTGGTTCCCTTTCATTGTATATTTTAAAACATCAGTTTCATGAAAGGATACTTTTGACTTAATTAAAAAATTCTCAGGCTGAAGAAATGGCTTAGTGGTTAACTTACTTACCTGCAATGCCAAAGGACTCAGGTTTGATTCCCCAGGACTCATGTAAAGCCAGATGCACAAGGTGGCTGGAGGCCCTGGTGTCCTGGTGTGCCCATTCTCTCTCTCCCCCTCTCTCTTTCTCATATATATATATATATATATATATATATATATATATATATATTTAGAATCTATAGTAAGGAACTCTTGAGAAATATTTTAAATTTTATATATATATATATATATATATATATATATAATTTAAAATATTTCTCAAGAGTTCCTTACTATATATATAATTTAAAATATTTCTCAAGAGTTCCTTACTATAGATTCTAAATACATACCTACTATGAGGCTTATATATACCACCTTCTTATAAAAATGACCAAGAAATTAATTTTCAAAATAACCAGTTAAATGTTAGTAGAAGGGGTGTGTCTGTTTCATCAGAAAGGAACTCAATTCCTGGTTGCTTTTCTGCTGGGCAGGGGCATTTTTACAGCAGATTAAAGAAGTGGTTTAATGCAACAGATGAGCAAGCTTACCACAATAAAGGAGCTGGGGAACAGAAATTCACATGGGGAGTTCTGCCAGTCAGACTTATTTGCCACCAGTTACATTGGTTGTGAAAACAGACAAGTATCTGGGGTGCGACATTTAGTAAAGTTGCTTTTAAAAGACAAAACTGCCACATGTCATGATGCAAAATAAATATTGTCCCTTTACAATGCTTGTTTTCACTGGAAGCTTCAAACATGCTTTTGTTTCGTTTTGTTTTTTGTTTTTATTTTCATTTTTCCATGGCTGCTACTATAACCTTCTTTGAAAGCTAAAAGAAAATGTCTTGAAAGTATGACAAGTTGTGTTGATAACAGATTTGAATTTTAAAAACAGCCAGGACATCCACTGCTCCACATTGCGAAAAGGCAAGAAAATGTGATGATATTATGAAAGTAATTTTTTAATCTAGTTTTATTTTCATTCCTAAGGCGATTATAAAAATGCATCCTGAAAATTTTTAGGAAATGACAATACTATTTAAATAAGAAAAATATTTTTTATTATAAAATCTATTTTTGATGTGATTTATTTGGATCTATATATGTGAGCAATGTCAATCACGTTACATTGCAGCCATGATTTGGAATAGATAGTATTAGTTTAACATTAGGCTTTTTAAACTACTTTACACCTTTATATAATTCCAAAATGTATAACAATTTAAACAGACCTTTGAAAAAAGAAAAGAAAACGGACCGCTTCTTCAGTTTGCATAAGGATAGCCAGTACAACAGACGGCTGCTCTCTAGTCTTCTCCCAGTCTTATTCTCCACTGACTTCTGTAGTGTTCAAAGTAATCCCTCATTTGTGAACAAAAAGATACATAGAAAGAGGAATATTCGAGGTGCAAATTAAAAGATCTACTTTCTTGGAAAGCAGAAAGTTCCCTGGCATGACAAAAATAAACCGTGAGAGGTGTGAGAACTACCACTTCCCAGCTGTGGAGCGCCACTGTTGGATGCACACAGTAGGCCTGAAGGTATGGGAATATCTCATCCCAGCTGTGGAGTACCATTGCTGGACCCACACTCAGTAGGCCTGAATATAGACAGTGGGTAATTGGAGGTGGGAAGGAAAACAAAGTCCCCTTTCAGTCTCTGGATGTGATCCAACCTTGGGTGAAACCAAATTGTAATGCAAAGACTGTGTTTGACAGTCTTCTCTTTCCCTGATTTTTTTCATACCCTGTCACCTAATGATCCTAAATAAGATTATTAGCTAATGACATTTAAGGAATATAAATGAATTGATCTAAGAAAATAAAGCCATAAATTAGTTGGAGACACACAAAAAATTAGTTCTTTCACCATGGGATTAATTTCCTTAACGGTCATAACAGCCTTGAGATAGTTATACTTCATATTTGAAGGTGTATGTAAACTTCTTAATATGAATATATGTGTGTGTGTGAGAGAGAGAGTGTGTGTGTGTATGTCTCTCTCTCTCTCTCTCTCTCTCTGTGTGTGTGTGTGTGTGTTTATTTGAGAGGAGACAGACGGACAGAGAATGGGCAACAGAGCCTCTCACCACTACAAACCAACTTCAAATGCAAGTGCCACTTTGTGCATCTGGCTTTATGTAGGTACCAAGGAATTGAATCTGTACCAGCAGGCTTTGCAAGCAAGTACCTTTAACCAATAAGCCATTTCTCCAGTTCTGTACACTTCTTTGTTAAAAAGAAAGAGCTCCAGCCGGGCGTGGTGGCGCACACCTTTAATCCCAGCACTCGGGAGGCAGAGGTAGGAGGACCACTGTGAGTTCAAGGCCACCATGAGATTACATAGTGAATTCCTGGTCAGCCTGTACTAGAGTGAGACACTATCTTGAAAAACAAAAACAAAAACAAAAACAAGAAAGAGCTCCAAACCTGAGGATAGAGCAGCTCTGATAATGATGATAATGATAGAGTTCTAACTCAAAGATGCCCTGCTGTGCAGAGGTACCTGCACTGTCATTGCCCTGATTCAAGCCAGGCCACCAGTGGCGCTTGTTGACCCTTTCTAAGACCCCACACTGCCTTCACAGCCCCACGCTGTGAGCAGTATGGTCAGATAACCATAGGTGGCACCATTGTTAAAGATACAAGCTACCCATTGGCACTTGTTAACGCGTGGCAAAGCGGACTTTGTTCAGACCCATTACAAGCAGCACAGGGATCAGTGCCATGGAGACTTGCAGTGGGAAGGAGGGATTAGGTTCCACCCAGCATCAGGAGTAAGTGGGAGTCAGAGGGTGGAAAATTACTGGGAGGATACATCAGGTCCAGGGAAGATTCCAGGTAAACTCACCTAACAAGATTCTTGCTGAAGATGCCTTGGGGGGGGAATAGACATCATCATCTGGTGTAAGAAGGGTAAAAGGTATCAAGGGAACCCCTGGTCAGAGGGCAATCTGATACGAAAAGTGTGGTGAATCTTGTTAAATTACTTTTTTAGAAAGATTTTGTCAGGAAGTATATGAATAAACTTAAGAGAAATTTCAGAATTCTGATAAAAGTTTGGCCAAGCCAAGAATGTTTGCTAGTACATAGCAGTGATATCTAAGTTAAAAAAAAAAAGATATTTAAATACTTGTTGGATATTTGTACGGCTTCTTCTGTGAACTGCCTGTTCATTTCTTTAGTCCATCCTAGCTTATATGTATGTTTATAAAGGAGGAGGGCGATGAATACAAGTTCAGAAGCTGGAAGGTGACCAAGAGAGGGTAAAAAGAGATGGCAAGGAAGAGAAACATCTAAGAGCCACAGGGTGGGAAGGAGTATCCTGAAGCATTGTCCCCCAAACAATGACTGACTGCTACATTCAAAACCTATAACCCCACAGTAAATACCAGTAACCCCACTGATCAGTGGAATGGGGGAGAGGAGGAGGGGGTATAATAGTAAAATATGAGGGGAAAGGATCAACACAGGATTTGTCCATACAATACAGTTCTTATTTAATAAAAACAAATTAATAAATAAGACAAGAAGGAGAAGTGGAGGAAGGGTAGAGATATGGGGGAAATAGCAAGGGTGGGGGAGAATAAACTAAAACAAATTGCATGTGAAAAATGCCATAATGATACTTAAAACTATGTATACTGATTAAAAACAAAATAAAACAGGGATGGAGAGATGGCTTAGCTGTTAAGGCACTCACCTGTAAAGCCAAAGCCTAAGGACCCAGCTTCAATTCACCAGTATCCACGTAAGCCAGATGCACAAGGAGATGCATGTGTCTGGAGTTCATTTGCAGTGGCTAGAGGCCCTGGTGTGCCCATTCCTCCCTCACTTCCTCTCTCTCTTTCTCTCTCTCTCTCTCTCTCTCTCTCTCTCTCTCTCTCTCTCTCCTCTCTCAAATAAATAAATAAGTATTAAATAAATTTATTAAATTAAACAGTTATTTAATATTGGATTTTTGTATGAGGGAGCCAATTTTCAAGTTTTCTCTGACATTTTATTTGAAAACTTATAAGGATGAAACCCTAGCTTGGGAATCTTGTATTGCATTTGAGATATGTTTTAATTATTATCAGACACATAAAGTATGTCTAGGATATGAACCCTGAAGGAACCAAAGAAATAACCAAGACCTATGTCAGCCTACATTTCAATAATGGAATTACCCATCTCTCTTATTCTCTAACCAGATTTCCACTGGAATTTGATTCAGTATTTGTTTTACTCCCCTAAATAATCTGTATTTTCCCTCATCCCCAAAGGAGTAGAAATGATATATAAAGCTTGCAATTAAAATAAACATAGTTGTAAAATTCAGGATTTGATTTGGGGACTATCACTTTGAATCTGACCCACTCTTTATTATCCTACTCCTAGCCTTGGCTAGTATAATTTAGAAAAATCAGAAGTTACAAGAATAATTTATACACATTTATGTTTTCATGATGCGGATGTATACTGAAGACTCTGAAAATAAAGCCATATATTTACCCTTCCAAAATCATCTCTTCTCTCACCTTCTAATAGAATGTTACTAAAATTAATACTGCTATTGAAGGAAAGCACTCAAATTTATTCCTTAGAACTAAATAGAAATAAAACTTATTTATGGACTTGCAACTCCATAAAGCAATGAAATGAGAGAATTTCATTAATTTCTGGCGCAAAGACATATTTTATGGTGGCATAATCATAAATATTCATGCAATAGTAATGGTGCAGACAATAACAATAAGTGTCTGTTCTTTGCATGTAGAGAGCAGCCTTCTAACCATGTTGGAAGCTCTAGGGAAAAAAATGAAATCAAATAAGTATGCATATGGCACTATGGTAGCTCCCCTTTCGGTAATGTTTCTCGGTTCCTGGGGCACATTGCTTCATTTTCCAATCCTTCAGCTCCTTGGGTATGTACTATTCTCACAGCTACTCAGTTTCAAGAGTGCATACGACAGCTCCTGCCTTCTCTCCTCTCTCCTGACTTTTTCAGGCTTTCCAGGGACCTGCTGACTGCAGAATGCATACCACCTCCCAGCTCCAAGTCACCACCCTTCAGATTTAGTTCCCTGCTAGTGCCAGCTAGACAAGAAACGGTTCATCGGCCCAGCTTTCTGTATCATGAGGGCTTCAGTTTGTGGTAATTCTCCTATAGTGTATCCTCAGATAGTGCTGTTTCTCTCACCCTGGACTCTCCATTCTTTACAGTACTGTGAATTGTCAGAGGCAAAGCTCAATTTATTAGTCACAGCAAAATCGGTCAGAGTTTAACAGAGTTTTGTTGTGCAACTCCTGGGTTCCAATTATCGCAGGACGATAAGAGGAGATGCAGGTAAAATGAAATGGATTACATCACAGGGGACTAATCCTGACAATTCAGAGAACACACCTGTTTTAAAATAGACAGTAATCTCTCTCTCTCTCTCTCTCTCTCTCTCTCTTATCCATATACTAAAAGAAAAAAGAACAAGGAAAAGACAATAGCTGCATCTTCCAAGGCTCTTTGCTACACAAACATCCTTTAAAAGACAGTACAGAACAATGGCATTTCCTACTCACAAGACATGTAGTGAGGAAGACACACATTTTGGACAACTGTCACTGATTTTTGAAAGAACTTGCTTTTAACCAACCTTTCTTCCTTCCTTCCTCCTTTCCTTCCTTCCTTTCTCCTTCTTTCCTTCCTCCTTCCTTAAAAATTCTTCAGAGCACACTACTTCATCTCTTCTCTTTTAGAGATACTTTTGTTTATTTCTTTGCAAAGTGAGAGACAGACTGAGAGTGAGTGCACCAGAGCCTCTGGTCACTGCAAACAAACTCCAGACACATGCACCACTTTATGCATCCAGTTATACATGGGCATTGTGGTAATGAACCTGGGCCATCAGGCTTTGCAAGCAAGTGCCTTTAGCCACGGAGCCATCTCTCCATCCCTGTGTACACATTTTCTTTTATTAAGAAGGTCAGATACAAAGGGATAAGGAATGATGAGAACATGCCTTTAATTCCAGGAGGCAGAGGTAGGAGGATAACTGTGAGTTCAAGGCCAACCTGAGACTACATAGTGAATTCCAGGTCAACCTGGTCTAGAGCCAGACCCTAACTCAAAAAGAAAAATGAAAAAAAATAAATAAATTTGCAAACAAAGAAAGAGAAAATGGGCATGCCAAGGCCTCTTGCCACTGCAGATGAACTCCAGATGCATGTGCCACTTTGTGTATCTGGCTTTATGGATGTACTGGGGAACTGAACCCAGGTTATCAGTTTACGTAAGCAAGCACCTTTAACTGCTGAGCCATCTCTCCAGCCCCAAGTGCATTTGGATAAATCTTTCACAAACCCATTATGCTCCCTATTTTTTGTCCTAAGGGAGCCATATTTTGGGAACTCACCAACTCATGTACTGAACCAAGTCATCAGTATCCATATGATCTTAGATCATGTTGAGCCAATGAGGCCATCCAGGTGACTGAGTCAAGTGAAGTTTAAGTCTCCCGGACGAGATTCTCCTCCTTGGGGTCAAAGCCTGAAGAGACATAAACATTGACTTCACTTTTGGAGAAGTTGAGTGTTTTGCATTCACCCACATAATCCCCAAACACTTCTCTTACTGCACTAGTAAGAACTTTGCATTTTAAGAAGCATTCTATAAATACTTGCTGAGCTTCAGGACCATTGTGGGAGTCGCAGCCGTTATTCCGCTGTTGCTGGGACAAAGGCTGTGACCAGCAGCAGGGGTTGGAAGGGAAGGGCTCATTTCTGCTTCTTTCTGCTTACAGTTTCCCAGGGCAGTTTCGTCATGGTGGTGAAATCATGGCAGAACAGATAGTAGGCCTGCAATCATATTTACATAGCACCAGGAAGTGGACTGGCCAAGCCAGCTCTGAACACTCTGTGGGCCAGACCAATAAGCCCCCCCATCAGCCCCCCCTCACACACGCCAGTGATAGTCCTCCTCTAGCAAGGCTCCAACTCCCAAGGGTCCTGCAACTTCCCCAGTTTTCCACTGCCACCGACCAAGTATTCGACACGCAAGAGCCTACATGAATATAACATTCAAATCACGACTGCTTTGGTTCTCTTCCGCTGCATAAAGTACTCAGCAAATTATTCTATTGGTCTTCGCAGGCATTCACAGGTGATGGCTTCGGGGATGATGGGCCTTGATTATCAACCTGAGTGGATTAACAGGTATCTACAACTGGTAAACCAAAGCTGTGTATCTGTGGGGGTACTTCCGAGGAGGGCTGACACGTGGAGGGGTAATAAGGCGCCATCTGCCCTCAATGTGGGCAACACCTTCCGCCTTGCCAAGCAGATAAAAATGTCCAGGGGACAAGAGTGTGCGCCTATCTACGGGTCCTCCGGCCCTGTTGAGTGCAAATCGAAAACTCTCTGAGATCTTTCAGGTTTTTAGCACCAGAATGGACCACTGAGCTTTGATTACCCTTTTATTTTGTGTGTGTGTGTGTGTGTGTGTGTGTGTGTGTGTGTTCTATTCCTCTAGAGAATTCTCTCTAATACATCATCCTTAACAAATTGTCTACTATAAACAAAATATAAGCTGAAAGGCAAAGCAAGGTTAAACCTCAGAGCAGCATTATCCTCTAGCAGGAGTAATGAAATGTTTTGCGACATGCATATTAAATATGAAAAGAAGCCGGGCGTGGTGGCGCACGCCTTTAATCCCAGCACTCAGGAGGCAGAGGTAGGAGGATTGCCGTGAGTTCGAGGCCACCCTGAGACTCCATAGTGAATTCTAGGTCAGCCTGGGCTAGAGTGAGACCCTACCTCGAAAAACCAAAAAAATAAAATAAAATAAATATGAAAAGAAGTAAAAATTGCAAAAGCGTTTCCCAGGCTAATGATACCGTGATAACCCTAGGCACTGAAGCGTTTTTTTTTTTTTTTAGATCAGTTCTTGTCATCACGATTATCCACACAATGCAAAACAGACAAATAAGTAGATACAGAAATCGCATTAGTGGTTTCTGGGGTGTAGGGGAAGGAGCGAATGAGAAGTGACTACTTAATGGATATGCGTCTTTTTGAGTGGATGAAGAAAACAAAAGCCATGGTTCTTGAAAGCAATGCTGATATCAGTGCACTGTGAGCACACTTAACACCAGTAACTTGTGCACTTTTTATTTTATTTATGTTGATGTCTTTGAGACAGGGCCTCATATATCCCAGGATAACCTCAAATTCTCTGTGTACCTAGGTTGACCTTGAGCTCTTGATCCTGCTGCCTCCATCTTCCAGGTGCTGGGAGTGCCAATACACCAGGTTGACATACGCACTTTGTAAAGGTTAGCATGGTGGATGCTGCTAGCATGTATTTTACTACAATAATAGTGATTTTCAAAGAGGTTAGCCACACCAGAAACTGAAAATTAATTTTTAGGCTGGGAACATTCCGATCACTGAAGTGGTGATGTGGGTGGCAGGCATTTACACGGCATTTATTTCATAACGGCAGGCATTTATTTCACAAATGATGAAAAAAAGATAAAAGCACGTAGAAGAAAAAGTGAATAAAATACGTATATTAAATGAAATCTTCTTATTGTTGGATTTAGCTTATTTTGCAACTGAGAAGTCCGTGTCTTTAAGAAATATCCCAAAATCTGGGGAAGCAACTTGGCGGGAGAGCAGTTGTCTAGCTTGAGTGAGGCCTGAGTTCAATCCCCAGCATTGCAATTTGTACATAATGAAAACATATAATACCACAAACACAGACAGAAAGTTCTTCAGACCAGGCGTGGTGGTGCACACCTTTAATCCTAGCACTCAGGAGGCAGAGGTAGCAGGATCGCCGTGAATTTGAGGCCACCCTGAGATGGCATAGTGCATTCCAGGTCAGCCTGGGCTAGAGTGAGACCCTACCTTGAAAAAAAAAGAAAAGAAAAAAAGAAAAAGAAAAAAGAATCACTTCATCACATGGAGTTCAAAACCAACCAACGCATTATTAAATTACCCGTCAGGTCAAGACATGGAATCTCACACTTTATCTTTTACATTTCAGTTTACCCTGGAAAGGTATAATACTACTTGAAAAACAGAAATTATATACGTGCATTCGTTTTCTTGAATCTCATACCCCAATGATGCCATTTTGGGGTTCACTCTTTGTTTTCCTTTTGGTATATTACTATAGCTCAGAAGCATGGAAATGAGTTTAAATGATATCTTCTCAAAACATACTTCCACCAATAGATTCTCTCTTTATTGGATACTCCAACATCACTTTTTTAAGACTGAAACTCAATGAAATTACATACTGGTGAATGTGCCAAACACCCTGTGGCTGTTCTACAAATATTAATGGAATTTAAATGCAAACAGAGAAATCATGAATGCCTAGAAGAAAGAAGTTGTGGGAAGTAGGATCACCTCCTTGCAAGCAACAGTATGCAAAGCGTTCCAGCCTGAAGATCTTTGCAGGCTTTCTGTCAGCATATGCTAATACTGGGAAGCCATCTAGGGTTCCTTTTGTTTTGGGAACCATCTGTCTGTTTGAATGAGTTTCATTTAAATGTACTGATCTACACTGATACTATAAAACTTAGCCAGTCAACAGATTATCTCGTCAACTAGGCTCCTCCTCTTCCCATTTTGAGTCACTATGTCATAGGGATTATGTCTTTTAGTTTTTTTTGTTGTTGTTGTTGTTTGTTTGTTTGTTTGTTTGTCCAAGGCAGGGTCTTGCTGTAGCCCAGGCAAACCTGGAACTTCTTATGTAGTCTCAATATAGTCTTGAACTCACGGCAATCCTCCTACCTCTGCCTCCTGAGTGCTGCGACCAAAGGCGTGCGCCACCATGCCCGGTGGGGATTATGTTTTATATCTGTGGAATCAGGGTCCAACATGGAGTCAAACAGCACTGTGTAAATCCATCCTAAGGATGGGCTGTAAATATGTGAAAATTTTAATTCACAAATGAGTTGTCCAAAGAGTGGGCAAACCTGATGAGAAGTACACAAGTGAGTGTGTCCCATGCAGGTATACTAGGAAAGTGGGTGTTTCTTCAGCTCCAACATATGCCCAGGGCAACAGAGAGAAGACATATTAGGAGAACTTGGCAGATTTTATTAATTTTGTGTTGATAACTCTTACAGAGATTATTATAAAAACCAGATTTGGTTTGTTTGCTTGAAATTCTTTCCTTAATACTTTTATTTATTTATTTTTTGTCTGTTTGAGAGAGAGAAAGAGGCAGACAGAAATACAGAGTGGCCATGTGCCAGGGTCTCCTGCCACTGAGAAAGAACTCCAGATGCATAGGCTACTTTGTGCATGTGGCTTTACATGGGCATGAGGGAATCAAACCCTGGCCATCGGGCTCTTCAGACAAGCACCTTTAACCCCTGAGCCATCTCTCCAGCCCTCCTTGAAATTCCTTAGCCAAGGTTACAACTAGCTATCACACCCAAAGTCCACTTCAGAAAGTCAGGCTATTTTATAGGGTGTTAATGAAGTAGCCAGTAGAGACTCTAGTTAGTCCATCTTGGTTCATTACCATATTAATCACCCATAACAAATAATCAGCTTAATGTTTTCACAGAATGACAGTCCAAATACTGTCTTCTGTGATATTCCAAGAAGAATCAATCGATGATCAGATCATTCACATTCAGGAGCTTTTTGACCTCCCCTATCTCCTTGCCAGTCTACTTTCCCCAGCCTCCCCAGAAGCAGTTATGATTTAAGGACCTCAAGTGTCTGAAAGTCTATTGTATGGTAGGTAGGTCCAACAAGAGTGGTTTCTGATCAAAGTGCTGTAAAACCCGACTGATCTGATAAACATGTAATCTGGCCTGGAGGGTACCCTAAAGCAATCAATCAAAAAAAACAAAGAAAACCAAAGCAAAAGTCACTATATAAAGCACATCTTTCACAGCACTTTATTTTGAGGGGCAGTTACTAAGTCAGAACAGAGGAAAAATAACTCTAATAATGGTGGTTATCATATCCTCAAGAAACTTTGACTAGGCCTCACTATGTGCCAGGCGTTATTACAAATATTTTACATATATTAATATGTTAAATTTCCCCTTAACCTCCTTAGGTAGCCAATGTTATTATCAGCACTTATAGTTAACGAAACAAGGCAGACGGAAGTTAAATTCCTTGTCCAAAGTTTATCTAGGTGGGAAACGGGAGAGAACCGATAGAGCTTGAAGCAGCTACATTCTCACACCAGCTTTTCCTGAAGTTCTGTCAGAACTATCTGCTTTCCAGTACATTTCAGTTCTATTCTGCATGAATATTGTGCTCAGGATTGATAAAATAAATGAATACTAAACTTTGTAAAAAAAAAAAAAAAAAGCAGTCAAAGTTTCCACAAAATTGGAACTAGAAAATATTTCTCTGTCTTCTCTCTTTCTCTTTGTTCCTTCCTTCCCCTCTCTTTCTTTATTGCTCTCATTCCACAAGATAAAGAGTGAGCAACCTACTAGCTGAAAAACACTGATGCTACCTGAAAGAAATTGTTCCTTGCCCTTCTTCCTTCTCCAACTTTGTGCCTCAACCATTTGGAAACTGGTGCATAATGTCACCCCGGGAATGCTCATTACGAAGTGACTCTCCTCGGTAATGTTAGATGTATCTGAAGATTTTAATGTCCTTCGTTCTGAAACGCTATTATCCTGAGTGCATGCAGAGGATAGTACAGTCAGTCATACATGATGGATGACTTCATTATCTTCAGCCGATTTTAATGGGTTATCTAGGAAGGAAATCACCAGTCAGTTTTGGCTATTGAACATTGCTACCTCAAGTACCTGATTAAGCCAAATATAAAAATGGGTGGTTTTTCATTTTCCTGTCGACAACAAAGGTCACCTATCACAAGCTTAAGAGGCATTTAGGTGTATTTCTCTTTCGCCTAACGAAAAAATAGAGTGTTGGAATTTCTACCTTATTTTTCATTGTGCACCGAATACTTGAGAACTCTGTACCTCCACAGGGAAAGGAAGGTGCTTTGCCAATTTCAGAACGGGTAGATTCCTGTGCAGAGGAAGAGGTTAGCATTAATATGGCTCTGGGTGCATCTTTATGTAGTGGCACTATTGAGGAGTAAAGCTTCCACCCCGTCGTTACATAGCTGCTGTACAAATAAGCCAGCGGAGCTATGGGTATTACCCACTGCTTTCTGACCTCAAGTGCTGGAAACCACGAATCCTTCACGCACACAATAGTACTGTTGTTCATGCCTCAACTTTTCTGCTCTTGGATGGGCAGTCCTGAAACTGATGTCTTTTAAATTATCAGGTTTCACTGGACTCATCAATTTGTACGTTTCCCCTTTGGCCCAATTCTGAGTTCCTTCAGCTGTTGAATCCAATACTGGCAAATAGGTATGAGCTTCGGGATCCGTTTGCTGTTAGCTAAGCCTTCCCATTGTTACTTTGCAACCGGTAAAATGGACAACAATAGGAATGCATTTATTATATGTATACCTGTTGTTATGGAGGGGCGTGTGTGTGTGTGTGTTGGTGTTTGTGAAAGAATGCAGGGCCGTGTGTGCCTAGTGGAAGTTAGAGGCCAACTGCTGGGTCTGTCTTCTCCTTTTTACCTCAGTTGAGGTAGGGTTTCTCTCTCTGGACCCTCTGTCTGCTATTGAGATTCAAGTCTGTGGTTGTTTTCTTTGCTGCACTCACCACCACCAGATTTGGGGGATATGTATTATATTTAAAATATACAGATTAATGAACTCCATGTTGGGAAATTGTTTGATCACACAAAGATTTGGGGGACAATTAAGAATTAAAAAGTCGGGCTGGAGAAATGGCTTAGTGGTTAAGCGCTTGCCTGTGAAGCCTAAGGACCCCTGTTTGAGGTTCGATTCCCCAGGACCCACGTTAGCCAGATGCACAAGGGGGCGCACGCGTCTGGAGTTTGTTTGCAGTGGCTGGAAGCCCTGGCACGCCCATTCTCTCTCTCTCTCACTCACTCTCTCTCTCTCTCTGCCTCTTACTCTATCTGTCACTCTCAAATATGTAAATAAAAATGAACAAAGAAAAAAAAAAGAATTAAAAAGTCATGCTGGGTCTGATGGCACATTTTGTATTCCTAGCACTCAGGAAGCTGAAGTAGGAGATCATTAGTGTGAAGTCACCATGGGTCCCAGACCTGAAAGAAAGAGAATAGTAAGAAAACAGTTATTTTGAAAATACTCTAATGCTAGTTCATTATACCAAAACAATCTAGCAAAACTTGCAACTTTCCCCCTATTCCTGGGTAGAATTCTAATAGAGATGATTGATCGAATGCTTAGAAATCACTGAATATTGATCTTATGCTACTCATAGCTCAGCACTGTAACACCCATAATCATACAATGATTATTGCGATTACTTTACACAATAGTTATTAATTGTATTAACTAGAAAATCTATTTATTGAAAATTTTAAAACCATGAAATAGAGGCTGGGGTTATGACTCAGCGAATAAAGTGTTTGCTGCTCAAGCCCAAGTACCCGAGTTTGAACCTCCCCAACATAAGCAGGTAGAAGCCATGGTGGCTTCTGTATCCCAGCAATTTGACAGAAAGATGGGAGGCAGAGGCAGGAGAATGTCCCAAAATTTCCTGGTGGTGAGTGAAGCAAAGAAAACAACCGGAGAGCGGAATCTCAACAGCAGAAAGAGGTCTGGAGGAGAAGCCCTGCCTCACATGAGGGAGAAAGAAGAGGACAGACACGTGGTACACGTGGGCCTGCATTCCTTCACATATACCACAAACACACGCACATGCGTGCGCACATGCACACACACACACACACACACACACATACACGCACATCAATAATAAATACATAAGGGAACTGCTGCTCTGAAGAAAGGGACATTGGAGCAGAAATCCACCCAGACACTCTGCTGCCCTTCTCTGTTCTGAAAAGCTCTCAGGGACTCAGACAGGATGCAAGGACGCCACAGAGTCTTTCTAAAATCAGTGATTCATCTCAACAATTTTAGGAAATGGATACAAAAAAACAGGGGAATTGTGTTTCCTCCATGATTCCTATAGAAATAGTCTTTTTAGCAACTTGCCTAAAAAAGGAGTATACTTTATGATGACCTTCTCTATACATAGGTATTTGACATAGAGCTTCCTTAAAGTATTAATTTGAAATGTTTGCTTTCTAATAAAATGCATTTAAAAGTAATCAGATTCATTCTCAAATAAAACAATCAGAACCTGAAAGCTTTGGCCATTGTTTTAAAAAGTATCACTTCCTCTTTAGTTACACAACTAAGTGATCTAGTAAATTATCTATTATAGTAAATTATTTTCTTTGGAAGTTAACTGGAGTTATTAGGTTGAATATTGTCTGTAATAATTATGTGGATTACTAACCTATTCTTTGCAATGAGGTTAGTTATTTAAGATTTCTTGAAACATGTGCTACATTTTCTAGGCACAAAAGCTCAAGATGATTTTTCCAGTTAACTGAATAAGAAAACTCTTAGAAAGTAAAGAGTGGTCATGATGTGGTGGTCCGGTTTAGGTGTCCCCCATAAACTTATGTGTTCTGAATACTAGGTCCCCAACTGGTAGCAATTTGGGAACCGGAGCCTCCTGGTGGTAATGTACTGTTGGAGAAGGGCTTATGGGTGTTATAGCCAGCTTCCCTTGCTAGTGTTTGTCACACTCTGCTGTTGCTTTTGTCCAGTCCACCTGATGTTGGCCAAAAGGTGATGTCCACCCTCTGCCCACGCCATCATTTCCCCCTGCCATCATGGAGCTTCCCCTGGAGTCTGTGAGCCAAAATAAACCCTTTCCTCCCACAAGCTGCTCTTGGTCCTGTGCTTTCTGCCAGCAACCAGAAGTTAACTGCAACACATGGTTACATTTTTTTTTTCTTGGATAAAAGGCAAAAAAGTTAATGGAGGTAGATCATTGTTTGGCTTTTGTTCAACTGAAAAATATACTACTTACTAACATAGTAAACCATGGGGAAAAAAATGAAACCTATAGTACTAAAAGGCTTCAAAAATTATTTTCTTTAAAGCAGCCTGGTGTGATGGTGCATACCTTTAATGCCAGCACTCAAGGTGCTGAGATAGGAGGATGGCTCTGAGTCCAAGGCCAGCCTGAGGCTACAGAGTGAATTCCAGGTCAGCCTTGATAAGTAAAACCCTGTCTTGAAAAAAAAATTATAAATTATACATAGGAATTATTAATTAGAATGAGAATCTTTCCGTGTCTTTTTCCTGTTCCCTCTGTTAATTAAAACCCCCATCTACGAACAATTACTTCTTTAGAAATTCTCACAAACATAAAAGCTTTAGTATTCCCATTGCATTTTTCAAACTTATAGTTACCTAGAAATATTGAAATAAATCTTAGACTTCATTTCTAAGATGGATAGAATATTGTCCATAATAATAAAAAAGGCTTGGCATATTATAACTTACTAAAATAAATTCTAACAGAAGTTACCAAGGATTTTAAGCAGATGTAACTTACTTCTACCATACCCTATGCTTATGAATATGGCCCAAAAATGCAAGAGAGGGATTTAAGCAGCAGCAGATAACACAAGTCCATCTGCTTATGTCATCTGCTACTCTTTATGTGACATGGTGGAGATTATAAAAGGAAAATCAAATTCACATAGCATGTATCTAAGTTGATGCTATAATTGAATTCTTAGGAGGTTTTTTTCTTTTAACTTTACTAATTAAAACCAATATTTTAACATGATCTCCTTTATTTAGAAGAATGCCTTTTGTTTTTCACTAACCCAAGTTAGTATATTCTAGTTATTTTTTAATTATCAATTCCAATGTGCATAAGAACACACCTACTTGAATTGGTCCTCTATTTTTAGTGATTTTTTAAGCTGAACATTAACATTCAATAGCAGACGCATGATTAAAAACATAAAGTCTGAGATCTCCAATTTAGATCCTTCTCTCTTCATTCTTTATGCACTGCGCTGCCTGTTCCAAATCACACCTATAATCTCCATCTCTCCTATACAGTTACCTGAATAAGAAAACTCTTAGAAAATAGAAAGAGTGGTCATGATGTAGTGTCTGGTTCACGTGTCCCCCATAAACGTATGTGTTCTGAATGCTAGATTCCCAACTGGTATCAGTTTGGGAACTGGAGCCTCCTGGCGGTAATGTATTGTTGGGGGTGGGCTTATGGGTGTTATAGTCAGCTTCCCTTTGCCATGGTCCTGGGAAAGCATCACTGTAAGGGGCATTGTACAGAGGACACCTTTCTCCTCCCTGTTCCTAACTGAGGGACCTGAGCACATACCATGTGCCCTGGGCAGACACTATGATGACGCATTAAGCCCAGGACACTGAGGGTCTAAGTTGTCTACAGAGGCTGAGATAGGAAGATTGACTTCAAGGCCAGCCTGAGGCTACAGAGTGAATTCCAAGTCAGCCTGGATGAGTAAAACCCTGTCTTGAAAAAAAAAAAGAAAATTGTAAATTATATAAAGGAATTATTAATTAGAATGAGAATCTTTCCATGTTTTTGTCCTGTTCCCTCCATTAATTAAAACTTCCATCTACAAACAATTACTTCCTTAGGAATTCTCACAAATATGAAAGCTTTAGTATACTCATTTCAGTCCCTTGCCTTTGATGATGCACTCGATCTAGGTGCTAAGACACAACCCAATAATTAATTCTATGATAGGAAAGACCTTACATTTTATAAGAGTTTTTATTGGGAACTTTAAAAGATAAGCATGTTGCAAAATGGTAATATTTATATCAGGTCATCCTCTTACTTACCCTCCACCCCAACCTCATGCCTCTCCTCGGTGGAGATGTAGGTATTCACTGTGTGGTTATGAATGCCACCCAGTATACCTTCTCACCCTGTGGCGCTTACAGTATTTCTGAACCCTGTACCACAATGTACCCTGAGCCTCGGAAGCCATGTTATAAGTTTCCTTTAATGTTGAGCTTTCAGCTTTCTCTTATTTTCTGTGTTGGTGAGTTTTGAGTCTTCTTGGTATTTACTGTCATCTCCCTGCAGGAGGTTGTTGGGCCAGCAGTGAAAGCAGAGGTCATGTTTAATCCACCACTTCCTCACTGATGCCTCCTGAGACCCCGTGGGTGTGATATAGATGATTTTTTTCCTGCTAGCCACTTGGCTTTCTCTTCTTGTCATTGTGATAGGTCTTGGGTCTTTCTAGTATTCACCACCTTCCTATAGACTTTTTAGTGAAGCTTTTTAAGAAATATTTTATTTATTTATATTTATTTTTTTCTTTATTAGTTAGTTTTGTATTCAGCAAATACACTCAGTTTGGTACCATTATTAGGCTCATCCATGACCTACCCCCTCCCCTTGGCCCCTCCTTGTTGAGGTATACGGGTCATGCATTGTGGAGTTAGCCCACAGTTATGGGTAAGCTAAATGTCTCTGCATATCGTGACCCAACATGTGGCTCTGACATTCTTTCCGCCACCTCTTCCGCAAAATTTCCCTGAGCCATGTTGGGTTCATTTTATTTTATTTATTTATTTATGAGATAGAGTGAGGGAGAACGGTCACTCCAGAGCCTCTAGCCACTGCAAATGAATTTTCTAGATGCTTGTGACACCTTGTGTATCTGTCCTATGTGGGTACTGGGGAATTGAGTCTGGGTTCTTTGGCTTTGCAGGCAAGTGCCTTAACCACTAAGGCATCTCTTCAGCCCCTCTACAGACCTTCTTGATGGAAAGGACCTACTGAAAACCAGGAAGCAACCTTAGCAAAAGCTTCTGCTGGAGGCTCTAGGGTCCAGTTATCTCTAGAATCTTCTTCCTTCTTTTGTGATCCTTTTTCTTGCTTCCCCCTCCTCTCTCCTTACATCCTTCTTCACCTCACCAGTTGCTGATGCCAGTGCTGAATGCACATGTAGAGTAGGGAACCAGATGCTCAGGGCTTCTTTTCTCCACTTACGGAGCTTCCAGTGCAGTAAGGAAGGTAGATATGAAATGCCTAATCATAATAATGATAGGAATAAGAAAGTAAGCAGGACAAGATGGAATGGAAGCAACAACAGGAACCTGAATATAGCTGTAGGGCCACTGTGCAGGACTGACTTGATGGTCCAAGAAAGTAGTGTGATGATATAGATGGGAGTGGTAAGAAGAGTAGAATCACAATGCTTCAGGTAAATGTCTCAGCTAAAAATCCCAAGAGAGAGTGAGGGCATTGGTAGTGTGTGTGAGGGGAGGGGAGTTGGGATTAGATGGAAGGAAAAAGTAACTGGAAAACATTCAACCAGGCAAGAACAGTGAATAAGGGAGCATCAACAAGAAGAAAGAAGTTTCAGGACAAAGTAGAAAATGACGAATAGTACAAACTTGATATGGGATCTTGATGGTGTCTAAAGAAAAAGAGAAGTCATGCCCTAGAGGAACACCTTGACAGTATGACAGGAAGGCAAAGGAAAGGAAAATTTTTAGGCTTGGTAGGAGAACATTAAAAGAGTATTCCTGCTGGAACTTAAAAAATTGGGTTTCATTATGGTGTTTTCAAACAACTTTTTTTTTGTATGTTTTTCTTCTCTCCCTTCCCTTTTCCTCTTCTTGTGCCCCTCTCAATCTGGCCTCTTTCCTACTTTCATGTTACATATTTCCTTTCGTCCTAAGCCCCCCCCCCCCGCCACTTCCCATCATCTCTTGTGCCTTCCTTATGGTCTCCTATCTTGGCTCATAGCCCATGGTCTGATGTCCTCATATTTGCATACATACAGGCATTAAAACTCAGGAGCCCCAGGATACCTTCTAGTGAGATGTTGGCCAAGGAGGTCCCTGATGCCCAAAAACATTACAGGCCATTGCCAAGGCTCTTGGTTTCCCACAAGGAATAGATGGTAAGACCCTACTGCTGAAGACTCTACCTGCTTGGGCTGCAGAGCCACTGAGAAATCCTGCTGAGCTGAGCTGAAAACCTCCTCCATGAAGATCAGCTGACAGAAAGCTAGAAAAAGCTACATTGCATGAAGTTCCATGGGAGAGAGAGAAATCACCAGTGGAAATACTCAATAGTGGACACTGCAAGCCTTAAATTTGGCCAGTAAGGCCAAATGACCCAAAGGGTGTAATAGTGGCATGTCTGTTATGGGGGAAACCAACTGCTCTCTAATTAGACTACAGGCATGCTCCATGGGAGGGAATACATGCCTGATGCTGAAAACCTACAACAAGGGTAGTCATGAGCCCTAGGGGTATAATGTCTGCTGGTGTCCTGCTATATGTATATACTATGTTCACCAAACTGCCCAGTAAGCACTTCTCTTCATGTTCATACCCACATATTAATGCTAGTCTCACTTGGTTAGAGAAGCTTCTCTTTTCATATGGCAGTGACCTTGGGAAAACTCAGAAAGCACCATAGTGCTGAGAAGAAGTCACAGAGGAGTACTCAGCACTGAAATATCTCTATCACACCTTCCAAGGCTCAGGATCCATCACAGAAGACGTAGTGGAAAGAATGAAAGAGCCAAAGGAAGGATAGGACTCCTTACAACGTGCTCCTCCAGACACAAAATGGCCTGGATATCCATGACCTCACAGTGCCTGACATTACCTACACAAGACCATCATAATAGGTAGAAAAGATCATGACATCAAAATAAAAGAGACTGATTGAGAAGGGGAAGGGGTATGATGGAGAGTGGGGTTGCAAAGAGGAAAGTGGGGGGAGGAAATGACCATGGCTTATTTTCTATAGTTATGGATGTTGTCAATAAAAAAATAAATTAAAGAAATAAAACAAAAATTTTTTAAATGTTAGCATCTCCATATGAAAGAGATCACATGATTTTTCTTTCTCTCTGGGCTTGGGTTACTTCAGTAAGTATAATTCCTTTCCAGTTCCATCAATTTTCCTGCACATTTCATAATGCTGACAGTGTAGAGGTGAGGTCATTTGCTGAGAGTGAGGGGTGAAGAATTGAAGTAATTGTTGTGAAGCAGAGGAGCCCAAGCCAATTGGGAACCACATCAAGACTTCCCAGCAGTGTGAAGAGCTCAGATGAGGTGATGACTGTAAACTAATAATGGCACCAAACTTCTTGTTTATGTAATCATATCAGCAAGTTTTATCAGGCCATTCATGGCAAAGAAAGGAGATGTTAGATTCATCCAGGAATGACGACTTGCCAGGATGGTGTGATGAAAAGAAAAGAGGCCAGGAAAGTTACAGAAATGATGGGGTGCTTATGGTCAGACTCAAATAGAATGCCCAACCACCCCCTCAAAACTCTGGGAACTTCACAGAAGAGGGAGCAGGAGGATGATGAGAAGTCCTATCTTCTAGATGTGAATTAGTGTGACATGTGACAATGCATGCTCATGAATTCTCAGCAGCTGTGGTTCTGCACAAGGCTGAGCCTGTCACTACTTCGCCATCACTGGGGGAAGATACACAAGACCCGCACACTTCTCAGAGTAGCTAATGGCTGCTAAGGGCTGCTGGGAGAAGGGAGTCAGGCTCATCAGAGGTGTAGCCACTGGTATGTTGCCCATTTTGCAGTAAATAACCTTCCATCTATGCTCATGCAAGCAATCCTAACTTAACTTAGTAGGAAAAAAATGCATTGAAGTAAAATGGAGATTAGTGGGGAAGAAGAATGTTAGTGAGAAGGGAAGGGTAATTGTAGAAATAAGATCGAAATTATACATACATACATACATACATATATGTATGTATGTATATATATATATGTAAATGAAAATGTCAAAAATGGAAAACTAAATTAAAAATATAAATATATATTTAAAGAGCTAGAAAACTAGAAGAGGCTAAAAGTTCAATTAGCTAAAGAACTGAATTAATTAAATCAGTAGACAATTCTTGTTCCTGTGAAAGTCATATCCTACCAGACATAAAACAGATGAATCAGATATTGAAAATAATGAAAGATACCGTGGAAAGATTTAAAGAACAAAAATGCTGCACCGATCGATACAGTGGGACCGAGTGGCTAGTCAGAGAGAGCGGTGCGGGTCTCTGAAGAGACATCCTTAAAACTGAAAGATGAAGGACAAGAAGCATTGCGCTTTGCAGCCTGAAGAGACAGATCATTTCAGAAACATAAGAGAGCAGGTACCGAGGTACTTAGGGAGCATGACCTCGCAGTGGAAAAACGGTCCGGAGCGCAGTGGTGCACGACCAAGGAGAAGATAAGAATGAAATGCAAGGGAGGCGGGCCGTACTGTGAACAGATGGCAAGGTCCCTTCCTGTTTTAAAGACTGAATGGAGGAGTGATCTGCTCTGTGCTTCACAAGTTGAAGCTGGATGCTAGGTGTAGACTGCAACAAGGAAGCAGGGGTGAGATGGCTGCCAGACACCCATGAGAGATAAAGTGAAGGAGACTGAGGGGCAAGAATGAAAAGTTGAGAGCCACAGTGGGTTTCAGCGAGGAGGAGGAGGGAAGAAAGGACAAGAAGGAAAGAATATGGGCTAGGGGTGGAAGCTGTGTGGCTAAGTAGCATGGGGTTCTCAGGCAAGTGTACGGATAGAAACAATGAGTTCCGTTTCTCAATATTAAGTGTGAGTTGTTATTCTGTCTCTGACTGGACACAGTTATGATGCAGGATGAACTGAAATTCCTGTCAGGAATACAGACAGAAGTATGAAAATAATAGGCCTGGCTGTGACAGGGGAGGTCAGCAGGCATAGCTGGAGGAAGGGGCAGCTGAGTCCCTCGGACATGAGGTCAGCGACTGACGGATCCTGTTCTGCACTCCTCATTTAATTAGGCAGGATAGAGAAGGTGCTATGCGTTCAGAGGGAGGATTAGGCCTTTGTTAAGACCATGTACCATGGATGCTCGGAAAGGACAAAATTGGCTTAAGAGTTCATAGTGAGTTACGGAAAGACAAAGCAGAGATTTCTGGGAGAACATACATAAAAATAACGACATACTTCTTTTTAAATTATTTTTGTGTGTATATTTATGTGTATCTGTATCTGTGTTGCATAAGTGTATATGGAGGACATAGGCATATGTGTATGGGTGTATATGGAGGACAGATGCGTGTGTGTATGGGTGTATATGGAGCACATATGCGTGTGTATATGGGTGTATATGGAGGACATATGCATGTGTGTATGGGTGTGTATGGAGGACATATGTGTATGTGTATGGGTGTGTATGGAGGACATATGCGTGTGTGTATGGCTGTATATGGAGGACATATGTGTGTGTGTATGGCTGTATATGGAGGACATATGCATATGTGTATGGGTAGGTGTATATGCAGGACAGAGGAAAAGCTTGAGGGGTTGGTCCTCTCCTTCCACCTGTGTGAACCTTGTTGTTCTGCCACTGGGGAGGCCAAACCAGTCGGCCCATGAGCTTTAGGATCCTTCTGACTCTGCCAGAGGCATGTTAGGATTACAGATGTGTGTACACTGAGCATACAACCTTTTGCATGAGTGAGTTTAGCAGTGACAGGGACCCAAAACAAATAGCTTTCACTGGCTAAATACAGGAACTGACCTTTGGCCTGTAGGAGAAAATCGAGGTCATTACACTTTACTACAGGTCATAAATGGTCAAAAGAGTCTGGCCTTTGCTTATCTCTGCCCCCTGAGAGAATCCTGCCACCCCTTTCTGAGAACGCCCTTCCTAAAGAATTGAGATGTCTGGAAAGATTCCCCTTTTCCAGAAATCCTGACCCCAGACACCTGGCATCAGGACCACATTGACTAGGTCAGATGCCCTTCCAGCGGGGGGCAGGTGGTTCACATAAAAGACCCCAACCCTACTTCAGTGGAGCTTCTCAAACCCTTTCTTGCCTCCCTGGCCAAAAGCTATGTCTTCCTTCCTTCTCTAAAATTCTCTTTCTCTCAAAGCTCCCCTCCTAAATCTCTAAACTGTGACAAAGCTTACTGAGCCTTGCCCTCTGGGCTGTGGATTTCATTCAGCAAATTCATAAGAATCCTGGGACACCCCCAAAATTGCTGGTGCATTGGTGGATCATGCTGGTTCATTGGCATGGAACCCCAATGTCTGTACCACCACGGGTATGATCTCCAATTGGCAGGCTTGCAGAGCAAATGATTTGACCACTGATCCATCTTTCCAGCCAGAGAAATACTTTAACCTAGGGGAAGACTTGGATTGCGTGGAGTGGGGTTTGGAGTCCTGACACTCCTCTAACTCCTTGGAGAATTCAGTGTAGGTTGGGGGACTGCGATTAACATATCCTTTTCTTTATGCTCCATAGCAGCTAATATGTCAGACAAATCCTACATCCACGTGTGTGTGTGTGTGTGTGTGTGTGTGTGTGTGTGTGTGTGTGTGTTTGTATGGATACATCAAGTCTTGGTACCACCATTCCCCTCCTCCCTGCCCCCACTCCACTGAGGGTCCCCTTTAGTGGGATCGCTGGGCTTCACCTTGGAGTTGTGGGTTGCGAGTTGTGAGAGCAGCAGTCAGTCAATGTGGGGAGCAGGCAATGCCTCTGGATATTCCCTCCCACCCCTTGGCTCCTAACATTCTTTCCACCAAGTTCCCTGAGCCATGTGGCTGTGCTTTAAGTCTGCTTTAGCGCTGAGCTCTCAGCAGCTTCTGAATTTCTGCTTTGGTGCATTTTGAGTGTCCTCAGTGTGTGTCTCCGTCACCATGGCTCAGGTTGTCAGGCTCGCCATGGAAGCAGCACTCTTGCTCATCTCACCATTTCCTTTGAGTTTTCACTTGGGGCCCTGGCTGCTGTGCTAGGGGTGGTTCACCTGCTGACAGGGAATCAGTGATCCTTGTCCTGTTGATAGATTTTGGTTTTATAAATAAAGTTTTATTGGAATAAAGCAAAGTCTACACTCTCACTGCAATGGCTAAGACAAGCAGTGATGACAAAAATAATGTGGCCCACAAAGGTAATAATGCTGATTATTATCACGTACTTTGTAGAAAAGTCTGCTGATCTGAAAACTGTAGGTCTATAAAGTAGAAGGTACAGCTAAGGAAACCACGTACAAGTGAACATCACCTTGGAGATGCAGAGTGGGTGGCTCTCGGGGACTTTCACTGAAAACTTTGGGACCTTTAGAAGAAGACTAGCCAAGTCCTCCCATAACTAAAACCAAGCCACGTGTGATGTGATGATATTTTGGAGTGTCCTTCAGTGACACACGTTCTCAAGTAAGCCCTGATCTTCCTCGTGGCTTATAGACGGAGACAGGACTTGGGTTATCCCCTGATTGAGATTCAACAACTATTCATGTTTATGCTACGTACACAGACATTTACTTGCCACAATTGCCAATTAATCCTATTCGGTGCTTAAATAAAATATACACTTCCTAAGTCTTTATCAGGTAAGAATAAGCTTCCTAGAAAGTATCCTGGGATTCAATGCAGATCACCTGTTTTAATTCACATGAGTAAACAGTTCGCCTAAAGCAAAACAGGCTGAGTTATTTTACTTTATTTTTCTTTTCAAATGTTTTTTATTAACAACTTCCATGATTATAAAAAATATCCCATGGTAACACCCTCCCTTCCCCGACTTTCCCCCTTTGAAACTCCACTCTCCATCATATCCCCACCCCATCTCAATCAGTCTCTCTTTTATTTTGATGTCAGGATCTTTTCCTCCTATTACGATGGTCTTATGTAGGTAGTGTCAGACACTGTGAGGTCATGGATATCCAGGCCATTTTGTGTTTGAAGGAACATGTTGTAAGGAGTCCTACCCTTCCTTTGGCTCTTACATTCTTTCTGCCACCACCTCCACATGAGACCCTGAGCCTTGGAAGGTATGATAGAGAAATTTCAGTACAGAGCACGCCTGTCACTTCTTTCTAGCACCATGATGCCTTCTGAGTCATCCCAACGTCACTGCCATCTGAAAAGAGAAGATTCTTTACCAAAAGTAAAAGTAGCATTAATATATGGATATGAGAACTAAGAGAAGTGCTTACTGGGCACTTGATAAGCATAGTATATACATTTAGCCAGACAGCAGCAGATGTTACACCCGCAAGACTCATGACTTCCCCTGTTTTAAGTTTTCAGTATCAGGAATGTATTCCCTCCCATGGAGTAGGCCTCCAGTCCAATTAGAGGGCAGTTGGTTTCCACCATGACAGATGGTCCACTATTGCACCTGTTGGCTCATTTGGCCTGGCTGGCCAAATATAAGGCTTGCAGTGTCCACTGTTGAGTATCTTCACTAGTGATTTCTCTTTCTCCCATTGAACTGCATGCAGAATGGCTTCTTCCAGCTTTCTGTCAGCTGGTCTACATGGAGGAGGTTATCAGCTCAGTTCCAGCATGATTTCTCAGTGGCCTTGCAGCCCATGTATGTGGAGTATTCAGCAATAGGGTCTTACCAACTATTACCATCTATGAGCTATTTTATTTTTAACTTTCTTTCCTTTTTTTATTTTGCTTGTGTGTATGTGTGGTGTGTGTGTGTGGTATATGTGTGTAATGTGCTATGTATGTGTGGTATATGTGTGTAATGTGCTATATATGTGTGGTATATGTGGTGTTTTATGTGTGTGTAATATGTGTGTGTTTTGTGTGTATGATGCGGTGTGTATATGTGGTATGCAATGAGGTATAGTGTGTATGTGTGGTATGTGTGTGTATAATGTGATGTAGGTGTGTGGTGTGTGTGTGTGTTGTATATGTGTGTGTGTGTACCCATACTGTGCCCAATGTGCTCACCTGTGGTGCCTGGAGTCAAACAGCTGTCTGGCTCCTTCAGTCATCTACCTGTTCTTATTTAAACTTAAGTCTCTTACAGATAACATACTGTAGCTTGTTGCTTTTCTAGAGCGTTGGAGATTCCCTGGTTTCCGCTCCCTCTGCAGGAATGGGGTTATAGGCATGTGTGACCATGCTCAGTTGTTGACATGAGCTCTGGAAGTCAGGCCCCTTCAGGCTCTCATGTTTGCACAGGAAGTGCACTTAGCCACTGACCTATCTCTTCAGCCCTGTTTTTACTTGTGAACACTGGTAAGGTAAGACCTACCCTGCTAAGATCTAAGTACAGATTCAGATTTTGGGCACACATTAAAAATACTACAAATACTAGACAGGGCTATAAGTTTACAGCTTGGAATACGTGTTAGGCTGTAGGTTAGGATGGAGGTCGCGGCACACTGACAAATCTTGGACAAATGTAAACTAGCTGCTACTCTCAAATACAGCTTTGTGACCACATAAATAAAAATCGAGTCAAATAACCTATCAAGATGAGCCACAAATTCCTACTTTGATTTAATTTTTAAGTATATTTTTAATTTGAGATGGGGGAGGGGAGAGAGAGACAGAGAATTGGCACCTCAGGGCACCCAGCCACTACAGACAAATTCCAGACTCATGTACCACCTTGTGCATCTGGCTTACTTGGGTGCTAGAGAATTGATCCTGGGTCCTTAGGTTTAGCAGGCAAGCTCTTTAACTGCTAAGCAATCTCTCCAGCCCCCTGCTTTGATTTCAATATCTGACTTCTTTAAAGCACTACAACTGACAAACAAAGCCCATATTAGATTGTCAGACACAAGTCTTTCAGTCTTTCACACATGGGTGATTGTATCCCAGGTTCTCAAGGGTAGAACAGAAAGACACCCATTTGCCTGCTCTTCCAACAGAACTGAGACCCAAGTTTCAGAGAAGTCCTTGCTGCATGCACATGCAGTAGACTCCAGCTCATCCTGACATCACAAAGGTTTATGATCCTAAGTCCCAGGCTATTAAGTCTCCTCTTCACATCCTTTCTCTTTGGCTTCTGAATACCACAAAATCTTGGTTATGCCTCTATACTAAGAACCCAAGAGATAAAGCACCAGCTGGCACTAGCTTTCTCAAATGCACATTTTTAGAAGAAACATAAAGAAAACAGGTAAGCCAAGCTTTTCTGCATGATCTTCATGGTCCTCTCCAATATGATGTCAATAAATGTTTCAAACATATCCTATTTCCTCTGCACTCAATTAGAATGCCGACTGTACCCAAAATATGTTATGCACTCTAATTTTTCAATCTGAATTAAATACATTATGTCATGTTTCTGACCTCTTCAAATGTATTCCTGTCTGCCTCTTGTTTTTTACTCCCTGATAAAATTGTTTACAATTTCCTTGAATATACTTGAGGTCATCATCTAGTGTGTGAATGGGAGGCCTCGAAGAATAAGAAGTTAGAAGAAGATAAAACATACAAACATTTTTATGAGGGGAAGTGATTACAAGGGAAGGAGGGAGCTAGCTGGAGAAGACCAAAGCAGTAATGGAAAGGCAATACAAACCAGATTCCAGGAGAAAGCACTGTGGATAGGAAGCTTTGTGGACTGCTTCACAGTACTAGGAAGGTCCAGCAGTTTGAAAGCGTGGGGTTCTATGAGCCACATTCAGCCATCATAGGAATCTCATACTGTCTCAACGGCGCTGAGCCACTCACTTTCCAGGAAGTGTGGACTCAGCACAAATTGTGATGGTAGATCCCTGACGTCTCTGAACAATCACAGTTGTTACAGTTGAAGGGCTACAAAGTATGGTCTCGTGACTATGATTAGGAGCTGACAATAACATTTTAAAAGATAGAAACACATCCAATATACATTTTCTTCCATAATAATAGGAAAAGTGCATGCTCAAATATATACTATATTCACATATACATGTTATAAGTAAATAACTCACCAGGTAATATATAAGCATTTAATTATATCCTTTCTGTTAAAATGGAAAAATATTAGAAGGATGGCTATCTCCCGTCTATTAATAAAGCTGTTGTATTAATATATTTTCATTTCAATTCATACTCCAAAATGCTTCTATTTCTTTATTTGTATCTAAGAAAGCCACAAACAAAACAATAGTAACAATAAACATTATAGCTATAGGGACTAAAAGGCTGACCTGATGCCTTTAAAGAAATTATTTCTCAGCTGGGCATGGTGGCTCACACCTTTAATCCCAGCAGTAGGGAGACAGAGGTAGGAGGATTGCCATAAGTTTGAGGCCACCCTGAGACTTCATAGTGAATTCCAGGTCAGCCTGGGCTAGAGTGAGACCCTACCTCGAAAACCCCCCCCAATAAATTATTTCTCAGGCTGAAGAGATTGCTCAGTGGTTACGGTGCTTGCCTGCAAAGCCTAATGACCCAGGTTTGATTCCCCAGTACCCACATAAATCCATATGCACGAAGTGGCACATGAATTTGGAATTCGTTTGCGGAAGCTAGAGGCCCTGGCATGCTCGTTCTCATTCTCGTTCTCTGTTTCTTTCCTCTCTCCTCTCTTCTCTCTCTTCTTATAAATAAGAATATTTAATATAAAAAGAATTATTTCCCTATTTCTAGCACCACACAGAGCATATATGTTCCCAAGGTACAACAGAACCCAAAAGGGTGCTAGAATTTAAGATAATGCAGTAGAGTATGCACAATCTTTTGAGCATATATAGTAAGGCACGTGTTCCCTCCTTTGTAATTATGTGTTGTTGTGGTTTGAATGCAAAATGTCTCCCACAGGCTCACGTGTCTGAATACTCGGGTCCCCAGCCCTGGGGCACTGCTGGGAAGGAACTGTAGGAAGTGGAACCTTGCAGGAGGAAGCGGGTCACTGAGGGCAGGCCTTCAGGTTTCATAACTTGGCCTCCCTTTCTGTTTACCTGTGTTTTCTGACTGTGAATGTAATGTGAGCAGCTTCTCGATGCCCCTGCTGCTATGCCCCCACCCCCACTCCACGATGGCGTGTCTCCCGCTGGAACAGAAAGCCAAATTAAGCTTTCTCTTTCCTTAAGCTGCTTCTGGTCAGGTATTTGGTCACAGCAATGATTAAAGTAACTAACACATGTGTGTTCTTTAATTTCCATTTCATCTGTTTTGTAGAGGTCAGGACAATATCACTTAGATTCTCACCACATACTTCGCACACTTTCATTAAACTAATTATCTCGAAATATAATTAGCTAATTACTGAGAGAGGTAGATAATGATTGTGAATGGAATGTAAGATAAGCATTAATGAACAGCGGGATCCAGATATTCCAGTCAGGGGGAAGACATTCAGAGCTGGCAGAGACACAAGGAATATTCAATAACCTTTTGATCAGTGGCACTTGAATCAGAACTAACAATGCGGTACTGTGTTATTGCAACTGGGTAGGAATCCAAGTTCTCAATTTTCAATGGGAACAAAGCGTCTTTACATGCCAGTGATGTTGAGTAATGTGCTGTAGTATCCGGGTGCAGACTGATTGCAATTTGTCCACTGGACTTTTTTAGTCTTTCTCTTTTTGGTCTTTTTAGCAAGTATTATGTGGAGAAGATTTGTTTTCATTTGTAGCCATTGTCAAAGCAACAGCATTTATTATAATTATGTTACAACAGGTTTTTGAAGGGCCAATATTCTAAAATTTAAATTGTTCACAATGTGTAAGGTCATATTTGTTTGAAATGGAAAAAAGAGAACAGGTTGAAAATAGGTTTTTAATTAACTGGCTCAGGATCAGAGCACTTTCAAATAAAAATACAATAGAGCATCTAATCAGATAGGTCATTTACCCAGAATAATTGAATCAATGCTCTTATAGAGCCTTTTAAAATGTGGTTATACTGCAATGTTTTTTAGTTATCTAACTGTGTTCTACTGGCTAGAGCATGGAACTAATGTAACATGGATAAAAATCCCTGTAGGAGCCAAGAGTATCACCTGGGGGAGAAACGAACCAATATCAAAACCAGCCATGATACCCTGACTCTGTTAATCATTGCACTGTTAACAGAAGTATAGCATCCATCTGATTAGAGGCTTAATACCTGATTGACCCTCAATACTTCTTTGCTAATTTAGAGCATAACTAGTTCAGAAGATTAAGACTAATTTAATTCAAGATAATAATAATAATGTTATTATTATTATTATTATTATTATTCAAGTTGTACAAGGCATGCTGGCTACAAGTATGAAAGAGAAACCATAGGTATCATCTGGGGATATGTAATCTTCTTGGAATGGAACATCTGAGGATATATAATATTCTTGGAAAGAGAAGATAGGCAGTCATGAAACAATAATAACCAAATAAACAGGTTTGCCATCATTCTGTTCTAATGAATGCTACAAAGACAATGAGTTGGCTTGGCTTAGAGCAAGGAGGAATGTGAATAGGAAGAGGGAGCAGCAAACACTCTATGCAAGTATGAAAAGCCAAGAAAAAAAAACAAAAACAGAAGGCATCCACTTGGAAGTAAATAAACCTGACACATTCATAAGATAGTAGGAATAAGTCTGCCTGGCATGGATGATTCATGGTGAGGAGCAATGAGAGTAAGGATGGTGTCATAAGATTGAAATAGAGGTTAACATCCCCAAAGCTTTGGTGAGAACTACTGTTGTATGGCAAGTTCCTCTGACTTGAAACATTCCATCCTTAGGAAATTCTAAATTGAAACAGGCTCATTAAGACTCAGGAAGTTGTCAGTAGATGGGAAGTTCTTTAATGCCTGGGAAATAAACAAGGCTGAGGATATAAACACCTCACAAATCCCAGGAAGCTCCTGAAACTTGCAAGATTTACAAGGCCCCTTCTCATAGTTGTGTAAGAAGTAACAACCTCCTCTTGGGGGACAAGATGTTGACCAGCCAAGGTTCCTGCAAGACAGACAGTGAGGTGGAGAGGGGCAGCCTCCATGAAGGGACACCTATGCTGGGGTGGGCTTTCTGGTGATGCATTCTAGTCCCTCGTGTCCCTACAGCCAACTCCTTTCTCATGTCCATTTGTTCACCATTTAAGATTTTGGTGCAGTCATTACTTTGTTCTGTCATTGGTGTCATCCATAGCTGGGGTGAATAGAAATTTGTTCATGTCTTCCCCCCCAAAAAAAAAAAAAAACCAGGTTTGATTCCCCAGGACCTGTGTAAGCCAGATGCATAAAGTGGCACATGCATCTGGAGTTCATTTGTAGTGGCTTGATGCCCTGGTACACCCATTCTCTCCCCCCCACCTCAAACAAATACATAAAAATAAAATATTTTTAAAAATTAAAGAATATAGTAGAGGGAAAAAAATCTCCGATTTAAATCAATAGATCTTGTTCTAGGTTTGACTTCGATTCTCTGCTCTGAAATTGAATAAGGAATTGCGTCTCTCTGGCTTCAGTTTTCTTATTCATGAAATGAGCTAGACCAAAAGACTGCTACTTCTCAAAGGCACTGACCAGATCACATCCCTAGAAAAGAAGAAGCAGTGGAATGGTACAAAGGAGGAGAGCTTCTGACGATAATGCCTAGAAGCACATTTAAAGCTTGCAGTATGTAACCAATTGATGTGCTAGAACTGGGGTTAACAAAGAAAATGGAAACCTAGAAAACATATGAAGACATTATCAGTTAATCATCATTTTCCACATGTAGCCATTCCCACTGCCCAGATCACCCTCAACCCAGGCTAAAGATTTACTATCTCCAGTGAAATATAGTGCTTGCAAAGTCTTGCAAGTCCTTCATTATCTGACACCAGCCATACCTCCAACTTCTGTTGGCTTCTGCGACTCAATCACTCTAGCCTTACTTGTGTTTCTGAAGCACACCAGATAATCTTCTGCTTCATTGCCTTCGCATTTGTGGTCCTTTGAAGGAAATGTCCTGCCAGAGATAAACACAAGACACTTTCCCAGTTCATGCAGATCACTCCTCAATTGCAACTGCTCAACAAGGCCTTCCTGGAACCACCTGTATCACTCTTATTCAATCTTTCTTTCTCATTCTTATGGTTATGTGCCTCTTTATTTTTAATAACTTTAGCTACTTTTTACATATTTTTAATTTTTTGAGGCAAACCCAAGAGACTTTTTTTAATGCAAGAGAGTGAGCAAGAGAAAGAAAGAAAGAAAGAAAGAAAGAAGGAAGGAAGAAAGGAAGGAAGGAAGGAAGAAAGAAAGAGAGAGAGAGAATTGGCATGCCGGGGCCTCCAGACACTGTAATTGAACTCCAAACACTTGTGCCACCTTGTGTACATGTGTGACTTTGTGAGCTTACATCAGCTTCTGTGTCTGCCTTATGTGGGAACTGGAGAGTCAAACTTGGGCCCTTAGACTTTGCAGGCAAGCACCTTAACCACCAAGCCATCTCCCCAGGCCCCACTTTTTTTGATGTTTTATTCATGTTTTAGTTGCGTATTTGTTTCTTGACCTGCTGTTTTCTCCTTACTGAAATGAGGGCATTCTAGAACAGAGTCATTGGTCTTCCTTGTTCACTGCTCGGTTGTTTGTGTTTGACATGATGCCCCACTCATAATCAGTATCCCAACATACTTGTAATGCATGTGATGCAGATGTTTTCCTTTTATCCTGAAGTCAACCACTGACCTCTAGTCACAGGAGTTTACTCTGTAGATTATAGCATACTTGTGTACAGTGCTAGTCATAGAAGACTACATAAGGTGCCCATGACACTGGTCGTCTACTAAATACTAGTCAAAAACTAAGATGCAGAAATAAGCAATGAACATCCAATATGTGAACTGTAATACGGAAAGTGTTGAGTGTAGCTTAGAAACGCCAACAGATTGCTTTTCTCTGGATATCAAAACTTCTTCCTGTAAGAATTGTCAAACTGGTGTCTTAGCAGTCTCCTGTAATCCCAGCGCTCAAGAGACTGAGGCAGGAGGATTGCCATGAATTGCCATAAGGTTAGTTCCACTCCTGCCTGGGATACAGTGTGAAACCTTCTCTCAAAAATGATAGGAATAGGACTGGAGGGATGGCTTAGCAGTTAAGACATTTGCCTGCCAAGCCAAAGGACCCAGGTTAGATTCCCCAGGACCCACGTTAGCCAGATGCACAGGGTGGTGCATGTGTCTGGAGTTTGTTTGCAGTGGCTGGAGGCCCTGGTGAACCAATTCTCTCTCTCTCTCCCTCTTTCTCCCTGTCAAATAAATTAATTTAAAATGATGGCAATAATAATAATTAGAATTTTTAAAAAATAAAGGAGGTCTGGGCAGATGGCTCAGTGGTTAAAGGCAATTATTTGCAAAGCCTTTTGGCATGAGTGCAATTCCCAAGCACCCACATAAACTCAGGCATAAAATGTGCTGCATATATCTGGAGTTTATTTGTACTAGCAAGATACCCTGGCATACCCATACATTCACACACACACACACACACGCACACACAAGTTTTTTTTTTTTAATCAAGCAATCATACAACAACAACAAAAAAGTCTTGTTGGATAACTTGAGATCTGAAGAAAAAGTAAAAGCTAATGGGTTACGATTGGCAGGGATGACCCATTCATTCCCCATTTATATGCAGAAAGTGAAAAAAATAAAATAAACTGATCGTGAAAGCCCTCAAATGTTACTGATTAAATAATGCCTAAGTCATGGCTCTAATGAAGAAAACGACATGCATTTTTTTTCACTTGGAAACTTAATTTTTCACTTCAAATAATAGATAATCAGACACTTTGTCTATGTTTTAAAGGGCCAAGAAAAAACACACCATTTACAAAGGAGCTGGTTTTTCCCCTTTTCGTCTGATCAAATTGTATATTTGCAAATCCATTTAATTCAGTACACAGTTCCTAAGCACGTACCATGTGCATAAAGGGAAATTAATCAGCACACCTTTCCCAGTCATTTACACAGATATGTAATTTTGTGAAGAAGGTAAGATCTATAGGCAAATAAAATGAGAAACAATAAATGAAAACATACTTTAGGAGTGGTTCAACAGTCTATGAAAGTAGAAAAGTCAAGGATGGCAGATGACTGGCTGAATAATTGAGTTTCCCATATATTCAAATAGAAAGAAATCTTATTATCAAAGTCTTCATGAAAGTGAATGAATTTTTCAAACCCCCAGAAACCATTGGAGACTAAAGACAAAAAATATCAAAGAATCTCAAAAAAGAGAATTAAGAGAAGAAAAAAACAATATAAACCACTTTGTCTCTTCTATACTGAGACTAAAGGTGAAATTTCTGTAATGGAGATTAAAAACAAATGTGCTGTCTTGTTTATATTTGATGCAAAGCAATAAGTTGGTTATTAATCTTAACCCATAACTGTCTATGGTAAAGACTCAGGCTATGTGAGCATTCTCATGTGGAAAACCCTAGAATCAATTCATTTATTTGTATATGTTCTTGAAAAATGTGAGTGCAAAATCTTAAATGAAAACAAACTTGACTGATATATTTTTTTTATATTGCCTAGCACAATTTAAGGGCTGAATTTCTCTATTATCTTCTCTTATCCCACAATGCTATAAAATTACTTTCCTATTCATATTTGTGAAATAAAAACTTTTATCATAACTGTCTATCCTTCCTCAGAAAACGTTCTCAGGAAAGTGTTCATTTCTAACAGCAATCATATGAAAGTTGTAATCAGATCTCATCCTGATTCCTTATAACATAGTGCCATCTAGAGATTAAAGCTGAACTTGCTCCAGGCTACATTAACCACGACGAGAGTCCAAGTTGTAACATTCCATCTTACAGCTAATGTACTTACTAACATAGGTTAAGTTTTCATTAAAGTACATCTAAATATAATGCATTTTAAACAAATTAATGACTACTTTCATAAATTCATTTACATCTAATACACTGACATCAGATAGTGGCAACGTACGCCTAATCGGTATAAGGGGTAATATGTTTAGAAGTTTAGTAATATGATGCTGAGGTACGTTATATTGAAGAATAAGAACATCAGCTTCATTAAGTTTTAAGTTTTGTAAAGAGGGATAATTAAACTTCTACAAGGAAGCAAGACAGTTTAGCTAGGACGAGAGAGGCAATTGTATTTATTACTTTTCTGTTTCCTGAGTTCACCATAGTGAAGATGCTCTAAACCAGCAAACAGTGATAATGGAAATGTCCCCTCACACAGCTCAGAATGTCAGAAGTCTGAAGTCCAAGGCTCCAAGAGTCTCCAACAGAGGCTTTCTCCTCAGCTCCTACAGCTTCTGGTGGCTGCTGGCAGTCATCTCCCCATCACCTCAGTCTCTACATCTGTCTTATCATCACCTCTTCTGGTCTAGATATGGGCACATGATACCATTCTCTGTCTTTGTCTTCGTTTCTACCTGGGTACCTCACCTGTGTGAATCTCTCCTCTGTCTGTCTTGAAAGGATACTTGTCATGGGATTTAGGACCTTTCTGGAGGATCCAGGGTGATATTCTCACTTCAAGACTCTTAATTATGTCTGTGGACACTTTTTTTTTTTCCAAATAAGGTAACATTCACAAGTTCCACAGGTAGAGTGTTGACTTATTTTTTGGTGATTACCACTCAACCCACCACACTCGTTTTGTTTTGTGTTATTATTATTTACTTATTTATTTGAGAGAGAGAGAGAGAGAGAGACAGATGGAGGCAGGGAAGGAGAAAGGAAGATAGAAATAGCACGCCAGAACTGAGTACGTACTCCAGACTCATGCACCTCCTTGTGCATCTGTCTTACGTGGGTCCTGGGGAATCAAACTTGGGTTTTCATAGTCAAGTGCCTTAATGGCTAAAGCCATCTCTCCAGCCCATTGTTATGTTTCAAATTTATAGCATAATTGAAAGAAGCACATATACATAGATAGGCAACCTTCTAGACCAGGATTTTCATCTTGGCAACAATTGATACTTGGGTCTAGAAAATTATACATTCTGCTGGCTTCGCCATGGATTTTAGATTTCTTAGCACCATCTCTGGCTTCCATCCATTAGATGCCAATAACACCTCTCAGTCATAACTACTAAAGTCATTTTTTTTAATTTTTTTGTTTATTTATTTATTTGACAGCGACAGAGAGAAGGAGGCAGAGAGAGAGAGAGAGAATGGGCACGCCAGAGCTTCCAGCCTCTGTAAACGAACTCCAGATGCATGCGCCCCCTTGTGCATCTGGCTAACGTGGGTCCTGGGGAACTGAGACTCGAACCGGGGTCCTTAGGCTTCACAGGCAAGCGCTTAACCGCTAAGCCATCTCTCCAGCCCCTAAAGTCATTTTATGACAGAGATTGCTAAGGACCTTGAAAGCAAGTTTGTTGGTTATGAGGAAATCTTAAAGAATTGTGCTTAAGAAGGTGAGCTGAAAAAAAACAAAGATAGAGAAAAGATTAAAGAGTCCAGAAATGGCATCAAGAAAGATCATCTAAGGGGCTGGAGAGGTGGCTTAGGGGTTAAACACTTGCCTGTGAAGCCTAAGGTTCCTGGTTCAAGACTCTATTCCCCAGGACCCAGGTTAGCCAGATGCACAAAGCAGCACATGCATCTGGAGTTCTTTTGCAATGGCTGGAGGCCCTGGCACCCCCATTCTCTTTCTCTCTCTACTTCTTTCTCTCTCTGTCTGTTGCTCTCAAATAAAAAAATAAAAATAAACAAAATAAAGAAAGAAAGATCACCTAAGAAATTATTTAAAATAGTTTGGTGGGGCTAGAGAGATGGCTTAGCAGTTAAGGTGCTTGACTGTAAAGCCAGTGGACCCAGGTTCACTTCCCCAGGACCCACATAAGCCAGATGCACAAGGTATGTATGCATCTGGAATTTGTTTGCGCTGGTTAAAAGCCCTGGCATGCCCATATTCTCTCTCTCTCTCTCTCTCTCTCTCTCTCTCTCCCTCTCTTTCTCTCTTTCCCTGCCTTTCTCTCTCTCTCTCAAATAAATAAATAAATAAATAAATAAATAAAATCTTTAAAAAAAGAATTTGTCTATTAAAAAATAGTTTTATGGAGCTGGGGAGATAACTCAGTTGGTAAAATGTTTGCCACATAAGAATACAGACCTGACTTCAATTCCCAAAATCCAAAATAACCCAGGTATGATAGTATACTCTTGTAATCCCATTGCTGTGGAGGTAGGGACAGGTGGATCATTGGGGCAGACTGGCTAGCCAATCTAGCACACTTGGTGAGCTACAAGCCAATGGGACATGCTGTCTCAAAAAAAAAAAAAAAAAAAAAAGAGGACCCTAGGACCCTGAGGTCATCCTCTGCCTTCCACATGCACAGACACATACATGCACACACACAAAACACCCACACATGTGTGTGTGCAAGCAAATACACAGAAGTCTGGTTGTGCAACAATGAGCTCTGATACCAACATTATAACAATGGCAATTTAGTAGTGTATCAGTGATAAGAAAAGGTAGTTTCATACTATTGAGTTTGTGAGGTCAAAAGGCATAAAATTAAACTTCCAAGTAAGAATGAGTATGGTAATGGAGTTTGTTCATTGGAGAAGAAAAATGAAGCCCATAGAGGAATGAAAATATCAAGTTTGAGGTGAAGGCACACATACCCATTGTGAAGATGCAGGACAGACTCTATTTTGAGTCAATTTTAGGCTCTTCCTCAAAAAAATGATTATATTTAGAATTTAATTTAGTAATAAATACTGTCTAAATAAATTTATTTAGAAATAAATTTAGTAGTAGCTACCATTTGAAAATAAATTAATGAGCTCAGGCAATCATGGTGGGACACACCTTTAACCCCAGCACTCAGGAGGTACAGGTAGGAGGATCACCTTGAGTTCAAAGCTTACTCTACCTAGAAAAACAAAACAAACAAAAACAAAATAATAATAAGCCCTTAATAAGCCCTTCAGGGTCACTAAAAAGGGTCACTTTGCAAAGTCTAATTAAACATATTCTAAACTCAAAAGAATTTCTTTTTAAATTTGTATTCAATGACTCTTCTCTGGGACTGAAGAGGTGGCCAAACACACATCATGACATTATTCATGCTGTGACCTGCCAGCCACTGTTTCTTCATGATGAATGATGTTCCCAGCCAAATAAACTTCTTTAAAATGCAAAGAATCCCGAGAAAAGAGTTTATTATAAAGATAAAATAAACAATGCTAAATCCTTCAAGCTAAATTTTCTTATTGTTGCCAATAGTTTCAGCAGAGTGGTGAATGACTAGAAAAGATAATTATGCAGTTTCTTCAGTTATCATTTTCCTTCTTAATTTTTGTCTTCTGTTTGCTAATTCCTAGGTTGTCATCTCTTCAAATCCTCTCCATAGAGTTACAAGGTACCATTTATGTTCATTGGAGAGTAGAATGTTGTGTAGTTAATTATGGAATGATTTCATTTCAAAAAAATAATCACTAAGCTAAGAACTATAAAATGAAAAACAAAGAGAACTCAAACTCCAAGAATGCTTTAAAGGAAAGCAAGATTTTATTCTCCTACAGAGTTCACTGTATATCATTTACCTGAGTAGGAGTTCTAGAACCATACCACACAAACCCTTTTTTGTGGTTTTTTTTTTTTGAGGCTCTAGCCCAGGCTAACCTTGAACCCATGACAATCCTCCTACCTCTGCCTTCCAAGTGCTTGGATTAAATGCATGCCCAGCTTTTCTGCAAATCCTTTGTAACAGTGTTATTGATAGGTGGCCTAGGGCTAATTTTGTGTAAACTAAGAAAGGAAAACTGCATGTTTAAGATGTTCACATCCATTGGCCAGAAAATTACAAAAGTCAATAGATCTGTCATTTGTTCCATGAAAGCTCTCTAGATTGGTACACTGCACAGCCTACAAATAGTACCAAGTAGCTGTAGGCACTTCACTGAAATTCACATACAGTCAATCATGATCAATTTCATGCACCAGCTTGACTGAGCCATAAGGTGCCCAGATATTTTATGCTGTATCCTAAATGGTTCTGGATGTGACTCTCAAAATGCTTGGATTGGCAGACTCAGTAACGCAGGGTGCCTTCCCCTTTCTAGGTGGGCCTCATCCAACATCTTGAAGACTTTTCTGAAAGTCCTACAGCTGAGAAGACCTACTCCATCAGCTCTGTTGCAGTCAGGTTTGCATTGCTGGTAGGAAATACCTGACCAAGAGCAGCTTGTGTGAGGAAAGGGTTTATTTTGGCTTACAGACTTATGGAGAAGCTCCATGAGGGCAGAGGGAAAAATCACGGCATGAGCAGAGGCTGGACATCACCTCCTGGACAGCATTACATGGAGAATAGCAATAGGAGAGTGTGCCAAACACTGGCAAGGGGAAGCTGGCTATAACACCCATAAGCCCACCCCCAACAATACACTGCCTTCAGGAAGATCCATTTCCCAAATAGCCACCAGCTGAGGACGTAGCATTCAGAACACAGAGATTTATGGGGGACATATGAATCAAACCACTACATTTTGCCCCTGACCCCCATAAACTGATAGTCATACATGATATAAATACAATGTATTGAGTCCAACTTTAAAAGCCCTATAGTGTTTGTCAATCCCAATCATAGTCAAACACCCCCATAGTCTAAGATCTTTTAACTCAGCTGTAATACAATTAAAAAAAATAAACATAGTGGCACAGAATAAATATTCATATTGCAAAAGATGGCATTCTGCATATCAAAGAAATATTCAACCAACACAAGATTTAAAACAAATAGGGAAAACATCAAACTCTGTAGCTCCAAGTCTGACAATTCTAACTAGTGATAAGTTTCCAAGTCTGATAATTCTAACCAGTGAAAAGTCTGTGAAGTCCAATTTTGCCTTTCCAGCTAGGTAACTCTCAGTCCTGGAATACTTCATCTGGTGCTTGTGGATGTCCTTGGCAGCCATCCCATAGTCCTAGCATCTCCGTTGGGTCTCTATTACAACCCACAGTCCATCCACATGGCTCCATCAGGCCTACATACAGGTAATCCAAAAATCCTACTTCAAATTGCCAATAGCCAACTCCAAAATACATAACTGTGTTGCAAATCCAATGGCCCTCTCTTTTCTGCATTTGTTATACTCCAAAATACCAGGTGGGCTATCAACTGATTAATCCACAAGAGGAATGAAGCAGACTTTGAAGAACAGGACACTCCTTCAGCATTCAGGCTCCTACAAAAGAATTTGTATTCTTCCTCTTGTCCCAGTGCAGATCAGTTGGCCCAATCTTAAAGGTTGTAACCTCTCATATAATTGCAGCTGAAACGGGCAGAAGTTTGGGCCCAAAGATTTTATTTCTGTGCCATATCCCTCTGATCACACCAGTCAATTTCTGTGCAATGAAATTGTACACAAGTTCTCAGCACATAGGCATAACAGCAAGCCTCCCATACAAACTGCTTCTATCCCAGTCTAGGCAAAGCTCGTTTCTACCTTCATAAGCCAAACCTCACAGTCCATAGTTCTTACTGCATTCAAGTATTTCAACTTTGTCCAGAATAGTCCATCAAACTATACATCCAGCACTGCAAGGTATCTCCTAGGCCAGGATTTCAAATTTGTCCACATTCACCTACAAAGGAGTCCCAAAATGACAAAGCTACCAAATCAGGTTTCTAGCAGCAGTGACCTCACTTCTGGTACCAAATTTACTGTTACAGTAAGATTTGCATTGCTGGCAGAAAATTCCTAACCAAGAGCAGCTTGGGGGGGGGGGGTGGGAAGGGAAGCTCCTTGATGGCAGGGGAAAACAATGGCATGAGCAGAGGCTGGACATCACCTCCTGGCCAATGTCAGATGGACAATTGCAACAGGAGAGGGTGCTAAACACTGGCAAGGGGAAGCTGGCTGTAACACCCATAAATCTGCCTTCAACGATATGTTGTCTCCAGGAGGAACCAATTGCCACCAGCTGAAGACCTAAAATTTAGAATGTGGAAGTTTATGGGGGACACCTGAATCAACCAAGTTCTCCTGGCCCACAGATCTCGGACTTCTCAGCCTCCATCGTTCCATGAAACAATGCTTAAAATAAAATGAATAAGCCATTGGTTCTATTTCTCTGACAAATCCTGACTAAATAGCTAAAATATTCAATCTGGGTTTTTTTAATTTTAAGAATTTGTATTTATTTATTGAGAGAGAGAGAGAGACAGAGAGAATGCCAGAGCCTCAAGCCAGTGCAAACAAACTCTAGGCACATGTACCACCATGTGCACCTGGCTTATGTGGATTCTGGGGAATTGAACCTGTGGTATTTTTTAAATGATTTTTTAGAGAAAACAACACTTTGTCTGAGTCTATATATTTTGTGAGGCATAATGTAATAAGAATCCTTTGTAATTTAATAAACCCTAAATCATATTTATGATTCCCTTTCATGATATATTTTTAAGTAAATCAAGAACCATAAAGGACCTTATGTTCAGTGTGAAATACTCACAAAAAAATAAAGAAATAAAAGTTAAGACTACATAGAGATATATAAGGAAAAGCTGACATGGTAGCATATTCTTGTAATTCTAGCACTCAGAAGGTAAAACCAGAAAGATCACTGAAAGTCTAATAATAGCCTGGGCTGTATAAAAAGTACCAGGATAGCTAGGGTTACATAACAAGACCCCATCTCAAAAATAAAAAAAAATCAAAAAGTATATCAGGAATTTTCAAGGTTTCAAAGCACTTCTTAACATGTCATAGATTTCATGAGGAAAAGAGGTTCTAAAAAACCTATAGTGCTTGTGTGAGAGGCATTAATAAAAAGTAAAATTCTTTCTCCCACTTCACATAATTCCAGGCAGAACTGCATCCTTTTGTCTTCATGAAGTAGTGTCTCTGAAGTAAGAGACCTTAGCTCAAGGCAATTTTTACCTAGTGTATATGGAGGATCACTATATTTTTGTCTTTTAATTATTTTATTAAGAACATGTTGTGTATGGACACACCATGTATAGGTACCACCTTTCCCCTCCTCCCTGCCCCTATTCTGCAGAGGGCCCTCCTCAGTGGAAGTGCGCTATTCCACCTGGGGTTGTGGGTAACGTGCTGTGGGAGCAGCAGTCAGCTACTGGGGGGAGGTAGTGCCTCTGGACATGACTTCCCAACCTATGCTTCCTGCAATCTTGTTGCCCCCTCTTCTGCAAAATTCCCTGTAGGCTCATTTTTTTTAAATATATATATATATATATATATATATATATATATATATATATATTATTTATGAGAGAGAGAGAGAGAATGGGCTTGCCAGGGCCTCTAGTCACTACAAATGAGCCCACAACACAAGCACTACCTTGTGTATTGGGCTTTACATGGATACTGGAAAATTGAACCTGGATCCTTTGGTTTTGCCACTAAGCTCCTTAACCACTAACCTATTTCTCCAGCCCTATAGGCTCATCTTTTAAGTGATTTTAAATTCTCATAAACAACATAAGTCTAATTTTAAAAGGGGGAATGATCAAAACTGACTTTGCTACAACACAATATTGCTTGAGGGTCTTTGCTTTCATTTGTTTTTGTTTTTGTCCTTAGATTAGACAACTCAGAGTATCTAGGTGGATAGGAGGGGGATGCAGGGCCCCAAGATTTATCATATTCCCCAAAGTAAGGGTTAGAGACACCAGTAGACCACACAGTGGAATTAAATAAAACCAGAAAACAAGATCTGCAAGTTTCTTGCTGTGAAAGACAGAATAAGCTTATCAGTTAAGAATACAAATTTAGAATCTGACATTATAAAAATAATTCCATTCCTAACCACATGCAGATCATCTAATTTGGATAATTTGCTCATTTTTTTAGCATTGAATCATTCATTTTTCCTTAAAATGACTACGGGTGAGCAAAAAGGAGTTAGATAAGGTCCTACCAATGGTAGACCTCTCTGTGGACCGTAATGTCAGCATCTTGGGAAACCAGGTCCCGTTTATAAAGCATGGCTGAGGGCCCAAGCGTGCCCTCACTTCACCCATGAGGGATGGTTATGGGTCCTGGTGACTTTCTAAGATCCAGCCAGAGCAGGACCACAATGCCCTTGGGTTTGCATGCCATTTCTGTCCTTGAAAGAAGAAAGACTGGCACTTGGGGGTTGAATCAGATTCCCTGAGCAAATAATTCACCAGCCAATAGAGGTAATATTAATTGTCATCAAAGTCCCTTTGTTCACAAAAGATTTGATGCATGATAATTAGGTCACATTTCCTTATATTATCAATTTGTGGTCATTGTTGTAACTGATAATGATGCTTGTGTACATAAAGGTGCTGTTGAATACAAGCTAGATCCTTCTTAAAACTTTCATTTCCTTGCTCAAAATTCTTCTCATTTGGGAACCACTTATTTTTTTCTATATATGCATTTTTCTATACATCTTTTTAAAAAATCTTTAGTTAAAAATGAGAAAATAAAGATTATTCTATTTTCCTATCTTTGTTTCAAAAACAATAAAATCAAAAAAGATGAATGAGTTTAGGAGAAAGCTAGCTTTTTTTTTTTTTCTGTTTTTGGTTTTTCAAGGTAGGGTCTCACTCTGGTCCAGGCTGACCTGAAATTAACTATGTCGTCCCAGAGTGGCCTTGAGCTCACAGCACTCCTCCTACCACTGCCTCAAGCTTTTTTTTGAAGGCACTTTTAGTTGGAGATGGAGGCCCAGAGAGAGCGAGGAGATGACACCCTCATGCCGTCTTGCCCTGACATATTAACTCGTGTGTTTTGAATGCTTGTTTCTCAGCTAAAAGCAGTTTGGGAGGTGGAGACTTGTTGGAAGAGGGGTGTTGCTGGGGTAAATTTCGAGGTTAATCAGCCGCTAGCTTGCCAGTGTTGCTTGGCTCACTCTCTTACTGCTGTTGTCTGCCTGCTGTGGCAAGGAGGTGATGTGCAGCCTGTGTCCAGGATATTTTGTCCTCTGCCATCCTGGAGCATCCCCTTGAGATTGGAAGCCAATATAAATCCTTTCCTGACGTCAGTGGCTTTTGGTTGGGTGCTTTATCCCAGCAATGACAACGTGGGAAGGCTGCACCAGGACAAGGACAGTGATGCAGCAGAGCTCTCCCGAGACTAGGTTCGAGGCACACTGAGATACTTGCCGACTTGCCTTTCAGAACAGAGGAGAAGCTATGTCGGCTTGACTTCAGAGGGCTTGTTTTTTGTGGTAGGAGCATGCTGGTGTGTAGAGTAAGTGTGGCAAGGGGGTAATATTTGTGTACTGTTTTCCTACGTATGTGTGCACAGAAGTATACATCCTGCCACACTGAGGCCAGTGGAGAATCTTGAGTTTCCTCTTCTCTTCACTCATCTGCCTGTTTCCTTGAGAATGTGTCTCTCATCCAGCCTGGAGCTGCAGATTTTAGTCTGTGAGCTCCAGCGATTCTCCAGTCACCAGTCCTTGCAAGCCTGAAATTGTAGATATGTGTGGCCATAATCAGCTTTTTATGTGGGTACTGGGGATTTGAACTCAGGAAGTGTCAGGGCCTCATGTTTCTGTGGCAAGCACTCCTACTTCCTAGGCATCTTCGCAGACTCTCCCTACCTCTTTAGATAGGGTCTCATTGTGTAGCTCAGGCTGGCCTTCAACTTCAATTGGCATTTCTCCTGACTGCTAGGATTGCAGGTATGTGCAAGTATATCCAGCTCAGAAATTTCAATTGTTTTTATTTATTTGAGAGAGAGAGAGAAAGAGAGAGAAAGAGAGGGGGGGGAGAGAGAGAAAGAGAGAGAATGGATGCACCAGGACCTCCAGCCACTGCAAATAACTCCAGAAGCATCCACCACCACCTTGTGCATCTGGCTTACATGGGTCCTAGGGAAACAAATCTGGATCCTTTGGCTTTGCAGGCACACTCTTTAACCACTAAGCCATCTCTTGAGCCCAGAAATTTTAATTTTTGTGTTAGTCAATCTGACTTCAAGATGTGTCTCTAAACATCTTTTTAAAAATGTCTGCATATATCAAGTATAGCACAACTCTACTGGTTCAGTTCAATTTTCACTTTCTGCCATTACTATTATTAAAATATTTTTAAAATAAATACATTGATTTTGATCTACATAAAGTTTATGACTTCAAATACGCAAAGTTTATATCACATCTTCTACATAAGTAACACAGACTTTCTAGGTCAACTGTAACTGACACTTATGGAAACTCACAACCAATCGTGGTAGCTGTCATTTACAAAATTCATTCTTGGGTTCAGCAGTCATTTATGCAATTCCTACTATTCGATAATATATTCTAAGCATACTCAAGATACAAATGAAAAATGCATGAATCTCCAATTTAATTTAGAAGATAATGCTTATAGTAAGCAACAATGAAATAAATTGATATGTCTTATTAATCAGAAGGGTGTTTGGAAAGCAAAAGTGCAGAGTCAGAGAACTATTCACTTACCCCAAGTAAACTAAAATGTACATTCAAAATTTCTTTTTTAAAACCCTCTGCTCTGAAAGTTAATGTATTTGGATTTATAACAATAATATTAGATTATGAGCACTCAATATTTCTGCATCATATTTATACACAGAAGAGTGATAGCAAGAGAAAACAATCGTTACCAGTCTTGAAGACGTTAACATATTTTTTTCTGACATATATTTTACAAGTTATGGAAATCAGCTTTTTATTTCCAATAGACATTTGACATTTCCTAGACACTAAAACATGAATACAGTTTTATAAACATTCCTTTTCATAAAATCTCACAAATAAAAAAAAAAAACAATGGCATGTTACATCAAATTTCCATTGCATTTTAAGGTACAGCACTAAAAAATATTAAATAATAGCAAATGGAGAAGAAGACAAGTCATGTCATGTGCGTAACCTACAGGGAGAAAAGTGTAAATGCTGAGTTTCCTGTCTTCTACGTAGCCTGGCTGCATATGAGAGTGCTGAAGACCAAGGCGTTTGTAATCTTTTAAGCAGAATCTTTGTATGGACAGCTCATGTGTTGGCACATCATTTCCCTCTTCCCTGTCCCCACTCCACTCAGGGCCCTCCTCAGTGGGATTGCTGGTATTCACCATGGAGTTCTGGTTTGTGATTTGTGAGAGCATCATTGTGTGTGGGGGGGGGGGCTGCAATTTCTCTGAATATTCCCTCCCACCCCATGGCTCTTACAATCTTTCCAGCCCATCTTCTGCACAGTTCCCTGAGCTGTGGTGGGTGTGTTTTAACTTTACTTTAGTGTTGAGCTCTGAAGACCTCCTGGATTTCTTCACTGGTACCTTTTGAGTATCCTCCGTGTCTGCTCCCTCACCCTGGCACAGGTTCTCTGGTTCTCCTTGGAAGCAGCACTTTTTCTCATCCTGTCAATTCTTCAGTGGTTTCACCTGGACACTAGCTGATACGTGAGGGGTGGTTCATCTCCTGTCAGGGAGTCAGCTATCTTTCCTTGCCTTGTTGATAGACTTTGGTTGTTCTCGGGTCTCACTGCCCTCTGAAGAAGAAAAACATATTCTCCAGTGGAGAGGGAGGTCAGCATAGGTTAAATGGGATAAGCATTGATAATTTGGAGAGATTTCAATAAGTGCAGCCTCTCTTTTGGCCAAGAACTAGTGGAAACTTTTTGTTGGAGACCATAATGTTGCTCGCCATAGGATTCTGACTCAGTTTCCAGTTCCAGCTATGGATTCCTTTCCACTGAGCAAATATCTCAGCCAATCAGAAAGCCGGTGCTTAACCACCTGGGGTGGGTGCCACCATTGCACTCATGTGTATGTCTTATCAGGCTGGTTGCTTTCATATAGCACTGTCCCCTCCTTGATCACAACATGGTTGGCCAGTTTTCCCCAACAGCTCATGTATGGCTTCATTTCACATACCAGCCATATGTTTCAATGTTCTGTGCTAGGAACATGTGGCATTTTCAGCAATAGGGTCTTACATTTTTACATCAGGCAGGTACTCAAGTGCTTTGACAAAAGCCTGTCTTGTTTTGAGGACCTCATAGGGCTCTCCAATCAACAGCTCAGTGTGAATAGCAAATTATTTCTGTTACTGGGAGTTATAAGCCAGAGCCAAATATTTTAGGGTTAGGCTTCTTCCCAACTTGTCTAGGGCCCTTCTTACCAGATGAGCCCCCCTACACTCCCATTAAGAATTTTATCTTTAGTCTACCATCCATTTGGAAGCATTCTATGGTATCAATTCATTTTGAATTTAGTTTTGTATATATCTCCCTCAATCCTCCCCGTCCCTTTACCCAAAAACCTTTTATCCCTATTATCTGTACCTCGCGTTGCTTGTTAGGTATGCCTGCAACTCAAAGTGTTCCAGTTTAGGAACCACAGATGAGGGAGGACATGCAGTATTTTGTCTTTCTTTGCTTGTGTGAGTTCACATAGTACAATCTGTTCCAAGTCTGCCCATTTTCTTACAAATTTTATTGTACAATTTTTCCTTAACACTGAGTGAAATTCCATTGTATACATGTATAACATCTTCATTATCAGTTCATTAAAAAAAATGAGCATCTGGTTTGATTCCATTTCTCACTGGAGCAACTATAAACATGGTTGAGCAAATATCTGGGTCAGAATAGCTGGTTTAGTTGGTAGTTTTATTGTCATCTTTTTCGGGAGTATCCATACGGATTGGTTGTACAAGTTTCCACTTACACCAGCAGTGAATGAGGGTTCCTTATTCCCCACTTCTTCACCAACATTTATTGCCCTTTGATCTTTTTATTTATTTATTTTTTAACAATTGTCATCCTGACTGGAGTAAGGTTGAATCTCATAGTTGTTTCAAACCTTCATCAAAGAACTGGGACCATTTTTTTTTCTCAAGTATTTTCACATAATTGGAGAACAGGGAATGCTCACCAGCTCCTTCTATGAAGCTTTCATTATGCCAATACCAAAACCAGACAGAGATACAACAAGAAAAGAAAACTATAGACCTATATTCCTGATGGATGTAGATGCAAAACTCCTGAACAAAATCCTCACAAACTGAATTCAACAACACATCAAAAGCATTATCCACCATGACCAAGCAGGATTCATCTCAGGGATACAGGGATGGTTCAACATATGGAAATCAACCAATGTAATACACCACATAAATAAACACAGGAACCACATGATCATTTCAACAGGTGCAAAGAAGCACTTTATGATCAAAATTCTGGAGAGACTAGGCATGGAGTGTTGATATCTCAACATAATAAAGGCTATGGACAAAGTACCTAAAGCCTAAATCATATTTAATGGGGAAAACTTAAGGAGTTCTCATTAATTTCAGGAAAAAATACAGGGGCACCCACTCTTACCATTGCTCTTCAGAATAGTTCTAGAGGTCCTAGCCCAAGCAATAAGACAAGAAAAATATATAAAAGTGATAAAAATTGGAAAGGAAGAAGTCAAACTACCCCTATTTGCAGAAGACATGATCCTATATATTCAGTGACTTGAAAGACTAGACCATAAAATTTCTAAAGGTGATAAATTCCTTCAGCAAAATGACAGGATACAAAAATCAACACACAAAAATCAGTAACCTTCCTATATACAAAACACAAATACACCGAGAAAAAAATCAGTGAGGCTGCTCCATTTTCAACAGCAACAACAAAAAATCAAATACACTGGAGTAGCTTTAATCAATGACAAGAAAGACCTATGTAATGAAAGCATAGAAACACTCAAGAAAGAAATTGAGGACTTGAGAAGATGGAAAGACCTCGCATGCTCCTGGGTTTAGGTATTAAGACTAAGTTAAAAGATCTTGGACTATGGGAATATTTGAATATCATTAGTATTGATTAAAAACCATGGGGATTTAAAAAGTTAGACTGACTGCATTGAATTTTATATCATGGATGGTTATCAGTTTATGGGGGTCAGGGGCAGAATGTGGTGGTTTGATTTAGGTGTCCCCCATAAACTTAGGTGTTCTGAATGCTAGGTCCACAGATGGTGGCAATTTAGAAAATAAAGCCTCCTGGAGACAGCATATTGTTGGGGCTTATGGGTGTTATAGCCAGTTTCCCCTTGCCAGTGTTGGCACACCTTCCTGTTGCTGTTGTCTATCTGATGTTGGCCAGGAGGTGACATCAACCCTCTGATCATGTAATTGTTTTTCCTGCTATCATGGAGCTTCCCCTAAAGTCTATAAGCCAAAATAAACCCTTTTTCCCACAAGCTGCCCTTGGTTGGGTGTTTTCTGCCAGCAAGGCAAACCTGACTGCAACAAAGACCTAAAATTCTTAATGGAACAAAAATAGATGGGAACTCTCCATGATATAGGAGTGAGGAAAGACTTCCTGAACAAATCCCCAGTAGTCTAGTAAATTAAAAATCACTCAATCAGTGGGATTTCATGGAGCTAAAAAAATTTTGTGCAGACAAACATACCATAAACAGAGCCAACAGACTACCCACAGAATGGGAGAAAATCTTCACCAGCTATACCACTGACAGTGGCCTAATATCTAGAATATACAAAGAACTCAAAACACTAAGCAAAAAAAAAAAAAAAAAAAAAAGAAAAAAAGAAAAATCAAACAATCCACCCAGATAATGGGGCAGAGAAATGATTAGGGAATTCTCAAAGGAAGAAATACAAATGGCTAATACTCAATAGAATGTTCAATATCCTTAACCATCAGGGAAAGGTGTTTATAACCTAACAGACTTTTATAGTCAGCCTGTAGTTGAACCCAAGTTCTTTTTTTAAGAGTGGAATCACCTTATTTAAGGGTAACATTGTAAACTGAGTGACTAAGTCAATAAAGGTTCCCACATTGAGCATCATTGGAAATGACATACCATCTCTTAATAGTCCATAATATCAATTTGCTTCATGCTTTATTTCTCCCATTGAATATCAGATAAATTAATTATGTGCATTGAAGACGCACAGCATGGTAAATAAATGAACTCTTAGTTCCTCACTCAGTTTCAGGGGTCCTATTATTTGAGTTGTAATGTTGCTTCATGTCCTCTTCCTATAAGTGTTAGTGAATTCATGCATGATTACTGACTATTCTTACCTAGTGTGACGACACTGCAAACATAAATGCCATCGCTCATAACTAAAATACTGAAAACAACATTTAATAATAGTGTGGTTGTTTGAATGCAAAATGTTCCCCCAAATTCATTATGCTTAATCCCCAGCGAGTGGAGCCTTTGGAAGGTGGAGTCTTGGAGGAGGTATGTCACCTGGGGGCAGGCTATGGCATTTTATAACTCAGCCCCTCTTGTCAGTGCTAGCTATTTCAGTATGGCAGCTTCCTTCATGCTGCTATGGAGATGTGAGCCAGGCTTCCCACTCAGGCCTGTAGTTCTTTCCCTGCCATGATGAAACTTCCCCTTTAGATGCAGACAGGAGTAGACACTTCCTTCCATTGACTGCTTGTGCTTGGGTGGTTTGAACCAGCCGCAAGGAAGTAACTGCTACCAATGGCTTTCACTGAACTATTAAGGGGACTAAATGAGATAACTGAGCACTTTGAAAGGTATCTGCCACATAGGAGGTATGTAGTAAATTATTGACATCATTAATTTACATCCTCTAATATTTTTTTCTGCAAATAAACATTAATGGTAGACAAACACGTTAACTTTCAACTATTGAAGGTAAGAGAAAAACTATTTTCCTAAGGCAGAAAGAAAATTAGTCTTAATGTTTTGGGAGAATGTATTGATATATTCAGTTTATACCTCTCCAATTCCACCCCAACCTGTCAACCCTGCCCTGCACTCTGGAAGGCAGGCCTGTTGTTTGAGTTTGGTCCGTAAAAGACATGGAGACATTGGCAAGAGACAGAAGGGGGCAAACAAAGTGAAGGGGGTGTTTGTTCCTTCATTTCCCTCCAGGCCCTGGTTTAGCAATGGCTGCATTTCCCTAGGATGTCCTTTAAGCCTTAGTGTTGTGCACTGGCCTAGGACTAGAGAGGAAGAGGCACAGAGCAAAGAAAATTTGGAAGGTACAGGTAGGAAACACTGATGAGAGCACTGGAGGATGCCTCCAAGAGCACAGACAGAGAGAAGATGACTTACAACCATACCTCACAGGAAAAAGAACCATGGGGCTGGTGTGGTGGTGCATGCCTTCAATCCCAGAACTCGGGAGGCGGAGGTAGGAGGATCACTGTCAGTTCAAGGCCAGCCTGTGATGACATAGTGAATTCCAGGTCAGCCTGGGCCAGAATGAGACCCTACCTCAAAAAAAAAAAAGGAAAGAAAAAGAAAAAGAAAAAGGAAAAGAACCATGGGATTAGACAAAAGGTCAAAGGAACAAGCTAGTCCAAGAATACATCCAAGATCTTATTTTCCTAAATAAATAGATGCAGGCCACTTATAGTGACAGGGCAATAATATCATTTGCTTTTTCTTTCCCTTTGGTTTCTATTATTACTTATTTGGAAATTGATTATTTTCTTCTTAATTTATAAAAATAAATTACAACTGTTTCATGTACATAATGTTAAAGGTGTATTTATTATACAGACCTGTGGAACATCACTAAGCAAGGTCATTAACATATGTATGTGTGACCCCTAGAAGTTTCCTGGTGGTCTTTTATAATCTCTCCTCATTAGATATTCCTCTCCACCTCTGACTATATCAAGGTCATAGGCACTGACTGAGCAGATTTCTGTCATTGTAGATTTAATGGCAAATTTTAGAAATTCATATTTCATATGTTTATATTAACAGTGATGTTTACAGATGATATATTTATAATCTATGCTCTTCTTATTTCCAGCTTCCTTCAGTCACGAAAACTATGTTATTTTTTTCCATGTTGAAGTGTGTATATTTTATAGTGCTAAGTATTAATTCATTATGTAGTTATTTAAGTAACTTAATATATAGTTTTGTGAGTAGTTCACTATTATAATACACACTTTTTAAAACCAATCCTGCTTCACATTCACCTGCTGGGGGACATTGAGGTTACTTCCATTTTTTAATGTTGCAAATAAGATTGCTGTGTACATTAATGTGCAAGCATTAAGGCTTTTATTTTCAGAAATATCTAAAATTTAAATGAATACAGTATATGAGGAAAGTTTAAAACGTGCCAAAATGGCATTCTAGAGGTTGTATCATTTCACCTTTCCATAAGCAGTATAAGGAGGTCCCAGTTCCCCTGCATGCCATTCCTACTAAGGTTGCCATTCCTTTTAATCAAACCTTGCCATGTCTCTCAATTTTAGATGTTCTGATAAGTATGTAGAGGTAGCTAATTCAAAATTTGTTTCTCATTTCACTTCCAATAGAGCATATTTTAGTGTGTTTATTTTTATATCTACACGTATTCTTTAGTAAATAGTCTCTCAGTCTTTTGCTCAATATTTTTGTTTGTTTGTTTTCTTATTGAGTTTTGAGAGTCCACTAAATATTCTGGGCACATGACTTTATCAGACATATCATTTTTGAATACATCCTTTCATTATGTGGTTGATGTTTTCATTCTCTTACAAGGTCTTTCAAAGAGCAAATCTTCAACTTGATGGAGGTCAACCTATCACTTTTTTTTAGTAATACTTTAATCTCATAACTGAAAGCTCTTTGCTAAGGCAAGATCTCAAGGATTTTCTTTTATGTTTACTTGTAAAAGTTTCACAGCTTTAGGCAATTTTTTGAGAGAAAGAGAGAGAATGGGCATGCCAGGGACTTCAGCTGCTGCAAACGAACTCCAGACACAGGTTCCCCCTTGTTCACATGTGCAACATTGCGTGCTTGCATCACTGTGCATCTGGCTTATGTGGGGCCTGGAGATTTGAACATGAGTTCTTAGGCTTTTCAAGCAAGCACCTTAACTGTTAAGCCATCTCTCCATCCCAGCTTTAAGTCTCACAGTCAGCTCAGTTGATAAGGTTTGAATTAAGTTTTGAGACTGTATGAAGAATTATGTTCACATTTTAAAACTCTTTAACATGAAGGTATCCATTTATTCTAGCAGATTATTTTTCTTTTAAAGTACTTATTCCTTCTCCCCGAAATTCCTTTGCACCATTTTAGTGAATTAATTGTCGATATGAATAGATTTGTTTCTGGACTCTTTGTTATGTCACAGTTGTCTTATGGGATGAATGTAAAATTTTATGAAAATAATTATACCTCTACATAAATTGAAAATCCTGTAATAAAAAGACAGCAAATATTTACACTCTGAGAATCAAAATTATAAAGATAGAATGTCAAGTAAAATATAACTTCCAAGAAAATTTATATTTATGGCTCCTTTTTTTGATAGGCTTAATCTACTTTTACTTTTCTGTATAAAATCCCTATGTGGTAGCCACAGCTGGAGCCTGGGTCCTCTGCACTGAGACTCTGGTGTGGGTTTACACTAGATGGTCAGTGACTTCCTGGTGGAGAGACTTGGTGAACACAGTCTCTTTCCAGAGGTCAGGGGTCAGATAGTTGTAGGTCTTGGAGATGGCATCAAAGGAGGCCTTAGCAAAGTTGTTCAGGGTGGAAGTGCAGCTCCTGGCTGAAATGCAGCAGTCATCAATGCCAGCCATGAGCAGCAGCTTCTTGGAACGGGGGCACAGACCATGCCAGTGCCCCTGGGGCAGGGTTAAGGCGCACCAGCAGAGCCACAGCGGCCTGTCGCCTTACAGGGGACTGTGCGGAGCTTGCCGATCTTGTCCCCCCAGTAGCCTCTCCAGACAGCACAATGGAGACCTTGGCCAAGATGCTGGCCGCTAGGGTGGCAGTGGCTACCTCCCGGGAGCACTTTACACCCAGGCCATGACTGTCACAGTCCCCAATGGCGACAAAAGCCTTGAACCTGGTCCGCTGGGCAGCGCGAGTCTGTCTCTGCACTGGCTGTGATCTTCAGAAGCTCATCCTCAAGGAGGACCCCCAAGAAGTCAATAATCTCAGGCCCCTGGATGGGCAGCGAGAGCAGATGGATCTCCTCCAGGGACTGGATCTTCATGTCCTTGACCAGCATGGTGACGGGATCCACTCCCTGTCTTCAGCTCTGCCTACAGCAGCCCCAAGGCCTCAGCCCCACGGCCACTCCCACGACCGCAATGAAACGTCGGGAGGCCACCATGGCCACCCAGACCTGGGCCCCGGACCCGGGCCCTCCCGCTGCATCCGTGTATCCGCCATTTGGTGTTTTCCCGAGGAAGAAGGATGTGTGGCCCAGGCTGGCCTCGAACTCCTGACCCTCCTGCCTGTGCCTCTTCAGCAATTTCCTTCCAGCGTGCGCCACCACAACTGTCTATGATTCCTTTTTCAAAAAATTAAATTGATTTTGTGACATCCAGCGCTAAGATTTGTTTTAAACAAACAACATAAATCTGGAAAGAAAATCATTGCCTACTTGCTTAAGAGCAACATGAAAATATCTTGATGATTGCCTCACAATTTAAAGGATGACTCTCCATCCATCATGAGGTAGTCTTACAGTACTGTATTTGGGAGGAGCATAATTATATAGTTTCCATTCAAATCCAGTGTTTTCAAAATAGTATACAAAACATGGAGATATCATGAAAAATAGAAAAAAAGTGAAACAATGGGGAAATGATTTGATTTCAGTTCACGAGATTCCATAAATGTTTGTGACCCTAAACAGGGAGAGACTGTTTAGAAACTATCATTGAATTTCAGAATGATTTTTCACTATGCTGGACTTAGATGTTGTGACCATGCTTGATTTTTGCTGGTTTTTGTCTAGATTCCAACTCCTGCTGCCACAGCACTTTCCTGGAGACTATTCTATAAATAAGTCCGAGTCTAAGGAAAGTCACATTTGTTTTAAGTACATGTTTTCTTCTGTGTGCTTTTCACAGTGATTTTCTTTTGTGCCTGGAGGGGGATGAAAACCAGTTATTCCTCTAGCAGGAAGCCAGGAGAAATACGGCACTTGGCAATGTGGTCATGTGCAGCTTCCGGCCGCATTCCAGGAATTACTCTTGGGTGCAAATAATCATCCTCCAGGGAGCAGGTCAGGACTATGCCTCATGTCTCTCATCCTACAGTGGGAACGCCTTTGTGATGTCCGGCTAGAAGCTGCTGTGCCACTTCTGGGATGACACAACGTCTGCATTTGTTGAAAGTACCAAAGTTTTGTCAAACTTACTTTCAATGAACACAAACTTCATGCAAATAGAATGTCATCAAGTCCCATACATTCTACTCAAATAAAACCATCGTCCACTGATTGGTTTTATCATATCGCTTCCAAGAGGAATTCCTACCAACCATTTAGGTTCTCTAGCATCTGTCACTAATATGTACAATAAATACGGTTCTGTCTATAAAAATGCTCACAGTATATTACATTCAAAATACAAAAATATTTGGATTGAGAATATAGCTCTTTGACAGAGATACTTGCCCACCATACATAAGGTTCAAAGTTTAATGTCCAGTACAGTGGGAAGGATAAAGAATGTAAGAATGTTTAATTGAGTAATAAGACTATCACATTATACTGCATAAATACATAAATACAAAACATTTTCATCATTGTAGAAACCTCTATTGGAGCATGATGGGGTTCAAATTATAACAAATAAAGATTAAGGAAACTTGGAATTTTATTCTTAATAAAGAATGATTGACTTTTATTATAGATGAGAACTGTTTATGCTTTTTTAAATTATTTATTCATGTATTTATTTGACAGAGAAATAGGGGGAAAGAGAGACAGAGAATGGACACACCAGGGCCTCCAGCCACTGCAAACAAACTCCAGAAGTGTATGCCCCCTTGTGCGTCTGGCTAACATGTGTCCTTGGGAATCAAACCTGGGTCCTTTGGTTTGCAGGCAAACACCTTAACTGCTAAAGCATCCCTCCAGCACTTTTCATGCTTTTTCTACAGTGTTCTTATTTTCTCTTGTCTTCTTTTCCTTCTTTCTATCTTTCTTTATTTCTTTTATGAGGTAGGGTCTTACTTTAGCCCAGGCTGGCCTGGAATTCATTCTGTAGACTCATGCTGGCCTTGAACTCATGGTGATCCTTCAACCTCTGCTTCCTAAGGGCTGGGATTAAAGGCGAATGCCACCATGCCCAGCCTTACAGTGTTTTATTTTGAATATTCATTATCTTATCTGAAGCTTCTGTTCTTTGTTGGTTAGAAGCTTTATTATTATAACGTGCAAAACAGGTAAATACACGTGTGATGAGACCTGGAACACACAGTTTGGAGATACTTTTAAGGAAAAATAACCAAATTAGTTACTCCGCTAAAGATATCTTTTTAAAAAAATTTTTGTTACTTTTCTTTATTTATTTGAGAGCGACAGACAGAGCGAGAAAGAGGCAGAGAGAGAGAGAGAGATTGGGTGCGCCAGGGCCTCCAGCCACTGCAAACAAACTCCAGACGCATGCGCCCCCTTGTGCATCTGGCTAACGTGGGTCCTGGGGAATCGAGCCTCGAACCGGGGTCCTTAGGCTTCACAGGCAAACACTTAACCGCTAAGCCAACCACTAAAGATATCTTTTACAGTGAGGAACCAGAACATCTATTTGCAGATTTTAAAAAGCTGATAAATATCACAAGACCTGCCTAAGAGGAAGGAAGAAATGGTGACATCAAAATAGAAGAGAGGCTGGTTGGAAAGAAGGGATTCAGTGGAGAGGGGAATAGTGGAGAGTGAGAAAGGGGGGATTATGCTCATGGTATATTGTCTATATGTGTGGAAATTATCAATAAAAAGTTTTAAAAATATGTTTGTGTGAAAGAATTCTTTTTAACATCAGAGAAACACATCCATAACTCAGTGAGGAATATTTCAAAGGCATCTGAAATAATCTTGAACTCTCATTTTATATACCTGGAACCATTACTGATGTTCAACCACATTTTTGTTCTATGCTTTGTTAAGAACAGTTTCACCTACTCTGTGTGTTGTCAGATACCATACAAAACTCTAATATAATGTGGTTATGCAATTACATTTGTCTCTCTTTTTTTTTTATTCCTAGTGACATCTAATACAATCAGATCAGCAGCCCAGAGAGATGGTGGTACATTCTGAGAAACTGCAGATTACCAGTACTTCCCTTTCTCCAGCAGCCTGCTGTTGCAGTAACCATCTCTTGTGGGAGGAAAGGGTGTATTTCAGGCTTGCAAGTACCAGCAAACACGAACTGAACACACAGGGCCGGACTACACCCCGAGGCCCACCTCTGACGACATGGTTCCCCCAGCAGGGCTCCACTTCCCAAACACTCCTAAGTAGGAAACTTAAACACCTGAGGCTATGGGGACATTTACATTCAAACCACCATACCTGCATTGGTCAAAAATGTAAACTAGGGCTGGAGGGATAACTGAGACGTTAAGGCACTTGCCTTGAAGCCTAATGACCAGGGTTTGATTCCCTAGTACCTACATAAAGCCAGATGTACAAATTGGTACATGCATCTAGAGTCTGGTTGCTATGGCTAGAGGCCCTGGTGTGCCGATTCTGTCCCTCCACCTCCACCTCTCTATCCCTCTCCTTGCATATAAATAAATTTTTTAAAAAATATATAAATGTGCCGGGCATGGTGGCACATGCCTTTAATCCCAGCACTTGGGAGGCAGAGGTAGGAGGATCGCCATGAGTTCAAGGCCACCCTGAGACTACATAGTGAATTCCAGGTCAACCTGGGCTAGAGGGAGACCCTACCTCGAAAAACCAAAAAAAAAAAAAAAAAAACATAAATGGGATGGAGGGATGGTTTAGCAGTTAAGGCACTTGCCTGAAAAGCCAAAGGACCCAGGTTGGATTCCCCAGCACCCAGGTAAGCCAGATTCACAAGGCAGCACATTCTTCTGGAGTTTGTTTGTAGTCACTGAAGGCCCTTCATGCCCATTCTCTCTCTCTCTCTCTCTCTCTCTCTCTCTCTCTATATATATATATATATATATATATATATATATATATATATATCCCCCTCTCAAATAAATAATATAAATAAATAAAATTTATTTTTTTAAGAAGGCATGAAATATAGAAATCTAACAACCTTTTCTGCCCTCAATCAAATTTTCTTGCTGGGCATGGTGGTACCTGTCTGTAATCCAAGCATATGGAAGTGGAGGAAGAGGTCAGGAGTTTACGCTAGCCTAGGACACAGAACAACTTTGAAGTCAGCCTGGGCTAAAGTTTCCAAGAGAAAAGATTGTCTCTTGCAATTGCTGATGCAAAATTGACAGTGTATCCACAAGCTGTATTCTTATTTTAAACTTTATCGCTCTGCCATATGATCACTGGACTAATAACTCAGCCCTATTCCTTCTCAATATGGCCACTGCCACATACGAAAATGGGCACTGTGCTATGATAAACTAATTGAGGCAGCATATAATTTTTACCTTTCTGTTTGTATTAGGACTGAACTTTAAACAGATGCATCAGATCACAATACATTACATGCTCTGAAAAGTAAGGTGAAATGGATTTTTCCATAATTGGAAAATATGGCTGGCAAAGACAATAGTTTCAGATATTTTCTTATTTATTTGCAAGCACAGAGAGATAGAAGAGAAAGAGAGAGAGAGCCCAGATACATGTGTCACTGTGCATCTGGCTTTATGTAGGTACTGGGGAATTGAACTTTGGACATTAGGCTTTGCAGGCAAGTGCCTTAACTGCTGAGCCATTTCTCCATCCTCAATACTACAGTTTTATAGTACAATTATAGATGTGATTGGAAACTCCTCAAATCTTTCCTCAGTAATTTTAAGTAATTTTAAGTTTTTCTTTATTTCTTCTATAGGCTACAATATAGCTAAGGAAAATGATATTAGAGGCCTTTTAGATAATAATGAAGTGACAGTAACCACCAAATACACAAATATTCACAAAGAATATGATGCTGTATCTTGAACACAAACTCAAATAATGTTGATGGAAATGGTATAAATACCAGTTTTGCAGGTGGTCTGAAAGATATAAACACAGAAATTAAACATCAAAACAAAATAATTTTCAAGAGAAACACCATTTACTGCTGTTCTCATCTGGACTTGGCATGGAAAGGAGAAAATTTTAAAGTAAATGCAGGAGATAATAAAATGGGTGATATTTGAATTCAAGTTAAACTTTGGTCTCTATAGAACACGAAAATTCAGTGGAAAGAATCTTACAGAAAAGCAATGGTATAATCTTCTTCTATGAAGTAGTGCTATCAATATCATGCCAATTATAGATGAAAGATGAGAAAGAAAGAAGTTCGTTTTATTACTAGACTCCCTTAAGTTTAAGCATTCTTGACTTTCATGCAAAACCTCACTTGATCATAAGGGACCTCCCTAAGCTCATATTCCAGATAACCTGTGTGAACAGAGTTGGATCAAGTTCTGTTTTCATTTTGCCATGGTCCTAAAGCAGGGTATTGCTAAAGCAGCCTTGGTTATAATAGAAGAGTCCCTCCCTCTTCCTCCTTTGGGAAAAGAGAGAAAAGAAAAAGGGAAGAAGAAAGAAAAAAGAAAAGAATTTTAGAAAAATAGAAAGCACAGAAGGAAGGAAAGGAACAAAGGAAGGAAGGAAGGAAGGGAGGGAGGAGGGAGGGGAAGAGGGAGGGGCAGAAAGAAGAAACCAAAGAAAAAGGAAACAGCTTTAATATCACTTGATGGAGGAAGAGAAAAATAAATTGCGGAGCACATAATGGGATTAAGTACTGGAGTTTAACAAGAAGCAAATAAAAAATAATATCCATATTATAATCCCATTCCAAACAAGCAGAAGAACATGGTGTTTAGGGAATCATTTCACATGTGGTAAGAACACAGTGAAATTAATAAATTATCCACACAGTCACTTAGTGTTCACCACTGGGGATGAAGAAAGCAAGCGCCTGTCTGGGCGTGGTGATGCACACCTTTAATCTCAGCACTTGGGAGGCTGAGCTAGGAGGAGTTCCATGAATTTGAGTCCACGACAACGGAGGGACTACAGAGTGAGTTCCAGGTCAGCCTGGGCTGGAGCAAGACCCTACCTAGTTGTTGCAGTCAAGTTCTCATTGCTGGCAGAAAACACCAGACCAAGAGAAGTTTATGGGGGGCGGGGGGGGGGGAAGGGGTTTATTTTGGCTTATAGACTTGAGGGGAAGCTCCATGATGGTAGGGGAAAACGCTGGCATGAACAGAGTGCGGACCTTACTTCCTGGCCAACATCAGGTAGACAACAGCAACAAGGGAGTGTGCCAAACATTGGCAAGGGGAAGCTGGCTATAGCAACCATAAGCCCGACCCCAATAATATACTGCCTCCCTGAGATGTTAATTCTCAAATTGCCATCAGCTGGGAACCTAGCATTCAGAACACCTAAGTTTATGGGGGACACCTGAATCAAACTACCACACAAGTAAAACCAAAAAAAAAGAAAGAAAGAAAGAAAGAAAGAAAGAAAGAAAGAAAGAAAGAAAGAAAGAAAGAAAATAGGCTTCCAAGTTATTAGAAGCATACTTCTTAAATTGGACAGTGGATACATGAGTATTTGGCTTTAGTTCACATATATATGAAGCATTTATAGTTCCATATGAATATTTTATATATTTATTTTATAACGTAGTTACATATTACAATATTAGCTTGAAACATGTAAAGTGAGTTTTTAAAAATGTTTTGTTCAATGATGACTGCATTTAACTTTTTAAGAAAATGAAACAGCACACTTCTAACTCAACAAAGAGAAATCTTAAGCCAAAAACAAAACAAAAACAAACAAACAAAAAATGTGCTTCTTCCCTATGTAGTATACATTTTGAATTCTACCCAAGGGAAGCAATTGTCAAGAGGGAATTTCAAGATAAAGTTAATCTATAACTTGCCATCTGTATACCAACCTCAGGAACTGAAGCTGTACCAAGCACAGCAAGTCTAGTGCTACAGACTGGATCCAAGCCACCATCTTCGGATGACTAAGCTTTGCACTCTGTAAGGTAAGGACAACACTTACGATCTCTCAATCAGATGAAGAGGATTAATCTGCCCATAAGACATGGGGAGGTTCGTACACTAAAGAGTAAACCATAAATAAAAGTTATTGGGTTTTTTAGGTGTAAGCTTTATAGATATGAACATACGATTTTGTGCCCTGAAACGTTTTATTCCCCCAATAATTATTTCTAGGCTCTAATAACCTATGGCAGCACATATGCAGTTCCACCATAGGGTTTCCCGTAGGCATGGTAAAATAACAGAAATGATGGCAATTTTCCACCAGTCATTTTTGCATGCATTTACCCTTCCTGAACTATGACTGAAATTTAGTACATGGGAGCTACTTACTACTTATGGATACACAGCAGTCTAGAACTGGCATAAAAAAAGAGCTCATTGCAGGTTTGAAATCTACAACTCAAAATATGTCATAAAAGCAGAATGAAAATTTTATTTCTTTAATGCACCTGATCTAGGCAAAGATCCTTTTTCTCTTAATTGGAAACTATATCATAAGCATTGCAGTTTACTGAACAAATAATGCTGACATTCATATTTGCAATCAGCATTAGGGTGAAAAGTTATCTTTTTTTTTTTCTTTTTAACAATTTGCATTGCTCTTAGCTGGCCATGTTAAAAAACTTGTATTGACCAGTTTTTAGAGGTATTTTACTTTCAAGATTTAGGTCTCAAGTCACTGAAGCCTTAGGGATTGGAGACAGGTTTCTCCTTTCAGCCATCGAAGTATTGTGGAGCTTCCTCTTTTTCTCAGCTTGATAGCATCTTTTCTTCATGCCCATCTTCTACTTATCATTTTATTTGCTTCTTCATCCATCAACACACTTTTTTTGTTTCAGTGTTTGCCTGCTCTGTCCAGGAGCTGCGCTAAGAAATGCTGATGAATTCTCCTTGCCCTCAGAGAAACCCATATTCCAGTCAACAAGACAGAGAAGGAAATATCTGGTTTTGATTCAGCACCATTTTTTAAAAAATCAACAGTTCAAAATTATTAAATATATTTTTAGACATTCGTGTGGGAACGATTGTGGCACACTCATATTTCAAACCTTTCCACAACTTCCATAGTTTTGAAGATAAACAGACTTCGCGTCTAGACCCTGTCATGAACCTTCCCTGCTGGATAGCCCTCTGCTACTGCGAAGTGACTTCCTCATAGTCCAAGCTCTCCTCTATGTTCCTCTTGTCCTTAACCTGCACTGCGCCTTTCTCTTGGGGTGCCTGCCTGCATTTCCACTTTTGCTACATTATTCTTAGTCTTTAGGTTTCAACTTTGGAGTCCTTTTTTGGAAAGCCTCCTCTGATTCCTTTCATTTATTTAGAAAGATCTCCTTTTCTTCCCCCATGAACATGTGCAGATACTACTCAAATAGCATTTATGGTTCCCTTGAAACTATTTCCCCAATTGACTATTCAGTCCTTGAAAACAGCACCATCGTATTCACCTTTGACACCATTGCCTGTCTTGGGGCTTGCCATCAATGAACATTGCTGATCTCATGCTGTGACAATGAGTAGTTACGCCTGTATAAAAAAGATACACCTGATAGAAGAAAGCGTAAGAAACTATGAGAGCACCTAAGAGGAGCACATAACTGAAAATCAGTATGACCTTGAGGGCAAAAGGATCACGGCTTCCCTGCAGAGGGGTGTCAACTTGGAGGGGTAGCCCATATCCATGACAGGGTAAGGAACAAATGTTGATATAACTCATGTCTTCGTGCTGAGGAAACTGGAAGTGTTAAGGCATTGAAGTGACAATGAACGTATCTAAGTCATCCAAGGGAATTAACCAGTAACACAGAAATGTCATCCAGTAAGCAAAAATGGAGGCCAAACATAGTAATGTCATGTTTCCTTTAGTCACTTAATAGTGGGATTGTACTGAGGACCTAGGTTAATCCAGCATTTCTCCACAATTGCCTTTCTGTTCTTTCCTTCCTCACTCGACCCTCTTTGCCTGCCTCTGTGCTTCTCTTTCATGCTCTCTTCCTACTCACATCTCCTTGTGGTTACTTATATTCCTACCTTGGGTTCAAGCCGTGGCTGATTACTAACATTTTGAAACATAGAGTATGTTAACCTATTCCATCATACAGAAGCACTAAGAGGAACTAAAACAGACACAACTCTTCTAACTTTTTAAAGCCATTGTTCTTAGCAACATAACAAAAATGAGATCCAGTCTCTCAATGTATAATGTAACACTTTCATATGTACTACTATCGAGCTGCCAGCACCTTATATTTTTGGGAACTTTAAAAATCTATTTAGGTTCATCATTGTTTGAAGACATTGTTTCCTCAAAGTCCTCATATGAAATGTTATATTGAATTTCTGCAAAGTGCAATCATATGAATACAGCATATATGTTGTTTGAAAATATATGTGTTGAGTAGGTACAGGCATTTCCTTCTTTTTGTCAAATCACAGTTTCACCTCAGCACCATATATAGAGCACAGTGGGATATTATTAATGTCTAATACTAGACATTCGCCTTAGGAATTCTGTGTCATATAGGGTAACTTTTTCGTAGGAACTGTGTGTATTAATCAATTTTCTGCTAACCGAGTTCTGAGGCTGAGTCTGGGTATTTTGTAAAGAAAAAAAAAGTGACTGTGATGGTTAATTTCTGAGTGTCATCTTGACAGGATTTGGAATCACCATTGAAAACAAATCTCTGGGAATAACTACGATGGATATCCTAGACTTCATAAATTGTGTCAGTTGGAAAGACTCACATTAGCTTTGAGTGACACCGTTTCATGAGCTGGGGTCCCAGACAGAGTAAAAAGGAGAAAGCAAGCTGAGCACCAGCATTCGCCATTCTCAACTTCCCCACTGTGAACTGAATGTGCTTCAAACTCCATGATGAGAGACTATAACCTCAAACTGTCAGCCAAAATAAATTCTTCCTTCCTTAAGTTGCTTTTGGTCCACTTTTCTATAGCAATGAGAAAAGGTAACTAATGCCAAAATCGGTAGTGGGAGGGGGCCACTGCTGTGATAAAGATGACCATGTTGCTCAGAGGCCTTTAGAACTAGTTTGTGGGAGGAATGGAGAAGAGTTTGAAACTTTGAACCAGAAAATTATTTTAATACTGTAAGTAAAGCTTAATGAGTCATTCTGGTGTAACCTTGAAAGAACAAGAATGCTGAGGAAAAATGTAGAGTGGAGGCCCAGCACAAGAGATTTCAGAGGGAAACAGGTACTTTGTGAGGGACTAGGCTGGAGATAGTTCGTGTTATATGCTGTCCTAAAACAGTAGCTGCATTCTGCCTGTATCCTAACAGTGTAAATGACCCTGAACTTCAATATTATGGACTAATTTGATGGGGGAGAAGCTCTGAAGACAGAAAAGCAATAAGGCTGGTGCTGAGAAAGTATCTTGTGGTAGTTTGGTTCAGATGTTCCCAATAAGTTCGTGTGTTCTGAATATTTGGTTCCCAGCTTGTGGCAATTTGGGACTGTAGCTTTTTTGATGGAGGTGCTCTGTTGCTGGGGGCAGGCTTATGGGTGTTATAGCCAGCTTCCCCTTGCAGAAACACAGCTCACTCTCTTGCTGCTTTCTGCCTGCTGCTGTGACAAGATATAATGTCCATTCTACTGTCTTTTCTCCTGCAGTCATGAATCTTCCCCTCAAGACTGAAAGCCGAAATAAACTCATTGCCCACTTCAACTGCTTTGGTTCAGGTGTTTTGTCCAGCAACAAAAAGGTAATGACAACACAGCTGTAATCATTAAAGAGGTCAGCCCCATTGAAGAGAAGCATCCTGTCCTACATGGAAACAGTGAAAGAAGTAGTCTAAGGATAAACTCCATCCTTTGGAGAGTCAATCTTGTAAAACTCCAAGTTTATTTGAAGGAAAAAACGCCTAAAATGAAGGGATTCCTTGCTCAAACACAACTGCCTAGGAAAGTGTTTCTCCAAGTCAGCATGTAGTGCACACAGGGGTACTACAACTACAGTCCCAAGGGCTAGGCTAAGATGACATTCCAAGATGACAGCAAAGCTTGACAGCATTGTTCATGTGCTACTTGATTTGGAGCTTTGAAAGATGCGAAATTGAGAGTGTCATGGAGTATTTCACCATGGTTCCTTACTGTCAGTGAGGCTAGGCAATGTATGGAGAAGTCCTATGGCCCAGAGAGGCCAATGAGTGAAGTTATGAAAGTGACTCCAAAATGCAATGGAGACCCTGAAAGGTGGAGATGCCAGAACCATAGCCAAGGAAAGCTGCAGGCTCAGAGTGGAGTGAGTTCAAGAGAGGGTATGAGTACTACAGGCAGGAGGGGCAGGCCTACCCAAGACCTTCAGGGCCCAGATTCCATCACAAACCCCAGCTGCCAGACAAGAGCTTCAAGGTTTAGATTCTGTCCTGCTGGACTTTCCATGCTGTGCCTCCATTCATCCTTTACGGAAACAGAATCTTACTCTGGGACATTCTATGTTGGAATTATGTGTCTTGGTTCTTTGTGTCATATAGGAGCTCACAGTTAAGAGATTACCTAAAGCTCAGAAGAAACTTTGCACTTGCATTTTTAAATAGTGATGGGCCTGTTAAAAACTGTATTAAAAACTTTTGAAATTAGACTGTGTGCATTTTACATTATGAGATGGTCATGAGCCTGTGGAGACAATGGGAGAATGCTATGGCTTAAAGGCGATATGTTTGGATGTCGCATTGACAACAGGTAGATTTAGGATGTTTAATCTCTGGCTGTAGACTTGACATGATTTACAATCACCATGGCAATAAAATTCTAGAAGTGACTATGAGGGATTATTTTTTAGATTAGGTAAATTGAGGTAGAAGGACCCATCCTAAGTGGGTGGCACCAATCTATGGGCTAGGGTCATGGTCTGAATAAAAAGGAAAAAGCTAGTTGAGCACAAACATTCATTATTTTCTCCTTCCTTATTATATTCTGAATATAACCAGCTGCCTCAAGCCCCTGCTGTCATGTCTTTCCTGCTTTAATGGACTGTAACTTTGAACTGTAAGATAAAATAAATCCTTCCTTAAGTTGCTTCTGGTTAGTTTTTTTTTTTTTTTTTTTTTGTCACAGCAATGAGAGGTTAAAATTTTGGAGTTTTGAGACCATAGTGCTACTCTCAACTCAGTCCTGGTGAATACTTCATGTCAGGTGGTACTGATGAAGGATTTTGGGTTTCAAGAGGGATTTCCCAGAATTTATGAATCCCAGGTTTTGGGTTCTGTCCTAACTTTAACAAAGAATTGATAAAAACATACTCAAGAAGAATAAGTTATGAATTATTTCATTTGTTGAGAAGAAAATAATAAACTGTGGGGCTTATTTAAGGGAGAAGTCACAAATTAGAAAGCATGCTGTCATGTGGAAATACTGCATTGTTTACAAGGTTCGTTTAAGAGAAATTGAGGTTTGGGGAGAAACCTGGGGTAGAGCCACAAGCATGTGGACTTAAGAGAAGCTGGGGCTTCTAGAGAGGTAGTAGAGTAAAGCTGCTTGCACGTGAAAAGTGGAATCTAAGAGCTTGTGTAGGGAAACTTGGGGAGAACTTGCACATGGCAGATTGATAAACCAGAGGAAAACCATGCACATAATGAAAGAAAGAAGTTACCCCAAACTATAAAGCAGAGACAAGCAGAAAAGCCATCCAAACCAAGAAACAGTTTTGTTGTTCTGTCCCTCCGCACTTGGGAAGCCAGACTCAAGTGTATCCTTGTGGCTCTAGCAAAGAGAAGTAGGCAGGACAAGCAGAGAAACAGAGCTGAGTTGAGCAAAGTAAGGCGCACTCATAGAGTTCTGTCCAGGAAGAAGACAGGGGGGTTTATAGGCGAGAAGAAGACCTGATTGGTTGGTACATTGAAGGTGGTTCCCTGGGCCAGCCTGTCCAGGGCTGTCTGTCTAGTAGCTGCTAGACTGGGCAGCAGGGGGCGCTGTAAATCAGTCTCTATCAGACATGAGTTCCATTTCTGCCAAGTTCTGCTTCTGTGTTAGGGCGAGATGGCATGGAGGGTGGTATCTCCTGGCTCTCTCTTTGAGCCTCAAACCCTAACTGAAGCTGGTTTAAGATAAAGCTAGCTTTCTCTTATCCTCCTTCAGTGTCATGGAAGAAGTACTTGCAAGAGGGAGGAGAGAGGGAAGGAAGGAGAGAGAGAGAGAGAGAGAGAAACATATGAAAAGAAGCCAGAGAAAAGCCAGATGTGTCATAGTTTAACAACCTTCTTGCAAGAAATAATGTAAGAAGTACATTAATTCCTTCAGAAAACCACACCCTCAGTAACCTAGTAAAATCTCATTATCTCCAACTGCTAAAAAGTTTCATAACACTTCCCAACACCCCCATACTTAGGATCAAGATCCTGAAACAAGAACCTGCGGCGGGGGGTAGCATATCTCAGCTTATTCATAAAAGTGCTAGCTCTTGAAATGTTTAGTGTGGATGTATTTATTTGCAGGAGAAATTGATGGATGGCATGCCTATTTGCTGAAGCTTGATTAAAGTAAAAGTTTGCTTAAATTAAAATTAACACATTGTGGCAACCACCTCCAATTCCTTTTTAATATCTCTGCTTCTTTCTTTCTTAACACAACTTTATTCCCCCCCCCCCCCAATTAAAATACACAGTTCCTACTTGTGAGACAAGTGGTAGATCAATGGGGACTTTGGTTTTGTAATGTAAGTTCCTTGCCGCCCCCTGCCTTTTTTAAAAAAAAAATTTGGTTCATTTTTATTTATTTATTTGAGAGCAACAGATAGAAATAGTCAGAGATTGAGAAAGAGAAAGAGAGAGAATGGGCACACCAGGGCCTCCAGCCACTGCAAACAAACTCCAGACATATGCGTCCCCTTGTGCATCTGGCTAATGTGGATCCTGGGGAATCGAGCCCTGAACCAGGGTCCTTAGGCTTCACAGGCAAGTGCTTAAGTGCTAAGCCATCTCTCCAGCCCGCTGCTCTCTGCCTTTTTATCTTCCTACTGGAATGCGATCAAGAAAATAAACATAAGACAGCCATCTTGCAACCAAGTGGATAAAAACAACATGTCGAGGCTGGAGAATTGGAAGTAGGTAACCATCTAGAGACAATCATGATGCTGAGAGTCTAGGCTGAGAAAAACAGCTTTATCTATGATATTGTTGTATTTCTGGTCCACACTGCTAAAAGCAAGTCTTGACTAATGAATCTACATCAACCTAGGAAAATGGAGAAATAGAACCATCAAGTGGGAGGAGACTTTGAAAAAGTCTTAAAAAGCAAAGAAGAAGGTAGAATAGTGAGTCAAAAAAATGAGGCACACAGAAGAGGCCAAAGAGAATCATAGTGTAAGATGGCCCTATCCTGCTATTTCTGGCATTAATGTTGCTCACAGAAAACACCTGGCCAAGAGCAGCTTGTGGGAGGAAAGTGTTTATTTTGACTTAGGACTCAAGGGGAAGCTCCATGGTGGCAGGGGAAAATGATGGCATAAGCAGAGGGTAAGTATCACCTCCTGGCCAGTATCAGGTGGACAACAGCACCAGGAGAGTGTTTATGAAGGACACCTAAATTAAACCACTACATTCTGCCCCTGGCTCCCATAAATGGATAACCATCAATGATGTAAAATGCAATGCACTCCAACTTTAAAAGTCCCCATAGTTTTTATCAATCCCAATGACGTTCAAACATAGTTCAAGTTATCTTAAATGAGCCATAATACAAATGGACAAAGAAAGAAAGTAGGGCTGGAGAGATGGCTTAATGGTTAAGGCACTTGACTACAAAGCCAAAGAACAAGGTTCAATTCCCCAGGACCCATGTAAGCCAGATGCACAAGGCAGCACATGCATCTGGAGTTCATTTGCAGTGGCTAGAGGCCCTGATGTACCCATTCTCTCTCCCCCCCCCTCTCTCTCTCTCTCAAATAAACGAATAAAAATTAAAAAAAGAAAATAATGGCACAGGATAAACACTCACACTGCAAAAGATGGCATTGGGTATAGCAAAGAAATATTGAACTAAAGATTTAAAACAAACAGGGCAAACATCAAACTCTGTAACTCCAAGTCCGACAACTCTAATCAATGACATCTCTCCAAGTCTGGATAATTCTAACTAGTGATAAGTCCCTGGAGTTCAATTCTTCCTCTCCAGCTAAATTACTCACAGACCAGGTAATCTTCATCTGGTGCCAACATCTCTCCTTGTAAGCCATACCATAATCCTGGCATTTCCATTGGGTTTCCACTGCAAGCCACAGTTCATCCTCATGACTCCATTGAACCTCCACCCAGATAATCCAATAAGTCTGCTTTACATTTCCCATGGCCATTTCCAAAACAAAACCATGTTCTGAATTCAATGGCCCTCCTTTCCTGTATTTGTTATACTCCATAGTACCAGGTGGGCTACCAATTTGTTAATCAGGGGAGGGGGCAGGAGATAGAGCTGACCTTGAGTAGCAGGGCATTCCTTCAGCATTCAGGCCTCTGCAAATCAGTCTGCATTCTTCTAGTTGTCCCAATGCAGATCAGTTGGCCCAATCTCAATGGGTGTAATCTCCCAAACAATTGCAGCTAAATGGACAGCAGTTTTGGCCCAAAGATTTCATTTCTTTCTGTGCCTTATTCATCTGCTCACACCAGGCCATTTCTATACAATGCAACCCTGTACAACTTCTCAGGACACGGGCATAACAGCAAGCCTCTCACACAACCTGCTTCCAGACCAGTCTGGACAAAGCATGTTCTTCTCCTTATAAGCCAAACCACACAGTCAATAGATCTTACTGCATTTAGGTCTTTCAGTTCCTTCCAGAATAGTCCATCAGGCTGTACTTACAGCTCAGCAAGGTGTCTCTTAGGACAAAGTTTCAAGTCCTTCCACATTTCTCCCTGAAATCAGTTCCAATTGACCAAAGCCACATACACAGTCATGTTTCTACCAGCAATACCCCAATTCTAGGTACAAATTTTACTGTTGCAGTCAGCTTTGCATTACTAGCAGAAAACACCTGATCAAGAGCAGCTTGAAGGAAAGAAAGGGTATTTTGGCTTACAGAATCTAGGAGAATCTACATGATGGCAGAAGAAAATGATGGCATAACCAGAGGGTGGACTTCACCTCCTGGCCAACATCATCAGGTAGACAACATCAGCAGGAGAGTGTGCCAAACACTGACAAGGGGAAGCTGGCTATAACACCCATAAGCCCACCCACAACAACACACTGCCTCCGGGAGCCTCCAATCTCAAATTGCCACCACTGGAGACAGCATTCAGAACACATAAGTTTATGGGGGATACCTAAATCAAACTTCCACAAATTATGAAGAAGATGAAATACCAGGAGGTACAGGTAGTCTTTGGAAGTTCAGAATGATTCTCACTGCCTGCTAGCATAAATAGATAGGTAGACAGACAGACAGACAGACAGACAGATAGATAGATAGATAGACAGACAGATAGAGATAGGGATATCTGAAAACAAGTATGAGGTAAATTCTCTCTTAGGAAGCTCCAGGAAGGAAAGCAGCCTTCCAATACCTGCATTTTGACCTGCTGAGACCCATGCTTGATTAGCAATGTTAGACCAAACAATACTAAGCTTGAAGTAATTTACTATAATGGCAATAGGAAATTAATGCTTACCATGCTTTTTGTATTTATTTCTCTATATCTGTCTTCCCTACTGAACTCTATTTCTATAGGGAAAGAACTCATTCTGCTAGGTTTTTATTAGCCTATTCCTTTTTATGCTGATATAAAATTCCTAGTGCTATATCTTTAAGCTTCAGTTTATGTTCAGATATCTCTGCAAAAATAACAATTGGATCTGGATTACTGCTGAGGTCTTTTACATAGGGAAAGCAAAGGCTGTGTGTATGCATCTTACAAACAAAGGGTTAACACTTACAGTGGGCATGCATGCACTGCGTTTGGCTACAGTGACAAGGCTGCTGACTCCAAGTTTGCCAGGGATTCCTCACCAGCATGCTCAGCGGGAAGAGGTGCACAGGTAGCACTCTGCCTCTTCATGGCTTGGTGATTTACACTGTACATTTCCTCCTTACTATTTGTAACTTAACCGATTTCATATTTGTTCCTAATTATTGTTCCCAGTGGAATACATGTTGAAAATCTCTTGTGTGTGTGAAAAATAAGCAAAACAAAAGTTATTAAGAGTCACAATGCTGGCCACCCTGCTCTGGAGGGTGCATGTGCACTGTGAGTAGGCTAGAGTCCCCAGTACAGTCCTTGCCTCCCAGTTCCTTGGTCTCAGTACCCCTGCTGCTGGCTTGTGGCTACCTGGACCATCCACGTGTGCTGCAGAAGCAGGCCCTTTGAATAGCCCCTGATTCACCAACACCCATATGCCATGCTTTGAAGAATGCATGCGCAGAGTAAGTAGGCCCCAATAGCTTACCGCTGCTCCCACAACACATAACCCATAACCTCATGGGGAATACCAACGACTCCACTGAGGAGGGCCCCCTGTTGAATGGGGGCAGGGAGGTGGGAAAAGATGGTACAATCAGATGATGTATCCATCCAAAAAAAAAAAAAAAAAAAGAATCACAATACTGGGCTGGAGAGATTGCTCAGTGGTTAAGGGGCTTGCCTTCAAAGTCTAAGGACCTAAGTTCCAGTCCCCAGTACCCACGTAAAGCCAGATGCACCAAGTATTGCATGGATCTAGAGTTCATTTGCAGCGGCTGGAGGCCCTGACATGCCCGTTATTTCTCTCTCTCTCTCCTCTCTCTCCCTTTCTCTCTAGGCTTGAAAATAAATAAATAAAAGTATTTTTAAAATAATCACAATATTAAAATGTTGGTATTTTACTGTTATGTGGAGGGATATGGGGTTGTAACCTTAGAGTTTTGCACATGCTCAGCACCTGTTTACCACGGAGCTATATCCCCAGCCCAAAGGAATTTTTTTAAACATTAAATTATTAATCTTCTACAGATAAAAAGGAGCATGTTAAGTATTTTATTCAAGACATTGATGAGGTAACTGCTAATATATTTAAGTCCATGAAAAGGGAATGCAAATAGCAGTCATAGTCATGAAGTGTTGATGACTAAAGTGAACATGCCAATAGAGGAAAACTGCTTCCTCGTTAATAGGGAGAGGAGTCATTTCAACATCCACCAGACAGAATTTGTTTGCATGACTATACCTAAGAATTATTTTGGCTGGGGAAATGGTTCAGTAGTTAAAGGCATTTGTTTGCAAAGTCTGCTGGCCCAGGTTCAATTCCCTCTAATTTGAAATAGAGAATCATACAGTCCTTTTAGCTTGTAATAATAATTGTAATATTTAGAAAAGAAAATGTCAAAGATAAAGCTACCTTGTTGCAGCACTAACCACCTTAAATATTTAGTATCTAATATTTCCTATACTAGTTATACAATAGTAACTATTTCCGCTAAATTATTGATATAAAACATAATTATCATTTTTGGATACATACATACCTATTTGCAGTTTTACCTTTTAGTATTTAAAAAAATATAGTGGGAACTTTATACAATAACATACTACAATTTGGTCATATTCCCATCAGCTTATCCTGAATTGTCTTATCTTTCTCACTCACATTGCCCTGAGGGAATTCCTCATTAGGGTATCAGTAATCACTGTGGGTTTATAAAGATTGGTTACTATAGGAAGGACAGTGCCTCACAGTTTGCCTCCACCCTATGGCTCTTGCCCTATTTGTGGGGCACAGCCCTGAAATTATAAAGAAGTAACCATTGGGATCTTACTCCAAAGTGGGCAAACTGCTTCTAAGGGTATAGCCTGAGAAATAAGGGAATTAAGTCTTGTAATACCCTGAAGTGGGCTAGCTGCCTCTAGCAGCATCCTGGGGAAAAAGGAAACTGAACTGGGGAAAAAGGAAACTGCAGAGAAATTTAGTTTAAACCATTAGTAAACCTGCTGCATCTGCTGTTGCAGCTTCTCTGATGTCACTATGGCTGTAGCTTCCTTTGCATACACGTACTCATTGGTATTTTTATTGAATAGCCAAAATCCAGTAATGTATGAACCAATAGTACATTATATGAATGAAGTGTAAGGAACTCTCAACTTTGTATAATCCTTAAGCTTTGTTAAAGGAGGGGATTTGTAGGTATGGCCTGTTGGACTCTAATGATGTAGAACACATACACATTCTGTTCATAAATGTTTATCACATTAAGCCCACCTGTTGTCTTCAACAGATCTGTAGGCCCTTAGTTACTGATCTCATTATCTTCAATACTATGATCAGCACTTCTTATGCATGTATGTTTGCTCTGAGTCGAGTCCAGAGAGGCCACCTGAGGAAACTGGGCATAGAGCATTGATTAAGATCAGTCAGTGTCTCTAAATATTGCTTGTCAATATTGGTCATCTGTGCTGTTCAGGCTAAAGGTACACACACCAAGGCAGAGGGAACCTAGTCACATTGCCTCAAGCCAGTGGGTTACTTGGCTGTAAGATTAACTTTAGGGCAAGTTACAAGTAAGAAATTTAGCATCTCACATCAATAATCTCAGAAAATTTATTTGTAAAGTCCATAAGAAATTTTCCCACAGTTCTTAATCATAGTTCATCTCCATGTTTCATTCTTAAAATTCATTTCCACAGTTTTTTCTTATTGTTCATCCTTAAAGCCTTATAAGTTATTTTCTGCACTCTCCCTGAGCCTGAGAGGGTATAAGTTTCCTTTAATGTTGAACTCTCAGCAACTTCTCAATTTCTGCTCTGATGAGATTTGAGTCTCCTCAGTGTCTACCACTATCTCCCTCGAGAAGTTTCTCTGGCTAGTAGTGAGAGCAGCACTCATATTTAATCAGCCAATTCCTCTGTAATGAGTCCTAGGTCCTGGCTGGTGTGATAGAGATAACCTATCTTGTGCTAAGCACTCAGCTTTCTCTTGTGATTTTTTTTATAAATTTTTGTTGTTCATTTTTATTTATTTGAGAGTGACAGAGAGAGAGACAGAGAGAGAATGGGTGAACCAGGGCTTCCAGCCACTGCAAATGAACTCCAGATGCGTGCGCTCCTTGTACATCTGGCTAACATGGGTCCTGGAGAATGGAGCCTCGAACCAGGGTCCTTAGGCTTCACAGGCAAGGGCTTAACGGATAAGCCATCTCTCCAGCCCACTCTTGTCATTTTGATGGGTTTGGAATCTCCCCAATTATTCAATGTCACCTGAACCCTGAGTGGCCTCACCTTTTAGCATTTTACATGTAAACATTTTTCTTTTCTTTTTGAGACAGGATCTCACTCTATCTAGCCCAGGCTGAGCTGGAAGTCACTCTTTAACCCCAGGATGGGCTTAAACTCACAGTGAACCTCCTATTTCAGTCTCCCAAGTGCTGGAATTAAAGGCATGTACCACCACATCTAGCTTACATGCAACTGTTTACCTTGTTGAGTTGGAATGAAAGGAGAAAATATGTTGCTTGTAAAGTTCTTTATTTACTCTTTTATTCTTATTATTATCATTATTGGTTTTTCAAGATAGGGTCTCGCTGTAGCCCAGGCTGATCTGAAATTCACTACATAGTGTCAGGGTGGCCTTGAACTCACAACAATCCTTCTACGCCTGCCTCCTAAGTGCTGGGATTAAAGGAGTGTGCCACCAAGCCAGGCTGTTTACTCTTTTTACACCTAGAATAAATGCACTCACTCAATCTTTGCAAATTTAGTTAAAAAGTAATTTCAGCAGAAACATGAGTGCTTAGTGTTGTTGTAATTATCCTTGTGTTGCTGCACGAAGCACCCAGTGAAAAGCAGCTTGTGGTAAGAAAAGGTTTCTTTTGGATTACAGACACAAGGGGAAACTGCATGATGCCAGGGGAAAATGTGGCATTAGCAGAGGCTGGACATCACCTCCTGACCACGATCAGATGGACAAGAGCAGCAGGAGAGTGAGCCAAACACTGGCAAGGGGAAGCTGGCTAAGTTTAGCATCCAGAGCACTGACAGGGAACCCAACTCCAGCAAGCACCAACAGCCGCAGCTCAAACTGCTCTCAGCATCCCTTAGGGCTGGACTAAAAGATCTGCCCCCGTGACACCTCCTCTGGCATGCTGCTGGAAACTCAAGTGGCAAGCTTAATTAAAAACACCTCAGGCGATTGGGGACACACACCCCCATTCAAACCACCACACTTGCTAACTATTATCATAACTTTATCCACCCCGTTGAAAATGAAGTATGACCACACAATTTTTAGTAGCTTCTATCTGGGTTCCAACACTAACATCCCCGAAATGCTCTGAACGCCAGTCACAGATATTAAGTCAAAGGCATCCATACTGGTTCTGCTCATGCAGGATAGTAAAAGTGGGTTCACAGTAAAGCCCTCTTTTGGGCTTCCTAAGGAGATTCATTTGCTCTGGTGAATCCCTCTACAGATATCCCTTTATGGATAGCTTCTTAAAATTAGTTTTAAAGAAGAAATTTGCCTCTAATATTATTTAACCATTTTATAAGTTTCCAAAGGGGAATTTCAACTCTGTTACTAGTGACATTCTAAACACTTTTACTTTAAATGCTCAGTGTAGTAGTTTGAGTGTGATAGTTGAAATGTATAGCCCCATGGAGTCATTCATTTTTGATTAAACTTCCTACCTGAGCCACTAGAAGGCAGATCTCTGCTGCAGGGGACATGTCACCGGGGCTGGACCTGAGTTCCATCCTATCTGGAGTGTGCAGAGCACTTTGAGCTCTAGCTTTGTGAGTTTTGTCATGTGGCTGTTGGTGGTTTCTCTCTGCTTGGATCTATGAAAGGCAGCCAGTTTCTTCCATTGGTGATGGAACTTCCCCTGATCTGTAAGCCCAATATCACCCCCTTTTCCCAGAAGCTGTGTCTGGTAAGATGTTTGACTCAGCAACAAGGAGCTGACTGTAACATTCACGTAGCAAGCATTTTACCCACATGGTCACTTCCCCAGCCCTTCGCATCACTCTTTCTCCTATAGCCTTTGTCCACTTTTTTCTTTTTGGTTTTTTAAAAAATTTTCAAAAATTTATTTGAGAAAGTGAGAGAGAGAGAGAGAGAATGGGCAAGGACTTTCAGCTGCTGCAAACAAACTCCAGATGTGTGCCCCCCTTGTGTACATGTACAACATTTTATACTGTGTCATTGTGCATCTGGCTTACACAGGACCTGGAGATTCGAACATGAGTTCTTAGGCTTCGCAGGCAAGTACCTTAACTGCTAAGCCATCTCTTCAGGACTTTATTCACTTTTTTTTACTGGCCTAGTTACACTGTGGTGGAATGAACATTTTCTATTCTGCCTTTCAGTTAATACTTTAAAGCTGTGTATGATGTAACCCACAAAAGCATTAAGAGTAATTCTTACTTTGAATTTGTGATTGTCAAAATAAAACTTAACTTTAAAAAAAAGAAATCACAGAAATAGCTTTAGATGAGACACCTTGATGATGAAATTGTGTAAAGGGCCAAATAACGAACACTTCAGGCTTTGTAGATCCTAAGGTCTCTTCTGTCACACTTGTTTAACTGACATAGTGAAATAGTTGTAACCAGACAGTAAGATGGATGTGGCTACATGCCAATGAAGCTTTATTTACGGTAACAGACAGTGGCCAGATTTAGCCTTTGTGCTCTAGTTTTTACTTCTGGGATAGTCAGAGGTGGGAGTGATTAGCAATACAAAATTTTAGGTCTCACCTGAGATATCCTTTGGTAGATACATCTCTGCTATCACCAGTCCTCTACATAATCCTGAAGTTTGAGCACTAGTAGGTCACTATTGTGTGATATATAGATTTTCATCTACATATCACTGTTTTGCTTTTATAATATTGATAATGAACTATTAAAAGGAATGATGACTTCCAATTTTAAGAACCATATTCTCTTGCTTTCTCTCTGCCTCTTCCTCTCTCTCTCTCATAAATAAATAAATAAATAAATAAATAAATAAATAAATAAATGGGCTATATAGATAGCTTAGCAGTTAAGGTGCTTACCTGCAAAGCCTAAAGATACAGGTTCAGTTCCCCAGTACCCAGGTAAGCCTGAAGAACAAGGTGGTGCATGTGTCTGGAGTTCATTTGCAGTGGCTGGAGGCCCTGGCACACCCATTCTCTCTCTCTCTCTCTCTCTCCCTCTCTCTCTCAATATATATATATATATGTGTGTGTGTGTGTGTGTGTGTGTGTGTGTGTCAAATAAATAAATAACCATAAAGCAGGGCTGGACAGATGGCTTAGCAGTTAAGGCACTTGCCTGCAAAGCCTAAGGATCCAGGTTCAATTCCCCAGAAATCCACATAAGCCAGATACACATGGTGGCACATGCATCTGAAGTTCATTTACAATGGTTAGAGACCCTGGCATACCCATTTTTTCTCTCTCTCTAATAGCAATAATAAAATAAATAAATATGGGTTGGAGATATTGCTTAGTCGTTAAGGTGCTTGCCTGAAAAGCTAAAGGACCCAGGTGTGATTCTCCAGAACCAACATAAGGCAGACACACATGGGGGCTTATGTGTCTGGAGTTCCTTTGCAATGGCTAGAGTCCCTGCCATGCCCATTCTCTCTCCCTCTGTTTCTCTAGCTGCCTCTCTCTCTCAAATAAATAAATGAAATATATTTTAAAAATAATAAAATTAATAAAAATAAAATATTTTTACAAGAACCATAAATCAATATATTATTATGCAAATCAAGCCATAATACTGTATTTGTGAAAAAATAGGCTTTTACAAACTGACTTTAGTTCATTCTTTTTGTAGCTTCTACTGTAAGTAGCCCATAGGGCACACTCAACAGAGATGCTCTGAATAAGCAGGATATAACATATGGTGAAGAAACATTGAAACAGGATGCTAGGGGTTCAGGAAAGCCCTTGAACCCCAAGCCCTGGACTCATGTCTACTGCCAAAGAATTGAATAAAATAGACTGAGAAGGATGATTATGAAATTGTTATTTATTTAGGGAAGTACATGGTGGGCATGAAAAAACCAAGTAGAGGGCAGAAAAGCAAGCACAAAGAAGTCTTGCCATGTGGAGAGCAGGAGGGGAAAAGAGCCCGTGTGGAGAGCAGGGTTAGGAGGTTCCCCGCTCAGCTAGGCCCAGCCAGGTAGAGACAAGGAGACACTCACCAGAAGCTGGACGTTCACGAGTGGTCAGGCAGCCCAGAGGCCTTGCCCTCCCCCAGCAGACATATTTATAACCTTATGGTGGTGGGCCCTACCTTCTGGCTCAGGTGCGCCAAGGGAAAGCTGATTGGTCTGGGCCTAGGGGCTCTCTCAGGAAGAGGCTAGCTATGAAGCCAAGTTCTATGGGCTGAACTTGAATAACCACAATGTTAGGACTAGATTTGAATCCTTGGAAAGATCTCCCTCCCAGGAGGGGCCCAGGTTGTTTGTGCAAAAACAGATCTAAACCAGAGATAAGAAGTCAGGTCACACTTTGATCTCTAGCAACATGGAAGCTACAGGAGTACTTTTAGGGACCCAGTCACACCAACTGCCTAACAAAGCTACCTGACTCCCTTTCAGCATGCATTTATTGATTTTCTTTGGGCAACTACATTGGCAAGGAAACCAAGCAAGTGTGCTACCTGCACGTCTTTTGCTTTCTAAGCATGAGTGAATGAATAAGAGAGAAAGAAGGAAAACCATTTGCCATTTTGATAAATCGCAATGTAGCATAGCGAACTATGCTTAAATAATTTATCAGTTAAAATAAACAATGGAAGTGTGCATAACTTTCAGCACTGATGGTTTGTAGAAATGACTCTCATTCTGACTTTCCATGTGGAAATTCGTTTTTCCCTCCAAAAAGTAAAAACACAGTGGGAAGGAGTAACAAAGGCTTTCAAAGCACTATGCCAATGATGGGATAAAGTGATTTAAGAGAAAAACCAATATGAGTGGTTCTTGTGCACTTCATAGGCCCACCATCACTTCCTACCCCTCAAACAAGGTGCTTCTCATCCTCAACATAAACCCTCAAGAATGCCCCATGACAGTGTGGCCTTACCCCACGCTTGGAAAAATACACCCTCCAATAGAAAGCCTCAATGTCAACTGCAACATATTTCTAGAAACTAGTCTTTGGACTTCTTGGTACCAGGGAAACAGTCCTCTAAATGCTCCAGAATGTACCTGTTTGCTTACTTTCCACTCTTGTTCACAACTGAACATTTTTTAGCACTGTGATGGTGCAAGGGAGAAGCATAGCCCATGCTTGTTGAATGAAAGTGTGAACTCACCACACACATCATCAGCGTTTTTCACATAGGAGTTATAGCAGACACTGTAATAGATAAGTGTATTTGTGTTTTTGCATGTGTTTACAAATTGTATATATCTAAGAACAACATTGTCCAGAAATTGAAGGGCCTAAACTGATTCAATGTGCTTCTTGAAATAGCACATACTCAAAATCATCCTGAGTAGAAGACTTTTATTAAATATTTTATTTATTTATTGGAAGAGAGAGAGAGAAAGAGAGAGAATGGGCACATCAGGGTCTTTAGCCACCGCAAATGAACTCCAGAAGCATGTGCCACCATGTGCATCTGGCTTTATGTGGGTACTGGGGAATATGAACCTGGGTCCTTAGGTTTCACAAGCAAGTACCTTAACCACTAAGCAATCTCTCCAGTGCCCGAGTAGAAAACTTTTAATTAATTTAATGTAGATACCAGATTCAAGTGATTTATTGAGAAATTGATATGTTTATTTTATAAATAATGTTAAAACTCTGGTCAGTGTATGTGCTTTGAGGCATCCTTTTATTTTTCAAAGGAAAAGAAAGAATTTGAAAAAAAATGACTAATGAGTGAGTTGGATTTTTTGTTGCTGTTGATTTTGTTGCTGTTGTTTGGGTTTTTCTTTCTGCATAGGATCTCACTATGTAGCTCAGGCTGTTCTGCAAACTCAAAATTCTCTTGCCTTAGTTTCCCAGTGATGGGATTACAGGTGTGCCACCTCACCCATAAGAGAATTGCTTGGTGGCATTTTTGTTTTAGTTTCACCATGATTTACAGTCAAAACGTATGTGCCACAATATGAACTCCTAGTTCTCTCATGCAGTTGTCTCAGCTAATCTCTAATATTAAACAGTATAAAATGTATTAATGCAAATTGGAATAACTATAAACTTATGTAAATTTCTGTAATACCTGGGGACTGAATAATGCATAATAATATTTAATAGTAATAGTAATTGCATAATACAATATTTGCTGTCAGGTTTTCTGAATATCAACTTCAAATCATAGCTAAGTGTGATGGTGCACCCCTATACTTCCAGCCCTTAGGAGGTGATATAAAAGGTTAAGATTGTCAAGGCCAACCTGAGCTACAAAACAAATCTGAGACCAGTCTGGCTACTGCAACCCTGTCTTAAAAAAAAAAAATCACGTTCAAATTTTGGCTAAATTAATTATGGATTATTTTTCTACAATGAAAGACAGTCACCAATTCTCTTAGATTCTAGGAAGTCAGCTGATGGATATATAAGAGTTTTCCATTTCTATGAAGCTAAAGATTGGTGGAGATACTGTCTATTAAAATGCAAATGAAGCCAGGCATGGTGGCACATGCCTTTAATCCCAGCACTTGGGAGACATTGATTAAGTGGCTTCAATCATGACTAATTTCCATATGAGACTGACTTGTTTTGTTTTATTTGTTTTGTTTGCAGTGCTAGGGATTGAATTTAGGGACTCCCACATGATAGGCAATTACTTTACCACTGAATTTTAGCCCCAGAATGAAACTGTAATTTCATTAATTAGTATTTTTCTGTAAAACTTACCATGCATGTGAAGAGTTAGTCTTTTCATAATAGAATTTTATGAACAAAATATAATTTCAATATTAGAATGCATATGATTATCTTTCATTTATTAGCAGTCTTCAAAGTGATGGCAGCTGTACATAAATATTACAACATTTTGATCTGCTTTGTGATTTGTATCTACAAATTGTATTATCAGATGACTGCTACTTAAAACATTAATGTGGAATGTGAAGTACCAGGAATTTAAAAAGCTTACCCACTGTTAATATTTTTGGAAATGTTTCAGAATTGCCCACAATTTTTCTCCAAGCAGGAATAACATTCACTCTTTCATTTTTGGGCCAGCACAGTATCTCATTTAGCAAAGTCAAATGAAACCATTTTATGTAAATCACGGAAGATAAACATTCACTTATTAACTGAATTTCAATGCACAGAGGATGTATTTGTTAAAACTGATAAGGGATCTATGTCTATGAGAGAGAAAGGTTACTTTTCGATGTCATCACAGCCATCAGTCCTATGTTTAGTTAAGAAAAGTACTGTTATATTAACTGCACTCATGAAAAGCAACAGTAAATTATTAAAAGTGAGACAAGCACTGAAAGAATGAAATAAAAGTGGAGTAAGATGAAAAGTAGAAAAGCAAACATTTTGTTTCTCAGTTAACTTTAAAATATCATCATATTAAAATTCTTGAGCAGTTAATCAAATTAATTAAACAAAATAAATATCTTATGAATTTCCAGGAAAAAAAATATGGATATCAGGCTTGGAGAAATTGCTCAGTGGTTAAGGCACTTGCCTGCAAAGCCTAATAACCTGGGTTCGATTCCCCAGTATCCACATAAAGCCAGATGCACATAGTGGTGCATGCATCTGGAGTTACTTTTCAGTGGCTGGAGACCCGGGCACACCAGTTCTCTCTCTCTCCTTAAAAATAAATACACTAAAAAATTTAAAAATAGTATATATCAGCTGATTGTTTTTGCATGTATGCATGTTCATACATGTGTGGGCACACTTGTGCAGGTGTGCAGGTGTGAATGTATGTGTTTGTGTGTTCCTCAATCACTCTCCTCCTTATTCTTTGAGACAGTGTCTGTAGCTGAACCTAGAGCTCCCCAGTTTGACTAGACTACCATTGGGTGCCAGGGCTTCTCTTTCTCCACCTGCCCAGCACTAGTATTACAGGCATGTGCCACCAGGCCAGCGTTTGTATGTGAGTGATATAGATCTGGCCTCGGGTCCTTCTTGCTTGTGCAGCAAACATTTTACCCATTGGGCAATCTCCCCATCCATAAATGGGTTTTATTATTACCAAACACTGTACTAATAATGTTCAATCTCCGTCAAGTATCAAAACTATCTACAGGAAATCAAGTTCTCAATATTTGAAATGTGTCTGTGTATAATGTGTGTGTTTACAGATTAAATTGTGTTGTTGTTTTTTTTAATTTCATTCACTCTATTTCACTGATGAAATAAGCAAGGGCAAATACAGGAAGTGATATAAGCAGGATAAGTACCCATAAGGCATAGCAGCTCCTGTTCATGGAAGTGACTCAACCAATATGGAAACTAAGTGGGGGTTTTGTTATAATTTTATAGGTATTGGGGGGAAAACCCTCCAGCACACCTCTGAACAAAATGTAAATGACTCTCTAGGCCTACTCATAACCAATATCTCATCTACTGAGAACATTGCTTTTCAACTGTCACCCTGCAACAAATGTTCCACATTAGAAAATGTAAGCCAAAAACCTAAAACAGAGGCATGAAAAAGCTGGTATTCTGTATCTTATATTAGGAAACAAGAGACTTCTGGATAAATGAAAGGCGACTAATTTCTTTAGGCTTTCCCCCTTGATCACTACCTTGCAGGATGTGTCCTTCTTAAGATGGTAGAATAAGCATCCAGAAAAAGTCCCCTTAGAATACCCATATATTCACTCATCATTTAGTGCTTTTGTGTAACGACACCATGGGTCATTCAGTATTTCAGATGTTGGGGGCACACTAACACAAAACAAATACTGTCTTCATAGAACATTTTTGTGCACTTTGAAGGGTAATAAATGTAGAATTTAACACCATGGCTATAAGAAATTCATGAAAAAAATCACTCTAATAGGCTGAATGGGAAGTTTACAAAATTAAAAGCTTCTGATAAGAGTGTGGTAGTAGCAATATGGTTTGGGATACTTCCTCTACTTATCCATCAAAATAGACAAGCCAAGAAGAACAGCAACACCAAAAACCTATGGACAACATCTAAAACCAAACTTTATAAACCCACAGTGTGGGCACATAGGAACAAATTAAGGGAAGATAAAGATCTAAAAGGGGCCAAAATCTAGTGGCAAAAAGATGAGGGAAGGGGTGTTCAATCACTTGATAACTTTCAGAGTTGGAATACTTCTTTACAAGGTGCAAGAGTTAGGGCAAAGTGTACCATGCATTTTTTTAAATTACACATGGTCCTGGATGGTCAGTGGTGATGGAAGAACACTAAGAAAAGAGGATCACATGTTCAGAGCCAGTTTGGGCTACATAGTATGAGTTTAAAGCCAGTCTGGGATATGAGTGATACCTGTTTGAAAACAATAACAACACTAAAAACTTAATGATGATAATAATAGACACAAGGAAATGGGATGCCATGTTTTTAGACAGTGGATCATGTTAAAAATAAAAGCAATATAGGGCTGCAGAGATGGCTTAGCAGTTAAGGGACTTGCCTGCAAAGCCAAAGGACCCACATTCAATTCCCCTGGTCAATTCCCCAGCACCCACATAAGCCAAATGCACAAGGGAGCACATGCATTTGGAGTTTGTTTGCAATAGCTGGAGGCCCTGGCATGCCCATTTCTCTCTCTCTCTCTCTAATAAATAAAAATAAAGTATTTTAAAAAGAGCAAGAATCTCATATTTTTTAAAAAAGCAATAGAAATAGAAATTATAACATACTTACGGATTAGATGTTTTTGTCTGATAATGTGAGACTTTATCTGCCAGCATCAATCTAGACCCATTTAGGAGATCGAAGTCACACAGTAAATTAAGCAAGGCACGGTTAAAAGAATTTTTAAATTAGGAAAGGCGTAGCTGTAAAGATGTAATGAGAATGTGAAAGGCTACCCCGTAGTTGAAAGCACACTGCCCAGAGAAGGATGAACTTGGATGGGGAGCCCCCTTCTTAAGGATAACTGGAAAAGGTCTTACTACCGTCCACTGGATTAACAGCCATCTGCTACATTGTTGGACTAGAAAGCAGATAGTTCATGGAGCTCTAAGTGGAAGTTGGGAAACTTCTGCTGGTGAGAAGCAGGAGTGGGCAATCCCAACATCAGAAGGGCCACTGGGAGATGGCCAGTACTTCTCAAGCGAGGGTTCAAGGCAAAGGATGGTACATAGTGAATTCCAGGTCAGCCTAAGCTAGAGTGAGATCCTGCCTCAAAACTAAACAAAACAAAACAAAAACAAAAACAAAAAAAGAAGAATTTTACAAAATGTTACATGTGATCTCATTTAGATTCTCACACAGCCATCCTGTAAGAACAGTTTAGTCTTACTATTTGTTAGTTTAGTAACTACTAAACTAAATGATTGCCAATGTATACTTGAGGAGGGTATGCCTAAGCAACATGGAGACTCACCTAGTGAATATTAACAGACTTACCAAACTTTAATTTTTAAAATTTTAGAAATGTATGACTAATCATGCCCTGAGGTGAAATTCGTGACTATAGTTGTCTCCGGTTCCCAGAACCTAGAAACATACTGTAATGTGCAAGTGACTTTATAAGCAAACAATGCGCTCTCTGGATATGACCATCTTTGAAATTTGTAAGACAGAGTTACGTCTTTCATCTGCAGTCGTTCTAGACTAAATTTCTTCCACTGTGTGGGCGTGCTTGTGCATACGCGTGAGAAGGAAGAGAAAGACAGGGAGAGAGAGACAGACAGACAGACAGACTACCAGTACACAAAGGTAAGAGCTATCTAGTTCTATCTGTAAACATTGTCAAGCCATGGAAAGCAACCCTTAGATAATATGTTGTTAATAATAATAAACAAATACTAAAAAAAAAAAATTAACCAGTCTGGAGAGATAGCTTAGTGGTTAAGGCACTTGCCTGCAAAGCCAAAGGACCCAGGTTTGATTCTCCAGGACTCACGACGTAAGCCAGATGCACAAGATGACGCATGCATCTGGACTTTGTTTGCAATGGCTGAAGGCCCTGGAATGCCTAATCTCTCTCTCTCTCTCTCTCTCTCTGTCTCTCTCTCTCTCTCGTAAAAAAATTTTTAAAAATGAAAAACATTTTTAAAGTTTTTTATTTAAAATATTTTTAAGGTTTAAAATATCAATACAGATAAACAGTAGGAATGAAAATTAAAAGGCAGGGCTGGAGAGATGGCTTAGTGGTTAAGCACTTGCCTGTGAAGCCTAAGGACCTGGGTTCGAGACTCAATACCCCAGGACCCACGTTAGACAGATGCACAAGGGGGTCCACACCTCTAGAGTTCGTTTGCAGGGGCTGGAGGTCCTGGTGTGCCCATTCTCTCTCTCTCTCTCTCTCTCTCTGCCTCTTTCTCTGTCTGTCGCTCTTAAATAAATAAATAAAAATAAAAACAAAAAAATAAAGAAAGAAATATGTTTAAAAAATAAAAGGTATAAAAAATTAAAAGGTAAAGTTTAATAACTCACAGTTGATCATTAGATGTGGTGTGTTAATATGCTCAATTATTTTCCTGAGTCAATGACCTCCCCCTGCTTTAAATAAATTGCAATGCTAAACAGTTAATCTCACATTCAGCCCATACAGCTTTTCAAATTTAACTTAAATCTTCATTTCTGCTACCTATATACACTGCTCTAGACATCTCAACTCTACGGGAGGCTGCACATCAGAAAAATCCAGGAAAAACTGAAGCCATCCATCTGTTTGTGTCTACGATATGCAGATAATAGAAAAGCATCATCTATTTTGTTTGAAAACATACAGATCACTTCTCGTGATGACTTTCCATGTCATTTTGGATTTCTTCTAAACATGCTGTCACTATCCACTGTGGGTTGTTGATTTAAAACAAAAAAAAAAACCAAAAAAAACGGGGTTGGTATGAATGGAGGCAGCTCGGCTCCAGTTGCCAAGGCACTCATCTTCCAGACTGGGCGTGGTGGAGCCCCGCGGGCGGCGTTCCCTGCCTCCGTTCCCTGCATCCCTGTGCAGCCTGCACTGTTACTGAGGACCACCACCAGAGGGTAGGCAGGATAAGTGCAATCAACGGAAACAAAAACTTGCTCTTTGCCGGACTCTGTGCTTGCTGTAGAGAGAAGCTGAGAGCCGCCAAGAAAGTGAGAGCCTGCCAGAGATGAGCAGAGAGCCTTTACAGCTTCACAGTGTTCAGAGCCTGCCTTTCTCTGGACGAGTATAAATTTCAGTGCGAAAAGGATCCAGAGCGCCCTTCCAGCGGCTTCCTTTTCTTTCTATTCCTACAACTGTTCTTTCGAGCCTGCATACTCGAAGCCATTTATAGTAGCAGTACTATTTAATGAAACCCAACTTCAGTGTGCTAAATGATCCGAAAAAGAAGTTTTTTTTAAAAAAAAATATCTGGAAATCTATAAAAGTAGACCGTTCAGTTATGGAATGATCTTGAAAGGATTTTTAAGGAATGTTGTGGAACACTTAATGACAATTTCCTGAGGTGTCTGTGCAAAACTACAGACACTATGCTAGAACCAGGAGGAGAGCCAAACTGAGTGCAGGATCCGCATGAGGAAAGACACGATTAAAGTGGGAGAATATTAACTAAAAAAAAAAAATGTACTTAGTATAGTAAAGGTCATTACCAACGAGCAGGAGAAAATGCTTCACTTTGTTTACACTGCAAACAAGATGCTTAGAAACAAAACCTTGACCAAAGGACTCTGAGGATACAGGTAGAGTTCCCCCAATTTCCAGGTAAACAAAATGTTAAAATAGTCTTGTTAGGTGATAGATATTTCTTTCAAACCAATTAAGTGTTTGTAAGTTTTCCTGTCATAGCCAACTTATATTATGTTAAAAGAAAGAAATATTTTCACACAGTAAGTAACTACTGGTAAGGCTTTACAGGAGGATTTTTTTTTCTCTTTTCAGATAAAATATAACAAATACTATAAGTTTCCCAGCCATTGTGGTTAACATTTATCATTTTCTATACCTCAAGTGAACCACATTTTCGAAGTCAAATGATTTTAATCACATTCTTTACAATTCAGAATCCTTTTTAATTCAAATAGATCCATTCCGATAATTCTGGCAAATAAACTTCATTTATCATCCATTTTGTTAAGATTACTTGCCACATTTCAGGCTCTATTTCTAAATATAAAACCCTTCAAGTTTGTACCTTCCATTTGTAGAGCTGTAGCACTCCAGCAATGTTTGAAGGTATAGTAGACTGGCTTTCTCAGTGAATAACATGGTCCTCACCTCCTTTGTGCATGCCTATGCTGATTATTTTGCATTGCATTAGAAATAATTATTTCAAAGTACTTTATGTGTGAGGTTTAGGTGAAGAAGCACACACAGATTCCAGTATAAGTAGTCATGACAGCCTGAGTCATGAAGAAAATACATTTTAAAGACTTTTCCTTGTACGGTTCTATTCAAAAGAAAACCTTCTGGGGCTGGAGAGATGGCTTAGCGGTTAAGCGCTTGCCTGTGAAGCCTAAGGACCCCGGTTCAAGGCTCGATTCCCCAGGACCCACGTTAGCCAGATGCACAAGGGGGCACCCGCATCTGGAGTTCGTTTGCAGTGGCCGGAGGCCCTGGTGTGCCCATTCTCTCTCTCCTCTCTCTCTCTCTCTCTCTCTCTCTCCCTCTCCCTCTCTCTCTCTCTCTCTCTCTCTCTCTGCCTCTTTCTCGCTCTGTCTGTCGCTCTCAAATAAATAAATAAACTAACAAAATTTAAAAAAAAAAAAAGAAAACATTCTGGAGACTTGGGAGCTGGCTTAGTGGATAAGGTGCTTGCCAGTGAAGCCTAAGGACCCAGGTTTGATTCTCCAGATCCCACATAAGCCAGATGCACATGGTGGCTCATGCATCTGGAGTTTGTTTGCAGTGGCTAGTGGCCCTGGCATGCCCATTCTCTCTCTCTCTCCCCATCTCTCCCTCTCTCTAATAAATAAATAAAAATAAAAAATAAAATATTTTTTTTAAAAAGAGAACATTCTTGTTGAGCTTACATGGACAGCACACTACACCCTATCCTTAACTATAAAAACCACTAATGGGCAGCTGTTTGATTACTTAATAGATCAAAGTTGTGTGTCCTGTAGCAAAGCACAAAATGTCCAAGTACAAGAAAACTGCCAGCAATCATGCCTTGATATATTGTCACCCTATAAGATGTGGTTCTGCTACAAAACAGTAAGTCCAGAAATGCTCATCAAGCAGAGGCACTTAAACTGGAGAACTAATGTATTGGGTGATTTTTTATATAGTAATAATTATAAAATCTATCATTGATAGATAGCATCATTCTATGCAAAGTTCTGCTGCAAAATAATAAGCTTTGTTAGAATTTCAGAGTATATGAAACATTTCAAGGGAAATGGCTGAGTTGCTTAAATCTGTAGTTAATAATGACTTTCAATTTAATTGTATTTGTTAGATGATTTTAAAGGGGCGTTGTATTTGTAGAAATGGTATCATTTAAATAGGCATGGCAGAAACAAATAATTTTGAAATATTTATAAAAGAATATTATCTTTGGTTTCATCTTGGTTCTCTAAAATAATTTTCTTTGTCATTTTCTTATAGGCTCTATATTTCTTAGCATCACCCACTGTTCTCAGCTTGAAATCAACATCAATGTTCTATATAACCTAAAATATACTGGAAGCTTGAGAGCAAAAATATTTGATAGGATAATTAAGTCCACACTCTGAAATGCAATATACATTTTACATGTGATAAATAAGTTGTTTCCCAAACTCTTTAAATTTGTTTTATTAATATCATTTAGAATAATGAGAATATAAAATTTTCTGTTGCTTAAAATGCAAAATCATATATTTTTGTTTCTTAAATCACAAAACATCCAAACTAATTCACAGAATAGAGGGAACCTAATTTCAAGAAAAAAATTACTAGAATTGTTTCATAGCCCTATATACTATCAAAGAAACACTAAGCAAAATGATTTTCCAAAATAGTCAACCTTCACTGATGCTTTATTATAATTCTTACCAAATAAGGACAAAATGTTTTCAGACAGTGTTATTATACATACCATTTAGCTTAAATTTGGTAATTTTCCCTTTAAACTAAGCCATTAACTTCAAAGACTTTATTAAGAGAAACAAGAAGATGTTTTCCTTTCTTTTTTTATACCTGCTACTTATTTTTTCCCCATTTAAGCAACATTTGAAAGGGGCATAAATAGAATCAGGGACATTACCCGGCTTTCTTTTTCCTATGGGGAATGTAACATTTGATGACAATGAACGTTAAGATTCCTCTTACAACTCACTGCATCAATCTGGTTGTGATTCAGGATATAGATTAAACCAATGTATGTGTATGTTGTTTACAAAAGTTGAATTTAAACATGTATAAATAGGTGGCAGCAATATAAACTATTGACACTGACACAGACAAGAATTTTTACTTGGTGAAGTTTGCTATGTGCATTCTGTATGAGAATACATTGGTACGATACTGCTAATGTGGAGAAATTACTATACCACTGTCCCAGGAGGCATGTCCACCTAAACTCAGTCATACTCCTTAACAGTAGGAAAAAAAACCTGCATATAATTAAGAAGTCTAGTGTTCAGTGGTTAAGATAAGTAAATGGTGCTATATTTATACACTGGAAAACTTTATGGAATGGAAAATCAATGAACTGGACGTGTGGACATCAAAAAAGAAAATTTTAAAACAAAAACTAAACACTAAATGAAAAAATTAAGTAACAGAAGAAGGAAATATGGCTGTGTTGGTTGTACTTTCCACATAGGCACTGGAAACAGCACCCCGTTTAAGAATACAATCAAGTGGTGGTAAACTATCAAGAAAAGTGTGGCAATAATTACCACGGAAGTAGAGCACAGATAATTTCTGGGTGTGAGGGAAAGGTAAGTATGAAGGAAGGATGAACACATAGGTGCAGGAGATATTTTGTTCCTCAACCTAAATAGAAGGCATGCAAGTGTTCAATTTTTGTCTTTTTTCTCACATTAGCATTCATTTCATTATTTCAATTTCATGTGTACCATATTTCATACTGTAAAATAGAAAAATTAAGCAATTAAATCATCACATAACAAAATGCTAAGTAGTTTTCTGATTAGCTGCAAGATATCAAGAGGCTGAAGTAGAAAGATTGCCTTGAGTTTCAAGCCAGCCTGGGCTACAGAGTGAGTTTCAGCAGTCTGGGCTAGAGTAAGGCATTGCTTCAAAATAATAACAACCACTATTCACTAATTCCTTATATGCTGACAGTCAATCATAAGTGCAAATTAGTATAATAAAGTTCAGAGTAAAACTACAGGATTAATTCTAATGTAAAAGGAGCTAAATTTAAATTAATCAAAATCGATTTGTAATAGAGATGAGAGTTTAAAATAACAGTTTTCATCAGAACTGCAGAAGATTTTCTTCAAATAAAAAGAGACAAAACACAGTTGAAAGCTGACAACATACACTGTGAGTCAGAAAGACTGTTAAGGAAGAGTTTGAAAGAGCCAGCTGTCACAGTTTAATTACACACTGTGAGCACAGTTCTCTCTCTTTTCCTCCATCACTTCCACCAACTCCCAACCCTCAGCCTGGAAATAGGTGCAGAGCAAAACCTTACACATGAACATCTTTACATTTCTATCCGTTCCAATAGAAGAGTCCAGTTACAACATTCACCCAAAAGCCTCCACCATGTATTCTCTGATCACCTGTGAGGTACTGACACCTCTGAAAAAAAAAAAAAAAAAAGCAGTACACAAGAAAAAAAAAAACCTAAAATTTGAAAACTTAAAAAAGCATTTAATGAAAAGTAGAAGTCACACCATTGTTTAGCCTGTTAGTGGAAAACTGCAGTTTTATGAATTCTGATATACTTAATGGCCACCCCTTAGCAACGATGCCCACAGTTCATTTGCCATGTTTTAATATATTTTGCAGAGCCCTTTTCTCTGGGTAGGACCCACTGATCAGAAGCCTAACCTGCTTCTATATGCATGAGTCCAACTTGCAGGTTCTGTTTCTTTCATATAAACTCATAGCAGTACTCCTCACCATAGCACAATCCTGCAAAAACCTGAAAAGCCCAGTGTTCTATAGTTGTGTCATGTTTATACACTGGAAAACTTTATGGAAGGGAACTGTCAGGTGGAACAAGACTTAAGACAGGCTAAAGGTGCATTTAGCTGAGTGTCTAAAAGATGTGTTAGCTGAGAGCAAATTTTTTTTGTAACATTTTTTTCTCATAAACTCAATCTCCAACAATTTTTTTTTTTTTTTGCTTTGTGTTGAGTATATGTTTTGGGCATAGAGGGTTGTTTTTAAATAGTTTACACCTTTAATTATGAGAAAGAGAGAGAGAAAATAGGCACACTAGGACCTCCAGTCTCTTCACAGGAACTCCAGATGCATGTGCCACCTTGTGCATCAGGCTTACGCGGGTATTAGGAAATCAAATCTGGGACCCTAGACTTTGCAAGTAAATGCCTTAGTGGCTAAGCCATCTTTCCAGCCTTTTGAGTTCTGTTCTGTAGCTCAGGCTAGCCTGTACCTCACAGCCATCCTCCTGACTCAGCTTCCTATGTGCTGGGATAACAGGTATGTACCTGCAACTTAGTTAACTGATTTATCACTTGTCTGTCATAGGACATTTAGCCACATGTTGGGTCATGATATGCAGAGACATTTATCCTACCCATAACTGTGGGCTAACTCCACAATGCATGACCCATATACCTCAACAAGGAGGGGCCAAGGGGAGGGGGTAGGTCACAGATGAGCCTAATAATGGTACCAAACTGTATGTATTGGCTGAATACAAAATTAATTAATAAAAAAATAAATAAATTTTTTTAAAAGCCACATGTTAGAAAAATTATTTTTTTTAATTATTAAAATTTATATTTGTATATCAAAAAATGTTCTATTCAGGTTTCCTTAAAACAACTATTTTTTTTTCCAAACTTGTGTCTGTTTATGTTATTTTGCTTAAATTATTTCACTAAGGTAACAACTGTATTTGGGCAAAAAGGCTTGAGAACTAACATAAAGGTTGCCATGTACCTAAGGGACTCAACCACTCATATCAGAGATGAGCAAATTGACCAACGAGGGAGAAACCAAAATGGCAGCAACGATGACCTCACAGGATTGAGCCTGCAAGCCTCCCCCCTCTGAATCAGCGACCCTGGAACCCTGAGCCCTCTGCTCTCTTCAGACTGTGGTCTGCAAGATACAGGATGTGTCTGAGCGGCTTGCTGGGACCAAACACATGTGACCACACTCAGGACACCCAGGAATTGCCTCACCACGTTGACCACATGGTCACTGCAGCCATTCACCCCTCCTTTTCCACTAGAGCTTTGCTCACTAACTTGTTTAAGGTCTCTGCAGTGTTCTTTGAATGTCTTTGGAACCCAGATTGAAAAATAATTGTAGCTTCCTTTTAATATTCCTCCTCTTCAAATAATTTCCTGTCTACTTGGTATAGCGTGCACATAAAACATATAACATCACATACCTTACCCTGTGGGCTGCTCCTCTAGGTCTTCACATAACTATTTCTAATAATTTCCCTATTTTTGCTTTATTTCTCTCTGGACTTTTCACTGCCACGGTGTTCTCCATAGATGCAAAGAGAGAGATTGCTATGGACAGTGTAGTTCCTCATCGACACTCGTTTACAGTTAGATCCATTGTTCCTGTTACCTCCTCAGACTGCTGAAAGTAGACTGCCACTTCACATGGAGACCTCACAACCCATCTGAGGTCAAGTATACACAATAGACTACTTGAGCTGACTACCCTGTGACCTCCTCCCCTGGTCTTTTAAAAGGATTAGATGGCATGAAGTTCTGCTACTCTTTGAAATCAACTTTAGGATGACTGAGTCTTGAAGACATTTACTGAGATGGCTCAACAGTTAAGTTCGCTTCCTGCATGAGCTTGAGGGCCTGAGCAGGCCTGAACTTGAATCTTTAGAATGATGGTACACATCTGTAACCCTAATCCCATGGGAAGCAGAGACAGGAGAAGCAATGGGCCTTCAAACGGCAAAGTGGAATCAGACGCCATTGCAAGAGAAAACTGCTGGGTGAGTGACGGAGGGGGCGCTGATTGTTCTCTCTGGCCACCACAGGTAAGCGTATAGGGCGTCACAGGCAAGCACAAAGGTATCACATCAGCACATGCACATACACCACACATACTACTATGCACATGCAAGAAACAAGCCAGCAAAAGAGAATCACAACATTCAGTGGAATAGCTGGAGAGATACTTCTTTTATAAAAGCAAGATTTAAGGGAAAACATTCAAGATTTGAAGTCACTAGTATATAAAAACCCTAGGTATTTTGATTTGACAGTCCAGTTTGTTCTGTTTTTAATTTTTAATTTTATTCATTGAACAAAAACAAATATCCCTCTCCACGTGGCATCATTAATTATTGTTCTTTCCATGTGGACATGTTAGTCCCACAGAAATGAGACTGTAATGATTTGAAAATACTAAACCTTATTGAATTTAAATCTTGCACAGAAAGCTCTCTTGATTAGACTTTTTTTTTTCTTTTTGCCCTAGTGATTATAAACTACGGAATAAGATGGCAGCAGTCAGGGCAAGCACTGTTCTATGTCATTTTGATGGCTAAACATGTAAACCAATAGTGTTCTGGGCATGATACTCAGTCTTGCCCACAGCCAATCTCACTGAGAAAAATCTCTGGGTGGTGTCCAATTTTTCACTACTACAATCAAATATTTGAAGCTAGAGAATATGCAAAGAAAAGGGGAGTTATTTGGCTCATGGTTTTGGAGGATAAAATTCTGAGATGAGTTGAATTTGCTTGCCTTCTAGAGGATGCCCCCTTGGCAAGAGGTTGACAGGAGAATCATGAGCCAGCAAGCAATCAGGAGTCTCTTATTCTTTTATAAAAACCCTCCTAAAACAGCTGGGCATGGTGGCACACAACAGTAATCCCAGCCAAGAATTAGGAAGTCAAGGTCATCCTCTCTCACATAGTGAGTTTGAAATCAGTCTAGGTTATCTCAGTAAAGAGTCTGAGGCTGGAGAGATGGCTTAGTGATTAAGGCACTTGCCTGCAAATACAAAGGATCCAGGTTTGATTCCCCAGGACCCACGTAAGTCACATGCACAAGGTAAGTGGATGTGTCTGGAGTTCATTTGCAGGGCTGGAGGCCCTAGCACACTCATTTTTTTTCTCTCTCTTAAATAAATACATAAATAAATAAAATATTTTTTAAAGATAGACCGTGTTTAAAAAAAAATCTATAGTAGTGCTCTTTTGCTCTTTTAGGTAACTGACTGAGGTCGTAGGAGAACTAGGACCTATGCTAATCGGTTGGGATAGCAGTGACTTTATCGCTTTGCACTAAGCCCTGCCTCTTAAAAGTTCCACCACCTCCAAACTTCACCACAATGAGAATCAAGCTTCCCAACACATGGCTTCTTAGAGAAGGCAGGTGTATATGCTAATCATACACAGAAAAGGCCCCACAATGGGATCATTTCAGAGTCCTGTGTCAGGCTGCTTTGAGGAGCATACCTGGTTAGGAGGAAGAGCATCCCTATAGGAAATGGTTAGTAAGTGCTGTTCTTACACCATTCTGTGCTAGAGAAATTTCTAATTTGGGACACAGAGTAGTGTTCAACAAGACAGCATACCCCTTGCCCAGTGCAAGTGGAAAGGAAAAAGACTTGTGACTGGGACATGTTCATAGCAGTCCTTCGATTCAGTGGAAAAAGCTGACAAGATATCTTTTCATATCATAGTCCTGAGGTCAGAATGGAAATATTTGTGTTTGGATTTCTTTGTCTATGTTGACCTAATGAACTGATTTACTACATTAATTGGATTTAATGGAGTCAGAGAGATGTAGGTTTGATTCCTGGTTCAGCCACTTAACTGTGCTGAGATTTAGAATAATTTTGTTTCTTCTTTTGAAAGTCAACTACTAACTCATCATTAGAACTAAAACTGCTAAATGTTACATTAAAAGATATTTTCTTCAAGTGAATATGCAGAGGGCACTCACTGAACATATTCACACAGTAAATTAGACATTAAAACAACATATAAACGGTGAGCATGAGAAAGGATGAAGGTCTGTTTGTGCTGTGCACATGATATGATCTTTATATCTGGGTGGGAAGTATAGTCAAGTCTTGGGAAATAAGCCTGCCTGAATGCAATCTGGGTCCCATATTCTTCTTTGGCACGAGACTAGGAGTAGTTAACAGGCAGAAAAAAAGAACTTTCAGACCTGAAGACAAATTTGTGGAACTGCAGACTTCAAAAGTGGGATTAGTGTTTGACTTCCTTTTATGTTTTAGGTAAAGAATAAGAAAGGAAAGTTGCTGCGTGTCTCTTTATAGAATGTTCCAGAAATTGTAACCAGAGAATTTTTTCTATAGAACTTTATCTGGTCAGTCTGTGCTGAGGTGGTCATCTAAGGAAAGGTCATACAAAGGACCTGTTTTCATGTCTACAACCTGTCAGACACAAAACTGCTGAGCACTCTTAAAGAGTGTTATGGTACTGAGGTCTAAATATGGAGGCAGGAACAAGAAGAGCTGGCTAGCCCCAAAGCAGCCCTAACAACCACACTTTCACTAGAACAGGGGTTAGGCACAGGGACCAAATAGGCCAACCACCCAAGTGTGCCTCAGGAAAATAGACAACCCCAAAGCAGCCCTAACAACCACACTTTCACTAGAACAGGGGTTAGGCACAGGGACCAAATAGGCCAACCACCCAAGTGTGCCTCAGGAAAATAGACAACCTGTCTGTGCCTCAGATTCCTCAACTATAAAGTTATAATCATTGCTACAATGGGGATCTAGAGGACCTGAATTTTTTTTTTTTTTGCCCAATAAATTTGAAAAATGTTTTGATGATCTTAATTGCTTCTTTTACAAAGCAGATAATAAAACACAAAACAACAAAGTGTTTTGGAAAAAAAATTTAATATGGAATACATTGCAGAATTTTTAAGTAACTGGTCTTAGTTTCATTTTTCTTTGATTTCAGGGACTGTGATCTGTTCAGAAAGGAGAGTGGGAGACACAACTGTGGGCATGCTATTCATAAGATTTCCATCCCCACAGCACCTATACACTTCCAGTTTCATCCGTTCAACCTGAGATATATCCAGTCTTTCAGACCAGCCTGGATTTGAGGAAATAGTATAAAGAATTAGAATAGTGTTTTATACACCTCAGTAATTCTAACTCCCTTGAGGCTTCAGATATCATCAAGAAGTGTACTAGATGCTACGATAATGTTTATATTTCATGTTTGGAATTATGTTGTTAAAAATGGTGACAAGTAAACTAACAAACGACGCTGTGTGAGTAAATATGCAGTCAAATGTAAAATGGCTCACGGACTTTAATTAGGTTAACATTTAACACTTTCACCACTTTAACATATGATGTCTACATTTACATTTTATCCTATTATCATTTCCCTGTAGAAATGTCTTCTTCCAATATAGTTTCAATGATTATAACTTGTGGATTGGATCATGGGTCTTACATAGATAGCGTTGTGGTATGATTGAGGACTGTCCCCCCATAGGCTTATTGCTTAATTAAACACTTGTTTCCCAGTTTGTGGTGCTGTTTGGGAAGGTTGTGGAACCACTAGGAGTTAAGAGTCTTGCTAAAAGGGGGCTTTGCAGTAGTACAGCCTAGTCCCACTTCCTCTTCACTCTCTGCTTTCTCACTAGGGGTGCTGTATGACCAGCCACCTCCTGCTTATGATGCCCTGCTATTCCATCCATGATGTACTGAACCCTCTGGAACTGTTAAAGGAGATAAACCCTTCTATGACAGTTAATCTCTGGTTGTCAACTTGACAGGATTCAGAATCACCATAGAAACAAACCTCTGGGAAGGTCTGAGAGAGGTTTTGGATTAGGTTGAGATTTGAGGGCTTTAACTAAATGTGGGCAGTGCCATTCCATAGCTGGGTTTCTCAGACTAAGTAAAAAGGAGAAAGAGAGCTGAGCATCAGCTTTCATTAGTCTCCCCTTCCTCCCTATGGACCAAATGTAATCAGCTGCCTCAAGTTCCTGCTGCCGAGCATGCCCCATCATAATGGATTGTAACCTAAAACTATGTGTAGAAATAAACCCTTCCTTCCTTATGTTGCTTCTTGTTGGCTAGTTGGTCACAATAACTAGTAACAAAACTAATACAGATGCCACGTTCCTAATGTATCATCTGACAGCTCTCACATTGGCTCTATAAAACTATACAATATTAGCTAAATAATATGAGAATCTTAGTGGATGTGGGTTTTTTTCCTTCATAATCTTTTATAGTTTTTTCTGTTTTTTTTTTTTTTTCTTTTTTGTAGTTGTTTTTTGTTTTTGAGGTAGGGTCTCACTCTAGTCCAGGCTGTCCTAGAATTTGCTATGTAGTCTCAGGCTGGCTTTGAATTCACAGTGATTTTCCTACATCAGCCTCCAGAGTACTGGGATTACAGGCATATACCACCACACCCAGCTTCCATCTTTTATACTTTTCACACACATCAAATTTACCAGGATTTTTAAATAGTGTTTGAAGGAATATTTTAAAGATCCAACATTTCCTAGAAGCAAGAATTTTTATTCCCAATACTTATTTCATTAGTTTATGTAATATTTAATACAATTGCATAATTACAGTAACAACTAGTATAAACTGTCTTGGGAAAAAGTACAGCTAGCATTTGGCAATTCCCCAACTCTGCTTGGTGAGATCAGGAAGGTGTGAATGCTGGGAAGTCACATACTAAAAGGTAGGCTCACTAGTTCTAGTGACCACTCTGTGGTCTTCAGAAAGTGTCTTTAGCAGAGCAGTACACATAACAAGACATATACTTAACCATTTTCTCACTTAACTATTTAAAAGGCCAATTATGAGTCCAATATTATCATTTTAGCACTTCCACTAGATGACAGAGAAATGTGTAATAATGAGATTCTTATGAACCACAGCATTTTTTTAAAGAAATCCAAGTTTTATCTATAATATTTTGCCTTAAAGTTATGTCTCCTGGCTCTAGGGAAGATACCAATATAAGATATGTTCAAACACCCAATCAGAAGCAGCTTATGGAAAAAAAAGGTGTATTTTAGGCTTATAGTTTTGAGAGGTTTCAGCATGGCAGAGCAGAAAGCTGGGGCATCACATCTCCACATATCAACTGCAGAGAGCCAGATCTTTGTGAGTGAGCTAGCTCTGAATACTTCCTGGACTGGACTCATGACCCCAAGGTCTGTTCCCAGGAACACACCTCTCCAGTATGGCTTGACTTTTCAAAGGCTCCATCAGCAGGGAATCAAGTATGAGGCTTAATCACAAACACAGGAGGCAGTGGGGGCATTTAACTTTCAAACCTCCACACTTGTTTGTCTTTATTCAGTCATCTGTCTTGTTTCTTCTTTCACTTTAATAATCTATTTGTTACACTGCTTCATAGCTACTCAAGTGCCCTTAATTCTTTATTTCCAAAATTCTCTCAAAATTTTCCTACTCAAAATTTCAGCCATTCAAACTCTGGTTTTACTGAGTTAAAGTGATTTTAAAAGGTAAATTAATATGAATATTCTGATGTGGCTAATAGCATGAATATGTAGCATATACTCATGAAGTATTGTGCTACCTTACTAATGTATGAATATAAATAAGAATTTGATGGAAAGAATCCTTCATGAAAAGTGGTATGGCTAAGTGTAGAGATTTTAGCGCATGAAATGAAAGAGTCAGGGGTTGGGAGAGCATTTTCAACAGCTCTAGTCTTTCTCTTTAAAATTTAATATTATAGAAACCATTTGATCATTCTACTCATCAAGGCTACATCGTAATATTTCACATCAAAGACATATCTGAAACTATCAGGACAAATGCACAAGTGGCATCTAGAGCTCAGAAAACCCTCTCTCTAACTTGTATTTAGAAAGTCAGTCTTTGTGTATGTGTGCATATGATTATGTGTATGTGTGTGCATGCACATGCACGTGCGTGTGTGCACTGTGTATATGAATATTTTTGGCATGCTTGTTAAAATACTAGTTTCCGATGAAAAAGGAACTTGCTATATATAATTTCTAGAGGAACACTGATCCAGTTTTAGATCCTGCCAAAGAGGTCATTCTTAACAGACCAGCTAGTCACACCTCTTTTAACAGGCATCTAGATACCTATAACCCACAAGCCACTGGCACCAAGTTTCTCCTTAAAGTTTCAGTTTGCCTCCAGCCCTTCCTTTCCCTACCTTTCCCGAAACCCCATAAATTAGGTAGGGGAAATCTTCATGCTCAGGGTAGGCCAGGATATAGCATATACAATAAAATCTTTATTAGGTTAGAGATAAAGTCTAGGTTCATAAAAGGCAGCTCATATCCCATCTATTTATTCTACAATTTCCATGTATTTCTGGAACTTTCTGCTATCTTCCTTTGGCTTTTAAGTAAGCTGTACTTTCTGAAAAATAAGAAAAAACAGTTTTATAAATCCTGCTACATCACTTTTACAAGTGTGTCACCATAAGTTTTTAGATTACTTAAAAGCTATTTTTAGCAGTTTATTTTTAGAATCACCTCAAATCCTTCCATATCTAAACATGGCCTATTTTTAAAATATGTGTCATGTGTCCCTGTCCATCAGAAACTTATAATTTAACAAGCATGTCCAAAAATATTCTTATGGGTATATTACAGACATTCTGGGTCAAAATAAAATGCAAGTATTTTGTTTACTTTCATTTTTAGTTTTAAATACAATGCCTGAATTCAGCCTGTTTCTTTGGTAGAGACAGCTTCGTGTTATGTCTTCCATGAATGGAATGAACCCTCAGTCCTATTAATTAGACATCTATCAAAGTATACTTTTCAACAGTCTTGTTTTCTACAATTTTGACATCTCAGAGATAGATTATATGTTTCCTTCCATGCAAACCTCAAAAGGCAATTATAAAATTCTGTTTTATAAAGCCTCTTTTAAAAAATGTATTGACATTGTGGTTGATGGTCTGCTTGCTATTGGTGTGCAATATTTGCTAAGATACCCAGACTACATATACTGTTTGGTTTAGAAGACTATTAAAAGGATTCTGGTTGGTTAATGTGCTGTATTTCTAAAAATACTTAGAGAATCTACTAATACAAAGAGGCACAGTTAAAGAACTCCATTGGTACAGATTCTTGCATCCAATCAGGGCTATTTCATTGCATAAATATATTACCATGGGAAAATCAGAGAATCATAGGACCAACACAGTAAGGAGTAGTGACAATTATCTATTTCTATTTTCTATAGCTACTATGAGTACCAATAAATTAACCTCTTATAGAATGAGGTGAGCATCATAAAATTGGTAATTTTTTTTCTTTCATGCACATGCATGTTAGAAAGTGTTACCTTTAAGAAGATTCAACTCACCAATCATAGCATTTGTTCTCTGTTGCTTTTCTCCTGGTACCCTTGTTTGTCTGCTATTTGTGCTATTTGGGAAACAGAGAGATTTGAAGAGTATTTGGGAAACAGGGTAGAAATGGCTTTGAGTAAGACAAAATAGAATTACAAAAATGATAAGTCAAAGAATTAGTATCTGGTTGTGAAGGATTTGAAAAAAAAATGGCTTACATTTGAGAAGAGAGAAAGAAAATGCTGAATAGACAGAAGTAGATTAAGTTTAATGTATTAAGACAAGTGGTAAAAAATAAAAAGTAAAGAAAGGGAAATACTACTTTAAGGCATTGCAGCAAGAACAAGAAAAAGTCAAATTTGGCTGCAATTTTAGGGTTAGTGGTGGGTTAGGAAACAGATATTAATAAAAGAGCACTAAAGGGGCTGGAAAGATGACTCAGTGCTTAAGGTACTTTCCTGTGAAGCCTAAGGACACAGGTTCTATTCCCCAGAACCCATGTAAGCCAGATGCACATGGTAACACATGTGTTTGCAGTGGCTAGAGGCTCTGGTGTGCCCATCCTCTCTCTCTCTCTCCCTCTTTCTTTCTTTCTCTCTCTCTCTCAAATAAATAAATAAATAAATAAGAACAAAGTGTTTAAAAAGAGCCCTAAGAGATTGATGGATGGCATAGAGTTCTTAAATAAATGAAGAAAAGAAATCAGCATTCCCTGTCCTCTCAGTATACCATGGGCAAATGCTGCTGGCTGTCTTCACTTCAGTTTTGGACACACAGCTCTGAATGATACTAACAGTCCAGTGGAGACCCACTTTCTGTATATTTATCTTTTAAATGTATAGAGATAAACAAAGGAACTCTGTATGCAGAATCTTCTCACTGTAAGACATTATGCTAGCTCTTTACCCATACAATACCAGTACACAAGTCCATTCTATGGATATTTCTCCTTGAAAACAAGCTGACTGTGTTATATATTTTTACACCCACTCAATGATTATTTGTCGAATGAATAAATAAATACATCCATTTATTCATTTATTATTGAGCGATTGGATTTGGACAACAGAAACAAAATAAAACAAAACTAGTTCTATTACAAGTTCACTTTTGAGAGAATTTAGAGGGAATTTTAAAGTTTAATCATGAACCCAATCAATATTAAATAATCAAGCAGAGACTAAAACAAAATAAGTTTTTTCCTCTTCTCTGCACTAATTGTGTAGCTAGGATCAGATGTACTTGTTCATTTTGCTTCGTAGACACACAATCTGCTGAGTTCTGCATTGGCGACACATGCACATTGGAATGCATTGATATGCAGACATGATGCTATGTAGAGAATATTTAAGTATTTTGATAGCAAAATAGACATTTCTATGATGACAACATCACTATGGTTTCTAAAATTATAATCAGAAAATTGAATGTTTGGGTTTGTGGCTCATTATATGTAACTATATAATTTGATAACATCTTTTCAATATTAAAATAACCAAAATGTTGGCAAATCTTATCATTTAACCTTATCTTAATAATTACAGCTAATATTGATTTAGTTCTGTTTACTATTTATGACCCTTCCCTCACTTAATTGTTACCATTCTGATCTAAGAGATGAGGAAATTGAGGGTAAAATATTATCTATAATTACATAAGATACATGTGCTGCCCCCTCCAAGTCTCTACAGCTCTAAACTCCATTCTTGAACACTAGATATGTCATTTGTATCTTAAGAAGTAGGTATGAAAATGCCAAACATTTTATGGACCATCTGAAAAAAAAATGAGGCTCAGGGGACTTTGGAGAAGCTAAAAACATTGCTCGATCTAAGCTACATTCTCAATTTTCAGTAGCCTACAAATGACAGTAAGAAAATAATTTTTATCATTTACTTCTTCTAGCAATCAAAATGACAACCTTGTAACTTAATGAATCTCCTTGCAACTAAAGAAAAAGATTTTTCCCATGTGCACATCCCCATTATGTCATGATTTTCAAAAAATATTTTTTATTTACGAAGAGAGAGTGAGGGAGAGAAAGAGAGAAAGAGAGAAAGAGAATGAGCATGGGCACATCACAGCCTCTTGCAAATGAACTCCAGACACATGTGCCACATTGTGCATCTGGCTTTATGTGGGTACTGGAGAATCGATCCCCTGGGCATCAGGCTTTAAAAGCCATCTCTCCAGCCCCTATTATGTCTTAGTTGTGAGTATAATTGATTTGTAGAGCACTTGTGTACCATGCACAAGGCCCCGTGTTCAATCCCCACCACTGCAGAATCAAAATAACAAGATCAATAAAGTATTTACTTAAGGTGGTTTTTGCCTTAGAAATATTAACATTTAAATTATTGACTTTCTTGATGCAGTCACACTTATTTCTCATAACTGGTAATGCCATGTAAAATTAGCAATACTATTTTACCTTGCTTGGCAGTTTTTAAGTCAGAAAACCACAGGAAATTCCTAAGTGAAAGTGAAAATGAAAAATATAGGAAATGTTTTGAAGCTCAAACTCTCTAAGTCTAGTTTAGCTGTTATGATTTGAATGTATTCTAAAATATATCAAACCTGAGAGTGTCCCTATTCAGTATCACTAAAATGAACCATTTAATCTTGTCTGAGAAGTATAAAATGAGGTGGAAAGGATCCTGCCTTTAGGACCAGGGAGGGGAAGGGTGTAGGCAAGGAGTTCTGTAAAATTCTCCACTTGTTTGTCTGAATCCTCACTCCATTTCTTAGTACTCCCAAGCTTAGCATTTCTTACCTGCCCTCCCTTATTGTTTCAGGATTGACCTTAAAAAGTTAGTGCACTCACTCCCTGTGAAGGAAGTATGTAAGTCACTCTAGCTGGGGCAGGATTCCTCTTTCACTTGTCCTCTTTATCAGATAGTGTTAGGATAGCTGCTGCTCTCTAGTGACTTCTTTCCTTACTGTTCTCGTGGGCTTTGCACAAGGGACAGCAGGCTTCTGAAGGGGAAAGAGAGGAAAACTCTTCTCACCCTATTGTTTTGTATTCCTCATGATGCCAACCTGATAAGCTCAATATTACAGTTACAGATAATGATCAGTGACCACTGCACAATTCTCACACTTGCAAATAATATGTGGTCATGAGAATCACTCTCCTCCCAAACACATATGCGAGTGAATACTTATGAATGTGCAATTGGGTAAGTGTCACGTTATAATGTGTCATCATCTCCTAAAGTTCTTTCAGAGTTCCAGTGAAATCTGTAAACATTCATCTCTCTCCACATCAGTATTGCTTTTATGCCAGATATTTGATACTGTGTAATTCCCTAGAAATTTGATGACTCAGTCTATTTCTAGCCTATGGCTGAACTTATCTACTTGCACACATTTGCATAAAAGTAACTGATGCTAAAATGACTCAAAGCCGAGCATGATGGTGCATACCTTTAATCCCAGCACTCAGGAGGCAGAGGCAGAGGCAGAGGCAGAAGGATCGCCATGAGTTTGAGGCCACCCTGAGACTACATAGTGAATTCCAGGTCCGCCTGAGCTACAGTGAGACCCTACCTCGACAAACCACAAAAAAAAAAAAAAAAAAAGAGAGAGAGAGAGAGAGAAAAAAAGAACAAACAAACAAAAAAGTCCCTAAAATGACTCAAATGTTCAACAGAGAAACACAATGCCCAATACTGTTAAAAACAGGGATCTTCTTCCAGCAAGCCAAGGATGTTTTGGTAATCACTGATCTTTCTCAATTAAAATATGTGTTCATAAGACCCACCCATGATACCAGTAGCTGATTCCGCATCTCATCTCTAACTGTGTGGCTCTGATCCTGAGCCTCTTCTGTTTACACTTTTCTGGTTCTCTGTCCTTGTGATTACACTCTGTACCCCAAGCTATTATCAGTATTTCATTTCTTGGTCCCAATTCACTCTGACTTCATACTTCAAACCTAATAATCTTGATAGATTCTAGAACCAGTATCTCTACTGTCTCTTCATCCTGAACTTTCATCCCTAGCTTTCAACTTGATATACTATGTTAGTCAAATACACATAAAACTGAAGAAAGTCTGCTCCTTTTCAGGTAGGTTACAAAGTTTATTAAATACATTTCACAAGATACAATCATCATGTGGGGATTATATTTATGATTCTGCAGCTAGCATTCTCAATGTGCATTAATTAATTCAGCAATTTTTGCGTACATCTCTGCAGCAATTACTTTAGGTGAGCACACATTAGACTTCAACATAGCTAATTTGTTTTGGCAGTATTAGGCACTAACCTTTCTTGAATGTGAGATATTGAAATAGCTGACGAACTTAATATTTGATGGAGACCTAAACAATACAAGTCACTTAGATATTATTAACTGTTAATCATCTCTTAAACACTATATATTGAAAAAGAGAATTCTCATAGCCAATGTTCGAGATTAGTTTGCTTTTCTTAAATACTTGGTACCATATGAGGCGATCTTTTTTTTTTTTTTTTTTTTTTTTTTTTGGTTTTTCGAGGTAGGGTTTCACTCTAGCCCAGGCTGACCTGGAATTCACTATGGAGTCTCAGGGTGGCCTCGAACTCACGGCGATCCTCCTACCTCTGCCTCCTGAGTGCTGGGATTAAAGGCATGCGCCACCATGCCCGGCTGAGGCGATCTTTTGACTGCGAGGCTTTAGTAGTTTCTTAAACATTGCCTGTCCATTCTGCCCATAATACAGTGACACTACCAGCTCATACATGTGTAATCATTGTGAGAACACTCACCCAGGAATAATACAGTTATTTGACCACACTGTCTCTGTGTCTCACTCATCCCTGCCTTCTGTTCTCCTTGGTTTCTTATATTAATTCTTTCCTTCTGGTTGCTTGTGTTGTTTTGAAACTGAGAGATTATATACAAAGAATACAGTGCACAAAGTACACCCATCCTAAGTATGTACTGATAACTGTTATTCTTATATCCAAGTAGCCTCCTGTTAGATCCCAGCACCCATTTTCCTTGCCTTTTCTTCCATAAACTATTCCATCCTTTGGGCTCCTTTTTCTATTATCCTGCAGGAGTACGTATGACTCCTAAACTTTAGCTCTCTTCACCCTTTCTTACCTTGACTTGGCTTCAAGTATTCCCTTGAATTTGCTCTAAGATGGCCCTTAATAATAACTGTCATGACTTTGCCACTAGAGGAGAGCAAACAATTTCAGTATTTTTTCAAGCAAATGTTGACACTAGGCACATCTAAGCATAAATGGCTAAATCAAATATTTTGCTTTTAAATTTATTCTCATGTAATTCTGGAAAATTTCTATGTACAAAATTTCTCTGCCAGTCCTGGTTGGTATTCCTACCCAAACAATGTCATTCTGCATACATTATGTGTACATTCTCGGAGAACAAACTAAATAATTCATATTCTCAGGGATGGCTTTTGAGAGTACTGAGCTATCTTTTGGACATTTGTGGTGCAAGATTCCCAATCACTCTCCATAAGCTTCATTAGACTACATTTTCATCATTTGTGAAAATGTCACCACTATTTTGATTCATTTTTATTTCCCTGGTGAAACTTTTGTAGCACACCCATTTACTTTCAACCATGTTATGCATATTGGAAATTTTGTCTGCATGGGAAAAAAGCTCAATTAACTATCACTTTTTTGGGGGAGGGGGTTTTGAGGTAGGGTCTCCCTCTAGCCCAGGCTGACCTGGAATTCACTATGTAGTCTCAGGGTGGCCTCAAACTCTCAGCGATCCACCTACCTCTGCCTCCCCCGTGCTGGGATTAAAGGTGTGTGCCATCCATCCAGCCTTTAACTCTCACTTTGTATTATTAGAGTGCAATATTTATAGGGTTCATCAAAAACATTTCCTTTATTGAAAGCTTTATGAACAAACGACTTTTGAGTTTTCAATACTTGTATCAGATCATTTACTTACTATGGACATTAAGAAATAGAGTGACCCACTGCAAATCTCTCCCCTGAACACACTGTTAACCTAAGTTTAAAGTGCATGCAAAACAGGCTAATTATTAGACACAGATAAGAATTTTACATTAAATAGACTTTTACCATCTTTATGTACATACAAAGAATTATGCTTTACTATTGCCATGAAAATAAATGCTGAAATATAGTTTCAGAAAATGATAAAATGGTACAACTGTGAAATCTGGGCTATTTCAATGACTTCTGAAGAAGAAATTATACAATCAATATGTTCGGTTGTTTATGGAACTATTAGGTAGCAGAATACGCATAGATTATAGATTAAATCTATACATTTCCTTTGATATCAATCGAGGTTAAACCCAATACTTGAAAGTAAGAATATAAAGAAAATATAAGAAGGCTTAAGGAATTGAGTATAATCAGTTTAAAGTAGCACAAGTCGGTAGTAATACCCCAGACTTTTCTTTTTATTGTCTATATTTTGTAATTTTAAAAGTTTTAGAGAGTGCTCACTTTGCCAGCATGTATACTAAAATTGAAATAATACAGAGATTCACATAGTCCCTGTGCAAGCATGACATGTATGCAAGGATGACACAAAAATTTGTGAAGCATTCCTTGTTTTTTTTTTTAAAAAAAAAAATGTTTTAGAGATAACCTGGATGATCTCCAAATGCTTTTTCTTACTGCTAAGTGGTTCAGAAAAAGAATCCAGAGAGTTCCTTCAAACACAGCTCACGTGTGGAATGATTGGATCATCTTCCTTGTTGCATCATTGTCTTGGTTGCATCCAACTACAAGCCTGAAAAGCAAAGACACAGAACAACATTTTATAGCTGCCAGGGTGTGTTATGGAATAGAGTTGGACAGTTGGTGACGTTAAGGTGTTTTGTTTTGTTTTGATTTGATTTTGTTTTTTTTCTTTTCTAGGTAGAGTCTCACTCTAGCCCAGGCTGACCTGGAATTCACTATGGAATCTCAGGGTGGCCTCGAACTCACGGCGATCCTCCTACCTCTGCCTCCTGAGTGACATTAAGTTTTTTAAAAAGTTACTTCTTAAATACTTTGACGTAAATAATAATAATAAAAAAAAACCTTCATGCCTGTCACCCTTGAGGAAGGATTTGAAACATCTCCAGGTTAGTTTCTCATTGTTTCTCAAGGTATGTAATCACACACACATACATCTATCAAGATTAACCAGCTAATGGTCAGGATTAGTCAAACTTTTTTTGTTCCTAATGCAAGAAATAAGTACAGAAGTTGACAGTCCCGATGTCATGCAAGCATGACCTGGGAAGTTTTAAAAAACAATTTTGACCCACTTCTGACTACTTACTTTAGAATAGCTGAAGTAAGAGCCAGACATTTGCATGTTTTGATGGCTTCTTGTGTGACAAAAGTCCAGCCAGGTTGAGATACATCAAACTAAGAATAAGAAATTAAAACCAAGCTACTTCTAACTTTGATGCTGTACCTTTGTTAAAATAGGTGGAAAACTAGTGAAACAGTTTATTGTAATATACTATGATGATGTGTTTCCTTTAACTAAAAAATATATTTTTAAAAACATAAAAGGCATACAATATTACATGTATTGATGGATCACTGTATGTGAAACTTCTTTAAGGACTGAGACCATACCTAATCTGGTGAAAAGTAGTATCCAGTATGACTGATTTTCTTAATGACATAAATGCCAGTTAGCTTCATCTGGCCTTTCAGTGTCCCACAGTGGCAATTTAAATATAAAATGAGAAAATGAAAGAAGGGAGGAAGGGTACTAATTGTGTTCCTACTGAAAAATGGCATATTTATTCATCTTTCCTCCATAATTTAAAATACCTTAATTCCAAAAGCATAGGTGGGGCTATCATTTTAGGTGCTCAAAGGGTCCCAGTTTTTATATTCACTGTAATTCCTTAATTACATTCCTTAATGCCATCATGGAATGTCATTCACAGTGAATGAGTCACATGTTCATGTTATGCAGGATTATCAAACTACACTCAAAATGCAGATGTTCGAAATAATTGACCAGCAGTGTAATTAATTACTTGAAGCGATACTGAAAGAAACACATAGGATAAAAGCTTGCAGACTTGAAACTTTCAGCTTCTTTGTGAAGACTCCTCATGATCTAGTCTTGAATTTCTTATAAGCATGTGTCCTGTCTTGTTTCCTTGTTACAACTTCAACCAGACAGGAAACTGGATGAAACTTATAACTGTTAAACATAATTAATATAGTTAACTAGATTATTCATTTCCAGACAAACGTATATGTGTAGTGAAAAATAAAAATCTCTGAGATTCATCATTTGATTAGTACCATTGGTTTGCAGCATTAAAAAAAAAAAGTCAAAAGTTCCAGTTAATTTTCTAAAGTAACAAGGATTTGGTTCATTTTCCCATTAAGTTTAAGTGCTGAGTGAGATTTACTGTACAGAAATTTATGGTGAAATGACAATTTTTAAAAGTATGAAATATACTTAATTACTGTAACAAAGTTATAGGTTATTTTTGAATTACAATAATTTGCATAAAGTTACATAAGTTTAAAGTGGCATCAAGGAGTCATATTTATTTGAGATTTTAAAATTTCACATCTAAGATGTGAATGTAATTGCTTTACTAGTTTCCTAAAATCTTAATTATGCTTAAAAAAAGGACATTTTAATTGAATTTATGTTTCAAAACCTGAACACAAGTGTCACTGGCACAAATTGTAAAACATTTTAATAAATCCAAGAACGTTTGAGATGTCCTCAGTTTATAAGATCTGTGGGTGTTGGACACTAGGTCATGAGTGAATGTGAAAAGCCCACATGTACTATTATGCGTCACACAGCCGGTGAGCTCTCAGTGATAGGGGACTTGTTCTGATATTGAACTGAGTTGTCATTTCATCAGAAACGTCCCAGTTTCTGTAACACCTTACTGTGTTCTAGCTCACTTGAGAAAGCTTAGTGTCTATTTGACATTTCAGCCAAATTATACATGTATATGTACATGTATATATATATATGATCTTGACATATTTTTATATTTAGTTGCAGAAGGTTTTGATGGCATCTCTGATGTTTTTGTGATGTTCAGACTCATATTCCTAAAACTGTCCCTTAATTTAAAAATATACCTAGCTGTGGTTTCTGAAAGTGAGGATTTTTTTAACTAAACATGTATACACACAAACACACACACATATATGGAGTGTGCTAATTTCAAATTCATTATTACAAAATTTCAATTATCCTAATTACAATTAAAAGAAGTTATTAATCTTGAAAGGTAGAAAGAGTGAGCCTTTTAAAAATAAAATGCAATGTACTAATTCTGAAACTCTGGGATTTCCAAGTCAGTGAGTTTAAGTGAATTCACATCTTCCAAAATCCTGATTACCGTAAAAAGCCTATATGTATTAAGAATTAGACCCTTTAGCTTATACTGTATTATTAGAAGAGATATTGTAAGATCAGATTCCCAGAAAGATATTGTTAGATGTCTGAAATTTTGTGATTTTAATTGGAATGAAACTGTGAGATAAATAACTCTTCTGCTAAGACTCTTGTCTGTAAGTGGGACTTCCCATGATTCAGAATGTGGTGAACAGCTTTACAAACACCCTCTCACACTACTCACTCCATTTGAAGCGGAAGGTAAAAGTTTTTAAGAAAATCTGACATAATTAGTCAATGCTGGTCAAACATGATGTAAATGAGACTTTTAATGAAATCGGCCATCAATTTTTCCTTTTGAAATAGTTATAAATATGCACATCACAAAAGATTAAATACTGTAAAAAAATTCAGATTTGGCCATCCATTTTGATTTTCAAAGCAAGAAACATCTAGAAAGGACTGAATATTAAAAGCAGTGAAACACAAACTTTAATCCATTACTTTTTAAATCAAAAGAATTTAACCAACTCATGACAAAATGAGTGAGCAAGCAAGATGGTAAATGGCGATGCTGTCCGGAAACTGGGTATCAAAAACCTTAACGTTTGGACATTACAGACATCTTTGGGTAATTTTTTTTTTTTTTTTTTTAACAGTTGTCTTGTAAAAGACTCAGGAAACAGAGCGGCATGTGCTTTCCAACGGCTCCTGCCTGGCTTATCCGAAACCAATTTTAGCTTGTTGTTCGCAGTCGGCGTTGTGAATCCTCACTTCTTTTAATAATGTTTCTGAGAATTCTGGAATTTCCTGAACCACAGTGTGTAGAGAAGGCGGTGCTCCTTCTCCGGGCAATGTGGTTGCTGGAGGTTCTTTCCCAGCCATGCTTGGGCTCCGGGAGCGTTCTCGGTACCTGCGGCGGGGATGGGGGGGGGGTGGTGGTGGTGGTGGAGGTGCCGCAGGTCGGTCACGCGCGGGGCTTCCCCTGGTGCGTGCGGAGGAAACCCGGCGCACACACGCGGGATGCTCCAGGACGATGTGCGTGCACGGCCGGGGCCCGCGCGGGCGTGCGGACGCCGCGACCCCGAGCCTCGTCCCCGGTCGGTCGGCGGGAAGCCGCGCTCCGGCCGTCGAGCCCCGGCCGCGCCGCGTGCGCTCTCAGGAGGGTGTGCAGCGCGGGGCCGCACGCGCGCGGGCCTGAGAACCGAGGGCGTGGCGGAGGCGTGGCGCTCGGCGTCCGGGCCCGGGAGCTCGGCTCCCTCCCTGGCGGCGGGCCCCCGGGAGGCGGTGGGCGGGCCGCTGGGCGAGCGCGGGGCGGGGATGGGGGTGGGGGGCGGGGAGGGGTGGGGGGGGAGAAGCCGCGGCCCCGGCGGCAGCGGCGGCGGCGGCGGCGCGGCGGCTCCCCGGCTCCCGCTCTCTTCCCCGGCCGCCAAGCAGCAGCCGCCGTGGGCGTGGCCTGCGGTGATTGGCGGGCGGGCGGGGAGGTCGGAAGTACTTTGTTTTTTATGCTAATGAGGGAGTGGGGCTTGTCCGTATTTACGTTGAGGCGGGAGCCGCCGCCCTTCATTCACCCACATGGTCCTTCGAGGTGCCGCCGCCGTCCCCGCCGCCGGACTCGCGCCTTCCTTCGCGCCACTTCGCGCCCTCGGGCGAGGAGGAGGAGGAGGAGGCCCTAGGGGTGGGGACGACCCCCGGCGCGCCGTCGCCGCTCGCCGCGCTCCTCGCCGGAGAAGCCCTTCGCAGCGGCCGGCCGCACCCCCCCTGCCTCCCCCCCACACACCCACACCCCGGCCTGGGCCCTCGGGCCGTGCGTGGGGAGGAGGGAGCCCGCGGCGGGCCCGGCGAAGATGGTGGCGGCTGCTGCTCCGGGTGAGTGTGCCCGCCCGCCCCGCCGCCGCCGCCGGTTGAGGTGGAAACCTGTTGTGTGCGGGCGCGGGCGGATCTGGCCCGGGGCGTCGTGGCGGCCGGGGCACGGCAAGCCGCCGTCGTTGCCCCGTGCTCGCTCGCTGCACGCGGGCCGGCCGAGGGGTGGTGGGGGGGGACACGGATCGGCGGCCGCGCCCGGGACGCGCGCGCGGTGGAGCCGGCGGGGCGGCCCCCCGGGACGGGCGGCGGCACACAATGGCCCTCGGGGTGGACGGCGCACGAGGCCCGCGCCCCGTCTTCCCGGGCTCGGGCGGGCGGGCGGCGCCGGCGGCCCGGGAAACTTTCTCCGGGGGGGCCGAGAGTTAAAGCGCCGCCAGAACAAAGCGGCGGCGGCGGCACATGGGGCAGGCCGCGGGGCCGGGAGGGGGCGCGCCCACGAGGCGGCGGCGTGGCGTGGGCGGGCGGGCGCCGGGCTCCCCGAAAACTTTGTGCGCGCCCCGGGCCGGTGCAGGAGCGGCTCGAGCCGGAGGACGGGTCCCCCGAGCGCTCCGCGTGCGGCTTTGTGTCCCGCCCGCGTGGGCCGCCCTCGGCGGGCGCGGTCCTAACTTCCTGCAAGCGCGGCGGCGTTGGCGGCGGGGCCCGCGTCGCTCGGGCGCCCGTGGGCCCGCGGGTGGGCGTGGGGAGCCCTCCCCCCGGACTCCCGCGAGCGGGGCGCGCCCGAGCCCCGGCAGGCTTCGGCGGGAGCCGCGTCCCCGCCGCCGCCATGTTCCTGCGGGGTGAGGGCGGGGGACATGGCGGCGACTGCGCGCCACCGCCGCCGCCGCCGCCGATTGTTCCCGGCTTAGGCCTCGGGCCGCGTGCGCCAGGCCCCTCCGCCGAGCCTCCCCCGCCCCTCGGGGCCGTGCTCGCGGACGGCAGGGCGGGAGGGAGCCGGGGGGAACGGGCGGGGGACACAAAGGAGGGCCACGGCGTGGCCTCGGCGCCGCCGCGCTCTGGCCTGGGCGCCGCCGCCGCCGCTCGCCCGCGCGGCCACCGCCGGGAAGCGGAGCGCGGGGGGGAGGAGTCGCCGCGTCCGGCGGGCCCGGCTCTGACCCATCGCCCCCTGGTGGCCGCGCGGGGACCCGCCGCGCGCGCGCTCCCCTTGTGCGACATGTGCTTGCGGGGGCCCGGGCTCCATGAGCGTGGCGGGCACTTTGCGAGGGGCCCGGGTGCTGCTGCTGCTGCTGCTGCTGATTCCTGCTGCTGCCCCGCCGTTTTCTTTCCTCTTCCTAAGCTGCGGCCGAGGAACCGGACGACGGGGCCGGGCTCCCGGCTGGCATAGGAGCAAAAGGAAAAGCAGTGAAGCCACATGCCACGAGGACCTCTGCAGTTGGGGGAAACAACTCTTTATCCCGGCTTGCAGCCACGAGGTCCTGATGGGGGGAGGGGTGGTGAAGAATAGTCCCTCTGCTTGCTCTCTTTCCTCCTCCCCGGAGCTGTGCAGTCGAGTCCCAGCACTGCTTTGCTGATCGCCTAAAAGGATTTTCAAGAGCTTATTACTAGGGCCGCGCCAATGGATCCGGAAGGATTTTTCAACTTTATTCTCGTCCACGTTTTTGACCAATACATTGTTGGCCCTTTAAATCCTACTGATACTGTCTGTGCCTTTGGTGTTTGACTTTTCAGATGGATCCAATGAATTGTTTAGGAGGGCGTTGTATAAAACAAAACGCAAACATAGGCTGGCAAATGGTAATTTTTGAGCAAATTTGTTTATCTCTTCTCTGTCTCTCCCTCCCCCCCCCCCAACCACAGTCATACACGTGGACCTAGCATCATCAAAAGCCAGTGTCCTCAGGATCCTTGCTGAGAAGGAAGTTTGCATGAATGGGTATGTATTGTGTCAATTTGTTAGTTAACTTTCTTTGGCATTTCTTTGACTTATGTCTTTCAGTTAAATTAGCTGAATAGGTTTGGACTTTTAAGCATGAAAAGCAGTGCAATGTAAATGCTCTCACATTTCTTAGAAGACGGTGACCAAAGTAGTGTTAGGACCCCTTTTAACTTGGATTACTAGATTCTATATTGAGGATTTTTTAAAAGTTTTACAAGTGAAATTTGAAATTTAGTTGCAACTATAATCATTAAAATCATTACCGAGTGTTTGCTAATTGGAAGCCAGAAGATAAGGAAATGCTTTTTTGCCACGTGGATGTGAAGATTTCCTCTTGAAAGGTACAGGAGTCATGGCCCAGTGGATAATGCTTTCCTGGGCAATGTGATTTGTCCTTAAATAATTCATTGGGGGTCTGCCTGGTGCCACTATTTTAATTAATGGTGATTATGGCTTTTGTGAAGAATTCAGTTTTGAAGAAGTAACATAGTCTAAATTGAACTTTGGGCCTTCCTGGTTTTTTCTCTTTGTGGTGCTGAGGGTCATGTGTTCACCAGGTGCTAGGGCTTGAAGGGTTAGGGCTGTTCCATCTAATTATTTATTTCAAATTTAGCAGGACCGGAAGGAACATCACCTTATGAGACTGAAGATTGTGACGAGTCAGAATAATGTCAAAGTGCTTACAGTGCAGGTAGTGATATGTGCATCTACTGCAGTGAAGGCACTTGTAGCATTATGGTGACAGCCGCCTCGGGGGCCACGGTGGGCTTTAGCGCGCAGGGCTGCTGCTGCTGCTGCTGAGAGCTTTTTGTTCTAAGGTGCATCTAGTGCAGATAGTGAAGTAGACTAGCATCTACTGCCCTAAGTGCTCCTTCTGGCATAAGAAGTGATGTTGCGTCCCGTGTCCAAGCGGAGCAAGTTCGTAGGGGTTTTAATAGTGTGTTTGCAGCCCTCTGTTAGCTTTGCATACTTGCACTACCAGAAGAATGTAGTTGTGCAAATCTATGCAAAACTGATGGTGGCCTGCTATTTACTTCAAGTGACTTCTTTCTTTTTTCTTTTCTTTTCTTCTTTTTTTTTAAACTAATTTTGTGTACTTTTATTGTCGATGTAGAATCTGCCTGGTGTGCCTGATGGACAGCTCTGCAGCACTAAAGTGCTTATAGTGCAGGTAGTGTCTCGGGATCTACTGCATCGTGAGCACTTACAGTGCTGCCGGCTGTAGAGCGTCAGCGTCGACCCGCCGCCAGTCACACACTGCCCTGTCACTGAGCACTGGTCTATGGTTAGTTTTGCAGGTTTGCATCCAGCTGTGTAATATTCTGCTGTGCAAATCCATGCAAAACTGACTGTGGTGGTGAAAAGTCTGTAGAGAAGTAAGGGAAAATCAAACCCCTTTCTACACAGGTTGGGATTTGTTGCAATGCTGTGTTTCTGTATGGTATTGCACTTGTCCCGGCCTGTTGAGTTTGGTGGGGATTGTGACCAGAAGATTTGAAAATCAAATATTGCTCAAGATGCCTGATTTCCACTGTAAAATGTTCCAAGAAATAAGAAGTACAGAGAAACTCTGACATCTAATTTATTCATCAGTGTAAAGCACATTACTGCTTCTTGAAATCAAGTGTTTTGTGTAACTAGAATGTTTCATTTGTGGGGCTGCATGTCAGACTTAAATTTTGGCCTTTTTGTGTGGAGTTAGACTTGGCTAGGAAGTATTCCATTATGATTGTGAACAGGCTTCTGTACATGGATAACACCTGATAGTTGACTTAGATCTTTTTGGTTCCTTTCAACCTAGTGTGATGCTAAGAACTTTACTTAAATTAACTTGATAACTTACATAATATTAGTCAATGATTTAAGAGGACAAAAATGTCACTTTCTTAAAATCCATGTGTATAGAGAATTTTTTAAATCATGGTACTTAGAATGAGACACTTGGGAGTAAACAAATGTATTCTTTAATGTATGAGCAAGTTACCTGGTTCTGTGCTCTTTTCTTTCTGTTATGTGTGTATTCTGTAAATACCCAGGATCCTCAGTCTGCTCTCAACACCTGCAACCTAAAGTCAGTTGGGATTAAAGGAACGTCAAGACAAGGCTATGCCATATGGAATGAAGGGCATGCACCTGATTTAGGAATGCCAGGAGTGGGCCATTGGGGATAAGACCTGAAGTTATCGCCTCCAAGTCTATACTAACGTGTTACAGTCTCTCGCATAAGCTGGTCTTGGGCAGCACTGAGTGGTGTATGTTACTAGGGTGGACCTGTAGAGCCATCTCATTGGAAAGGACTAAGAAGTGGGTCCAGGCTGAGATGTGCTTTTCTTGAGCAGTAAGTTTGTGAAGCTAGAAACAGTCTTGGATTCCTGTATAAAAAGGTAAGAGTTTCACGGCTCTCATGAGTTCTGTTGCAAGACAAAATTTCAGAAAGAAAAATTGGAATTGTGCAGTGACTATGAAATAGAAGTCTATTGTTAACTTGTTCTTGAACCTTTTGAATTAAAGGAAACCTTAGACTAGTGTAGTTAACTCATGTAAACACTGCTTTAAGCTGTTTCGAAAGTTGTGTAATGTTAACATGGTTTATGGTACTCTGTAAAGGAGTGCTGTGGTTGGAAGTGATGTGTCTCTTTGAAAGCATCCTGTTTTAAAGCTTTTGAATTCACTTTATTAAGTAGAACCAAAAAGTCAAAAAGTTATCATGGTCTTAGAGTGCTAAGTTGTTGGTCCACTAAAGCTGTGTAGTACTCATGTGTTAAGCATACTTGGACTTGAACTGAAGTTCAATTCTATTAACCAGATAATAGATATATATGTTTTGTTAGGAGGCTGGCAGTGAGGTGAAGTTATATAGGGCTGAGTGGGAATGGCTGTTGGTTCTGGCTAGAGCATGTGGCAAATGTGTTCATGGTTCTAAGATTTCTTTTCACAAGCATGATGATAAATACCTAAAAAACATCAAGTTTGTTTATATGCTTTAATCTTTAGACTATAACTTAAGGTTACATTGCCTAACAGCCTTAAAACTTTCGGGGGGGCACTTTATTCTTATTTTGCATGTACACTTAATTTTATCCTGTATTAATGAAGGAAAGCACTTAAGACTTTTTGAAACTCCTACATAATGATTTTACTGAAATGTGTAAGATCTTCATTTTACAGGCATACTACCTAAGCTCAGAAAGCCAGCCTTGGATTTCCCATGTGCAGTGTGAAGACTCAGTACTACACAAGTGACAATGCAACCTGCAGCTTCCTGGAGGACCATTCAGCATCACAGTGTGTGTTTAATGGAATTCTGTTTTGTGATTGATAACTCTTTAATTTACTGGAGAATTAACAGCTGAGCAGTAAAAGTCAGAGTTTAGTCAAGGCCCATGTTAGGTGTCTTGACTAGAAGGAAGCATCATTCTCCCTTGAAGTTTTCCAGATTATTCCATGGCTTACAGGTGATTATTTTACTATCTCAGTCTGAATTATGCTTTATTTTCATGTTTGAACAAAGTCAAATCAAGGTGCATTAGTTTTAAAACATTAAGAAAATAAACATAGGCCCATATGAACTTTAAAGCACAATAAAATTGTTGAAACATTTTAGTTTTCTTTCCAAAATAGTCAGACACACATGGAAACCCAGCTTTTATGGCTGTCTAATGAAGTTTTTTCATTTTGGCCATGCTGCTTGAATGTTTTTTATGCACTTGATGTTAAATAAAGTACTGTGTTTGAAATTGTTAAATTATAAAAAATAAGCAAACTTTATTAAATAAAGTTGTCTTTAACAGTTTTTCTGACCTTGTGTTTTTCCTACAACTGGTTTAAAGCCTTTTACATGTTTAGAGACTGGGATACATAGAAGTTGTCTGCTGTCTTATTTTAATTTTACTTTAATTTCTGTAGAATGTGTAGTAGTGTCTTAATTTTATAGATAAGTAAGAGCAGAAAAAATTTGAGGATGAAAAGCTGTTAACACTGAATTCAAACATGTTCAAAATATTCATCTTTTACAGGTATCCTTCACCTTTGTGAATAATAAATCTGACTGTCATGCATGCAGTCTTTTAATTTGGAGATTGATTTGATAGGAAAGTTTTTCTAAGAACAAACTTGTCTTTAGGGCTATAAGGTACAGGTCTAGCCCTAGTCCAGTTCTGCCTGAAATAAAAGACATTTTATTCTGACGGTGCCACATACTTGTTATTTTTATAGGTAGTATGTCAAGGTTGTTGACGTTTAGTAGGGAGACCAAAGTGTATGAAATCCCTTGAATGAATTGAATGTTCTGCAAACTCATACAGTAATTTGTACATAACTCTAAACATGGTACAGTTTGAAAACAAGGTGCTTGCTTATTGCCAGTAATGTCAAGAGAGTTCAGTTCTCAGCGTTCAGTACTTTTAAAATAAAAAAGTACACGTTTAATTGTTAATGTGTCACATTTAATGAGACATAGAGAACAGAATGTAATGTGTAGAATCTTAAACAATGGGTGATTAGATCTCAAGTCGAATGTACATTAATGATTTAAGACCATAGGCTTAATTTTAGAGACATGCATTTAGTGGAAGAGAATGAGTACCTGTTTCTCATACGTGTGGGCTGGGAAATTACATTAGTTTATGTTAATGTCAAGTTACATAGATGAGTACGGGGCATGGGTGAGTTTCACTGAAATTTTATTTTTATTAACAAGTAGAGACAAAGAATGGATATGCCAGGGCCCCTAGCCACTGCAGACTCATGACATTGGACGTTTTGTAGATGTGGCTTCTATTGAAACTTGAAAGGAGTCAAATCTATAGTTGAAATTTTAAGGCATGGATGGGCTACTACTTGGTGGCCAGAGACCTAGGGCTTCTTGTTAAGGCATTAATACTTTTTGGGCAGATGTGGTTGCATTTGAACACTTTGTATAGGTTCAGCAAAACTTGTAGATTATCGTGTATTTGACAAAGTTCCTAACTACACTAGGGTATTTTTTTAAAATATGCTGTCCTGGACCCACAGTACTGATTTATTTAACTATACGGTGAGTAGGGCAGAGTGCTGGTCAGAGATATATTGAAGAGATACATTGAGGACTGTTTTGGTCTTGAAATGTGAACAGTATATTAGGAATGTGACCAGAAGCTGATACAGAGCAGTTACTAGCACTTAAATCTTCCTATGTGTCCTGAGGAAATCTGGACCTTAAGTGTCACGTGGAAACCTTGTGCTCCTTCCTCTTTGGCAATGCTCTCAAATTAGAAAAGATTCTCAACAGCTATGCTAATTCTGCTCTTGACAGCACTTACTATTAAAAAGAAATGGGGGCTGGAGGGATGGCTTAGTGGTTAATGCATTTGCCTGCAAAGCCAAAGGACCCAGGTTCGATTCCCCAGGACCCATGTTAGCCAGATGCACAAGGGTCACACACGTCTGGAGTTCCTTTGCAGTGGCTGGAAGCCCTGTCCCTCTTTTTCTGTCAAATAATAAAATCTTTTTTTTTTTTTAAGTGGTTTGTGATCCCAGTGTTCACTGGTCCCCTGGGCTGTTCTCCCTTCATCTCTGCCTTTGCCTTCCAGGTAATCTCAGTAGGCTTGCTCCTGCGCCTGTGCGTCTGGCCACCTCTGATCCACATGCCTATGAGTCAGTCCAGTTTGTGTGTGTGTGTGTGTGTACAAAACAGGCTATATATTGTATTTAAGTGAGAATCTGATAGTGACCTCAGAAATAAGGATAGATCCTAAATGAGTTACGAAATGGTAAAGTGGATGAAATGAAAGTGAATATACTGAGTTTGTGATTTGTTGTAGTATGTAAGCTTTTTAAAAAATTTTTACTGGGACCTCCAGCTCCTGTGTTTAATGACTGGAATGTAGGGAAAGGATCAGAAGTTGGAGACCAGCCTGGTCTATGAGACCCTGTCCCTTAGAAACAGTAGTCAAGCTCAGCATGTGTCCCTTTTGTAGTCTGAAGGTATCTAGGAACAAAACTATACAAAACTTAAGTTTGAGTGTGTTGTGAAAACCAGGTACTTTCTTAGATGGCGGAAAATAAGGCAAATAGTTTTTTGAACTCTGCATGCCTGCATTCATCTTGTTTGTACCCCAGTTTGGTGTGTGCTCTTCTAAGATAGCACCTGACACTTAGCTAATTGGGTAAGTTTAAATGACTGATAAAGGAGCCTTACAGTGTGAAGCTTGGAGTTCTGTGCTAAAGCAGTAGGTAGCCCCATTGATACTTAGAAATTTAACTGTGTGCAGTATGCTCAGGGTCAGGGAAATAGCTGTTGGTTACCTAGTTCACATTGTGCTGAAAAAAAATCATTCCCTCAAACACCTGGGATGAGACCATGTTCAAGTCTTAACTTTACATATAATGTCTAGAGATTCCTTCTTTGAAGCACACCATATCTAGGAAGGCAGTTGAATAGCTCAAAGATAAGGGTTATGGAAAGAGGCCATAGTTAGCTACAGACAGCATAAAAAAGGAAAGCTTTCAGTGAGAGGAGGGGAGAGATTATCAAGTAAGGACCACTAAACACATGGGATTGTATTTCACTTTGTAGCTGTTCTGGATTGGCACGAACATCAGAGCACAGTAATTTATCATGTGTTCACTAGGTCAGGTCCTCAGTGATTTCAGTAGGTTGAGTTTAGGGAGTCAGCAGGGGGTTTCTCAATGCTGTAGGGGAAGCAAGAGGGTTAGCGCCCATTCCTTGGCTCCATCTTCAGGTCCTGCAGTGATAGAGTCCTTACAGTGCACTTACCTTCTGCCCTCAAAGCACCCTTAAGGACCCTTGTAATTGTATTGGCTGCCCAGATGGTATAAACATGGTTCTCAAGGACAGTTGGTCTCTAGCCTTAATTCCATTTGCACCTTAATGCCCCTTTGATGTCTAACTTCATATTTCCAGGTTCCATGGGTTATATTTGGATTTTTTTTTTTGAAAGCCATCATTTTGCCTGCCACATCCTCCTCATCTGCTCATGGAATTATGTAACTGTGGTTAGAATCCTGAAGATTTGATTAAGACTCAGCTTAAGTAAATAAGGGAAGTTCTTTTCACCAATGTTAATGGGAGGGGGCAGTGGACAGAACAAACTCAGGCTGTCTTAGCAGTTTTTCTTTACAGCATTTAGACTTCAATGTATAGAAGTTTAAAGAGAGCATGGTTACTCATAAGCTAAATATCCAGTTGTCATTTTGTTTGGGTAAAATGAAGATTTGCTTAAATGGGAAATGTTCATATGTTTCTCTCAAAGCCATTGTAGAAAACATGAGATCTCAGTAAACCAGACAGGTAGAGTAATGGAAAGAACGCTGGAGTGGGGAAATGATAACAAAAAAAAAAAAAAAGTAGTAAAACGTGTGAACATTAAAGAATTGTTTTGGGGAATATACATCATACAAAGGGAACTTCAGGGTTTAAAGTCTCAAAAAAAAAAAAAAAGACTTCAAACTGGGGAATGAGCCTTTGGGGACAGATTAAAAAGATTAAAACAAGCAGTTCTTTGTTAGATGTAGAAATTTGTGTTTTATTTTAATTTCAGTGCAGCCACTAGTAAAGTAAAACACAATTCTTTGAAAGCCCTTGGGGAGAAAAAGAAAGAAGCTAAAAAAAATAGCCATACAGCAAAGGACAGAAGGAGAGCACGTTCTTGGAGGTGAAGCAATGGTAATTTTTTAAGTTGTCTGTGCTTTAACTCTAGTGCTTGTCATGCAAACCTTAGTTTTGATCATTGCGAATGTGGGCAACTGGTGACCTGCCCGTGGTCAAAGGTAAATCCCAGCCCCTACGTTGCTACTTTCTGGCCTAGCAACAACAACTGGTAAACCACAGGTGCCTGTAAACAAGAAGCATATTTGTCTGAATTTCCTCAAAATATCCGGAAAGTAGTAATTCTTATGTATATATTCAGTAAATATCAAATAAATTGATTTGATTAAGTATTCTTTTACCATTGACATTGGTGATAATGCTACTGTAGATAACTCCTTACCATTTTTCAATTTCTCATCTTCTAAGGCTACTTTGTTTTGATTTTTTCCAGAAGTAAGACTGGCGAGTATGTTAATTTGGGGGGAAAGAACAGCATAAAACCTCATGGTAACTGATAAAAGCAAAAGCCATCTGGACTTATGTGTGATATGTAAGAGTAGCAGAGACTGCTGACTGGGACAGGAGAGAGAGGGTTGGTTATGCTTTATAACAGATCCCAGAAGCAACAACCAAGCAATACAGGCTGCCACAGGTTTATAATTCTAGGAAGCTGAGGCAGGAGAATGATGAGTACGAGGCTTACCTAGACTCCATACTGAGTTTATGACCATCCTGGGCAGCTAGTGAGAGTCTGCCTCCAAAACAACAATAAATAACAAAGCTTTCCCATTTTTTATTTAATAAGGGGATGGAAAATCATGAATCCATGACCTCAAGACCTAAATTACTTGACCTTTCTGTGTTGCTTGTCCCCAGCAGACAGCTGTGGTCTGATGCATGACTCTAGAACACAGGCTGTGTGCTTAAGGAGATTACAGGTGGTTCTGAGATAAGCCGCATGTAAAATCAGAATTAGTATAATGAAGTGGTAACTGACACTAAATGAAAGGCTCAGAAAGTAAGTGCTACTGTAGTTCAGAGGGGGAATGACTAATGCATAAGTACTGTGCATTTGGTCCACATTTAAGCACACGGGTAATTAGAAGGGCAGACTTGTTACTCAGTCTAATGTAGCATATATAAATACAGTAATTAGGTGGGATTTTTATTTTTGACAATTGGGCCATGGTATGTTTGTCCTTTAAAATGAGGAATCTAACATTTAACTTATTTTCCAGTCAAAAGTGGAATGTACAAGTTTCAGTCATACTTGATTGATAGGTCTTATTGCCAGAATAAAATCCTGGTTTTCTTGCTTATATAGGATTTTAGACCTTTGACTGCTGTCGAAATGCTTGCCTCCTCAAAAATGGAGGGGGATATTAGAATATTGAAGACCCAAAACAGCATATTTGATTCATTTAAAAAACTTATTTAATCCTGGTGATGTTTCAAACCTACTGTAATATTTTAATCATAGGTCTCCTTCCAAAAGGATGCCATTCAGAAGTAATTTTCATTTTTGTATCGGGCTATTACTTTTGTATTCATTTGGTTTATAAAAAAAAAATTAAGGGACGGCAATACATTTAGCAGTCATGTAATTCAACTTTAAATTACAGGGTTCTCACACATCCAGCTCTGGGTAATGACAGGATCTAGAAACAGGAAGCACAGATGAACCTTCAAAAATCTGCCAGAAAAATGTTAAAACCAGACTTTGGTATTTCAGTAGGTTACTTTGCAGCAAATAAACTGGTTATATAATGAGTGACATTATTTTAAACAGCTGAGGATGACTTAGCCATGACCTTGGCTGTCCATTTCAAAAAGAAGACGATGCTAGCTAGCCACAGAGCACATGCTAGCTCCTGGGATGCTGAAGAAAACTCAGGTGAGTAATTGGTGTTGACACGTTACCATGTTGAAATAGCGGTTAGTGCTGCTGACGCCCTTTGCTAAAGCCACCAAGCAACTGGGGAAAGTTGAAGAAAATCAATCCCTATTAAATAGTTAACCATAAGGTATATTTGTGTTAGCAAACAATGCTTTCAAAATGTTCCACTTTTGAAGCTGCTTGAATCTTTTATGTTGACCCAGTGACTGTGTTTGCAAAGGTAAACTGAAGTGAAGTTAAGCAATTGTTTGGTAGATTTGAACATTAGATGACCTGCCACACAGGATGCAGTGGGTGAGTTTAGAAAATGCTTGACAGCAGCTCTCTACTCTTCCCAGCTCTTGGGAAGTGACTGGAAGAATTCTTAGTTACAGCCTGCTGCTATACTCCTCCCTCCTCTCTGCCTCCTTTCCTCCCTGTACTCTGGCCCTTCTCTCCCTCCTTCCCTTCACCTCTGTCTCTCTCCATATTCATCCATCTGTATTGTCAACGACGTGCACGTCATTAAAGAATTTTTTCTTGCACAATTAGGTATTTGTGGACCTATCAGATTAATCAGAATTTTTAAAAATTCCTTTGGATGTTTTACATTCATATGGGGAACTTCACTTATAACTACTGAAAATAATGGCAGTTTTTGAAACAAGTTATGAAGGACAAATTTGAGCAGTTTCCTGAACCTGCTTTTCCCTGAACTACCTGTGAGACACACTCAAGAGTCTCAGTTTTCCTAGTCACCTCTATTTGATATGCTTGGAATTTGCATCTGCAACGTTTTGAAGACACTTTCATCAGACTTAAAAGAACTTCAATTTTTAAAAAGTCGGAACCCATGCCCAATGAACATGCTGATGTATGTAGCAGTATATTTGAAACATCAGAAGACTGCCCACATAAACTTCCTTGTGTTCTTCTAGTCTATCAGCTCTTATTCTCATTACAAAAAAAGAAGGAGAAGAAAGAAAGGGAGGAGGGAGGCAAAGAGAAAGAAGAGAAGGGAGGGAGGGAGGGAGGAGGAAGGAAGTTTTTACTTTTGGAATTTTTGCAAGTGTCTCTTCCATAGGAAAAGGAAAAGTCACTTAAACTAAGAAGGTTGCCTAAAGGTCCCACATTGCTAAAATGAGCAAGAGATGTTGTAGTAATGCTATGGTTTCATGTACAAAGACCTGTATAGTATGGAGGGGGAGGGGAAGTCTCCTCTAAATGTGTGGTGGTGTGGGCTAAAATTTGTATCTACATGTATGGAAACCATAAGACATCATTGGAAGACTGGTCTAGAATCATTTAGTTTATTGAATGGATTAAATTAAATAGAAAAAGTGGTAGTATGCAAGCTACATAAGGAGAGAATAAGATGTTGGACAAGATCAACTTAAACTTCTGCACCTACCATAAAGTGAGAGGAGACCATGGCTGATCCCCACTGACAGGATAGGAGGATACTTCTGAAGAAACAGACTAATCTATGGTGCCTCCTCCTGGGCCATATTGCTACAGCAAAAGTGCATCCCTCACACCACCCCGTCCATACTTGCTTAACTTCTTTGCAGAAACTAAGATGTGAGACATCGGCTTTAGTATAGAGTGCATCCAGCAGCACGATGACAACCCCACTGCCTAGAAATTACAGCGATTTTTTAAAATAATCTTAATCATTTTAAGTGGCTTGAGTAATTTTGATACAATTTTACCCATCCCTTCATCCTATGGGGCTTGTGATAACTGTATTTAAAGTTAGTAATACCTAGCAATTCGTGTCAAGCCCTGGGTACTCATTTAATCCTAACACAAACTCAATAATTACTATGATGATTATTGCCTAGTTACAGCAAGGAAATTGAGGCAGTCATGCAGCTGACCAGGTTGCCAGGGCTAAGTGGAGGAGCCAGGATATAAAGCGTGGAAGACTCTTCCTAGAGTATGTATTCTTAAATGCTGCCCTTTTTAGAGGAAGCGGGTCACTGTAGGTGTGTTTTTGAAGGAAATATCTTGCCCTGGTCCCTTTCTGTCTCTGCTTCCTGCTTGCCATAAGGTGACGTTCACCTGGCCAAGGTACTGAAACAACAGAGCCAGCAGGTGATGGACTGAAACCACAAACCAAATCTTTGTAACTTATTTCAAGTATTTGCACAGCAGTAGACAGTTGGTATAATTAGCATTCACAATGATTAGCTTCCATTAAAGGTTCAAGAAAGAATGATCAGAAAAGACAGTTAAGTGACATAATTTTACACAAAATATAAAAGACAGTATCCTTGGGTTTTTCAAACGCAAGTTACACAATTATATTGCAAAACAGTACAGTTACATCCAGAAAAAGATTTAGACATTCAGAATGAAATGCAAAATTTCACTGAATCTGATACAAATTCTATAGCACACAAGCCAAGTTTGCCCATATATACTTAAACAATAGTACTCCAATGTAAAGCTCAGCAGTTAAGGTGCCCTGCAAAGCCTAAGGAGCCCAGTTCCCACAGTAAAGCCAGATGCACAAAGTGGCACATGCATCTGGAGTCTATTTGCAGCGTCTGGAGGCCCTGGTGCGCCCATTCTGTTTTTCTTCTATCTTGTTCTGCTTGCAAATGAATAAAAATATTTTTAAAAAAGAGAGAGCTCAGCAGAATTTACTTTGGGATTGGAAAAACGAATTCTAGTATTAATCTGAAAAAAAAAAGTGGTGAAAAGATAAGTAAAAGTCGAACAGCATGGGAAGGACTTCACAAAGTTATACTAAGAAGCAGGTACGTGGGCTGGAGGAACATCTCACCCAAGCATGTGGACATGTGTTCAGGAAGAAAAGCTATCACAAACTTAGGTGAAATATGTAAGGGGTAAGGGGACTGGAGAGATGACTCAGAGGTTAAAGTGCTTCCTTGCAATGCCCTACAGCTTGGGTTTTATTCCCCAGTACCTACATAAAGCCAGATGCACAAAGTGGTGCATGCATTTTGGAGTTTGTATGCAGTGGCAGAGGCCCTGTAACACCAATTCTCCCCCTTCCTCCCCTTGCAAATAAATAAAACCATTTTTTAAAGAAGAAATATCATGGCATTTGTGCCAAGTAGGGGCAGCACCAGGCATGTTTATATGGACAGTTACCTAGAGTTTTTAGGTGGTGGTGCAGGGAACAGTTTTTGAAAAACTCTTCAGCATATGTTCTGCCCCCCCCCCAGTCTGGTATGCCTGTATCACCCCAGCATCCGTTTTTTTCCAATTTCCTCTTCAGAAGTGGATTGACAGTTTCTCCTGGAGGTAGCTGTTCAGCTGGTAGCCACAGGCTCCTTTGCAGTCACTAGGAAATAAAAATTTAAAAAAAAATAAGCAGTGGTTATGTGGAAAAATCAGGTCAGTTCCTTCAAAGCAATATGCAGTTTTCATGATTTTTATCCCATCCTTTGAAATGACATAAGTTGCCAATGCTAGTGAGTCAACCGTGACCCTACAGAGAAGTGGGGTGGGTAGAATTCTAAGGATTGGGAGTGCAAGGGTCTGAAAGACACTTCATCCCAGGTGACTTTGGAGTGCAGTCTCCCTCCATACATGGAATTGCCTCGTTAGAGTCAGAAACAAAGTTCTGCACATAAGCATGTAGTTCAGAAGAGATCACAGGAGCAGGAATACATGAAAGGAGGAAGAAGCCATCAAGGTGTCACAAGTAAGGTTGCTTGATGCCCCATCATGAAGTCTGAAGACCCTTTGTGAGTAGTAATCCAAAATTGTCTAGGCTACAGCAGCTACATGGCCACACACACCTCACAGTTGATAGCAAATATGCATGGGTACATTTGGGTGCCCTTGGACAGAAGCATGTGTAGCCCCACCTCAATGTGACATTGTCAGGGATGCTCTGTAGGTCTGTCAGTTTGTGTAGAATCTGTCTCAGAAGTGACTGGGTATGAACGCTGCATGGAAGGCATGGGATACAGCATGGCCCCGCAGTCTCAAATCAACTCGCTTGTGTCCTGCCCTAGTCCTCAGAGCATTCATCAAGAGCACCCAGTATACTGTCAACCAGAAAGTAGGAGATTAAAGGCATCCCATTCCCACCTGATCCTAAGAGAGTGACTACTAAATTAAAAGGGAGCTGGGTATAAAACGGGAAGTAGAGTCAGATTAAGAACTGTGGCTAGAATTCTTTGACAGAGACTGCTTTATTGTGGATGTGGACTGGAGACAGTCTAAGACACTACTGCATTTGAGAGTAAATTATTTCCCAAAGAAACCACAGTCACGGTGCCCATCTTTAGCAATTCCAGCAGAAACAATGCCAGCAGAACTACACTGTAGTCACTAGACTTCCCTCAACACATCAGTTGTGTGCCAGTTAACCTGGACTTTTCAGCTCTAAGCTCACTTTTTGTTGTCTGCACTGCAGAAGTGGAGTGTGGCGTTCAACTATTTCCCAGTTAGTCTACACAGTGTTAAGCTTTATCCATAGAAGTTCCTGGAAATTGCAGAAGGAAGGGGTTGTCTTTCCTGGTTGTGCTGTGCTCAACTGGAAGGCTCCAGTAGGATGCATGGCTTCTCCATTGACAGATGTTGGGGTGAAGCAGCTAAAAGCACCCAGAGGTAGGAGTTTCCCTCAAGCGGTCTTACAGTTATGTGCCTATGACAAGACACACCCCATAAACAGCTATCCACAGGACTCTTAGAAGGCAGATTTCTGGGAAATTCTACTGGCTTAACCCTGCAATGGTGTCTCTGTCAAGTAGTGAGTCTTTACTCGTTCCAGGGAGATCTAGGTCTCCATCTTTGTGCAGCCTCTTCCCTGGAGACTATCCCAGCCCTTGGAGAGTGCTTTCTCTTTGTGTCTCTTATTTCTGGATTCCTTTGATCTTTCATTCCTTTCATTTTTTATTTGTTTGTATGAGGTAGGTTCTCCGTCTATCCCAGGTTGACCTGGAGTGCACTATGGAGTCTCGGGGTGGCCTTGAACTCACAGTTATCCTCCTACCTCTGCCTCCTGAGTGCTAGGATTAAAGACATGCACTACCACACCAAGCTAAAGTTATCTCTCATTCTTTTTTTTTTTTTAAGATTTATTTTATTTATTAGAGAGAGAGAGAATGGGTGTGCCAGAGCCTCCAGCCACTGCAAATGAACTCCAGACACATGCACCACCTTGGGCATCTATCTGGCATACATGGTACTGGGGAATCAAACCTGAGTCCTTAGGCTTCACAGGCAAATGCCTTAACAGCTAAGCTATCTCTCCAGCCCCTCTGTCATTCTTATTACCCAAATTTGCATTATTACAAACTCCTGTTATAATTAGTAATTCCTTATATTGAACTATCTTGCTCCAATTACTGTGTGATTTCTGTCCTGACTGAACCCAAACTGTATAATTTGATAATTGAAGACAATAAATTTCCAACAGTAAGTCCACTGGTCATGGGGGTGGGGAAAGCTATTCTTTCTGAGATCAGAGCCAGAGCCCAGTAAAGGAATTAATATAATTTTCTGAGAAGTAAGCCTTTGGAATTGCTACTAACAGAATCAAGATGATTGCTATGTCCACCCTTTCTTAATTTCACATTGATAGCTGTCATTGAAGTTCTTTTATTATTTTTTATTCTTATTAACAACATATTTTGTATGGATACGTCATGTGTTGGTACCCTCTTTTCCCTCATCCCTGCCTGCATTCCATGGGAACCCTCCTCAGTGGGGTTTCAGGTATTCCCTATGGAACTGGGATTATGCATTGTGGGAGCAGCAATCAGTTTGGGGGGATAGGGTAAGGCAATGCCTCTGGGCATGATGTCTCAACCTTTGGCTCTTACAATCTTCTTGTCCTCTCTTCTGCAAAATTTCCTGATCTGTGATGGGTGTGTTTTAAGTCTACTTCAGTGATAAGCTCTTAGGAGCCTCTGGATCTCTGATTTGGCAAGTGTTCAGGATCCTCAAGATCTGTCTCTTTCACTCTGGTGCTGAATATCAGGTTTACCAGGGAAGTAGCACTCTTGCTCATCTCCCCAATTCCTCTGTGGTTTCAGCTGTGGCTTGGCTGAAGTATGAGGAGTAGTTTATTTCCTTGGGTCTTGCTAGCTTCTGAAAAAGAACAGATTCCCCAACAGACAGTGAAGTCAGCATAGTTTAAATGGGATAGCATTATTAATTTAGGGAGAAATGGATGCATGTAGCTCCTCTTTTAGCCAAAGAGTAGCTAGAGCTTGATACTGGAGAGCATAATCTTTGTCTCCATATGTTTCTGACCTAGCTCCCAATTCTATACATGGATTCTTTTACACTGAACAGATCTCTTAGCCAGTCAGAAAACTATTGGTTATTCACCAGAGCTATGTGCCACTATTGCACTGGCATGTACATCATGTCAGGGTGTTTGCTTCTGAGTAGCTTAGACCTCTGGTTGCTCAGACCATTACTGGCCTCTTTCCTGCAATAGCTCATATAGTGCTTTGTCCGCAACTAGATGGGCTGTCTGGGGAGTGGCTCTCTTCTGGATTCTAGCCAGGTCTCTCCAGGCTCTGTGTTGGCAGCATGTGGTTTCATCAGCAATAAGAGTCTTCCCTTTGGCCTCAAGTGAGTAGTAGATTACTTTAACAGAAGCCTATCTTGTTTTGAGGACCTCGTAGGTCTGTCCAATTAACAGCCAATTGTGGTGGGTAGCAACTGATTTCTGGTACTGGGAGTAACAGGCCAAAGTAAATAAAACCTCATCCCACCTTCTCCAGGGCCCTTCTTTTCAGGTGCTCCCCCCTTACTCCTGTTGAGGGTTATGTCTTAGTCTATCTTCAAGGATAAAGGTTTCTATGGTACCAGTTTATTTTGGATTTAGTTTTGTGTTTGTTTTTTCCCCACCCTCCCTTTTCCCTTCCCCCAAACCTTTCCATCCCTATTGCCTGGGCTTTGAGTCAGGTATGTCAACAATTCAAGTTGGACCAGGTTAGGAAGTACAGATGAGTGAGAACAAATGGAGTTTGTCATTCTGTGACTGTGTGAGTTTGTTGAGTATGATCTGTTCCAAGTCTGGACATATTTCTAAAATTTCATTGTATCATTTTTCTTACTGCTGAGTAGAACTCCACTGCGTAAGTGTACCACAACTTTGTTATCCATTGTTCCAGTGATGGGCTCCTGGGTTAATTCTAGTTGTTAGCTACTATGAATTGAGCAGCTATCAACATGGCTGAGCAAATATCTTCTGAACTGAGATGTGGCACTTCTAGGGTAAATGCCCAGTAAGGGAATAACTGGGTCTTTTGGTAGCTCTAGATTCATCCTTTTCAGGAACTCCATACCATTTCCATAGTGGTTGTCAAGTTTATATTCCACCTAACAGTGAATGTTGATTCCACTTCTCCCACATCATCACCAACATTTATTGTTGCTTGAATTCTTTAATTTCTTTTTTTTTTTATGATTGCCATCCTCACTGGAGTAAGGTGGAATCTCATGGTTGTTTCAATTTTCACTTTCCTAATGGTTAGGGATGTTGAGCATTTTCTTAAGTGTGTGTTAGCCATTTGTATTTCTTCCTCTGAGAACTCCCTATTCAGTTCTCTGCTCCACTTTTGGAGTGGGTTGTTTGGTTTTTTATTGTTTTGTTTTTTTTTTTTTTGAGTTCTTTGTAGATTCTAGATATGAGGCCTCAGGTGTTATATTAAGGCCTTTAATCCATTTGGACTTGATTTTTGTGTTTGGTGGTGTGAGTAGTTATAGTTTCATTTTCTACATATGGTCCTCCATTTTGTCTAGGCACCATTTGTTGAAGATGGTATCTTTTCTTCAGTCTACATTACTGGCACCTTTGTCAAAGATCAAGTAGCTGTAGTTACTTGACCTAAGGTACTGCTCTTCAATTCTGTTCCATTGGTCTATATTTCTCTTTTATGTCAGTACCGTGCTATTTTTGTTACTATGGCTTTGTTATTTATAGCTTTAAATGAGGTATACCAATATCATCAGAGGTATTTCTTTTGCTGAGGATATGTTTGGATTTTCAAGGCCTGCTGCCATTCCATATGAATTTTCAGATCATTTTATCTATTTCTGTGAAGAATGATGCTAGAATTTTTATTAATATTACATTAAATGTGTATATTGCTTTTGATAGAATTGACATTTTCACAATATTAATTCTGCCTATCCAGGAGCATGGGAGGTCTTTCCATCTTCTCAAGGACTCCTCAATTTCTTTCTTGAGTTCTTTTTTTTTAATTTATGTTTTCATTATATACGTCTTTAACATCCTTGGTTAGTGTTATTCCAAGGTTTTTTTTTTTTGTTTGTTTTTGTTTTGCTGCTATTGAAAATGGGAGAGTCTCACTGATTTCTTTCTCTGTATATTTGTACTTTGCATAAAGGCTACTGATTTTTGTGTGTTGATTTTGTATACTGCCACTTTGCTGAAGGAATTTATCACCTATAGAAGTTTTGTGATGGAGACTTTTGGGTCACTTATGTATAGGATCATGACATCTGCAAATAGGGCTAACTTGAGTTCTTCCTTTCCAGTTTGAATCCCTTTTATTTCTTTCTCCCATCTTATTGCTTGGTCTAGGACTACTAGTACTATGTTGAAGAGCTGTGGTGAGAGTGGGCACCCCTGTCTTGTTCTCAATCTCAATGGGAATTCCTTGAATCTTTCCACATTAATTATTCTTTGGGCTTAAGGTGCTTTATATTTAGCCTTTATTGTGTTGAGATATAGACCCTCCATGCCTATTCTCTTCAGTGTTTTGATCATGAGGTGGTGTTGTATTTTGTCAAAAGCCTTCTCTGCATCAATTGAGATGATCATGTGGTTCTTATGGTTAAGTTTATTTATTTGGTGTATTACATTGACCAATTTCCATATGTTGAACCATCCCTGCATCCCTGGGATGAAGCCTACTTGATCAAGGTTCATAATGCTTTTGACATTTTGTTTGCAAGGCTTTTGTTCAGGATCTTGGCATTTCAATTCATCAGCTATATAGGCCTATAGTTTTCTTTTCTTCTTGTATGTCTGTCTGATTTTGGTATTATGGTGAAGCTACTTTCATAAAAGGAGTTGGGGAGGATTCCCTGCTCTCCGATTGTGGTGGTTTGATTCAGGTGTCCCCCATAAACATAGGTGTTGTGAATACTAGGTTCCCAGCTGATGGAGATTTGGGAATTAATGCCTCCTGGAGGGAGTGTATTGTTGGGGACGGGCTTATGGGTATTATAGCCAGTTTCCCCTTGCCAGTGTTTGGCACACTCTCCTGTTGCTATTGTCCACCTTATGTTGGCCAGGGGGTGATGGCCACCCACTGCTCATGTCATCATTTTCCCCTGCCATCATCGAGCTTCCCCTCGAGCCTGTAAGCTAAAATAAATCTCTTTTTCCCAGAAGCTGCTCTTGGTTGGGTGATTTCTACCAGCAATGCGAACCGGACTGCAACACCAATTATGTGAAACAGTTTGAGAAAAATTGGTTTCAGTTCCTCAATTAAGGTTTTTGTTTGTTTGCTTGTTTGTTTTGTTTTGTTTTGTTTTTGTTGAGGTAAGGTTTCACTCTAGCCCAGTCTGACCTGGAATTAGTCTCAGGGCAGCCTTGAACTCACAGAAATCCTCCTTCCTCTGCCTCCCAAGTGCTGGGATTAAAGGTGTGCACCAGCACTTCCAGCTTCAATGAAGGTTTGATAGAATTCGGCTGAGTCACCCTCCAGTGCTGGACTTTTCTTTTGGGGGGGGGGGTGGATTTGCCTTTTCAATCTCTGTGATGTGATAGGTTTATTTAGGAGATTAATCTGCTCTGAGTTCAGTTTTGGTTGATTGTATGTGGCTAGGAATTCATCCAATTCTTCCAGGTTATCCAATTTTATAGAGTAGAGCTTTTGGAAGTATGCCCTGATGATTCTTCTAATTTCATTGATGTCTATTGTGATCTCTCCTTTTTCACTTCTGAGTTTGTTAACTTGAGACTTCTCTTTTTTTCACTTGATCAAATTGGCCTGGGGTTTATCAACCATGTTCATGTCTTCAAAGAACCAGCTCTTTGGCTCATCAATTGCTTGTTTTCTTAGTTTCTATTTCATAAATTTCTGCTCTGATCTTGATTATTTCCTTCCATCTGGAGTTCTTAGGGTTGGATTTTCTTGGTTTTTTTTTTCCCCATGCCTTTAGTTGGACAGTTAGGTTATTAATTTAGGATGTCTCCGTCTTTGTTATGTAGGCATTTAGCACTATGAATTTTCCCCTTAGGACTGTCTTCATTATATCCCATAGTATGATATGTTTTCATTATCATTCAATTCTAGAAATTTTACAATCTCGTTTTTGATTTCTTCTACAATCCAGTAATTGTTTAAAAGTGTGTTGTTCATTCTCCAGGAGCTGGTGGAGTTCCTGATGTGTCTCTTGTTAATTTCTGGCTTTAAAGCATTGTGGCCTGTTATGATGCATGAAGCGACTTCAATTTTTGTGAGTTTATGAAGGCATGCTCTATGCCATAATATATTTGTCTATTTTGGAGAAGTTCTGTGGGCTGCTGAGAAGAATGTGTATTCTGTAGAATTGGGGTAGAAAGTTCTGTAGATGTTCGTGAGGTCTAGTTGATCTGTGGTGTTGTTGAGCTCTATTATTTCCCTGTTGATTTTCTGCTTGGATTATCTGTCTATTGATGATACTAGAGTATTGAAGTCTCCAACTATGATATGTTGGTTGCTTATTCTTGTCTTGTTTTCAAGTAAATTTTGTTTTATAAACTGTTGTGCACCTGTGTTTGGTGCCTATAAATTTATGATTGTGATGTCCTCATGTTGATTTGTTCCCTTCATGAGTTAAAAGTGGCCTTCTTTGTTCTTTTTGATTACTTTAAAGTCTATTTTATCAGATATAAGTATAGCAACATCTCATTTCTCTTATTTTCCTTTGCTTGGAATATCATTTTCTGTCCTTTCACCCTGAGGAGGTATCTGTCTTTAATGGTGAGGTGGGTTTCTTGAAGACAGCAGATAGAAGGTTCTATTCTTCTGATCCACCTTGTTACCTTGTGTCTTTCGATGGGTTAGTTAAGACTGTTAATATTTAAGGTTATAATGGTGAGGTTCAATTTAATCCCTGACATGATGGGGTGCTTTATGGTGTTTGGTGCCTTCTTGTGCTTTGTACTTCTTTGAGCCTGCTCTAGTTTTGGTTATTGTGATCTTCTTCTTCTAGGCTCTTAAGATTGGTTGTTTGACTGTGCTGTGTGGAGTATTCCCTGAAGTATTCTCTGTAGGTTTGGCTTTGTGGTCATATAAACATAGAGTTAACTTTTTTCATGAAAAGTTTTCCTTTCACCATCTATTATGAAGGGTACTTTTGCTGGGTATGGTAGTTTTGATTGGAAGCCACAGTTTTTTCATATTTTGAAGTGTTCCACTCCAGGCCCTTCTGGCTTTCAGGGTTTCCATTGAGAAATCTGAGGTAATTCTGATAGAATTGCCTTTGTATGTAGTGAGTTGTTTCTCTCTTGCTGCTTTAATCTCTCTCTCTCTCCCTCTCTCTCTCTGTTTTCATTGAAGAGTTTTAACTATGATGTGCCGTAGAGAGTTTCTTCTTCAGCCCTGTATATTTGGTGTTCTGTGAGCATCTTATATGTGGATGGGCCCCTCCTTTGAGTGATTGGAAAATTTTCCTTCAATAATTTTGTGAATATATTCTCTATGTCTCTGGCCTAGATTTCTTCACTTTCTGGCATGATGTGGATATTTAGTTGTTTTAGAGTATCCCATAGTTCCCTCATATTCTGTTTACATAATTTCTTGAACTTAGCAAAGTTTTTGGCCTCCTGATCAATTTCTTCTGTCTTGTCTTCCAGGTCAAGAGGTTCTGCCTTTGACATGAATCACTCTCTTAGTGAGGGGTTCTAGAGAGGTTTTTAAAACCTCTATTTGATTTTTATTTTCTGTTTATTATTTTCAGTCATGTCCATCTCTTTCTTGAGGTATAATTTCAGTTCAAGGTCTGCTTTTCTTGATGCTTTCTGGAATTAATTATTGCATTTCATCATATCTTCAGTGAGCTTGATCAGCTAGTTATTGAGATCCACTATTTGTTAACTCACCTTCAATTCATTTATATCTCATTTGAGTCTTCTCTGGTTTTCTTCAATTAAATTAAACCTAGTGACAAAAGCTGAGTACTTTAAGAGGCGATTCTGCTCAATTTCATTTGTGGGATTGTTGGGTTTTTTGATGGCTGGCTTCCAATTCAGCAATTCTTTTGATCAGGGTCATATTGCTTGTTGTGTTTTCATTTTGGGATTCAGTTTCTGTTGTTTTCTCTATGATTTTATTAGAGGCTTCCATTGTGGGACTAGACATCCTTGATGGAGATCTCTCAGTTTTCTGAATTTTGTTGTTTTTTTTTATGTGTGTGTTTTGATCTACCCATCTACCCATCTTGAGGAAAAGTTTTATTTTATTGAAGGGCAAGTAAGTATTTGTCCTTTTAGGATCTTCAGTGAGTGTTCTGTTTTAAATATGAACTGGATTGGTGTATGTTAGGGTTATAATCACAGATGCACAGATTTTGGAGATTGCAAGTACTTGAAAGGTACCTGGGGAACTGGGATGTAGGGAACTGGGAGCTCTGGCCTACTCACTCCACTAGAGTCCAGTCTTCAGCACAAAGGGAACCAGGGGTCTGGGGAAGACCAGGAAGCTTAGGAGCCAGAGGCAAGAGTCCAGTTCTCACAGTGGCCCATGTACCCTCTGGCCCAGGGTATGGTCAATTAGGAAACATGAGCAAAAGGCCTGTTTCCACAGCACACACAAACAGGGACCAGATTTCTCCAAGCCAGCAGCAAGGGTACTGGGACCAAGAGCTGGGAGGAGGGAAGGAACCAGGAGCCCTGGCCTACTCACTCTGTGTGTGAACCCTCCAGAGCATGGTATCTGAGAGTTGAGTACTCAGGGGACATTCAATCATGAAGGTAGAGCAAGGGGCCTGCTTCTGCAGCAAGCTTGCAGGGTCCAGGCAGCCCCAAGCCCCAAGCAGCAGGGAACAGGCCCCAGAGAACCGGGAGGTAGGGGAAGGAACTGGGAGGTCTTGCTTACTCACTACGCACACACCCTCTGGAGCAGGGGATCAGGGAATTGGGGACCCAGGAGCCATTCAATCATGAAGGCAAGGAAGGAGCCTGCTTCTGCACTGAAGTTCTAAATCTTACTTTACCAGTTTGCATGGAGACTTTCTGGATTAAAAGCATCCAAATTATTCGATGGTGCCTTGCTAGCCTTCCAGGCACCTTTAGGTCAAATGTTGAAAAATCAGCACTCCGAAAGCTCAGATTTTGAACAGGAAGTAATAATGGATAAACTAGTTGCATCTTTCAGGGAGGCCTGCATACTTGGCTTGGGAAGATTATTGCATGTGCACACTTGGCATGGGGTGCTATAGGAATTAGTTCTAACTGTCCCCCTATGTTCTTTTTTTAATTTTTTTTGTTTATTCTTATTTATTTGAGAGTGACAGAGAGAGAGAGAGAGAGAGAGAGAGAGAGAAGAATGGACGCGCCAGGGCTTCCAGCCACTGCAAACGAACTCCAGACATGTGCACCCCCTTGTGCATCTGGCTAACATGGGTCCTGGGGAATCAAGCCTCGAACCGGGGTCCTTAAGCTTCACAGGCAAGCGCTTAACCACTAAGCCATCTCTCCAGCCCCCTATGTTCTTTTTAATAGTAAAGCTGCTGAGATTTTGCAGAGTGCTTGCCAGGATGTAGACTATATTCTTCCACTTTCCTTTTTGGGTACAATGAGACTTGAGGGGATGTGATACAATAAAGCTTATGGGCCTCTTTCCACTTTTCCTGATTTTGAATAAAGACAGACTTGTGAACCATCTTTGAACTTGTATTCAAAGGGTAGCTTTTGAGGGTCATAGGGCCTCAAATAAACAACCCAAATGTGTCCTGCAATGCTCATCCTCCCACTTGTCCTGGGTTTCCTAACTTCCTCTAGATTTATATTTCAGAGAAAAATATAATAATGTTTTTTTAGAGAAAATGTAGTCTTGGTCTTTTTGTTATATCAGCCTATCTATGTCCTAACTAACAGAATCTTTTAAAAATGTCCCTTTCAAAAAAATGCATTATTTTCTTTCTAAGTATGTTATTTTCTTTCTATCTGATACACAACTTCTACAGTATTTCTTTCCCTTGACTCTACCTCTCCTATTTTGTTTTTCCTGAAAGACGTTTTTGCAGAAATCTTGGGACTTGGTCTCATTATCTCACCTTCCCTGCCTGAGGCAGAGCTGGAATGTAAATGTGAAGTTGTGTACAGCCTTAGTTCCTTGAGTGTGTAACTATAATGCATTCCAGTTCTGGGAGCACCTCAATAGGAAGACCCTGCTTCTCCAATTGGTGTCAGTCACCCAGGGAAGTACAGACAGAGGAAATGCCTGTAGTAACTAACACTAAGTGAGGCAGAGTACAATATCAAACATCAATCATTTTCCATGCTGATATTCTTGGAGAGTTCAGATAATATTGGGACCCTATGGGTTGAATGGGAGAATTCTAATGTAATTTGTAGGTGGGAAAAATATTGCTTAACAAAATGGTATTTTCTTTAATCTTTAAAAGCTTCAAGTAATTTAATTACATGTTATGCTGAATATAGTGGATGACATACCCCTTATTTCTTATTATCAAATCATAACTACTGAGCAATATCACACACTAGTTTCAAGTATGAAATCTATCATCACTAAACATGTATACAAATATGAAAATATTTTTTCAGTATGAATACACTAAAATTTTTAGGATATGTGATTTTGCATACATATATAACTTTAATAAGACATATATATAAAAGCAATTGCTATAAAAGTGATTAATTATGGATTAACTATTTTATTTGCCATATTAAAATATACTTATTTCTTTTTAAATATGTGAAGCAAAGGTTAGAAATAGATTATTCTGATTGAATCTTTAAATTTAGAACCTGTGACTTAGAGAAGTGTTGATCTAGAACTGTGCTAAAAGGAGCTTGTAAATAATAAATATAAATACCTTCAAATTCTAAGCTAAATAAATTTAGTTGCTGACAGTAATTTAATTCCTCTTAAAATAGAAATTAACTATGGTTTCCTGAAGTTTTTTAAATTTTATTTTCTTTGTATATGTGTATAGATATATTGTCACAGGTATATACTATTATCCCCTTGCCCCAAGTCCCATTACCTGGAGGCCCTCCTCCCTAGGGTTATGGTAATCACCGTGGGATCGTGAAGGCTCCAGTCTGTTTCTGTGTGCTCTGTGGTGCTTACAACCTTTTAACCCCCTCTTCTGCAATATTCCCTGAGCCATGGCAGGCCTGGTGGCAGCCTGACTTAGTGTTAAGTTATTTTTAGTCTCTGGATTTCTGCTTTCATAGGTTTTGATTAATCACCTCGTCTGTCACCATCAACCTGGGCTGGTTGGCAGGCTGGCAGTGTTCATGAGGGTGCTTCCTCTGTAGTTTCTCCTGGCCCCTGCCTGGCAGATGTGGCAGAGGAGGAACATCTCACGGTGGGCAGTTGGCAATCTTCTTATCTTATCGATGGATCCAGGTTCTCCATTTTCTCTGCCATCTGTAAAATAAAACAGATTCTCCAACTGAGCATGAGAACAATTTGGGTTAAAGGAGGTATGCAAAGCTGTTTAGGAGACTTTTTGTGTGGCAGCCCACTCTTTCCTGACCATGGGATTCTGACTTGGTTTCCAGTATCAGACAGGAGTTCCCTCCCACTGAGAGGAGCTCATATCCAATCAGAGGGTCCCCTGTAGAGGCTACATGCAACTATTATACAAATGTGTACTTCTTGTCCACGTGGTTGGTTTTGTTGTCTGGAAGGTCTCCTGCATATGCATGCAGTTGGTGACCATTGTCCTCCTGTAGCTCCAAGAGGACTCTCCAGTTCTACGAGGACTATCTGGGAGGGAGCTGGTTTCCCTTTCAGTTCCAGCATGGTGTTCCAATGTCCTGTAACCCCACTTTCCCAAATTTCAATCATTTTAAAATCACTTTCACAGTGTCTTTCTTATATACCCAATACCTAAAACAATATTTTCTTAATAATTTCATTATATTTAACTTTACTTTTACTTTAATATGTTTGATCTTTTAAAAAATAGTATTATTGTACACTCCTACTAACAGTGAATAAGGGTTCCTTTTTTCATACACTCTTGCCAGCATTTATTATCATTTGAGTTTCTGGTTTTAGCCATTTAGACCAGAGTATAATGGAATCTCAAAGTAGTTTTAGTTTGCATTTCCCTGATGGCTCACAATTTGAACATTTTTTAAAGTATAATTGTCTTTTTATATCTCTTTATTTTTGAACTGTCTAGGTTGTATGATTTTTATTAATTATTCTTTAAGTTCTTTATGTGTTGCACATATTAATCATCTGTCAGATATACATCTTGACTAAGATTTCTACACCAACAATTTTTGTTTTTGAGGTAGGGTCTTGCTGTACTCCAGGCTGACCGAGAATTCACTATGTACTATCAGTCTGGCCTTGAACTCAAAGCAACCTTCCTACCTCAGCTTCCTGAGTATTGGGTTTAAAGGCATGTGTCACCATACCCGCTGGCTAAGATTTCTGTCATTATGTATGTTACCTCTTGACGTGGTTGATGGTTTATTTAGCTGTAAAAAAATCTTTTTAGTTTCATGAGATCCCATTTGTGGATGGTTTCCTTTATTTGCTGGGCAAATTAAAAGTCCTTCCCCATGCCTTATATCTTGCAGTCTTCTCTCATGCAGTTGTTTCACAGTCTCAGGTCTTACATCTCAATCCTTACATCTCAGTCCTTGATCCATTTGGAGTTGATTTTTGTGCAGTGTGAGAGATAAGGGTCTAATTTTATGCTACATGTAGGTATCTAGTTTTCTCAGCACCACTTGTTGAAAATTCTCTTTTATTGAGTGTGTCATTTTGATATCTTTGTCAAAAATCAGGTGGCTAAAATTGCATGGACTTATACTTGAATCCTCTGTTATGCTCCTTTGATCTGTATGTGTGTTGTTGTGCAGGACCATGTTGATGTTATTACTATGGCTCTGTAATATAACCTAAAATCAGGTATGGTGATACTGCCAACAGTATTTCTGCTGAGCATAGTTTTAGCTATCTGGAATCTTTTGTGCTTATTTTTAATATTTCTGTGAACAATGGTACTGAAAATTGTATTGGGGTTGTACTGAATCTATATATGGCTTTTGGTAGGATGGCCATTTTTCCTGAAAATTCTTCCAATACATGACCATTTGAAGATCTTTTTTTTTTTTTATGTCTTCCTCAGGATCTTTCTTCAGTGTTTTAAAATTTTCACTGTAGAATCTTTCACTTCCTTTCTTGGGTTCTGAGATAGTTAAATTTGTGTGGCTGTTATGAACAGGACTGTGTTGTAGTTTGAATAGATGGCTCCCAATATATTCAGTATTTTATTAATTTGTAGATTGGTTCTATAGCCACATGGCTGGAGGAGGTGCCACTGGGTGGATCTTATGGTCCAACCCTAAGGTGTGATGGCTCCTATCTAAAGATACACAAAGTGCCTGGAGTTCCTGAAGTGTGTGTGTTTGTAGTGTGGCTTTTGTGGTTTTGGCATTTGCCTTCTCTCTCTCTCTCTCTCTCTCTCTCTCTCTCTCTTCTCTCTGTTAGGACCTGAGAAAGCAGGCCAGCTTCTTCTGCCATTATGGAACATCCCCTGGGTTTGTAAACTTCAATAAATCCCTTCCTCCATAACTGCACCTGGTTTGAAAGTTCATCTCAGTGAACTGAACCTGTCTACTACAGAAATCATTACCAGGAATGGGTCAGAGTGCTGAGATGAATATTACCATGTGGATTTTAGATTTTTGGAATTTATGTGCTGGAAGAATGGAAAACTCGGCACTTACAACTGAAGATACCTTTTGGAACAATAAGCCAAGTACTACAGACTATTATGATGAGAATTTAAGAATGCTAAGTACAGAAAAAATTAAACATGGAGGCTTAGCTTATAAACTTTCTAAGGAAAAAAAAAAAAAAACACTACAAAAGCTTTGTTGGAACTGGGCTACTGGCTCAAGGGCTGGCTGCCTTCTGCTGCCCAGGGCCATAGAGTTTGATCAAGGTTAAATTTGTAATAGACTGATGTGCATGACTAAAGATATTAGACTGAGAGATTTAAGATTTTTAAGTTGAAAAAACCTCAAACAAGTTAAAATTATAGACACTGAGACTGATTTTAGGTTACTAAAACTGGTATTGTCAAACATTAACAATCCTAAAGAAGATGGTCCCACTGCTTTACATTAAAACAGCAGAGAAGATGCCTAAAAAAGACTATGACAAAAGCACAAACTCATTTTGTTGACCAAAAATAACCTGCTTTTCAAGGTCATGATTTATTTTGTCCTTGAATTCAAATATGGCTATGTGCTACACACCTGTTACTGATTTTAAACACATAAAATATATGTAAAGTGGTCATAAAATAAACATGGTTCCAGGAACCACTGCTGAGATGTCACATATAGACTGGACCTGATGACCCTCATAAGCTAAAAGAGCCACTAAAAGATGGATCATAGTTTACATAGAGACCCAAAGATGTTTTGGATACGCCAAGACTGTACAAGGGCTATCATAAAGGCTGTTGGCTAGGAACAAAAGTTTTCCCTGGCTACTCAGCCCAGTTGGGGGGGTGAAATTAAAAAGTCAAAAATAGTCAGTCACTGGTTATATCTGACTTGAAATATAAAAGTTTGATGTTTGAGCCTGGCATGGTAGCGCACGCCTTCAATCCCAGTACTTGGGAGGCAGAGGTAGGAGGATTGCTGTGAGTTTGATGCCACCCTGAGACTACATAGTTAATTCCAGGTCAGCCTGGATGAGAGTGAGACCCTACCTCAAAAAAACAAAAAAAAAAAAAAAAAGTTTGATGTTTGCTTGATAGTTGTTAAGTTTACATTGTTCCTATCTCACCTTGCTATGCCTTGTAACAGTTAAAAATGTTTACTCTGTGCTGTTACATGTTAAAAATTTATAACTTGTTTAACCTTACAGGACTCACAGCTAATAAACAATCTTAAATCTCAAAAAAGACTGGGACTTTATTTATTTATTTATTTATTTATTAATTTTTAATTTATTTACTTGAGAGCGACAGGCAGACAGAAAGAGGCAGAGAGAGAGAGAGAGACAGAATGGGCGCGCCAGGGTTTCCAGCCACTGCAAACGAACTCCAGATGCATGCGCCCCCTTGTGCATCTGGCTAACGTGGGTCCTAGGGAGTTGAGCCTCGAACCAGGGTCTTTAGGCTTCACAGGCAAATGCTTAACTGCTAAGCCATCTCTCCAGCCCAAGACTGGGACTTTAAAACTATCTTAAGTTGGTAATGACTGTAAAAACCTTTAAAATTAAACTGAATACAATTTATAATGTAAAATATATTGGAGGCCAGAGAATAAATGTGATAGTTTAAATAGATGGCCCCCAGTGTATTCAGTGTTTTATTAGTTTGTAGTTTGACTCTACAGTCACCTGACTAGAAGAAGTGTCATTGGGCAGATCTTAGGGTCCAGTCCTAAAGTGTGCTGGTAGCTTTACAGTTCCAGGGTGAAGATAGACAAAGTGCCTGAAGTGTGTTTGTTTGTGGTGTGGCTTTTGTGTTTTTGGCTTGTGGCTTTTCTTTCTGTCGGCTTAAACCTGTGAAGGCAGGCCAGCTTCTTCTGCCATTATGGAACTTCCTGTGGATCTGTAAGCTTCAATAAATCCCTTCCTGCACAACTGTACATGGTTTGAAAGTTCATCTCAACAACCTAAAGCTGTCTTCTAGAGACTGTTCATGATTTCCTCCTCAGTATATGTGTCATTGGCATACAAGGAGGCTACTGATATGTTAGTTTTCTATCCTGCCAGGTTACAAAGTATTTTGTTACAAAGTGTAATGTAAATTTTCTGGTGGAGTGTTGGTAGGCTTTCATATATAGAATCATGTATTTACAAGTAAGGATATTTTAACTTCTTCATTTCTGATTTGCCTCCCCCCCTTATTTTTTCTCTTGTTTTATTGTTTTAGCTAAAACCTTGAGCACCATATTAAATAGCAGTGGAGGCCATAGTCACCCTTGTCTTCTTCCAGATCTTAGTGGGAATGCTTTGAGTATCTCTTCATGTAGCATGATGTTGGCTATAGATTTGTCATATATAACTTTAATTATGTAGGTTACATCATATAAGTAGGTTCCTTTCAAGTATCTCCAGTGTTTTATCATAAACAGATGTTGGATTTTGTCAAAGGCCATTCTTACATATATTGAGATGATCATGTGGTTTCTGTCCTTGAGTCTACTTATATGATATGTTACATATATTTATTTACATATGTTGAACCATCCATGCCTTTCAGGAATAGAGCTGACTTAATGAAAGTAAATGATCTTTTGATATATTATTAAATTCAGCTTGTAAGTATAAACATGCAGCTGTTACGCAAATCAGTATGAAGTTTTCTCAACAGGATAAAGGTATCTATCATATGACGCAGCTTCTGTCACTCTTGGGCATAAACTCTAAAGACTACACTTTTCAATATAGAAACTTGCTTTTCCATGTTTATTGTGGCGCTATAAGCTATGAAATAGAATCATCATAGATACTCATGAAGTGGTGAATGGATAATGAAGTTTTGCTACATGTACACAATAGAATTTTATTCAGCTGTAAATAAAAATGAGATGATTAAATTTGTATAAAATTGATGAATCTATAAAATTTTACACTAAGTTAAGCTCAGAAAGACAAACACCACATGGTCTCTTTCATATGTGGATCCTAACATTGAATTTCATGATTTATCTGTAAGTTGAAGTAAGAGTCAGTGGAGGCTAGAAAGCTAGAAAGGGGAGGGCTTCAGTGAAGGGAATAGTAGATATGTAAGTCGATGGGTGTTAGCAGTCAGGGGGGCTAGGAAAGAAGAGAGGAAGTGTAGAAAGGTTTAATAAACAAAAAAGGGGGGCATTAGTAAAGATGCCACAGAGAAACCTACTTCTATGTTAGCTAATCAAAAATAAATAATTTAAGGACTGGTGAGATTGCTCAATGGTTAAGGCACCTAAAGAACAGGGTTCATTTCCCCAGTACCCATATAAAGTGAGATGCACAAAGTGGCACATACATCTCGGGTTCATTTGCAATGGCAAGAATCCCTGGTGTGCCCATTCTCTCTCTCTCAAATAAGTAAAAATATTGAAAATACATAAATAAATTACAAGAGAATCTAGGCAGAAGTGCCCTGTAGGACTGGATATGCCACTCTCAGAAACCACAGGTTGTTATAAGAAAACCCTAGAAAGCCAGCAGGCAGAGGTGGGATAGCTCACAGTGAATTGCTGGTAGAGAGACCCCTGAGACACCCAAAACTGTATAGGTCATTTTCAATGCACTGGGTTGCGCACCAGAATTGAATGGTAACTCCCTTCTGTTGAAGACACCACAAGCTTTGGTTGCAGAACATTGAAGAAATAGGCTGGAACTGAGCTAGAAACTTCCTCTGCTGACTAACTGACACAGTGCTGAAAAGTTCTATGCAAGGGGCTAGAGGAGAAAATACCTCAGGAGTCTTTTCCACTTAGGGATCCACCATGAGTCCTGCACAACTCACCAGGAAGACAAGATGTGCCCACGGATGTATTAGTGACACAACTGTTAAGGGAGTAACCAACTGCCCTCTGGTCAGATTTGAAGCTCACTCCACAGGAGGTAACTCATGCCTGGGACTGAAAACCTAGTCGAAAGCCTATGGTTGAAAATCCATAGACCTTCTGTGATGGGGGGGGGGGTTGGTTCTATTTACTACTGTTGTTTTACTAAATGGATATGATGTACCCATAAAATTGATCTCTAAATATTTGTTGTTCATTCTTACCTTCGGATAGAGAAGATTCCTTTTTTTTTTCTTTTCAAATTTATATTAACAACTTCCATGATTATAAAAAATATCTCATGGAAATACCCTCCCTCTCCCCACTTTCCCCTTTGAAACTCCATTCTCCATCATACGTCCTCCCCATCTCAATCAGTCTCTCTTTTATTTTGATGTCATGATCTTTTCCTCCTATTATGAGGGTCTTGTGTAGGTAGTGTCAGGCACTGTGAGGTCATGGATATCCAGGCCATTTTGTGCCTGGAGGAGCACATTGTAAGGAGTCCTACCCTTCCTTTGGCTCTTACATTCTTTCTGCCACCTCTTCTCCAATAGACCCTGAGCCTTGGAAGTTGTGATAGAGATATTGCAGTACTGAGCACTCCTGTCACTTCTTTCCAGCACCATGATGCCTTCTGAGTCATCCCAAGGTCACTGCTATCTGAAAAGAGAAGATTCTCTACAAAAGTGAGAGTAGCATTAATATAAGGGTATGAACATTAAGAGAAGTGCTTACTGGGCAGTTTGATAAGCATAGTATATACATTTAGCCAGACAGCAGCAGATGTTACACCCCGAAGACTCATAACTAAACCTGTTTTAAATTATCAGTATCAGTGATGTATTCCCTCCTATGGAGTGGGGCTCCAGTCCAATTAGAGGGCGGCTGGCCAAATATAAGGCTTGCAGTGTCCACTGTTGAATATCTTCACTGGTGATTTCTCTTTCTCCTACTGAACTGCATGCAGAATGGCTTCTTCCATCTTTCTGTCAGCTGGTCTACATGGAGGAGGTTATCAGCTCAGTTCCAGCAGGATTTCTCAGTGGCCTTGCAGCCCAAGTATGTGGAGTCTTTAGCAATAGGGTGTTACCATCTATTCCTGCTGGAAAACCAAGGGCCTCGGCAATGGCCTATAATGTTTTGGTGGCATCAGGGACCTTCCCGGCCAACAACTCACCGGAAGTTTTCCCATCCCTGGCACTGAAAATTTTCTAGCAACAATCTATGACTCCTGAGTGTTCCATTGTCCAAAAAAGTAGGTTTCCATATGATTTATCTATATCCTTTTAGATTTTGATTAGCCCTCCCTCCACCTTTCCTTTACTCAATCTTTTCCCCTGACCTCACTTTGGGCCTTTTCACCCCCATTAATCTATTCTTCTACTTACATATATACAATACCATCCTATTAAGTACCTCCCTCCCTTCCTGTCTCTTCTCTTTATATATCTTTTCTAGTTTACTGGCCTTTGCTACTGAGTTTTCTTCCTACTCACACAGAAGTCCTATCATCTGAAGCTAGGATCCACATATGAGAGAGAACATGTGATGCTTGGCTTTCTGGGCCTAGGTTACCACACTTAGTATAATCCTTTTCAGATCCATCCATTTTCCTGCAAATTTCATAACTTCATTTTTCTTTACTGCTGAGTAGAACTCCATTGTATAAATGTGCCATATCTTCATTATCCACTCATCAGTTGAGGGACATATAGGCTGGTTCCATTTCCCAGCTATTGTAAATTGAGAAGCAATAAACATGGTTGAGCAAGTATCTCTAAGGTAATCAGATGAGTCCTTAAGATATATGCATAGGAGTGCTATGGCTGGGCCATATGATAGATCTATTTTTAGCTGTCTTAGGAAACTTCACACTGATTTCCACAATGGCTGGACCAGATTGCATTCCCACCAACAGTGTATAAGGGTTCCTCTTTTTCCACATCCTCACCATCATTTATGGTCATTTGTTTTAATGATGGTAGCCAATCTGACAGGAGTGAGACGGAATTTCAATGTCATTTTAATCTGCATTTCCCTGAATACTAGGGATGTAGAACATTTTTTTAGATGCTTTTATGCCATCCATATTTCTTCTTTTAAGAACTCTCTATTTAGTTCCATAGGCCATGTTCTAATTGGCTTGTTTGATTTCTTATTATTTAATTTTTTGAGTTCTTTGTATATCCTAGATATTAATCCTCTATCACATGTATAGCTGGCAAAGCTTTTTTCCCATTCTGCAGGTTGCCTCTTTGCTTTATTCACAGTGTCCTTTGCCGTACAAAATCTTTGTAATTTCATGAGGTCCCAGTGGTTAATCTGTGGTTTTATTGCCTGAGCAATTGGGGTTATATTCAGAAAGTCTTTGCCAAACCAATATGTTGAAGGATTTCCCCTACTTTTTCCTCTAGCAGTTTCAGATCTGATGTTAAGGTCTTTAATCCATTTGGACTTAATTCTTGTGTATGGAGAGAGAGAAGAATCTATTTTCAACCTTCTACAGATACATAATCCAGTTTTCCCAGCACCATTTGCTGAAGAGGCTGTCTTTTCTCCAATGAGTATTTTTGGTATTTTTATTGAATATCAGGTGGCTATAGCTACCCAGACTTACATTTGGGTCCTCTATTCTGTTCTATTGATCTACATGTCTGCTTTTGTGCCAGTACCATCCTATTTTTGTTACTATGGCTCTGTAGTATAGCTTAAAATCAGGTATGGTGATACCACCAGCCTTATTTTTGTTGCTCAGTATTGCTTTAGATATTCGAGATTTTTTGTGATTCCAAATGAATTTTTGGAGTGTTTTTTCTATTTCCATGAAGAATGCCATTCAAATTTTGATGGGAGTTGCATTACTCATGTAGATTGCTTTTAGTAAGATTCCATTTTCACAATATTGATTCTTCCTATCCAGGAACAAGGGATGTTTTTTCCATTTCTTAGCGTCTTCTGCAATTTCTCGCTTGAGTATTTTAAAGTTTTCATTGTAGAAATCCTTCACTTCCTTGGTTAGTTTATTCCAAGGTACTTTATTTTCTTTGATGCAAGTGTGAATGGGAGTGATTCTCTGATTTAATCCTCGGTGTGGTTGTTGTTAGCATATAGGAGGGCTATTTATTTCTGCACATTTATTTTGTATCCTGCTACATGGCTATAGGTATTTATCAGCTCTAACAGTTTGCTGGCAGAGTCTTTAGGGTCCTTTATGTATAGAATCATGCCATCTACAAATAATGATAACTTGATCTCTTCCTTTCCAATTTATATCCCTTTTATGTGTGTCTCTTGTCTTATTGCTATGGCTAAGACTTCCAGTACTATATTAAATGAAACTGGGGACAGGGGACACCCTTGTCTTGTTCCTGATTTTAGTAGAAAAGCTTCCAGTTTTTCCCCATTTAGTAATATGTTGGCTGTCAGCTTGTCATAAATAGCCTTTATTATATTGAAATATGTTCCTTCTATTCCCAATCTCTGTAGGGCTTTTATCATGAAGGGATGTTGGATTTTGTCAAATGCTTTTTCTGCATCTAATGAGATGATCATGTGATTTTTGTCCTTCAGTCCATTTATATGATGTATTACATTTATCAATTTGCTGTGATAAAGCCTAGTTGGTCAGGGTGAATGATCTTTCTGATATATTCTTGTATTCTGTTTGCCAATATTTTGTTGAGAATTTTTGCATCTATGTTCATGAGGGAAATTGGTCTGTAATTTTCTTTTTTTGTTCTATCTTTGCCTGGTTTTGGTATCAGGGTGATGCTGGCTTTGTAGAAGGAGTTTGGTAGTTTTTCTACTTTATAGAAAAGCTTAAGAAGCAATGGTGTTAGTTCTTCGTTGATGGTCTGGTAAAATTCACCAGTGAATCCATCTGGGCCTGGATTTTTTTTTAGTTGGGAAATTTTTGATAACTGCTTGGATCTCCATACTTGTTATAGGTCTATTTAAGTGATTAATCTCATCTTGATTTAATTTAGGTAGGTCATATAAATCAAGGAAATCATCCATTTCTTTCAGATTTTTATACTTAGTGGAGTATATGTTTTTCTAGTATGTCTCTATGATTTTGAGTTTCTCTGGTATCTGTTGTGATGTGGCCTTTTTCATCTCTAATTTTATTAATTTGTGTCTCTTCTCTCTTTCTTTTGGTCAGATTTGCTAAGGGTTTATCAATCTTGTTTATCCTTTCAAAGAACCAACTCTTTGTTTCATTGATTCTTTGGATGGTGTTTTGGGTTTCTATTTCATTAATTTCTTCCCTAATTTTTATTATTTCTTCCCATGTACTGATTTTCAGTTTGCCTTGTTCTTCTTTTTCTAAGGCTTTAAGATGAAGCATTAGGTCATTTACTTGAGACCTTTCTAATTTCTTACTATAGGCACTTAAAGCTATAAATTTACCTCTTAGGACTGCCTTCATTGTGTCCCAAAGGTTTTTGTATGTTGTGTTCTCATTATCATTTGACTCTATGAATTTTTTGATTTCCTTCTTGATTTTTTCATTAACCCATTCATCATTTAGTAGTGTATTGTTTAGTTTCCATGATTTTGTGTATGCTGTATAGCTTTTCTTGCTATTGATTTATAGTTTGATTCCATTGTAGTCAGATAGAATGCAAGGAATTGTTTCTATTTTCCTGCATTTGTTAAGATTTGCTTTGTGTCCTAATATATGGTTTATTTTAGAGAATGTTCCATGTGCTGCTGAAAAGAATGTATATTCTGCAGCATTTGGATGAAATGTCCTGTATATATCTGTTAGGTCCATTTCTTCTATGACCTCATTTAATCCAGATGCCTCTCTGTTTATTTTTTGCTTGGATGACCTGTCAATTGATGACAGTGGGGTGTTGAAGTCCCCCACTACCACCATGTTTGTTGTTATCTGTGACCTTAGTTCTAATAGCATTTGTTTCATGAAGTTGGGAGCCCCCATGTTAGGTGCATATATGTTTAGGATTGTAATTTCCTCCTGTTGGAGTGTGCCTTTAATCAATATAAAGTGACCTTCTTTATCTTTCTTAACTAATGTTGGGCTGTATTCTACCTTGTCAGATATTAGGATAGCAACCCTTGCTTCTTTTCTAGGCCCTTTTGCTTGAAACACCATTTTCCAACCTTTCACCCTAAGACAGTGTCCATCCTTTGTAGAAAGGTGAGTTTCTTGGAGGCAACAAATTGAAGGATCCTGCTTTTTAACCCAGTCTTCAAACCTATGTCTTTTGGTTGGGGCATTGAGGCCATTGATATTAAGAGATATTATTGAAAGGTGTGTTTTTATTTTTGGCATTTTTTTGGTAGTTCTTCTGGTTTTATGTTTGCTCTCTTGTGTTAATTAGTATTTGAGTATTGTTTGTTTTTTCCAGGTTCCTTATATGTGAGCTTTTCTTTCTCTTCAGCATGGAGGATTCTTTCAAGTATTTTCTGTAGAGCTGGTTTTGTCTTCAAATACTCCTTTAGCCTGCTTTTGTCATGGAATGTCCTTATTTCTCCATCTATTTGAATGGATAGCTTTGCAGGATAAAGTAACCTTGGTTGACAGTTATCTTTCAGAACTTGGAATACATCACTCCAAGCCCTTCTGGCTTTTAAAGTTTGTGTTGAGTAATCTGCTGTGATCCTGATGGGCTTGCCTTTGTAAGTAACTTGATTTTACTCTCTAATGGCTTTCAGTGTTTTTTCTTTGGTTTGTGTGTTTGGTAGTTTGATTATAATATGGCGAGAAGAGGACCTTTCCAGGTTTTGTCTGGTTGGTGTTCTAAAGGATTCTCTGTATCTGCATTGGTACCTCTTTCCCAATTTGGGGGAAGTTTTCTTCTATGATTATGTTGAAAATGCCTACTATGCCTTTGGAGTGAAATTCTTCTCCTTTTACTATACCTTGAATTCTTATGTTTGATCTTTTCATAGAGTCCCAAATATCTTTTTTTTTTTTTTTTTTTTTTTTTTTTGGTTTCTCGAGGTAGGGTCTCACTCTAGCCCGGGCTGACCTGGAATTCACTATGGAGTCTCAGGGTGGCCTTGAACTCATGGCAATCCTCCTACCTCTGCCTCCCGAGTGCTGGGATTAAAGGCGTGCGCCACCACGCCCGGCATGTCCCAAATATCTTGAAATTCCCATTCATACTTTCCTATTAATTTGTCTTTCTCTTTCTTGGAGTGTAGTAGATCTGCCACTTGGTCTTCTAGTTTAGATATTCTGTCCTCTCTTTCATCCATTCTACTGGTGAGATTTTCTACAGAGTTTTTTATTTCATTAGCTGTGTTCTTCATTACTGGTAATTCTGACTGTTTTTTTTTTTATCATTTCTATTTCCTTATTTATGTCTTGTATTGACCTCTTTATTTCACTAAATTGGTGTCCTGTGTCTTCTTTGATTCATTTGATTTCCTCTTTCCTTCCTTTGATTTCTTCTCTGACTTCTTTGAACATATTTACAATCATTCTTTTGAAATCTTTCTCAAGCATTTCCTCTAACTCATTCTCACTGGAGGTCATTTCTGATGCATTAATACTTTTTGGTGAATTAATATTGTATTGATTTTTGGTGTTTCTTGTGTTATAATGTATATATTCTTACATGTTGGATTAATTTAATTCTTGGATTTTCTAGTTTGCTGCAGTATTATTAGATGTATCAATCAATATGATGTTATATATCTTCAGGGTAGCAGCTTAAGGTGCTAGGTATGGCTCTCAAGACTCTCAGAGTATCTATAAATGTGACCGTAGGTGTTGGGTTTGCTTGCTATGAGAGTATTCACATAGGCTGAGTGGAACAAAATACAGGCATATTCTATAATTTAACTAAACCATGTACACTTGCAATGAAAAACAGCACAGAGTATTTTGCAAGAGTAGGTATTATGACAGCCAGATCCTCTAACTGTCCCTTAGTGTGTGTGGTACCCCACACCCTTAATCCTGTCAACAAGGAGGTTAAGATTTCTGGTCTGCTGATGGTTCCAAGTCAGCTTGTGACCAAGTGAGACCCTTCCCTAATGAACAACAGAAGAGGAAACTATGCCATTATAAATCAAGAAGCAACAAATAAGCCCAAAGTATAGCTTATCTAAGAATGGCAAATCTGACCATCCATCAGATTTAACATATAATTTATCCTGATATGGAAGGTACAATTAGCATTTCCAGTTCAGGCCTATATACCAGGCTTATTTGGCAGGTACTGACCTGGTATAATCCCAGTTACCTTTTGGGATGATTTTGATCTCAGTTATGCTGCACTCCTGCTTGGGTCCCTCTTTGGTGCACTGTAGGTTCAAGTATGCTGGCTGGGTCACTGGATCACTGCTCTGGTTGCTGGTGCTGGGTGCTGTGATCTCCCTTCCCCTGGTCTCTGGTGCTTGCTGGCACTTGCAGTGGTGGTGGGGGAGTGGAGGCTGTGGATGGTTGCTCTATTTCTCCCACTGGTCCACGTGATCCTCTACCTCGTGATCTACTCCTCCATTGTTCACTGTGGTTCTCCACGTTTCTTGAGTTTGTGAAGAGCTCTGGTGTGAGTGGAAAATCCCTTCACCTGGCTTTTCCTGAGGCTCAAGCCAAGCCTTGCAGATGTGGCCCCGCAGTCCTGGTGCCTCCATTGCTGTAGCTGCTTCTGCCTGCCTATGTGGGCTTTGGATGCTCTGGATCTCTCCTACTTCTCTGCTGCCATTGCTATTGGTAATTTCTTATGCACCTCCCTTTTTAGTAGAAGAGTGTATTTTGTTGTTTTTTTTTTTTTTTTTTTTTTTTTTTTGGCTTTTTCTCCCATAGGCTGCTTTGGTGTGGTTCCTACGCCACCATCTTAACCAAAAGTTGAGAAGATTCTTTTTCACAGATGGTAACTCTTGGAGAAGCTCAAAACTAGTCAAAGTCCAGAGAATAAGTGACTGTTGAGTGCTCTGAGCTAACTGAGACATCTCTATCATACTGTCCAAGCCCAGAGAATATTAGAAAGAGGAAACAAAAAAATATGAGACCTAAATGTTGAGGAAGAGTGCTTTGGCTGTATTCTGGACATGAAATGTCTATTGCAGTTATGATCCCCTCAATAGCTGTTGCTACTTTCTCCAGACCTGTCCAATATTGGACCCATCAACATTTAGATATGAATGATGGAACAAGGACTAAAATGTAAAAAGACATCAAAATAAAGGAGGGACTAGTCAGAAAGAAGTTTCAGAGGAGAGACTACCAGGGTGAGTAGACAACAAAAGGTAATGAGGGGATTATTATCAAAACACATTATGTACGTTTAAAAATTGTGAATTAAAAATAGCATTATGGGGCTGGAGAGATGGCTTAGCAGTTAAGAGCTAACCTGTGAAGCCTAAGACCCTGATTCAAGGCTTGATTCTGCAGTACCCACGCAAGCCAGATGTACAAGGTGACACATGCATCTGGAGTTTGTTAGCAGTGGCTGGAAGCCCTGGTGCACCCATTTTTTCTCTCTCTGCCTCTTTCTCTCTCTGACTGTTGCTCTCAAATAAATAAATTAAAAATAAACAAAATTTAAAAATAGCATTATGGTATTACTTACAAAATATATTTCATTCAGTGATATATTGTATCATTTTTCTTTCTTTTTTTTTTTTTTTTTTTTTTTTGGTTTTTCGAGGTAGGGTTTCACTCTAGCCCAGGCTGGCCTGGAATTCACTATGGAGTCTCAGGGTGGCCTCGAACTCACGGCGATCCTCCTACCTCTGCCTCCCGAGTGCTGGGATTAAAGGTGTGCGCCACCACGCCTGGCTGTATCATTTTTCTTGAGTAGAAAGAATAGACACATCAATGCACATTCAAATTGATAACCAACTTATACCCCACTTTAACAACTGCTATAGCACTTCAGTATATATATAAAAAAAAATCTTCTAGGGCTTGAGAGATGGCTTAGTGGTAATGGTGCTTTCCTGTAAAGCCTAAGAACTCTTGTTCAAATCTTCAGGTCCCACGTAAGCCAGACACAGTGATACAAACACGCAAAGTTGCACATGTGCACAAGGGGCACATGCATCTGGAGTTTGTTCGCAGTCTCTGCAGGCCCTGGAATGCCCATTCTCTCTCTCTTTCTAAAAATTAAAAAAAAAAATCTTCTAGCATTCAGGGAATATGTAATTTTAAAAATGCACTAGACTTAATAATCTCATTGCAGCAAAGTTTTGTCTATGTCCTAACTAGTTAATCAGTTACAAGTGGTGATTATAAGTGTGTCTGCTTCCCATATCATCTGGATAGTAAAGGTCTACAACAATCCAACAAAAGTCAGAATAAACTGCATGTGGAAGTATACCAAAACAGTATGCTGCTGTCAAGAGTGTAGTTCAGCTTCTAAACAAAGTGCTCAGACTTCGCATTACCATGGTTGAAAAGCAAATGGCGAGGCCTGTCAATTAACTGCATCTCTAAAACCTTAATGCTGATCAGTCATTATTATTATTTTGTTATTTATTTATTTGAGAGAGAAAGAAAGAGAGAGAGAAAATGGGTATGCCAGGGCCTTCAGCCACTGCAGATGATCTCCAGATGCATGTGCCCCCGATGTACATCTGGCCTACATGGGCTCTGGGGAATTGAACCTGGCTCCTTATGCCTTGCAGGCAAATGCCTTAACTGCTAAGCCATCTCTCCAGCCCATTAGTCACTGCTTTTAAAAACTTATGCCCAACTTTTCAAGAGTGGTTCAATTGCCCAAAACAGCTTAATAATGTACTTTACAATTATCTTTGATGTAAGAAAGTAATTGTCAGAATTACATGTTTTGAGATTTTTATGGTCATGATAGTGTTTTAGACATATTTGAAATTGACATGGAAGAAAATAGTTTCAAAAATTCAATTATACAGGGCTGGGAAAATTCTTCAGTATGTAAAATGCTTGTCTTCCAAGCATGAGGATCTAAGTTCCAGTTTTCAATACCCACTTGAATACCACAAGTGGCTTCAGGTGCCTGTAATTGCAATACTAGGGAGGCAGACAGGTAGATTCCTGTGGCTTGCTGGCCAGCTAGTTTAGCCTAATTAAGGGAATTTCAGGCCAAGGAGAGACTATGCCATTGTGGTAGTTTTAATGTAAATGGACTTTAGCCTCAAGTATTTTAGATTAAACTTCCTACTTAATCTTCAGCAGGTGGAGCCCTGCTGGAGGAGGTGTGTCACGGAGGACAGATCTCAAGTCCAGCCCTAAGTATATAGAGAGCCAGTGTGATCTCTGGCTGTTTGTTCTGACTCTGCTGCGAATGACTGATGAAATGACCCAGCTTCTTCCACTATGATAATGCTTCTCCTGGAGTCTGTAAGCCTGAAATAAACCCTTTCCTCCAATGAGCTGTTTCTAGTCAGGTGTTTTCCCCAACAACAAGAAGGAAACTGTGACAGCCTTAAAAAAGAGGTATATGTTATCCCCAGAATAACACCTGGGCTTGTCATCTGGTCTCCACATGTACTTACATACACCTGCACATGTGCATTGATACACATGCAGAAAATTCAAATTACTGGGCAATAAATAAAACAACTAACGCAGTTCCATAAAATATACTTCATTTTTGTTGACTGTGATATACTTAGAGAGTGACTTGGACTTGATGGCAAAATACTGAGGATCAGAATTTTCTCTGTCATCCATAGCCATGGACCATGTACCAAAATGTTCCATGTGTTTCAGTCTCATCCAGTTCTTAGAGTCCTGCCCAGATCACATGTGTGCAGTAAACTGAAATACTACCATGCTTTTGATGGTCTAAAGCTGAGTGACACCTTAATACTCCACAGACTTCAGAGGACAGATGTGGGATATATGCCTGTTGCCATGGAGAGCCAGGAAACCTCACCAGAGAAGGAATGAAGATGAAGATATATAGGCTAACATTACTGGAAGAATGGATGAAGACTATATGGTATCGTTTCATCTGCATGACTGGATCTGAGAAATTATGGGAGAGAGATGGTCTGTTAAGGAATCTCAGAAGAGACAATGGCTGAAAGCAGAAGGACACATCCCCTTTCCCTCTTTCCAAGACACCCCCCACTTCCTCATGGCATGCCTCCAAGAGAAGCTCCAAGCTTAGGATAAAACAGTTTGATGTCAAAAATTAAATTTTGGGGGCTGGAGAGATGGCTTAGTGGTTAAGTGCTTGGCTGTGAAGCCTACGGACCCTGGTTCGAGGCTCGATTCTCCAGGACCCACGTTAGCCAGATGCACAAGAGGGTGTACACGTCTGGAGTTCGTCTGCAGTGGTTGGAAGCCCTGGCATGCCCATTCTCTCTCTCTGTCTCTCTCTCTGCCTCCTTCTCTCTCTGTGTCACTCTCAAATAAATAAAAATAAACAAAAACTTTAAAAGAATTAAATTTTTTTCCAGACATTAAAATTTTTCAATCAACAAAAACTACATTTCATTTTCTGAGGATGAATAATCACAAAATCATGGGCCTGGTAAAATATTCTTTTGAGATAATGGACGAAAACCTAAATTGAGTGAAGGTGAAAGCCGTGGTAACAGACAGTTAGCTTGTCACTGCAAGCACAGTCCTTGGGTCATGTTTGCCTCACACACTGGTGTATATCCATGGCATGTGTCTTTCCTGAGTATGGAAATGGTTAGAACTCTACTCTTCCATCTTAACTACTAGTCACAGAACTTCAGTTCTGAGTGGGAAATGGGATGAGGACCACCCTACACATCTTTGCAAATGTAGAAACGTGCCTACTCTCAGCATGAATGGCAGTAGGGTCAGAAGCTGGCATAAGAGTTCTCAAGTCTTTGTTTTCATAATGTTAGGGAAAGCTTTGGTTTTTCAGTTGAGGTTCATGAGGTGAGCAGGTCGTGTTTCCACAGCATGGTGGGGGCAGGGAGTTCACACAAAGAACACTGATTACAGATGAGCAGAATAAGAGACTCATTGCTGACAGAACCCAGGAGCTGACAGAAATGGCCGTGGTTGCACCCTGTTGTAGATGAAAGGAAAAGAAGAGTGAGATTTTCTTTCAGAATGTTCAAATGAATGTTATTAGAATTTGTCTTGTGCATACGTATATGCATAAAGCATGAAAAATTCCAACCTATTTTAATACTATTTAGCTGAAACAAAGGTTTTAAATAAGATACTTTACCAGTAGTAATATCTTCTGTTCATATAAATATGAGGATATTGGATTTGCTTGAGCTGTGAAGCGAATCTTTCTGGGATGCTGGAATGGTACACATGTACTCTATCATGTTGACATGGTTAACAGTGTTAACCTAGCTAGGTATTAAGTTGTCAGACTACCAAAACAAATACTGTTCTTGAATGATTCATGTTTCTGGTTTGTGAATATTAGTGTTCAATAACTGGTTGTACTTCTGATAGTAGCTTTATCATTGACTCTAGAATATTGCCTTAGGAAAAGTAAACATGTCAAATCCATCCTGAATTATTAACTCAGTGTTATTCGTGCCACTACAGCATATTGTACAAAATGAATACTCATTCAACAACATCAGTTTTCTCTATATGAAGTAGTTTGATGATAAGTGAACAGTTACAAATGGCAAGCTTCCAAAGGCCTCTTTTCTTCTTCTAGTATCCAATAGCACCTCTTCCACATTCCCTCTACAATTTTGACGTGGATAATATGTTCTCAAACTTACATCGGACCATTACAAGGAAAAGACACAGATCTGATTTGGAATTTGAATTTTGATTTAAAAAATATATTGTCCTTGCTGCAACTTAACGTCAACTATGGGCAAGTACAAGGAAAAGGACTGCGTTGTGGGAGGGCAAAGGACAAGACGGAAGGAAAGTGAGGCTGAGTCGGCATCTTAAGGAGATAGACAATGTCCTCTCGCCTGCATGCTTTTCTGTCTTTCCTATAATTGTGCCTTTCCTGAAGACAAGAAGTGTATTTACTTGCATTTTTCTAGTGTTCAATACAGACTTCTTATGTGGCACTCTTCCTTCTTCCCTCTCCTCTCTCTCTGGCAAAAAGCTTAGCACTTTTCCTTTGAGACACCAATTTTGTATTTCAATGCTTCAGTGTTTCAGCCCCCTTTTAATCTTTAGTGCAGCAGAAATTACACAAGACTCTGAGCCAGATCTGTCACGTTGAGACTTCAGGTCTAGGTAGGGCTGATCACTCAGGATTACTGTTGTCGTTACTTTACTGTTTCTCAACCTTCCAGTCCAGTCTATCCAAACTTATTTCCTCATCATGCCACAGGTAATGCAAGCAAGTCTCTGTTTTCCAATCTCATTTGGTTCCCATTTCTTGGAATGTCTTTCTTTCCTTTCAATGTGTCTGAATTATATTGTTCTTCAAAGTCTTCATAGGTCCTTGTTTTATAATGTTCTTCCCTACCCTGCCCAGGTCCTTTGATTACAAAGTTTCACACTATGCTTATTCTATAGTTTTTATGCCTGTGCTGTCTGTATCACTCTTACCTTCACAAGCAGTCCATCATTTCCGCCAGCATAGAAATAGTGTTTCTACCTCCTCTCTATAACACAGGATCACTGGGGCTTCTCTTATCTTGAATGGTCAACTTCAACACCTTCAGGGATTTTCCATTTGAAATTATATTAATGGTAGACTGTTGTATGTTATAAAACATGTATATGTACTAGTTACCTATTAGCTAATTTCATTGTCATAAGAACAATTCTTTTGTAAAATCCTGTCATAAACAAAGCATTGTATAATGCAACCATGTTTTAAGTAGACACATTTAAATGTTTTAAATATCCTAGGCTAGAATATAGCTCAGTGGTAATATTTGAATGTAGAAGTCTATCAACTAATAGTCCTAAGACATGTAGGAGGGGACAGTTATTTTTATGTAGTTCAGATGGAACAAGGAGAGCAAAATGTTAAACAACATTGAGAAGTTCCATTCTGAATAAAGTGTCCCCCAGAATTATCGTTAGCAAAGCAAGTGGGTGAAAATGGATCCCAGAGAGCCATGTGCCATAGACATTGATGCATGTGTAAAAATCTTAAATTTATAAGCTTTTCTTAAAAAAAATGATCTGCTTTATTTTATGTTTTGTGAACTGTAATTGCTATTATTTTCTGAATACTGACTGTTAAAATTTTTCATGTAACATAATAATGACTCAATGTTTATTAGAAATACATTAGTCATTTTAGTTACTTTATGCTCTTATCAGACATCTCTTTTCATGAAATGTTTTAACTTATTTTCCAAATAGAAGTTACTGAATTACTAGCTAATGTATTTTCCTCAATGAACAAACATCATTATTTAAAATATAAACCATACCTTTTATCTACATGTTTTCAGTATTTTTTTTTAATCAAAGAATTGTGTTGCTCACAATTTTGATTTTCCCTTCTATGAAGGATCCAGCGAGCTGGGTACTGCCACTTTTGAACAGTTGGTGGCTCCAATGCTTTGCAGCTGTCTTACAAGTGTGGTGGCAAAATGAGATGGTTCTCTTCTTTCAAAACAACACATTTTGAAAACAAAAATAAATAAGAGCAAATATAGTTCATTTTCTCCGAAAGCGAAAGCTTTATCATGCATGGATGCAGAAGAAAAGTTCTTATAGTGTCTTATACTTTAGACTGTAATCCAGCCTCAACACTGACTAAACTGCATTCACACGGGCACTGAAAGGATCTAGAGCATTCCTATCCACTGGAAACATAACGTGAGCCACATTTACAATTAAAACTTCCTTGATCAATATTAAGTTGTTTTTAATAATTTCAACATGTTACAAATGTTGCTGACTGTATCTTTCTCTTGTCTCTTTCCTTCTTCTAATTTTTATAATGTCTCTCATACCCAAGTGCATCTTATGTTGATAGCTTATCTCACTTTGAAATGAGCAGCATTTCAGCTGCTCAGCAGAGGCATGTGGTCACGTATGCTATCCTGGTAAATTCAGCTCTGAAGTAGCAAGGGGCGACCCCCCCTTTTCTGAGTAGAAGAAAGCTAAGAATTACTGATTTAAAATAAATTTTCTAAATAAAATTTTACTGTTTTGGCCCTAATAGTGGAGCCCTATCCCCACAAAGATATCACCCAGGAAATCTGGTTCACAATTTTGATGGCTTCCTCTTAGTACTGTGATATTGGCATTTCTAGGCCTTTGCATTATTAAGTTCTTGGATCTCTCTAGAGCCATTGGTCCTTTAGTATTTTGAACAGACTTTATAATACCCTCATGTTTGGGCTGGAGAGATGGCTTAGCATTTAAGGCACATGCCTGCAAAGCCAAAGGATCCCAGTTCGACTCTCCAGGACCCACGTAAGCCAGATGCGCAAGGGGACACATGCATTTGGAGTTCTTTTGCAGTGGCTGGAGGCCCTGGTGCGCCCATTCTCTCCCTCCCTCCATCCTTCTCTCTCTCTCCCTCTCTGTCTGTCTCTCTGTCTCTCTCACTTTCTGCTTCTTTCTCTCTCTCAAATAAATAAAATATATTTTTTAAAAATCCCCTTGTTTGACTTCTGGTCCTGACTGTCCTGTTCTACATTTCCAGAGTTGAACATGTGTATTCTTTTGGTTGGTGTAAAGTCCACTACACTCTGTGCTTGCATCTGCCTTTGCAGACAGCTGCTCTTACCTGGACTGTGAAGAGTCTCATCTCTGGAATTAGACTAGCTTGTCTGCTTGGGTGCTGGCTCCACCCCTGCTCAGTCCTGAGAACCTGGACCAGGGATGTACCCTTGTGCATATGTGACATGTGAAGGTGTACAAAGTTATAATACCAGCTCAAGGGTTGTAGTGAAGGGGAAAATCATTACGTTAACACTGGATAGCTAAAACACAGCAAACAACATTCTATGCTTGTCTTGGTTCAATGAATAGATTCTATTAACTGAACCAGTGTCCCCTCTTTGCAGCTTAATAATGTTAACAAAATAAAGTGACGTGACAGTAAGCACTTATCTTTTTTTATTTTTGTTACAGAGTGAAGGATTTCATTGAAAAGTGTGTTTTTCTTTTGTTCTTTTTTGTTTTCTTTTGTTTTTTTTTTTAGGCAAGCCCAACAGACTACATTTATTTTATGTGAGAGAGAGAGAGAGAGAGAAAGAAAAAGAGAGAGAATTGACATGCCAGGGCCTCCAACCACTGTAATAGAACTCCAGACATGTGTGCCCCCTAGTGCATATGTGCGACATTGCGTGCTTGCATCACTGTGCATGTGGCTTATGTGGGACCTGGAGTGTTGAACATGAGTCCTTAGGCTTTGCAAGCAAGTGCCTTAATTGCTAAGCCATCTCTCCAGCCCAGAAAGTGGTTTTTTTTTTTTTTTTTTTTTTACGTGTACAGGTAATAACAAAATGTGCTAGGTCACTCTTCCCAAAGTGGAGGGTAAGTGTTTCTAAATATTTTGCAAGGGAAGTATGATGGGAGTACTGAGCCTGGGGTCAAAGGCTCTGACAAGCATTTTGGAAAGTATGATTACACATAAAATGAGTGATTATCTTACTGTGCAGCGCTGTCTGCTCTTTACTATACGACATCTACACTGTTGAATAAAAAAATATAAAAATCAGCTTTTCAGAGTGTAATTTGTTTGTACAGCTTATCTATATCTATATGAACTTATCTGCTGTGCAACTGTGGTGTGCTAGGTGCCACAGTTGTGGTGTTAGGTCAATAGAGAGAAATGAGGCAACTAAATGGTTTGAGCACAGCAAACTAGTTCTCAATCTTGGAGAAGTAAACTTGACTTCTGCTAAGTCACCTGGAAATTGAGTCTATTTCTAAAACTAGTTAAGAATGTTTTTTTTACTTTCCTACTTGTAAGCTCTAGAACATCTGGAAAAGTAAGTCATCTGTATCATCTGCTATTTTCTAATTAAGGAACAATGACCTGGGAATGAAAAAAAAACGAGAACTATAAGTCAGTAACAACTCCAAAAACAACTGCTAAAAAATTTTGTGTAACCAACAATATTTGGGATTTTCAATTGATAAGCATTTACCATGTGTGGCTGTTATATCTACTTCTGGACAGTAAATTATGTACCAAATCAGGAAATGGAATAGGTGCAGAATATCATATAGAATCATGTACAGTAATAATTTGCTGTCTTCATGTTTCAATTCTTCATTCCATTAAAACCTGTTTATAAATGGATTATACATCTACATTCAACACTGTGTAGAATCCTGAGCTATTTTACCTTTTGTTTTGTTGCAGTTAGCTTCACATTGCTACACAAAGCACCTGACCAAAATCAGCTTGTCTTACAGACTCAAAGGGAAACTCCATGATGGCAGGTGAAAATGTGACATGAGCAGAGGCTGAAAATCACCTCCTGCCCAACATCAGGTAGAAAATAGCAAGAGGAGAGTGTGCCAAACACTGGCAAGGGGAAGCTGGCTATAACACTCATGAGCCCATCCCCAACAATATACCGCCTCCAGGAGGATCCACTTCTCAAGTTGCTACCAGCTGGGGCCCAGCACCAAGAACGCATGAATTTATGGGGGGGCGGGTGACACCTGACTCAAACTACCACATTCTTTATCACACATTTTGATCTCTTAGAAGGTCGGTTTCCCAGAACTCTGTGCAGAGTGGATGAGCTATGAGAAACTGAAGATTAGATTAGGCTGAATGCACAAAGAATCATGGGGTGTAAATCCCGGAACATTTGGCAGGGAGAACTGATAGCACAGTAGTCCCTCCTCCTGAAGGGATGTTCCAAGACCTCCGGTGGATGCCTCAAAACACAGACAGGACCCAGTACTATACTTTAATGTCTTTTCCATCTTAACTAAGCACTTAGGCTCTGTGGTGATAACTTTTTTCAGTTTGCCGTGTCAAAAAGACCCAGAATTAAGTGTTTTATTCTTTGAATCTTCATGGATAGGTGTGATCTTACCATAGATATTGGCAACCTCTGTGCACAGTTTTCTTCATTTCCTTATTAAGTTGAAAATTCTCCACTCCCACATAAAGGAAGCAGCTTATGGCTTCTCTTTGGCATGTCCCGCTTTCAGCAATGACACTCCTGCTATGGGGCCACTATGAGGTGAAGTAAGAATGATGTGAGCAGACACACTGACACTGGGGTAGTTAGCACACAACTAAGAGAATGGCAGCGTGGACACACTGGAGCAAAGGATAGAGTGGGCTGCACGGTGTGACATGTCATTATGCTCATCAGCAGGGAGGTTATTTAGCTTAATGGATTTCTGTACTTCTGTAATTTTTCTGTTTAGCATTTTTGGACTATGGTTGATCTCAGGTAAATGAAGCCACAGATAAGGAAGGAGAGCCGTGTATTGACTGAGTGCATACGCATGATGAACGAGAAATGCATGCCAGTGATTTAAAATAATAGAGTGTTGCTATTCCATTTGAAGTGCTGTGGTGAATGAGGAGGCATTTGGCCAGGACAGTTTTCTTTCTCACAATGATGATACTGTAATATCTGAAGAGGAGGAAACTGATGACTTTGGTGTTTGAGCAGCTTTCTGGAGAAAAGGAGCAGGCAGGCAGTTTTAGATTGATGGAGCAGACATAGTGTAAGCGGAAAATTGTTCACACACTGCTGATGACATGACACGGGGGCTTTTTTTTTTTCCTTTATTTCTTGTTATCACAACTCATAGGCCATGAAGCTTTCCACAACAGAACTCCATGGCCAGTGAGGGCAGATCGTTCTCTGAAGCCATTCTAAGTTTATTTGATTCATAGTTTCTGCTTCTAATTAAATCTCATGGTAAGAAAATAAAATCATTTAACTCCCAATTTATGTTTAATAGATGTTTTTACTGTCTGGCCACTGCTACCATTTTATCTTGAGTTTTATGGATTAACCAGAAAAGATAATGAGAGCAAACAAAAAAAATTTTTTTTTAATTTTTTTTGTTCATTTTTATTTATTTATTTGAGAGTGACACACAGAGAGAGGCAGATAGAGAGAGAGAGAGAGAGAGAGAGAGAGAATGGGCACGCCAGGGCTTCCAGCCACTGCAAACGAACTCCAGATGTGTGTGCCCCCTTGTGCATCTGGCTAACGTGGGTCCTGGGGAATCGAGCCTTGAACCGGGGTCCTTAGGCTTCACAGGCAAGTGCTTAACCGCGAAGCCATCTCTCCAGCCCCAAACAAAAATTTTAATTTTTTGTGAAATTTTAAAGTTATTACATGCTTTATTTTGTCCATGGCATTAACTATTATGAGAACCAGAAATATAGACTCAAAGGCTCATATTTTGATAAAAAAATTAACCTGAGTAGCAAGATAATAATCTCTTATTTTTCTTTACTTACTTTCTTTGGGAATGTGTTATATGTGCATGTGTGTGTGTGGTGTGCATGCATGTTTAGGTGTGTGTGTATGTGCATATTGTGAGTGTGCATGTGTTACTCTTAGTTAGAATGGCTACAATTTCTATCACTTGTCATCCATTTGAAACGTTTGGGGGGGGGCAGTGCCTGGGGACATGATTGCATATATACCTGACTAGCCTCAACCTCCCTATGTACGTCAGGATGACCTTGAACTCCCAATCTTATTGCTGGGATTACAGCCATATGACAACATACCTGGTTGATATGGTGCTTGGCAGCAAGTCCAGGGCCTTGTGCAAGCTAGGCAATGATTTTACCAAACGAACTACATCCCCATGCCCTGGATGTTGCTGATTATCAGAGAACACCTAGTAATATCTAAGTTAAATCTACTCCTTTGTGGAAATGCTTTGAGAGTATAAAATGAACTCTTTTTTGTGTTCTGGATTTTTGTCGTGTTTTGTTTTCTGTGGTAGGGTCTCACTCTAGCCCAGGCAGACCTGGAACTTACTCAGTAGCCCACTGAGGTCTCAAACCCACAGCATTCCTTTTATCCCAGCCTCTTGGATGCTGGGATTATAGGCATGCATTAGCATGCGCAGCTAAAATAAGCTTGATTACTTTTTATACAAAGAGTTTGCTCTATAAGAATATGAACTATACTACCCTGTATATGTTACCAGTAGCGAGATAAAAATGCTCTACAAGAGAACAAACATTATATGAAGTTGAGGAGGGGATCATGATGTGCATATAAGACAGACTGAGTTAAGGAATGATTTTAATTTCAGACACAGTTAGGGACTTAGAATATCACTGTGGGTAGAAAAAGTTTAGGCAAAGGCACAAAAATGGGAAAAAGGCAATGAACGATTCAGTTTGGTTTCAATCAAGTGCATATAAAAGGGAAGACAATTCTGATGAGGTGGGTTGGGGCTCATCTCAGGAAGAATTGTAATGGTAGGTCAGGTAATGGGCAATGGTGTGTCAGAGGACAGAATCAGAGCGAGTCTGCAAATCATACAGACCTCTATCTAAGATCTGATTCTGTCACCAACTAGCTTTGTGACCTCAGGCAAGATCTTTAACCCCTCTGATCCTTATTTCTTTCATGTAGGTAATGGTTATTATAATTGTATACATAGAAAGTAATGTGGACCAGATGAAGAAAATGAACATTAAACACCACAGCACTGGAACACTGCAAGTGGCTTGTTAGAAAAAGTTACTGCTGGGCCAGAGAGATGGCTTAGTGGTTAAGGCGCTTGTCTGAAAAGCCAAAGGACCCAGGTTCAATTCCCTAGGATCCACATAAGCACAAGGTTATACATGCATCTAGAATTCATTTGCAGTGGCTAGAGGCCCCTGGTGTGCCCAATTCTCTGTCTGCCTCTTTTTCTCTCCTTCTCTGATATAAATAAATAAATAAATATTTAAAAAAAAGAAAAGGCTATGGCAAATATTCTTATTGCTAATATACTAAAAAGATAACTTTACATTTTAAATTACGTGAAATAATTCTAATTCCTGAAGTTCCCACTTCTATTCTATGGCAGAGCTAGACTTAATTTCTTATTACTAAAATTGTCTATTTTGTTCTGGCTAATTTATATTTGGGTCCTCACTTTGTACACATATAGACAATGAAGACTAAAAAAAAAAAATCAATTATGGGGCTGGAGGGATGGCTTAGCAGTTAAGGAGGTTGCCTGCAAAGCCAAAGGGCCCAGGTTCTATTCCCCAGGACCCACATTAGCCAGATGTGCAAGGGATGCACGTGTCTGGAGTTCGTTTGCAGTGGCTGGAGGCCCTGGTGTGCCCATTCTCTCTGTCTTCCTCTTTCTTAGTGTGAATAATACCTTTGTTTTGAGCAATTAAACCATTTTTGCTTGTTATTTTTCAAGAGACTTTAAAAAGCTTCCCTCTCTGCCCCTCTCACTGTCATTGCCCCCCCCCCCTCCCCGCCACCCTTGTCAGAACTGCACAGTAGCCAGAAAGAGGCCATGCTTTAACTCAGCCTCTCTGTAGAATCTGGAAGATCCGAGAGTCAAGTGATTGGCTCAAGGTAACAGAATACTAAAAATGGAGAGGATCTTGAAATTTTTTTTTTATTGGTAGTGTCTCACTCTAGCCCAGGCTGACCTGGAACTCACTATGTAGTCTCAGGGTAGCCTTGAACTCTCAGTGATCCTCCTACCTCTGCCTCCCAAGTGCGGGGATTAAAGGCGTGCGCCACCAGGCCTGGCGGATTTTGAAATTTAGATTACATCCAGCACAGTTGATTTGTTGATTCCTCATCATGATCTTGCTATTTTCTTTCTTTATGGTAATATGACTAAAAGTTATTTTTCCCCCTACAAGGCTTATCACAGAAAGCACCACAAAGCACTTATGAGGATTTTCTGGTCATGAAATAATAAAATAGCAGGAAAAATATTTTACTTACAGTATTATCCAAATTAGCACATGAATAACTCAGAAATGTCAACAACATTTACTCTGGTCCCTTTGGTGTGTTAATTAGATATTAAAACTTACTATAGTCTCATCTTTGGATGTTCATATTTGCTTTGTTTTGCCACCTGTCTGTCATCTCCCTCATTTCATGTGGGCCAAGTTGCTGGAGGGCAGGGGAATGCTAAGGCCATGAAGACAGGAACAGGGGACATTTGGGGCAGAGGAAACCACAGGCAAGAAAGGCAGATGGGAACTTTATCACATATTTTAATCATCTTATTGACTTATGGCATGCCTTTACATAAGCACTGTCCCATTGACTTAGGCCCCTAAAATTGAATTAAAGCACATTAATTAATTTGGATAGAAAGGCTCATATTTAATAACAATTTATGCAAATTGGCACTCTTAAGATGCTGTGAAATTCCTGAAAATCTCTGTGCGGGGAAGTAAATGTGAGCCCACGTTTTCAGTGCCTTTTTTTTCTTCAGCCAATCTTTTCACATGCTTTTTATCCTCCCCTGACGTTAGAGTTTTCTTCTCAGGACAACATGCAATTTTGTTTATATCATTCATTTTCAGACGGCAAGTATGAATTTGGAAAATACTTGCAACCCTTCAAAAGAAAGTGCTGAAGTACAAATAGCTCGTTAGTATGCTTCTATCCTCCCTTTGTCTACGAAACACTTGGTGTTGCTATTGCATCCCATGCACGTTTTCATGTTGCATCTTCCCATCCAACATTCCTCAAGATTCTTTTGAACTTTTGAAGAATAACTTTGGTGAACTGAATTCCTTTCCATCTTGTTGACAATGTGGTATGTAGATTGCTTTTATAAGGGCGGTGAGTCCGTGAGGGTAAAAGTATGACTCTGATTCTCAAACCTTATAACTTTCAACATCCCCCCCCCGTACAAATGACAGATTATAGGGAGATGTTTATGTTTTGCATTAAATTTTTGCATTTGGATGAGATTACAGTTTGAAATATTAGGGATGTGTGTTGAGCAGTCACACTAGGAAAGTGGCCGGCTTCTGGAGCCTCATGTCTGGTACAGCCACTGCAGCCTTCCTGGGTACTTGGAGCAGGGCAGCCCTATCCCTTTATGGTCCTTATTTGTTTATGTGCTTCTCTGACCTTCTGTATTTTAAATTTTTGAAGGCAGGCACTGCATTTGATTCACCTCTGCACCATTACTTCTCAGCTTGGAATTGAGCCTGGCGTGTAGGTGCATTGATGCTTGCATGAATCAATGAGCTGATTCAAGACATACTGACACATGATAAAGAAATTGGTGGGTTTCGGTCTGAATAAATGGGTTAGGTAATGTTTTGCTCATTTTGACGAAATGCTGGCTATGTTAAAATGTGGGCAAGAGATCCAGAGCCGTTCTATGATTGCTTCTCTAGTTAGTCTCTATGTACCACCTGAGAAGTGAGAGTCAGGAATACTGAGTGCAGGAAATGTGCTTTGCATTCAGAGGTTTGTAATTTAAGACTTCCTTTTTTTTCTTCTGAAAGTAGGATAAGCTAATTAGGGGAAGCCTAGGCAAAGTTTCAAAACATATGTTATTGTATGATCGTAAAAAAGATTTCTTAGCTTGTCATTTGTGTTCATGCTCACTTAGGATAAAGTAGACTGCTAGAATATGTGGATTCTAGACACTTCTGTGCAGACTATTTATGTTTTCCTCTTTATAAAAAAATAGAGATTATTCTATGTTTAATTTCCATGTTAAAATGCAATGAGCCCAGTAATCAATATTTTTATTTGTATAGTGCATGTAATGCTCAAAACATATTTATCAACATGACTGTAATGATTTATATTTGCAACATTGGCATGTCTCAAATTCATTTTTGTTTATTTTTTAAAAAATATTTTATTTATTTGTTTATTTGAGAGAGAGAGAGAGAGAGAGAAAGAGAGGTAAGAGAGAGAGAATGGGCATGCCAGGGCCTCTAGCCACTGAAAATGAACTCCAGACGTGTGAGCCACCTTGTGCATCTGGCTTGTATGGGTACTGGAGAATAGAAACTGGGTCCTTTATTTTTTCAGGCAAGCACTTTAACTGCTAAGCCATCTCTCCAGTCCTCAAATTTGTTTTAAAATTGTACTTTAATGAACATAATGATAAGTTGCTCAGATTGCTAGTCAAATTTGTTGCATTAAGAATAATCCTGTAGGGAGTGGAGAGATTGCTTAGTAGTTAAGGTGTTTGCCTGTGAAGCCTGAGGACCTAGGTTTGATTTTCCCAGTACCTACATAAGCCAGATACACAAGGTGGTACATGTGTCTGGAGTTCGTTTGCAGTGTTTGGAGGCCCTGATTTGCCCATACTCTCTGTCTATCTCTCTTTTATATCTCTCTGCCTATGAATAAATACAATATTTAAAAAATAGAACAATCCAGTAGAGCTTGTTTTGCTGGCACACGTTTTTAACCCCAGCACGTGGGAGGTTGAGGTAGGCAAATCACCATGAGTTTAAGACCATCCTGGGCTATACAGTGAGTTCCAGGTCAGACTGGGCTAGAGTGAGACCCTACTTCAAAAACCCAAACAACACCCAGAACAACATAAAGAACAACCAAGTAATTATTAGGCTAGTATGACAAATGTAACAGTTTAACTGCTCCTGAGGATCAAAGTTCCTGAGGATCAAAATAAGACATGTTATTGCTACATTATCATCAGTCAAACTTGACACTTATGCTCACCTCCAATGAGAAGGCATGTAGGTACCCATTCCCACTGATATTTTCTAAGGACACAGCAGTGTCATAGTTTCCTGGAAACGTTGCTAATCCTTTCAAGGTGCTAGCCCAGTCTTTCTTCCAAGCATTCATTTAACACTCATTTACTGGAGGTATAAATGGACTAGATCCTGCAAGGAACCTAGGGCAGTTTCAGATTTTTCCTAAAGAAACAAGCATAACCATGTGCTAACCTAAATAATGATACATAATTAACCAGCAAGCAGTAGTTGGCACAACTGTGTGGTACAAGAATTTTGAGGGGAAAGAAAAGAAGTTTAGATGTGTGGTTGAAAAAGTCCTCAAAGTCAATAAGAGACATGAATGGAGCTTTGCAAGAGATGGAGAGGAGGAAGTAATTCTAGGCTTAACTAATGCTTAAGAACAGAAATGGGCAAGTTATATTTTAGGAAAGGTAGATGGTGGAAAGTGGATTTATATAAAAATAAAGGCAATTAGCCCATTGTGGTGGCACACACCTTTAGTCCCAGCACTCTGGAAGTAGAGGTAAGAAGACTGCCTTGCGTTTGAGGCCAGCCTGAGACTACAGAGTGAGGTCTATGTCAGCCTGGGCTAGAAAGAAAGAGTCCCTACCTTGAAAAACAAAACCAAAAACAAAAACAAAAAAAAAGGAAATACATTAAATCTAAATGTTGAGCTGCATAATCCTTTTAGGAGGATTGTCCAAAAATTGAATATTATTTTTGGATGAGTCCAAGTAATCTTCATTCTGATAATCTAAGTAAATATGATACAGGCCTTCCCTGAACTGTACTTGAAGAAACACAAGGGAAGGTGCTAGCTGGCTTGCCACCCCAACTGCTGATGGTTTTGCAGTCTGACAACCGGATGCAAAGGGACTGAACTGGGTCCACCCATGATGGAGGATGACTTGAATCAGAGTGTGGGTGATGAGCCCTTTCTAGGAACTTGCACAGTTAACTTGGAATTTAATGGCAAATGCTAGAGAAGTTGTAATGAAAATGATGAATATAAGAAACAGATGGATAAAATGGCAAGTCTTATATATTACATAGAGGCATAAAAGGAGAGGGAGAGTAAAAATCTCTGTGTCAGGATGGGATGCCTTTATCTATGAAAAGAACAGACCTCAGATTCTGCTTTCAAGTTAGCAAATTAATCAGTGGGTGAGAGAGTGTGAACTGGAGTAGGAAGATTGTAAGTCCACTTTGTAAAACAAACAAACAAACAAGCAAACAAACAGAGTTCAAAGCCAGATGTGATGGTTCACTCCTGTAATTCCAGAACTCCAAAGGCTGAGAGGCAGGAAGATTGGTAAGTTCCCAATTGAGGATACACAGGGAGAGACTGTCATACACAAAAAGACTTAAGATGATGACAAGTTAGCAAAATTCAAAGGACAGAGGGTGGGCAGAAGGTATCTCTGAGGGGAATGTGTGTGAGTGTTTAGTGCAGGCGCCACAGATAAAGAAATGCAAAAGGGGTCATAAACCTTCAGTAGTCATTTCCTCCTGTTGCCATGACCAGGTTTCCTCTCATAGTGTAAGTGCTCCAAAGTCTGAAATAAAGGTACCAGCAGGGTTGGTTCCTTCTGTGGAGGATTGTTCTCTCCTCACAAGGTGTGGATCAAGAAGAGAATTCAAAAGTGGTCAGAGGCACGGATTTCTCCTTGTAGCACCAGAGCATGAACTGCTTGTCTCTTTTCAAATGCAAATATAAAGAACTAGACTGAATACTAATGTATAATGACATTTGCAAAGTACCGTCACTTCTAGGCATAGTTGGCAAGGCTGGTGCATGGACCTTATTTATAAATAGCAAAGATTAAACATGATAAAAGGGGTTTTTATACAGGACAATTAAAGATCAATTACAGCAACGGGATACAGCAGTGAAAGACCGTGGAAGGACTTCCTTTCCTTAATCAGAGATACTTATCAATTATGAGGCTTAATCATTAGTGGAGTGTCTACATCTTGCATTTAAAAAGCTGATGATAATTACTCTCCAGACCTTCCTCATTATGCTTGGAGAGGAGTGACTCTTTTTCCGTGACTTTTAGCTCATGACCTTGAAACAGCGTAGACCTAAACCTGCATAAAATTGAGATGCACTGCTCAATTTTTTAATCTGTCACTCAAAAAATGTATTTTATAGATGCATATATGCTAAACAATGTGAAAGAAACCAATTATGATTTTTTTAAAACTTTTGAACAGTTACTGATTTGAGGAAGAAAGTTGTCGCTCTGACTATACTTAAGATGTCACTAATATGACACGGATTCATGACAGGTTTTGTTTTTTCAATGGGGAAGAGTGATGTCTATTTATTGAGTGAACATATGAACTAGGAGTTGTACAAACCTCATTACATGTATTATGCCAGTTACTCTTATCAACAAAACCGGAACGTGGATGGTGTATTCCTCCCTCCTTGCAAGCAGTACACACATTCTCGCAGTTACTCCTCTCAACAGCACCGAACACGGACATTGTACTCCTCCCTCATTGCAGGCAGCGATGAAGTAGCCCCTGAGTTTTCTTCACAGCTTGGCCAAAATGATGCACATGAATCATCAACCTGGAGAATATTTTATATCTAGTTTTAACATTAATTTTACCTGGAAACATTGTTAATTGAGCCATCATAACACCCGATACTTTGGGAAAACAATCAAGAGAGTCTTTAACTCTTGATTCAATAACTAATTTATAGTGATATTAAGGCATAGGAACATCTATCTTATATTTGTTGTTATAAAAATAAATGAGACGTGAAGTTGACATCAGAGATGAAAATACTAGATGATGCAATGATCCATAATTGAAGTGAATGAGACGTGAAACCTGGTTTTGAAGGTGTTCATTGATACCAGCCCATTGGATGGTGATTTGTTTTTTATGTTGAAAATAGTAGAAAATTCTAAGCATTAAATTAAAATTAGAAACTGGACTACTTCCAGAGAAATAAAGAATTCTGATAGCAAACATGCTATCATGTGGGAACTTAATCCAGTCACTAAAAGCCTCCCCTTGATTGAGGCAAATGTATAAAGTTCAGCTGATTTCAGCAACCTTGTTGCCTAAGACATAAATCTTTGCAGCTCCTTACTTTGCCCATTAAATGATAAGAATCCAACAAGCTTAAAATCTCAAATATTTTAGCTCAATTTCTGGAAGACAACTAATTTCAATGTTTTTAAGAAAAAAAGGTTTTGTAGATCATGTAGGAAACAGCCAAGTGTATTTGTTAACACAATTATTTTATGTGAAAATATTAGCATGATTAATGAAAGAATTTGATAAAAGTAGTTGATGCGTCATGGTTCAAAAATTTATATTTGAAAGTTAAATAAATTCATAATGTATCCATTTTATTATAGCGATTACAATTTACACACATACATATATACACACATATATAATGGAAGTTAGAGGGACTCTTTTCCACACTTCTTAGATTATAGTCTAAGGCTATTTGAAGATACATATTTTAGGGTCATTGATGAACATTGATAATTGGAAGATATTGATTTCTGAACTGGAAATATGGATGAACAGTCTATATATATATTTAGGAAGCATTTTCTGGAGAAGGCATTTGTTAATCCACATTTCCTATTGACTGTCATGTTACTTTCCACTTGGTTTTGAGGATTTCATGGAACATTTTATAGGCTGTGAAGTCTTTCCCTTAGAGAGACTTTTTTTTTTTAAATCACACATCTGCTTACATTTCTCCTGCATTAGTTCCTTAACATGGTTTCTCATTGCTATTAGGATCTCCTTCAGTTTTTCCTTTTTTTTAGTATTTTTTAAAAACTTTTATTGATTTATTTAAGGGAGATTGAGAGAGAGAGAGAGAGACAGACAGAGAGAGAGAGACAGAGAGAGAGGGAGAGAATGGGCATGCCAGAGCATCCAGCCACTGCAAATGAACTCCATATGTATATACCACATTATGCATCTGGCTTATGTGGGAAATTGAACCAGGGTCCTTTGGCTTTGCAGGCAAGCACCTTAACTGCTAAGCCATTTCTCCAGCCCTAGGGAGACTTCAAAAGTTATTTATTCATTTTCAAGCAGAGAGAGAGAGAGAGAGAATGAGAATGGGAAGGCCAGGATCGCCAGCTGCTTCAAATGAACTCCAGATACATGTGCCTCTCTGAGCATCTTGCTTTACGTGGGTACTGGGCAATCTGAATGGGGTACATAGGTGTTGCTGTCAAGTGCTCTAACTGGTGAGCCATTTTTCCAGCCTCAATTATTTTTTTCTCTGATGTAGGGTCTTGCTGTAGCTCAGGATGACCTGGTACACTATGTTGTCTCTGGCTAGCCTGGAAATCACAGCAGTCCTACTGCTCTTACCTCTACCTCCCCAGTGCTGGGATTAAAGGCATGTGCTATCGCCCGGTTTAGGCCGACCTCACTGCCACTGGTACTTGACTTTAGTACAGAGTGCCTCCATGTTCTGATTGTTTCTTGGCAGAAATTCATTATAAAGGTCAGCTGGGGCTGACCTCCTAGGTGTACTGCCTTTTATTAGTGTAGATAAAGGGGCAGTGTCTTTTGGAAAGAGACAGAAGGTAGGGTAAGACAAAAGTCAGGCAGGTTTTTGTAGCTAGATGAAAAGTGTTTGTATTAAGGATTTGTTTTTCTGACCACCTCCTATTGACTCCACTGCGGAAGGAGGATCCTCTTCCTTACATATTATGGGATGAGGCATACCACACTGGGCAGAAGGAGCACAGTCGTTTATTAGTCACATGTACCACTCTCCAGTCCAGAAGGGCACCCTGGAGTGAAGACAGACCATAGAGGCTAGGGAGGGTTTGACTTAAAGAAGGGGTGGCACTTGGTACCCACCGGAGAGTGAGGTTGGGATGCTGTTTGATACTTACTCTGATTTGGAGGTGAACTCAGTAGACTGAAGACAGGATGGGATGGAGCTGTTCTAGATGATAAGGGAGGCAATCGAGAGGTGTTGGATGTGGGAGGGGAGCTTCCGGACAGAGAACTCAGGCTTCCAGGACCTTGTAAGGGAAGTATGTAGAACATTGGTTCTTACAGGACTTATGGTTCAAAACAAGCAGTATCTTGACTATTGATAAGACAGCAAGGCACTCTGGGCCATGTCTGGGGACACTGGAGGCCTCTGGGACATTATAAAGAGAGGGACACCAGCAAGCACAAAGGTTTTTGCTCATAGTTGCTGGGTTGAGTTCAAGGGGTCCTAAGCCACTAGCCTGGTTCATCAGGGCCAGGAAAATTCAGTTGCTAGGGAATGCACAGCTGCCCTACGAGCTTGAATTCTGGCCCCGTTCACCTGCGGCTTCCAGAAGGTTACTTTAATCACTTTGTACTTCTGCTTCATTAGTAGTAAAATAGCAACTGTCATGGCATGGTTGAAATGTGACAAGAGATAATACCTGTAAGTACTTAATCAATATTAGCTGTTATTATTTACTGGGTATAGAAGTTACTCAAGCCAGGTTCTGGGCTGGGGGTTGAGCTAACCAGTAGTCATTCTTGGTCTTAAGCAGTAGTCAGGGCAAAGACTCTGCAATGTCATTAAGAACACACACACACACTACGAGGATGATTCTTTACTTCTTTTTTATAAGACCCTGTGTTGACAAACTCTAAACTGTTACTTAGATGTATTAGGGAAGCTTTGCATTTAGAAGATTATTAAAGTGTATTTTAAATGATAATCCTTTAACGATTTTCTTGTCTTCAGGGTATTGATATTTTGAAAGCTGGGCACAGAGCCTATTACACAAAAGACATTCAATAAGTGCTGATTGAATAGCTTTCAAAAATGAGACATTATAACTATGAAATTATGGAAATCCTTTCCTTGCTTCATTTTTAATATTTACGCGTAAATTGAATAAGAGATTAGTTATGGTACACTGTGTACAGGTCGCTCTGTGAATGTTCATAGAAACGGCACTGGGATATTGTATTCTGGTTGGAAGAAGAGAACTTGTCTTGTGGTTTCTAGCATAGTAAGCAAATCAGTTATGTATTTGGATGGTATAGGAATACTGAGAAGAAAGCAGCTCTCCCAAGCCATTCATTGGCATATCCACTATGGTGGAAGGAAGGCAAAATATGTATTAGCAAAATGTATTTGTTGTTAGTGAACCTAGGCACCTTATACAGACTAAGTGCATTTATTTTCTTATTAGAACATATTGGAGAGAGAGAAAAAGGAGAGGGAGAGAATGGGTGTTCCAGGGTCTGCAGCCATAGCAAACAAACTCTAGACACATGTGCTGTGCATCTGGCTTTATGTGGGTACTGGGGAATTGAACCTCAGTCCTGTTGCAGGCAGGCACCTTAACTACTAAGCCATCTCTCCAGCCCTGGAAACTACTCTATTTCTACATATGACTTCCCACCTGTTTTGTTGGAATAAATTATAAAATCCAGGAGCTGAGAACTTGCATGCTGGTCTCTGTAAGTCCTGCCATATCTAGCAGAATGTTTGTTTTTATATCATATATGTTCACTTAGTTCTTGTTAGTTGAATCCATGTTTTATGAGAAATTGTTAGAGATTACAGCTGAAGGAATCTGATTAGTTTATCTAAGGCTCCCAATAATGCTAACAGTCTATAATGATCAACTCTAAAAAAGGAGAGCTATCTGAGTAGAAATAAGGAAGCTCTGGGAAAAATCATGGGAATTTATTGACCTTCAATTAACATAGAAGGGAATCTAGCAGAATAACATTAGACAACTATGCACATTACAACTAAAACTTTTGATGAGATGGTGAATAGTCTTGTGTGTTACAGGAAACATCCCAGTAGGTGTTTGGGTGTAACATGGAATGGCCAAGGAGCACATGTCCTGGTTTTCAGCGCCTCACTTTGGTTCCTGGTTCCACCCCCCCGCCCCGCAAGTCATTTTATACCTTTGCCTATGTCTCCTTACGTGTAAAGCAATGGTAAAAGTAGTGACATTCTAGGGCTGTTAGAAACAGTGTGTGCATGAGGACCCATAGCGTCCTTAGAATAGCATCTGACACGTAGGCAGTATGCATGTGCTCATAGCTGTTCTTGTTTCTTCTCGTGGATAGAGTTGACCACCAAGAAGTCTTTCCATATTGGGGGTCAGAACAGAAGAGATTCATGGAGAATTATTGTTTTGTACTTGGATACCCTTGGAAAGCTTTGCTTGCAAGCTTAAAACTTAAAGCAACTAATGTTTTCCATTCTCATTTATAAAGAGGGCATCTAAGAAAAAAAAGGTAGTATTCGGGGAAGGGATATCAAAGGCCAAGGGGGCAGTATTTCACTGCAAGGCAGTGTCTGAGCCTTAGCAAGTGATCTCTCCTATTGAAAGTTCCACTTTTAACACCAGTGGTCATTACAAAAGCCCTATGACATTTAACTAAGTCTGAAAATTATTCATAACTGAGTCTTGGCGAGGGTTCAGATCTGAGATGAAGTTCTTTTAAATGGACTAAGGTCTTTAGAGGTCCCCCTATCCTAACACTTTGTTTGTTTATTTATTTGAGAGCGACAGAGAGAAGGAGGGAGGGAGGGAGAGAGAGAGAGAGAGAGAGAGAGAGAGAGAGAGAGAGAGAGAGAGAGAATGGGCGTGCCAGAGCTTCCAGCTTCTGTAAACGAACTCCAGATGCGTGCGCCCCCTTGTGCATCTGGCTAACGTGGGCCCTGGGGAATTGAGCCTCGAACCGGGGTCCTTAGGCTTCACAGGCAAGCGCTTAACCGCTAAGCCCTATCCTATCACTTTTAAATAGCTTTGTTCTGCCATATGGTTAGTCTCTTCAAGTAGCTGAGATGAAGGAACACACTTGTTACTCACACGGACTAGCTGCCTACTCAGTCACTTGCCCAGAATGTGCTCTACTGGTATATGGTTGCTAATACATTTTTTTTTTTTTTTGCAAACTGTAAATTGACAAATTGTCATCAAATGCCTTCATTTTTGCTATCTTCCTGGGGGAGAAACTCCTTGCAGCACTTTAGGCTTGGTTGCTGTGGTCGTGTGATTCGGGTGTCTCCCATAAACTTACATGTGCTGAATGCTAGGTCCCTAACCGGTGCCAATTTGGGGATTGGATCCTCCTGCAGGCTTATACTGTTGCGGGTGGTCTTATGGGTCTTATAGCCAGTTGCCCCTTGCCAGTGTTTGGCACACTCTCCTGTTGCTGTTGTCCATCTGATGTTGCCCAGGAGGTGATGTCCACCCTCTGCTCATGCCATTGTTTTTGGTGCCCTTGAGTCTGTAAGTGAAAATAAACCCTTTTCTCCCACAAGCTGCTCTTGGCCAGGCGATTTCTGCCAGCAAAGGGAAGCTGACTGGAGCAATTGCTCTCTGAGAGATGATTTAAAGAATTCTTCATGTAACAAACCTCAGCCAGGCCCCGTTAGTACCGGGCGCTGAAGTAGCTATGGTGCTTAAGGGAGGTAAGGGAAGAAAAAGGACTTCACCAAGGTACATAAGGATGGCGTCACATTCCAGCAAGACTGTGACTCCTAAATTTTTTCAGAAAACCAGTTAACGGCACTGAAAACAAAATGTTTCAAAGCAGTACCATAAAGTTAAACAATGATTTCTCACGCATGTTGCTTTGAAACCTATGTGCTATTAGGCCTCTCAAAAACTAGCTTTTGCCTCCTGCATTGTGTCCAGGTCCGCTCATGCCATTCGCATCGCCAGTCTAACCGGAGCCTCTTCACAGTTTTCCGGAATGGCCTAGGAGGGCGAAGTGCGGGTTGCCTTTTATTTATTTGGTCCTGTGCTGCGGTGGCTGGGGTCCTGGAGCCTCTTCTGGTGCAGCTGCCCAGGCTCCAGAGCATCTCAGCGGGTGCAGAGCCAGTCCTGGCGCGCGCGGGGCGTGGCCTGGCCGCGGGGCGGGGCGTGGGCGTGGCCTCGGCGGAGCGCGGCGAGCGGCCGGACCCAGGTTAGCCGAGCCCGGGGCGGCTGCGGCGGCGGATGCTGGCTGGCGGTGCGCGCGCGCGGCTCCGCAGCTTTTCCTACCAGCGCCTCTGCGAGCTGGGACGCGGGGCCAGAGGCAGAGCTCGGCCTCGGGGCCGGTCCGACGGAGAGCCCGGAGCTCGCAGGTGGAGCCGGCGTCCCGCAGCGCCCGCCCTGGACTAGCGGCTCAGCGAAGCCTCGGCCGGCCGCGCATCGCATCTCCTTCCCCAGCCAGCGGCGGCGGCGGCGCGGCGCGCGCGGGAGACCGTGGGGTCCTCCGGGCCAGGGGGGACGCGGACACCGAGCATGGACGCGCGGACCTGGCGCCTGGGCTTGCGGGGGCTCCTGCTCCTGGCTCTCCTGGGGTCGAGCCGAAGCGAGGGCGTGGAGACCTGCGAAGAAGTTCGCAAACTTTTCCAGTGGCGGCTCGGGGGAGCCGGCAAGGGGCTGCCGGAGTCGCCGCGGGCAGGTAAGAGCGGCCGGCCGGGGCGGGCAGGGGCCCTCGGAGAGCCTCCACGCGCTCCCCTCAGCTGGCGGTGCGTGGGAAGAGGACCTCTCGGGCCGCTCGGGGTGGATCCCCGGGAGACCTCGGGGGGATGCTGGGGTGAACCCGCGGGCGCAGCGGGACACGCTCGGGGACACCCGCGCGGCGCCCGAGGCTCCTGCAGCTAGGGGCTGTTGCCGCCCGTCCGCGCTCGCCTAGTCTGCAGGATTCCCGGGGAGGAGCCTGGAAGGCAGAGGACCGAGGGGAATCTGCCCCCACGAGAGGGAATTTCATACCAGGGTTAATGGTGTTCTCACGCACTGGAAGGAGTTGGGTCGGTTGTCCAAGTTTGACAATATAAGCACCGTTGGCCCGAGAGGCAGCAGGTCTTGTCTGCAATTCGTACGCTCAGACGTGACCTTTAGCTGCCCCTTCGTGACCTGGCACTGAGCCTTGCCCCCGGAACCCGAAGTGAACTGCCCACTCTGTCTCCCAGAACCTTAGAGACCTAACCCAGAGGCGTTGGGTCAACAGGCGGTCAAACTGTGCGTTTTGGGGAGCCACGGACCACGGAGGAGGGAAACACTCCCAGGGGCAGCGTGCAGCTAGCGAGGTGGGGGCAGATCGAGCTTCACTGGGGCGTCTTTCGTCTGCGCTCCCGTCACCTGCTCCCATCCCCACCGCGCAGTGGGTCTTCTCTGCTGATGGGGGATTCTGTACTCCTCCGACCTGACAGACAGGGTCCCAGGGGTCCCTCGCTGTCGCAGGTGTCACGAGCCAAGTCCAGACCGGGCTGCACCTCCCTAGCCGGTGCTGAAAACGGCACCGGGCGCTCGGAACGCGGTGAGGTAGTGGAGTGAACAAAGAAAGTGATTCAGTCTAAAAACCTGCCCTCTGCCCAGGAGTTTCCAGGGTGAGGAGACTAGTCTTTAGCCCGACCCCACTGGAAGCACCCTTGCGATTGCTTTTTCTGTTCGTGAGAGTCAACTCGTATCTTCCTTCTCAGGAAGAACGTCTGGGTGTCTGGGAACATGGGACCCATCTGTTTGAATACCTGCTCAGTACTACCAGAGGGTCTTTCTACTTGAAACAACCTAGTGAATATTCTCATTTTAGGTAAATTCTTGCCTCCTTAAATATCCCCTTATAGATACATATTTTCTTACTGAAATGCATGATTTCATGAAGAAATAAATCGCTGCTGGTGTTGCTCGCGCGCGCGCCTGTGTGTGTGTGTGTGTGTGTGTGTGTGTGTGTGTGTGTGTGTGGAGGGCATTGAGCTGTGAAATTCTCACACAAATGATCAGATTTTGCCACCTAAATGCCATGGTTTTGGCTGACGGATTCAATGTGTCTTGACAGTCCCCCTTGTAAGGCCTTGATTTGAATCCCTTCCGGTATTAGTGTTCCTGGTGCCCGCTGAACACCACACGCACGATGGCTGGAGGCTGTTGCATTTTATTTCTAGAGCCTTGTATGTGTCTTCTGCTCCGAAGAGGAACTTTCCAGAATGTTAATCACTGAGATGGCCTCTTACCAGGACTGAAGGGAATAGTGAGCCGTGCTCCACAGAGCAGGGTAGGGTTGTCATTACTGGTGTTTGGTACACTCAGTACAGAGTGCCAGGAGGGGCAAGCAACTTCCCTGGTAAGCCACCTGGCCTGGTGTTCCACTGCTACTTCCTTTCTTGATGTGTGGCTTGATGTGGCTTGAAAGGAGGTCAAATCCACTCCCACTGTAGGGGTCAGGCCAATTAGAGTCTGAGGCATCACTGGTGCTGATGAAATCACTGCTGAATTGTTTTTGAAAAAATGTTTATTTATCCGAGAGGGGGGAGAGGGAGGGAGGCAGGGAGGATGGGCACGCCGGGGTCTCTAGCCACTGGCAAATGAACTCCAGACTCATGTGCCACCTTGTGCATCTGGCTTATGTGGGTGCCAGGGAGTTGAACCTGGGTCCCTAGGCTTCGCAGGCAAGCACCTTAACCGTGAAGCTCTCTCTCCAGCTCTGCTTCATTCTTTTGATGTGTTCGTTAAAAAAAATGTCATGTGAAATTATGCTGATTTTGACTTACCCAATTAAAGGCCCTTTATATATGGATTTGATATAATTCTGAATTTTTCTTGTGTCTCTATTGTTGACCACTCATTTATTTGAATAATTCAATAAAATATTAAACTGTTTGGTTTAACCTTGGTTCCTTTCTTTTTCTTGCACTAAAAATTTCCCATTCCCAAATTGTGTGTCACATATGGTATATATTCCATAAACTTATTTTCTTTATTTTGGCATTTATATATAATCTGATACATAATATGATCAATTGTAGTAGGGGGTTATCTTGTTTTTCTACAATCACCTCTATCTCAAGTACATAGAGAATATATATATATATATATATTCATTTCCACACAAGGATGCAAATACTGTCATTCTTGTTAATAAATATATTTGGCATACAGCCTTCCATCGGCTCAAACATGTATGTTTAATTTAATATTTGTTTTTCTGGGATGTATATTTTAGTGAATTTTTTTTTTTTTTTTGCATTTCTTGCCCAGAGTACAGTGGAGTCTGGCTAAATACTACTTTCATAACATAAGTGGATAGAATAACTTTTTACAGCTTCTTCTACATTTGTGATTTTTACATGTTCAGAAAAATGTTACCCAATTGGAAATGATTATATTGGCGAGAAGAGCCATTTCAGCTGCTTCTCCGATTCTCCTCACCTTTCTTCTCTGAGTGCTCACATTCTCTTAAGCCTATTGAGCTCCTAAGGATGCTTGGATGAGAAATGCCAGAAAGGAAAGAAGGCACAAATGTGATGAGAATTACAGATTTCTCAGGTTCCGATGTTACTACTTAGTAGCCAAGGTGCCCTTTGCTCTTGTTTATTTTATTCAGGAAAGAACTGTGAGTGGGGGGGGGGGCACTTTTTAAAGTTCCTTCTATTTTCACTTAGTGGGGAGGGGCAATAATGCTCTCCCATTGAAAATCCTATTCACACAATGTTTTGCTCACACGTATATTGTTTCTCCTTTTATAGGGCAATTCAGAGATGTATTCAAAACACGGCTATCAGACAGTTTGTATGTGACTAGTGTTTAGTAGGTGTTTATGGATAGAGAACTTTGTATCTAGCATAATCTCTGTATCAAAATTTGTGAAAGGTTACTGTCAGTGAACTTGTCATGACTACTGCAAAATACACTCGAGGCCATGAACTGGTAGAGAAGAGGTTTATTTCAGCTTCTGGTTTGGAGTGACTTCATGGATTCGGGCTCTTGGCAGGCAGCTGACTGTGGTGAGAGAGTGGGTAGCTCAGGAGACTCTGTGAGCCAGGAAGAGAGCATGGTTCATCAGCCTCCTTTGAAGACACTCAGTGACTTAAGGCTCTCTCCCAAAGCTTTATCTCCCAATAGTGTCACTCTGGAGGCCAGGCTTTTAGTACAGGGGCCTTCTGTGGGACACTCAACCTCTAAGCTACAACAACCTCTCTTGTTTAAGAGATTTTGGCTAGATATAGAAAAATAGTAAATTTTACACAACAAAATGAAAATTTAATACTATAAAACACTTTAAATAAAACTCCATATACTGTTATGGCTTTCACTGTGATCATATCTCATACTGGCCAGTTTGTCTCATTCTTTCAGTGAAGGGAAACAATGTACCTGGTGACTCTGGTTTTGAAATTATAGACATCTGGGTTCCCTCCCCTCCTCTGCTCTCCTCTTCCCTTCTCTGCCCTCCCCTCCCCTTTCCTGCCCTCCTCTCGCTTTCCTGTCTTCCCCTCCCCTCCCCCTCCTTCCCTTCCTTTTATTTTATTTATTTATTCTTTTTTTGGTTTTTCAAGGTAGGATCTCACTCTGGTCCAGACTGACCTGGAATTAACTCTGTAGTCTCAGGGTGGCCTTGAACTCATGGCGATTCTCCTACCTCTGCCTCCCCAGTGCTGGGATTAAAGGCGTGCACCACCATGCCTGGCTTTTCCCTTCCTTTTAAATTTTTTTTTTTAAATTTATTTTTGAGACCGCAGTAGGGGCAGAGAGAAAAAATGGGCACGAGAGCCTCTAGGCACTACAAACAAACTCCATATTCATGTACCACCTTGCACATCTGGATTATGTAGGACCTGGACAATTGAACCTAAATCCTTAAGGCTTTACAGGCAAGCACCTTAACTGCTAAGCCATTTCTCCATACCCGTTGTTTTCTTTTGTTAATATTTTCAAGGAGAGAGGAGAAGAGTGGAGAGAGAATATGAATGAGAAGGCTTTGCCAGGGCTTCTAGCCTTTGTAAACAAACTCCAGATGCATGTACCACTTTGTGCATCTGGCTTTATGTGGATACTGGGGAATCAAACCCAGGTCATTAGGCTTTGCAGGCAAGCGCCTTAACTACTGAGCCATCTCTCCAGGCCCATTAAAAATTTATTTATTTATTTATTTGAGATAGGGAGAGAAGGAGAGAGAGGGGGCAGGGAGGGAGAGAGAGAGGGGGAGAATAAGAATGGGTGTTCCAGGACCTCCAGCCACTGCAAACGAGCTCAAGACACATGTGCCACCTTATGCATCTGGCTTACATGGGTCCCAGGGAATTGAACCTGCATCCTCTGGCTTTGCAGGCAAGAGCCTTAACCACTAAACCATCTTTCCATCCCTTTTAATTTTTTAAAAATATTTATTTTCAAGCAGAGAGAGAGAGAGAGAGAAGAGAGACAGAGAAAATGGATGGGTCAGGGCCTCCAGCCTCTGCTTAGCCATGTGTCTAGCCCTCCAGCCCCATTTTTTGGAAACAAGGTCTTACATAGTTCATGCTGGCTTCTAGCTCACCTTGAACTACTAATATTCCTGCATTTACTTAAGGGTTGGGATTCATATGGAACCCAGGGCTTCGTACATGCTCGGCGAGCACTCTGCTAACTGAGCTACATACCCAGTCCCAGGCTCTGTGTTTGAAAAGTCAGAACTGTTACTTAAAGTTCTGTGTCTGGTGTTAATAAATTTCTGTACTTGAACCTATATTTATTCTTTATCTGTGAAATGGGAATATTCTGGAAAAGTGATTGCAGATATGAAGCAAAACAATATATATAAGAGACACATCCAGGCACATATGAAGTACTCTAAAAGTGTTGTTTACTGTCAATATATTTTTAATTTTTTAAATATTTTAAAGTATTTATTTGAGAGAGATAAAGAGGAAGATTTTTTTTTTTTAATTTTGGAGAGAGAGAATTGGTGCGCCAGGGCATCAGACATTGCAGTTGAACTCCAGACACGTGTGTGACTTTGCACTCACCTCAGCTTTGTGTGTTCAAAGGCAAACAAGCGCCTTAACCTTTAAGCTATCTCTCCAGCCTGAGACAGATTCTACACACACACACACACACACACACACACACACACACACACACACACACGGGGGGGGGGGGCAGATAATGGCCACTCTAGGATCTGTTGCCACTGCAAACAAACTCCAGACACATACACCACCTTGTGTATTTGGCTTATGTGGGTACTAGGGAATTGGACCTAGGTCCTTTTACTTCACAGGCAAGAGCCTTAACCACTAAGCAATCTCTCCAGCCCTTTTAATTTTTTTAAAAAATTATTTATGTGCAAGCAGAGAGGGAGATAGAAGAGAGACAGAGAAAATGGGCAGTGCAGGTCCCCCAGCCTCTGAAAATGAACTCCAGACACACGCATCACTTTATGGACCTCGCTTTACATGGGTACTGGGAGATCAAACCCACGTTGTTAAGCTTTAAAGGCAAGTTCTGAGCCATCTATTTATCTCTCTATATATTTTATTTGTAAGTAGGGAGGGAGGAAGGAAATGAGGGAGTGTGTCAGGGCCTCCTGCACTGCAAACAAATTCCAGAAGCACTTTGTGCAACTGGCTTTATGTAGGTACTGGAGAATTAAACCCAGGCTTTCAAACTGTAGCAGACAGCTTCAGATTCGCTGAGATGAACTTCCAGACCAGGCACAGTTATGGAGGAAGGGATTTATTGAAGCTTACAGATCCAGGGGAAGTTCCATAATGGCAGAAAAAGCTGGCCTGCCTTCACAGGACCAAACAGAGAGAGAGAAGTACAAGCCTGAAAGCCAAAACCACAGCAGCACAGCACACTTCAGGAACTCCAGCTAGGCACACTTTGCATATCTTTAGATTGAAATCTGAAACCCACCACCACACCTTAAGATCCACACAATGGCATTGCCTCCAGCCAGGTGGCTAAAGATGCAAACTACAAACAAATAAACGACTGAAATATATTGGGGGCCATCTATTCTAGTCAAACCACCGCATTCCACCCCTGGCCCCCAATAGATTTATAACCATCACACATTGTAAATTGTACTCAGTTCAATTCCAAAGGTCCCCACAGTCTTGACCAATTTAAGATATTACGACCTGTAAAATCAAACAAGTTAAACATTTCTAAAATATAAAGGTACAGAGTAAACATTTTCAACTGGTATAAGGCATAGCAATGAGAGACTAAAACAATGCAAACTCAACCACCATCAAACAAACATCAAACTTCTGCAGTTCAAGTCCAATACAACCAGAGACTGACAGTCTCCAGACTTTCCAATTCTGCCCCTCCAGCTGGGCATAGTAGCTGGGGAACACTTCCATCCCATTCCAACAATGCGCTCTATGGTAGCCCTTGCACAGTCCTGGTATATACAAAACATCTTCAGGTCTTCATGCAAACCACGGTCCATCTTCCAAAGGCTCTTTCAGCCTATCAGGGCTCTGCTTCATGCTGCATCTCAGCAGCAGCTCCTGGAATCATGTGCAATTCATGACCACTCCTCACATTTTCGAAAGGCTCTTTCAGCCTATCAGGGCATCAAGCCCTACCTCATGCCGCATCTCAGCGGCAGCTCCTGGAAGCATGTGCAACTCACGACCACTCCTTGCATTTTTCATGCTTCTGAAACCAATACCAGGTGTGAAGGACACAGCCATATTCTTAATTCACAGATGAAATAAATCATAACCTTGAAAAGCAGGTTCCTTCTCCAGTCAACTCTTTCCAAAAGAGTTTGCATTTCTATGATAGTCCTTCCTCAGGCATCCTTTCCATTGTTTGAATGTAAAGCAGTTGGACCATCTTCCTTAAGATTGCTAATGTGTTTGACAATAGCAGGTTCAGTAACCTAAAACCAGTCTCTGTGCCTGTAATTTTAACTTGCTTGAGATTTTCCAGCTTAAAATCTTAAATCTCTCAGTCCAATATCTTCAGCCAAGCACATCAGTCCATTACAAATTTAACCTTGATCAATCTCTCTGGGCCTGGGCAGCAGGACGCAGCCAGCCCTTATGCCAGTAGCCCAGTTCCAACAAAGTCCTCTGCAGTCTTTCCTTCCCCTTAGGAAGCTCATAAGCCAAGCCTCGAAGTTCAATGCTGTCTGCACTTAGCATTCTCAGACTCTCATCAGAATAGTCCATAAAACTTGGCTTACCACTCCAGAAGACATCTTCAGTTGCAAGCACCAAGTCCATGCCTATTCCTCCAAAACAAAGATTCCAAAAGATCAACATGCACATGGCCAGGTACATCTCACCCCACTCCTTGGTACCAAGTTCTGTAGCAGACAGCTTCAGATTCGCTGAGATGAACTTCCAGACCAGGCACAGTTATGGAGGAAGGGATTTATTGAAGCTTACAGATCCAGGGGAAGTTCCATAATGGCAGAAAAAGCTGGCCTGCTTCACAGGACCAAACAGAGAGAGAGAAGTACAAGCCTGAAAGCCAAAACCACAGCAGCACAGCACACACTTCAGGAACTCCAGCTAGGCACACTTTGCATATCTTTAGATTGAAATCTGAAACCCACCACCACACTTTAAGATCCACACAATGGCACTGCCTCCAGCCAGGTGGCTAAAGATGCAAACTACAAACAAATAAACGACTGAAATATATTGGGGGCCATCTATTCTATTCAAACCACCACACAAACTTTGCAAGCAAATGTCTTTAACCATTGAAACATCTCCACAGCCCCTTTAATATCTAGGATCTTACTATACTTGATTTTGCTTGTGTGTGTGTGTGTGTGTGTGTGTGTGTGTGTGTGTATAGGGGTGAGGGTGTAACATGTTCGTGTGTGTGGGCTCTGGGGTGTGTGTGAGTGTGTTTGGAGGACAACTTTGGGTGTTTACCCTGAGAACCCTGTCAGTTTTATTTTGAGACACGATCTCTCAATAGCCTGTAGATATTATACTGGCTACCTATTGAGTCCAGGGATCCTCAGCTGGGATTACAGGTGTGCACTAAGGATATAACTCAGGTACTTAGGCTTGTCACCTCCCTCCCCAGTCCTAGCTTTACTTGATTTTTCAGTTTTTTTTTCCAATATTTCTCAATATTTTATTTGTTCTCCTTGTGAACTAATGAAAGTCTGCATAGGAAAGCAGTCTGTGTTTCTGTGAGCTGCAGCCCCTACTGCCTCCATCTCCAGCCTCTAGTGTACCTCCACGGCTCCACCTACTCCACCTGCATCTCTCTGCCACTTTCAGCTCTCCCCCCCTTTCACCTCTTCGCTTCACTTCCTCCTCCCCGGCCTTAACTTCCTCTTGAACCTCCTCTTTCACATCTGCCTGCACTTCTACTCCACTGTAGCACAGTGATGGCTATCAAATTACCAAAGCCAAAATTTGGATCAGTGGTCTTCATTGGGATGGGATGTTATTATTAATAATATTAATTATTTTATTATTATTAAACAGTTGTATAAATGAGTAGGTGCAGTTTGAGGAACTTAAGAATAGTATGTTATATTTGCTCGTTTGTCCAGCCAGTTAAGGCTTTCTGGAACATAGATTGCTGTGGTCCCCTAATATGTGTGTATAAAATGCTTTTCATATAGTCCTTATATTTCTATAAGAATGTCTTCTAAATCTGTATCTTCTGTTTTATCATTAACTGATAAGATAGAGGGCAGTATTCTTAACTGGCCTCTCCTAAGTAAATATGGCTAATAAATAAGTGGTCTTTTGTTGTAATCACCATTTTGTTAAAATGTACTCATGTTGAGATAGATTCTCTCTCTACTCCACTAAATAACAGTAGCAATTTGTTTCAATGAAGGATACTCATTTTCTCTAGCTGTATTAAAAAAAAGACCTTCAGATACAAGAAAAAATAGTACTAACCAGGCTCAATATTCTTCTACTTCTCATAATTAGTGAATTTCAAATGTCACTAATTACACTGCAAAAACTATCATAAGATGATTATTTATTCTTCAATGAATCATTGTAAACAGTTCAGCTTTTTAAAAAATTTATATATTTTAGAGCGACAGACAGACAGAAAGAGGCAGATATAAAGAATGGTGCGCCAGGGCCTCCAGCTACTACAAATGAACTCCAGATGCGTGTGCCCCCTTGTGCATCTGGCTAACATGGGTCCTGGGGAGTCGAGCCTTGAACTGGGGTCCTCAGGCTTCAAAGGCAAGCGCTTAACCATTAAGCCATCTCTCCAGCCCCAGTTCAGCTTTTTAACAGCTGTATCAGGTCCTCATAGCCATACCATGTGAGCAGGACATATTTTAAATATTTTATTTATTTATTTGGGAGAAGGAAAGAGAAAGAGAGAGATAGATAGATATATATAGAGAGAGACAGAGAGGGAGAGGGAGAGGGAGAGAAGGGGCATGCCAGAGCTTCCAGCCACTGCAAATGAACTCCAGATGCATGTGCCACTTTGTGTATCTAGTTAACATGGGCACTGGGGAATCGAACAGAGGTCCTTTGGCTTTGCAGGCAAGCACTTTAACTGCTAAGCTATCTCCAGCCTGAGCAGGACATATTTTATAGAAAGAAAATGAGCTTTAGTATTTCCATGGTTTTATAAAAGAATGTGCATTTTGTTGAAATTTTAAAGTACTGGAAAATACAAAGAAAGTCAAACTATGTTACTGTTTGGAAATAACCACCTCAAAATTTTTACTGTCAGGATTCTGTGAAACCCATAGTATGCTTTTACAAGCACATTGCATTATTTTATCTTGCTCTATAACGTGTTTTTTTTGCCAGATATGGGCACAGTAGTATTTCTCACTCTCATGCCATCATACCTTTTCTTAAGTATATTTTTGGTGGCCATAAAGTAGTCCATTGAAACACCATAGCGTAACTTAAATTCTCCCTTGATGTTAGAAATGGAGGTTTTATAGATCCACTACAATAAAACCATATGTTAAAGACATAAGAGGCAAATATATCCAACTTTTGCTCCACTCACAGCTTTGCATGCGATTTACATTTATTATTCTACACTAACTTTTTTTTTTTTTTTTAGCTTCAGCATCTTTGGCATTTTGGGTTGAGCAGCTCTTCTTTGGGAACACTGTTGTGTACATTATAGGGTGTTAGAGGCATCTCTGCCCTCCACCCACTAGAAGGCAGTAGCAGTTCCAACACCTTCCATTAAGTTGTGATAACTAATACTGTGTCTACACATTACCATCGTATTCAAGTTGAAGACCAAGGCCTGCGTCCTCTTCTGGCCTGGTGCCTTGTAGATGATGCAACCGGTACTGACTTGTGCCTCATTCAGTGTAGACTGTCTGGATGTCTAGAACAGGGGATGGAACGAAATGCAAGTTAAATACACACACCGCTTAGTAAAGCTACAAGAAGCATTTGTTTATTGGCTTGTTTGTTTTTGAGAAGGTTCTCATGTAACCTGGGCTGGCCTCTTAACTCTCTTTGTAGCTGAGGATGACCCTGAACTTTTCATTCTCCTGTCTCCACCTCCTGAGTGCTGGGATTGTAGGTGTGGACCACTTTATATGAGCTTTTTATAAGACCTAGGCAAGTACACCTACCACAGTGCTACACCCCCAGCCCTTGGTACATCTTTCTAACCTCCCTGGTTTTTAAGTTGAGGTCTAGAAGTAAGTCCATGAATACTGAACACTAAAGATTCTGCTATCTATATGCAATATTTCTTGTTAATGTTTTATATAGTGTTAAAAACATGGATTCAGAATGGGTTCTTTCTTTCTCTCTCTCTCTCTCTCTCTGTACGTGTGTGTGTGTGTGTGTGTGTGTGTGTCTCTCTCTCTCTCTCTCTTTTCTTTCATAGCAGGTTGGGGCCATAAGACTAAAGCCTAGCAGAGCCTAACTGAAAATTTTACACATCCAGTTGGTTTAAGTGTAGCTCACATAAGCACATTTTTAGCCATTTAGAGTCTGCTGCTTTGCATAGCCCAGGAAACTTTCCCTAACATCTGCAAGCCATAGATTTTTAAAAAGCCCTGGGGCTGTAAAAGATTCCCAGCCATTTCAGTCTCTGGAAGCTCTATGGGACCCAGAGCTTTTCTTTCCGGCTGCTATCCTTGGGACACAGGAGAGCCAACACTTTACAATTTAAATTTAAAGTTTTTTTAATCTATTTTTATCTATCATTTTTGAAATGGAGCAAGTGTATCATCAGACAAAAGTCTGCAAGAGTTTTTCTTCCAATGTCCTGCAGGGATAGGTAAAGTATTTAGCAGTTAAAGGATTCATTTGCATAGCTGTTATCATCCTGTGGCTAGTGGCCCAGTCTGACTTAGAGCTTTATTGACCTATTGTTGAGAAAATGGAAAAACACAGTGTGGGTCAGATAGATGTATTGGGCATTTCACTCCGTACTAGAAGGTTTGTATTTTATTTGGATGTATTTCTTCCAAAAGGGTATATTTTTCATGAAGAAATTAATAGTAATAAATTATGAAACCATTCTTCACTTCCTTCCGTGTCAATTCCACGTTGAGAGTAGCATACAGGTACCATTACCTCTCTGTAAATTAACTCCTGAGCTGAAAAGATCATTGTTAAAGTATACTGACTTCAAGTTCAGACTCCATGCAGACCAAGTAGAGTGAAGGCTGACCGTGGATAAGCAAGCTGTAATTTTGTAACCGTTGACTAATATCTTCCCCTGAACTAACCCAGACTTGCCTCAGGTGATCAGCATTCTACTCTTGGCTCTTCTAAGTTATCGTTTCAGATTTACATCTGAGTAGGATCATGCGGTATTTGTCCGTTAGTCACAGGTCTGTTTCACTCCACATAATGTGCTCCACATTCATCCATATTGTTGAACATGACAGGATTTTCCTTGTAAGGTGGAGCCACATTCCATTGTGCATCATGTTCTCCATCTGTTTATTGGCTGATGATATACATTTATTTAGTCTTCAATATCTGTTTTCAGTGAAATATTAGGAAAATATCTGTCAGCATGAAGTGTGCTTCATTATTAGTTTAGGATATCTTAGAAATGGCATGAAGAGGTTTTACCTAAATACAGTTACTTAAGACTATGTTACTGAAACAAACGTGTATATTTTCATATGGTGAAGTTCTTCACTTACAAATGTTTCAAGAATGCCCATAATTTAAAAGCTATTAGATTTGTCTCATTACGTGATGAAACATTTTGCTTATTAGGGTAATGGGTTTGAATTACTATTTCCTTCTGTTTTACAGTGAAATTTGTTTTAGTTTTATGATTTCATGTAGACAATATGATTCATCTTTGTATCTATCTTTTGAGAACTCATATTCTTCTGCTTTTTTTTTCATTTTGGGAGAGAATAAGATCTGAAGAGGGTGTTAAGGGAAAAGTCACACCAACAGTGTGCCTTTATTGATCAAAGAAAATGAATGAGAGAAAAAAAGTTATTCCTGGATATTCTTGTTCATTGGATATATATTCTTTAAGAGAAAAACTGTCAATATTAAATTACCTCTTCAGATTTCTTTGAATTTGAATTACTTATTCAGTAAGGTCACACCAAGTTACATTTGGTTCATTTTCTTCTGATCATTCAGATGTCTGTGTTTAATGAGCTGAAACTGAAGTAGGTCAATAAAACGAAGAGATTAACCGTCTGCGCTCACCAGGCTTGGAACACATTTTACTCTGGGTTAAAAAAGGCATCTTTTAAAAAAAGAGCTTTGACTAACTTTAAAGGTAAAGGAAATAGGAATAACATGCTAAGACTCAAACAGCAGAAAAATCAATGAATTCTTCAAGGTGCTATTTATCAGGTGAAGTTATTTAGATCTGTGCCTGTATTAGTAAAAACCTTCAGTTTATAGAAGCAAAACAGTTTTCCTTTTACATTGATAAGTTTAGGAGTGCAAAATAGCATCGGGGTATGAAGTATTTTGCATTTAATTCATTTACAATTTTAGGAAATAGTATGCTTTCATCTATAAACACTGAGATAGAAGACTGTTACAGATTGTCCATTCAGAGGAATGTTCAAGATTTGAGATTTGCATAACTTTTGGTATACCAATTCCAATTTACAAGAAAGTATAAGGATTGCAACAACTATATACATATATACATACATATATATAATTTTATAGACTAAATTTGCAGATAATTTAAGTATATTAATATCAATTAAATGACAAATTACAGGCAATTTTGCAAACATCAAACCAAGTGAGTTAAAGCCACCAAAGTTATATAAACCAAACTGATGACTTAATATGGTTGAAAGGAAAAAAAATCAAGTTATGACTTTATTCAAGAAAATAGGTGGGATTGGGAGACTTGCTTGTAAAGCCTAATGGCCTGAGTTTGAGTCCCCACTATGCATGTAAAGCACAAACTGGCACATGCATCTGGTAGGAGACGCTGGCATGCCCATTCTCATTCTCTCTCTCTCTCTTTCTCATAAATAAATTAAAAAAATCTTTAAAAAAGTGGATGAGACTACTTGCATGTTTTGTTATGTTTGAATAACCACCAAACACTGTACATACAATGCTATCAATAGTAGAAAATAGTGGGCTGGAGCGATGGCTTAGCAGTTAAGCACTTGCCTGTGAAGCCTAAGGACCCCTGTTCGAGCCTTGATTCCCCAGGACCCATGTAAATCAGATGCACAAGGTGGAGCATGCATCTGGAGTTCATTTGCAGTGGCTGGAGGCCCTGGCATGCCCATTCTCTATTTGCCTGCCTCTTTCTCTCTGTCTGTTGCTCTCAAATAAATAACTAAATAATAGAAAAAATTAAAAAAAATATTAGAAAATATTGAGAAATAGAACTTGAAGGAAAAAAAAATCACTTCAAAATAAAGCTACTGGGCTGGAGAGATTGCTCAGTGGTTAAAGTACTTGTCTGTAAAGCTTAACAACTAGAGTTGGATTCTCCAGTATCCCTGTAAAGCTAGATGCTGAAAGTGGTGCATACATGTGGAGTGCTTTGTACTGGCTGAAGGCCCTGGCACACTCATTTTCTCTGTCTCTCTTCTGTCTCCCTCTGTAAAACAAAACAAAACAAAATACTGTACTTCAGAAACTTTTATTCTTTTGAATTCCTGCAAATGATATTTTCTGATAGTAAGGCATGTTCAAACCTATTCAGTGATAAGTTTATATGTGTTTATGATTCACACCTAGGAGCCTTGAGATGAAGCCTTTGCAGTTCCACCCTCTAAGGGCTTCTGTGAGTAATTAGGTCTTTCAGAGTCCAAATTCCATGGAGAAATAAATATACACAACCTTATTTCTCTTTTTACTAACAGTTTTGACTTTGGTGTAGCTCATCAGCCCCTTCGTGAGCTAACCCATTTTTCAGCTTGACATGATCTCTGTCTCCAAATTTGGAGAGTTGCTGTTTGATGCTGCGCTACCATGAGTAAAATTATTACTCACATTTTGTCCCTGGAAATGAACTGCTCTAGACTAATTTCAGAATGAAGGATCATTTCTGAAGTTGTCTCTGAATCAGAGCTCCTCATTTTGGCCATATCTTTAAGGGTGTATCTTTTTGAGAAAAGGAACATCACTTCTGTCTTGGGATATTATGTTAGACTCTGGGGCTCATTTGCAGTTTTGTCCTCATTGGAAGTCATTTTCCATAGAGCAATGTTAAGCAATGATAAGCCTAAGACGACAGATCCTGCAAACTAGTTCACACTTTCATATTCAAGTGACAGAAGCCAACTTAAACTTTCTTGAAATAGGAACACTTCAGAAGTGTATTTAGATACCTCAACGGACAGTGAAGACAAATGAATATAGACTGCAGAAATGTGACAGGATTACAATGCTTCCAACTCTTACTCTATGTGGATTAGATTTCTATTTTTTTCCTGCTATAGAGTGGCCTTCTTCACAGAAAATATGACCATGAACCTTCTATCGGAAGGGAGAACTAATCCAAATTCTTTTTGTTGTAAGCTAAAATAACATTCAGGAAGGGAGTCATCTATGAGATTAGATTGGTACGTAAATAAGAGGAAGTCCTAAGAAAACCGTGTGTCATCTATGCAAATGTAGAGGTATTCGATGGACATCTGAAAATATCTTTCATATACTTAATTTCCTTCGTATTGCATTTAGATTTGTCAGTAGTATAATCTCCCCCCCCCAGTTTTTCTTCTGTGGTTCATATATTCCTTCCAATTTCACCTCACTGTTGTGAGAGATTAGCCACCAGGGACCCTGAGTGTGTCTGCATGTTTTCGCTGGATATGCCAGTAATTCAAGGCCTTCACTTTGTTTTACATGGGTTATTTCCCAGTGTTGTGTCTGCCTCAAGAAAAGGAATAGTGTCTTCTCAGGACAGCAAGATTGCTGAGGCTTGCTGCAAAAACTGGTGACATCAGTATGTTCATTGCTCCCCCCAAATGACCTGTGCAGTCATTTATCAATAACTACCGGGAACGTGTTGACCTGCTCCGCCAGGCTTTCCCTGCTGTGATGGAGCTGCGCCCGTGGGAGCTGTAAGATGGAATAAATTCTCTTCTTCCCTATGTTGCTTCTGGTCAGGCATTTTGTCTCAGAACGAGAAGGTAACCAATGGAAAGAGGTTTTTCAAAATTTCTTTTGACTGTTTCTCCAAGACTAAGAAATCATTTCTTCCTCTGTGTTCTGAGAAAAATTAGTGCATCTTTCAGGATATTTTTTTTTTATCACATTAAGATTTCAGTGTCCTCATCTAAGGCATGGAGAGAAAAAAATACATTTTATTATCCTTGTTATCCTTAATAACTATCACAATGTCTTAGAGAACAGGTGCTTAATCAATATTTGATGAATTCATTTGACATATTAATCAAAATGAAGAGCAGGAAATTACTCTGCAATTTAGCACAGGTGGAAGACTCAGCACTGCCTGAAAGTTTCCATGAGAAGGGGGTGAGCAGGGCTCACTTTTCCTATCGTGCTGCCTGTCATCCTATGATATACAAATGTCAACTTATTCCTTAAGATGTCATTTGTAAGAGCTGTGGTGAAGATGACCTCAAGAGGCAGCAGCAGGATTCAGGCTGTCCTGGCATATTTTGTTTCTATTAGCTGCTTATTAATGTTGGAAGAAATGCTGTGTACTATACATGCTGCTTTTTTAAAAAAATTATTTATTTGCAAGCGCTGATGGAGGGAAGGAGTGAAGAAGGAAGGGTGAGAGAGAGAGAGAGGAAGGGAGGGAGGGAGAGAGGGAGGAGAAAGAGAGAGAGAGAGAGAGAGAGAGAGAGAGAGAGATGAATGAATGAATATGAGATGGACATGCCAGAGCCTTTTGCCACTGCAAATGAATTCCAAATGCATACACCACTTTGTGTATCTAGTCTAGCTTTACATGGATACTGGGGAATTGAACCTGAATCACCAGGCTTTGCCAGGAAGCACCTTTGACTACTGAGTCATCTCTCCAGCCCCTTCTACATGCTTCTTAATGAGTATTACAATTTATTTATTTGACAGAACTAATTTACACAGGGAATAGAGTTTTCTGCCATACCTTATCTTTTGCCATTCTCTTGAAATTTTTAAAAAATATTTTATTTTTATTAATTTATTAGAGACAGAGAGGAAGAGGGAGGGGAGGGAGGAGAGAGAGAGATAGGGATAGATAGATAGATAGATAGATAGATAGATAGATAGATAGAGAGAATGAATGAATGGGTACACCAGGGCCTTTAGCCACTGCAAATTAACTCCAGATGCATGCACCACCATGGGCCTCTGGCTGACATGGGACCTGGAGAATTGAACCAGAGTCCTTAGACTTGACAGGCAAATGCCTTAACTGCTAAGCCATCTCTCCAGCCAAGAACTTTTTTTTTTTTTTAATACTGTTGAAGTGCTTGCCTCACCAATGTGAGGATCTGAGTTGATCCCAAGAGTCCTCACAGTGGTAGTTTATGGCTATAACTTCAGTGCATGATGGAACTGTGCCCTCTGGAACTGCAAGCTGATATAAACTCTTTCCTTCCCTAAGTTCTTTTTGGTCAGGTATTTTGTCCTAATTGTGTAATTACACTGTTAAATTGTCATGCGGCATTTAAACTTGTTAAGAGCAGACTCTGGGGGTGGGTTAGTCTTTCCCAGATCCAAACACGTTTATCTCAGTCTCCTCTGAGATCCTTTGTCCTGGACCTTAGGCAGGCAGAAAGGAAATCAACGAACAGCTCAGGGGTTAAAAAACACTGGGTCTTTGCTGTCCAGTGCCTTCCCTGAACCTTAAGACTTGAGCTGCAGTCACCGTTGTGTATCCATGGCATACACGTGCTTGTGGTGAGAACTGCTGACTGGATGCCTCACCCAAGGAGAAGATGGCTTGCCCAGCGCCCATGATGAGAGCTCAGCTGACAGCTTCAATGACGCTTCCTCAGCCATTGCTGCTGGATACCATAAGCGCCTGATTTGATGTTCTGTTATTCACCCACTTTTTGCTACCCTTGGTTGGGACTCCGGCCCTTCGTGCTGGGTGTTGTGAATGCCTCACTTGATGTTCTGCTCCTTAACTGCTACTTGTCATTTGTTCTTTCATTTTTTAGCAGCCGACTTCAGTCCTTTCTGCTGGATGTTACTAAGTGCCCAGCTTGGCATTCCGCTGCTTGCTTGCTACGTGCCGTTGTTACTTTACTTTTATTTGTGTATATTTAATAAACTCACTCATCTGAAATCTGAAGTAAGGCTAATGTAGATCATTTCTCCAAATGGAACATGGGAAAACGGAGACAGGTGAATCCCTGGATCTCAGTGGTTAGCCAGTCTTGCCTGCTTGGTGAACTCGAGGTCAGTAAGAGACACTGCTCAAAAAGATGTGGATGACACCTAAGGATGACCTTTTCCTCCACACACACACATGCTCACTCATGTGTACACATGCATGCACATACATGCACATGCATGCACATACATGCACATAAAACATACACACACATGTACAAATAGAGTGAAGGTCAGATGGAGGTGTTTAGAAGGCAGAGTGTTAAAACTGTAGGAGAAGCAAGATTCTGACTTAGTGGCTTTCAGGGAATAGACAATCCACCTGAAGGCAGAAGGTACAGCACTATGCATGCCAGTGTTGAGGGTACTGTGGTTTATGATGGTGGGATGTAAGATAGTTGGAAACATGGGTCCAGATCTCACTTGAGAGACTGGGAAAAGATAACGATTGGGAAGTCACTAGGCATGAGCAAAGGGACAGATGTTGAGACCTGCTGATCATATAGCATCATAATTCACAAACAGGTCAAAGGCGATTAGAAATGGAGAAACGTTTCTTGAATTTGCCACCTATTCATTTACCAGTTGCAAGGCATATGCATTCACAGAGGAATGGCGAGGTTGATATTTATAGTTAGTAATGCAAGAATGAAATGGAGACATGGAATTCAGACTACTCTTAATTTCAGAAAAGAAGTATGGATTATCATTTATGTATTTGTTTAGCATGCATGGTGGTTGGAATGTATGGTCCCATAGACTCGAGAGTATTTTTTTTTTTTAACCTGGGCATGGTTGTGCATGCCTTTAATCCCAGCCCTCGGGAGGCAGAGGTAGGAGGATCACCGTGAGTTCGAGGCCACCCTGAGTCTACATAGTGAATTCCAGGTCAGCCTGGGCTAGAGTGAGACCCTACCTCAAAAAAAAAAAAAAAAAAAGATTTTTTTTTTTTTAAAGATTTCACTTGCAGATTGATTCTCCAGCAGGCAGAGACCAGCTGAGGAAAAGGAGATGTCACTGGGGTGGATCTAGTAGCTAGCCCTAAGGTGTGTGCAGCAGTTTAGAGCTCTGGCTGTTGGCATTTGCTCGATGTTTGGTGATGTCTCTCTGCTTGCGTCTGTGGAAGTAAGCCAGCTTCTTCCACCACTGATGGTGCTTCTCCTGGGTTCTGTAAGCCTGAGATAAATGCTTTCCACCCCACAAGCTGCTTCTGGCCGAGTGTTTGTCCAGCAACACGAAGGCAACTCACAGCATGGTGCACACCTCATGAACCTCTCTATGGGTGAAGGAGGTGATGCGACGGGAGCAGGAGGAGAGCTGAGGGCAGCAGCGGCAGTCAGTCAGGACTTTGGGCCTTATTCCCTGAGCAATAGGAAGACCCAGGAGCTGTCTTAGCGTTATGCCATGATCAGATTGGCATTTTTAAAAAGATCTTTCTTGCCTGTAGGGTATACTTAAGATTTCTTTTCGAGGTGTGAGGTTAGAATGTTGGTAGAACAGTTCAAAAGAAGTCAGGTTAAAATGATTTCACAGGCTCAGTGGGATTGTGAGATTTCTTTTTATCCCGCAAAAGGAACATGTTAAGGTATTCCCCACACAATTCTTAGCCTGTTCATCCAGTTGAAATTACATAAGACAAGAACAGCATTTTGACCTTGGATTTCTGACTAAAATACTTTATATTACATGTCATATGTGGCTGCTCAGATGACATATGTTTCCTTCGAAGCAATTAATATAGCTTTATTGTACAGGCTCCTTCTAGTTGTCTCTGCATGGGCTACCAAACTTCTCTAAGTCCTAACGCTTGGAACTAGAAGGAAACAACTCACTTAGGTATAGATTTTTGTTTTTGTTTGTATTTGTATCTGGCTCACTCAATATTAGCGTAAATAGTTGTGCAGAAGTTCATGTGATCTGAAAATAATAGTGGGAAATAAATATGAATATGGGAAAAAGTCTATAATTTGACACAAACTATTTTTGCATTTTCTTGAGAGGTGTTGAAAACTGTGATGTTTTAATTTTTTTTTTCTTTTTTTGAAGGGCTTAGGGTCTTGCTCTAGCCCAGGCTGATAAAGGATTTGCTATGTAGTCTCAGACTGGTTTTGAACTCACAGAGATCCTCCTATCTCAGCCTTCTGAAGGCTGGAATTAAAGGCGTGTGCCACCATGCTGGGCAGGGGGAGGGAGAGAGGGAGAGAGGCAGAGAGAGACACACACAAACAGAGACAGAGAATATGAATGGGTGTGCCAGGGCCTCTACCTGCTGCAAATGAACTCCAGTCACATGTGCCACTTCGTGCATCTGGCTATGTGGTTCCTGGAGGATTGAACTTGGATTGTTAGGCTTTGCAGGTGTTGCAGTCAGGTTTGTACTGCTGGCAGAAAACACCCTACTAAGAGCAGCCTGTTGGGGGAAAAAGGTTGATTTTGGCTTATAGACTCAAAGGGAAGTCGATGATGGCAGGGAAAACAATGACATGAGCAGAGAGTGGACATCACCTTCTGGCCAACATCAGATGGACAACAGCAACAGGAGAATATGCCAAACACTGGCAAGGGGAACCTGGCTATAATATCCATAATCCCTCTTCCAACAATACACTGCCTCCAGGACACGTTAATTCCTAAATCTCCATCAGCTGGGAACCTAGCATTCAGAACACCTAAGTTTATGGGGGACACTTAAACCACCACATTCCACCCCTGGCCCACATAAACTGTTAACCATCCATGATGTAAAATGAAACCTTACATTTAGTCCAACTTTAAAAGTCTCCATAGTTCTTATGAATCCCAATGATGTTCACACATTTCCATAATCCAAGGTCTTTTAACTGAGCCATAATACCAAAAGTCCTTCAAAAAACCCATAATGGCACAGAATAAACATTCACATTGCAAAAAGATGGAATTGGGAATAGCAAAGAAATACTCAACCAATACAAGATTTAAACAGGGCAAACATCAAACTCTGTAGCTCCAAGTCTAACAATTCTAGTCAGTGACAAATCTCCAAGTCCAGTAATTCTAATCAGCAACAAGTCTCTGGAGTTCCAATTCTGCCCCATCAGCTATGCTACCCACAGTCCTGGAAAACTTCATCCAGGGCCGGTAGCTTTCCTTGGTAGCCATCTTGTGGTCCCGGCATCTCCAATGGGTCTCCAGTGCAACCCACGGTTCATCCTCATGGCCCCATTGGGTCTCCATGCAGGTAATCTAGTAAACCTGCTTCACACTGCCCATGGCCGTTTCCAAAACATAAGACTATATTGCAAATTCAATGACCCTTTCTTTCCTGCATTTCTTATACTCCATAATACTAAGTGGAGTGCCAATTTTTTGATCCGGGGGCAATAAAGCAGTCTTTGAAGAACAGAACACTCCTTGAGCATTCAGGCCCTATCAATAGTCTGCATTCTTCCTGTTGTCCCAGAGCAAGTCTGCTGGTCCAATCGCAATCATTCTAATCTCTCAAAAAAATTGCAGGCAAACAGGCAGCAGTTTTGCTCCATAGATTTCATTTCTGTGCCATATTTCTCTGCTCACACCATTTCTATGCAATGCAACCCTGCACAAGTTCTCAGAACATGGGCATAACAGCAAGCCTCTCACACAAACTGTTTCTAGTCCAGTCCAGGCAAAGCTCTATCTTACCCTTATAGGCCAAACCTCACAGTGCTTCACTGCATGCAGATCTTTCAACTCTGACCAGAATAGTCCAAAAAGCTGTACTTACAGCACTGCAAGGCATCTGCTAGACCAACATTTCAAATTCTTCCACATTTATTTCTCAAAAATCAGGTAAAAAATGCCAAAAGCCACACAGTCAAGAGTCTAGCAGCAATGATTGCACTTCTTGGTACCAACTTTACTCTTGCAATTAGGTTCACATTGCTTGCAGAAATCACCCAACCAAGATCACCTTGTGGGAGGAAAGGTTTGTCCTGGTTTACAGATTCTAGGGGCAGCTCCATGATAGCAGAGGAAAACAACGATATAAACAGAATGAATATCACCTCTGGCCAACATCAGATGGACAGCAGCAACAGGAGAGTGTGCCAAAAAAACACTGGCAAGAGGCTGTGATACCCTTAACCCCACCCTCCAACAATACACTGCCTCCAGGAGGCATTAATTCCAAAATCTCCATCAGCTGGGAACTTAACATTCAGAACACCTACATTTATGGGGCACACCTGAATCAAAAACACCACAGCAGGCAAATGCTTTAGTCTCTGAGCCATCCTTTTAGCCCTGATTTTTAAATTTCTTGTTAGTCAGTGCAAAGAAAAATGCAATTACAAAAATTATTTAGTGCTGTTGAGAGAGAGAGAGAGAGAATGAATGGGCACCCCGGAGCCTCCAGCCACTTCAGATGCACTACAAATGCATGTGCCACTTTGTGCATCTGGCTTTATCTGGGTACTAGGGAATTGAATCCAGGTCATTAGGCTTTGCAGGCAAGTGCCTTAAGTGTTGAGCCATCTCTCCAGTCCCAATAATTTTGTTTTGCTAGGTAAGTTATAACCGCTTTCTGTAGTCAAAAATGGCTGCTCACCTACTCTCTGCTTAGACTCTTGCTGCCACGCTCAGGCTTCCTGGAATGACTTACCTCCCAGAATCTCGGATTCTTAACATCGAGAAGCCAGGGAATCTCAATGTTGGGGATTTTTAGGCTTCAGCACATCAAGGTAGTATTGTTACTCCTTTTCACTTCTGCATTTTACACCCAGTGGCAGCAGCATGATTATCTTATTTACTCCTGCGTATGACTTTTCTGCTTACCCTGTAGTGTTTTGTGAAATATTATAAGCATTTAGTAAAATATAGTTCCTCCTCCTTAAATGTTGCACAAATAAATTTACAGTGTATCTTTTGCCATCTTATAAATGTGTACAGTGTAAGAGGGCATCTTGGAAATCAGATCATGATGTCATTTCATGGGGGAAAGCTATTACTCTAAGCATCTTTCTGCCAGACAGCCAATCACCATAAACTAACCTCATCTTCCATTGATACAGGGCGAGGGCCTAAAAACGAGAGCACAAACATTTCTAAGGATTTTAGATCATTCACCTTTATCTCTTAGCCTCTATTCAAGTATCTGCTGGATCATTTCCTTGTATATTCAATGAGTAGAAATTTCTATAATGGTCATAAAGAATTATTCTCAGTTATTTTGGGATATGATTGTCCTTTGTAACAAGTATGTATGGGGTGCACGTGTCTTCAGGAGTTTTATTTTTCTTAAATAATAAAAGGCACATTAGGGCTGGAGACATGGCATAGTGATTAAGGTACTTGGCTGAAAAGCCTAAGGACCCAGGTTCAATTCCCCAGTACCCACATAAGCCAGATGCATAGGGTGATGCATGCATCTGGAGTTCATTTGCCGTGACTAGAGGCCCTGACATGCCCATTCTCTCTCTCCTCGCACCCCTGCCTCTTTCTTTCTCTTAAACTCTCAAATAATTCAAAAACAAATGAATAAAAATATTTAAAAAGCACACTAGGAAGGAAAGAAGATTTTCCAAAGTCAAACAAATATCTAGCATCTTTTTATATTTTCCTAGTCTTCAAGTTATTATAAAATTACTATAGGAATAAAACAAGATTTTGTGTGTGTGTGTGTGTGTGTGTGTGTGTGTGTATTCAAATAATATATGTACATGTGTGCTTTATTGAAAACTACAATGGAATTTAAATTAATGCCAAAGTATCTGACAGAGTTGTATATGATAAAGTTTCATGGAAGACAAGAATGAGAAAGAGACCAATAAATTATAATTTTTTCTAGTGTGTACAAGAAAACCTGTGTAGAATAATAAGTGTCACATACCAAACCTCACTTACTCTGCTAAGCCCCTGGGAAGGCAAGCCATGAGATAGTCAATGAGAGTTTAAGTATTGATTGAATTGATGTCTGCTGACATGTCCCCGCCACGTGAGGGAAACCACAAAGGAGGGCTCCCTCACCAGGCTGGCATGCAACTTAAATCAGATCTTGCTAAAGTTGCCTCAAGGAAGGCAGGAACTCTACCTGGAGAAACAAACATTACCCTGGAGACCCCAGAAATTCAGTTCAGAAGATTGGTCTGAACCTTTACTGCCCCTCTTTCATATCTTCCTAGTGCTGTAAGTACTGGACTCTCAGGTCTCACAACTAAATAAACTTTGCAGAAAACACTTCATACTACTTTCTTGGCCTGGAAGTTGAGAACAGAAACTTAGGAATTCTGACAAACTTGATCCAGATGTTTCATAAAACTGACATCTTTTAAAAGGTGGTATGTGAGCCGGGCATGGTGGCGCACACCTTTAATCCCAGCACTCGGAGGCAGAGGTAGGAGGATCACCGTGAGCTTGAGGCCACCCTGAGACTCCATAGTGAAGTCCAGGTCAGCCTGGGCTAGAGTGAGACCCTACCTCAAAAAACCAAAAAACCAAAAAAAAAAAAAGTTGCAGTAAAAATGGAAGAACAGTTGAACAGTTGTGTTTGCAAATTCATCTAGTACCTCTTCTATGTTGATATCTTTCCCCCCTTCCTCCATCACCCATGATAACACGTTGATGGGCCTAATATTGCATGTCTAGATGACCAACTTCCAGAGCACTCCTCCCTGCTCTCTGGCTCTTACATTCTTCCTGCCACCTCTTCCATGATAGTTTCTGAGCCTCGAAGCACATGATAGAGATGTCTCATGTAGTGCTAGGTTTTTTTTTTTTTTTCCTCAGCATTTTGAGTCTTGAGTCTCCCTGGAATTCACCACCACCTATAAAAGGAATCTTCTATGGCCAAAAGTGAGAGTCATACTATTATTGTTTTTATTATTAAAATTCTGCCTCAAGCTCCATGTTTTAAGTTTCAAAACACATCAGGCTTATAGTCAGAAGAAAATATGCTATTCCCAAGACAAATAACAAGTTTTGTTGGATTTCTGACAATACTGAAGCTAGCAGATAATACAGACTTTCAAGGGCAGATACATGTAAGTTTGTAGGCTTTCTCAGGTCCACATAGACTTAATTTTTTTAGTATATGCATATAATTCCTACTTTTTAACTTTCCAAGCCTACTGAAAAGTTATTCCACCCTCTAAAGGGTTACAGAAGAAAAATAAGTCATAATAATAATTTAGGAAATTGAGGGGTTCCTGACCACAATTTTATATAATATTTTTGATTGATTCTGAATCACAAGTCTATTAAGTTTGTAAAATTGGAACTAAAAATATGGTTCCCTTTAAAGACAAAAGTTCCTTGAGTTGGCATAGGCCCAGTTACTGATAAACAAGGAGACATAGGCCCTGGCAGGTGCCTGCTTGTCAGAGCCTCCTAATTCCTCCCTTTACCCAAACTAAAAGTTTAGAGTAGAGCATCATTAACAGCCCATCCAGCTAAGGCCCATGTGCTATCTTGGGGACAAAGTAAACTCTTAAGAAGGTCTTTGTTAAGAAATATACAAGTAATAAGGCATCCTGGAAAGATTGTACCTCTTTTTAACTCCCAAGTAACCCAGCCAGTGGGGAACAGGAAGAAGAGCTGGGGCTTTCAAGGACTAAAAAAAAAAAAAAAAAAAGCTACTTTTTATGCTCAGATGGTGTGTTGCCAATAATTTTTATTTATTTATTTATTTATTTTGGTCTGGGCTGCACCCAATCCTACAGGGTTGAAAATGAACTGCTTCACTCTGACTACTCAAAGTCTCTATTCTCTTCATTAAGTGAGGTGGAACAAGGAAGTTGACCTGTTATATCACAGCTCAGGATAGCAGCCATTATTCTGAGTAACTTTCTAATAACTTACAGGATCTTGGGACATGCAGTGGCAAGTATGTCCATTTTATCAAGACATACCTAGAACTTCCTTGAACAAGAACAACTTTTTGGAGGCAAGTGTGGCAGATGAAGGCACAAAGAATCCAGCACTTTCCAAAGAGACACACTGAGAATATAGTTACTCTTCCTGGGCTTCGTGGCCGTGCCTAACATCCTACCAGTTATTGGCAATTACTATGTGAAGAAATTCACAGTGTTGTTGGTAGCAACAGCTAGTTATAATCTAATTTCTGGAGATTCAGATATGAAAATTGGTCAATAAAAACAATGAGGCAAAACATTTGAACAAATACAGAGCTCTTTGAAGACTTGATTCAGCCTTTGACAAGTATTCAGTTAGTGTTAGACTGCATGGTAGAACTGGATAGCAGGGAAAGTGGATCCCTTGGTATTAAGTTACCATCAGATTGGAGGGAGATGCTCTGGTGCGCTGTCACACAGTGGAGGGACTACTGCTGGCTTATGGTTTCAGAGGTTTCAGCTGTTGTTCGCCTCTGAGCTCCATGTTTCAAGTAGAACATCAGGAGTGTGAGACAGAGGACACCTCGGCTTTGCATACAGGAAACAGGGCAAAGGGCATGTAAGAAGAGGCCACGACAAGGTACAGTTCTCAAGGACACACCCCCAGTGACCTGCTTCTTTCAGTTCTGTCCTGTGTCCCATCTTTCACCACTTACTTGTAATGTCATCTTATTATGACTCAATCAGGGCATTAATCCATGAATTATATTAGAGCTTTCATGATATAATTGTCTCCAGATGACCTAACACAGACACCAAGTGATGTGCTCCACCGGTCACACCCCCTAGGCATTTTATTAATCCAGTAGAGCTAGCAATCAGGATTGACCGTCACAATTCTACTGCTTGTCAACTTCATATCCCCCAAAATCATTTTAAATATAACATTCTGTTTCTACCCCCCAAAGGCTAATGACCATCTCATAATGCAAAGTGTATTCAGTATGACTTCAGGAATCCCATAGTGTGAATGTTTCAACATAGTTCAGTTCAGAAGGCCAAGTTCAAAATCTCCTCTGAGGCTCAGGGCAATTTATTCAACTGTGAGCTCCTGTGAAAAGAAGTTATGGCAATGACACAGAATAAGCATTCAAATTCCAAGAGGGACAAATAGAAAGATTAGATCAGATCATGACTGGACCCAGGAGAGCACACATTAAACTCTGCAGCTCCATGTCTAATATTTGGGCTACATGACATAATGCTGTGAGCCCCAGTGGACTTTCACAGCCATGTCCCTATGGTCTTAGTGCTTTATTCCACATGGTCTCTCTTTTTGTGTGACGGCTCCCTTGCAGTTGGTGTTTCTCACCACTTGTTCCATGTTCCTGGCAGCCCCCCCCCCCAGCATCCTGGGGTCAGTATTGCATCAGAGACTTCAAGTCCACGGTTCTACGCATCACTATCTCGGGGCTCCTGCAGAGTTCCTGACCTTAGCACATATTGCATTGCTGCAAGTCCCTCTTTTGAAATCTTGGTGGAAGCATCTATGACCCGGAAACTCCTGTAATCTAAAAGCCCACAACCAGCACCATTTGGATGACATCAAGTTCTGCTTGAGCAGAATCTAGAGCCTTGCAGGGCCTATGGGGCTGAACCTAAGAAAACTCTTCCCCAAGTAGCCCTGAGCATGTCAGTGGAGCACCCCAGGGGCTATCTCTCATCAGCTCTTTTCAAGTGAGTTTATAATTTCACACCCTAGAGCCCATGATGGATGCAGTGTTGCCAATTCTTGGGATGCCCTCAAAGCCTCTCTCCCCTTGTCCTAGTGCAAAGTGCTCAGTGCTTTTTTGAGTGGTATAGTTTTTGCAACAGATATGTCTTCTTGGTCTGCAATGCTAAATATCTTCTTTTGTGGCCAACTTGCATATTTTTAAAATCTTTCTACTACCTTTTCTTCCCAATTTGTACTATACACCTGGTTAAAAAATAGCTAGCAATGACCGCATCACTGATTTCTCCACCACCAAATTAATTAGTTTGTCGCCTTCAAACTCACCCTCACTCAAAGTTTTATGATAAAACGTGTAGACATTTTTTTTTTCTTTGCCAGAATGTAACACAAATATCCTTTAGTCCAATTCCCAACAGAGCCTTCATTCCCCCTCTAACCTCATGAGTGCATTATTTTATCTCTGCATTTCTATTGATATTCTGGTCTCGAAAGCTACCACCAGGATCACCCATAACTACTTCTTACAATCTTCCAGGGGTTCTCCAGCTTGTATCTCCAGAGTCATTCAATTCCTTCTACAAACCAGTTCCAGAGGCCTAAGAATGATATGGCCAGGTATATTCACAGCTTGGCTCCTTACCTATGGGCTTATTGTAAGGCAGAACATTATAGTAATGGTAGTGTGTAGCAGAGCAGAGGTGGTCAGGAAACAGTGAAATAGACCTATAGGAACAGCCCCTCAGGTTCATACGCCCTAGTGACCTACTTCCATCATATCATGAATTCATCAAGAAATTAATCTGTTCATTACATCAGAGCTCTCATGATACATTCATTTCTTGTTATCCCCTCATAAGCACACTCAGAAGTGTGCTTTACAAATCAGTTTGCTTGGTTTTTCCTTAACTGAATGTATTGAATAAGTATAATTTTATTTGTCAATTATACTTTAATAAAGCTAGAATAAATCTCATTTTATCATCTTGTACACACCTGTCAAAACATATATAGTATCAATTCTTTTCCATTTGGAAAAAAATGAATAATATAGTTGGGGTTGGGTTATGAGCATTGAATCTTAATTACAGTAGGAGAAGTGATATACCTTATTTTTGAGGTTAGAAGTGAAAATAGGTTTAGATATATAAATATTTGCAGGTATGGGAGTAGAAGGAACTGAAGTCATTTGCTAGTTACTTCAGCAATTAATTATATTTACTCAGGTTTCAATTGGAATTATTGCTTATAACTTTGTTTTGTTGCCTTTGAAAACTTAAAAAAATGCTTCAGACAAATAGTGAAGAAGCATGAGGCTGGTAAAGAAATACAGAAATATCTTTTTCTTTATAGGTACGAAGCTTATTTCTCCTTTATGGAATAGACTTCCTTCCCTCCTGACTTGAAAACTCCAACTAGTTCTTACAAAGCTTGATTGCTTTATCACTCTAAGAAGATATTAGCAAATACTCTGTAGTCTCACATTTTTTAAAAAAATCTTCAACACAAGAGAAAATGGGATGGAATAATCTTTCAGTCTCCAGATCTTAATGGTTTGTGGAAGGAAGTACATTGTGTTAGTTACTTTTCTTGTGGTGGTGACAAAACAACTTAAGGAAGGATTTACTTTGAATCATAATTCCTTCCTTCCCTAAGTTGTTAATTTTTTTATTTTATGAGAAGGCATAGCAACAGGAGTAGGAGGCGCTGGTCACCGTTCATCCACAGTCAGGAGCCAGAGTACAAGGAATGCTATTGCTCAGCTCACTTCCTCCTTCTCACTCAGTCTGGGACCTCAGCCCATGGGCTGGAGCTTCCCACAGTTACTGGAGGTGCTGATCTTCTCTCTCCATGAACCCAATCTAGAAACTCACAGGTATGCCCAGTGATTTGTCTCCTTGGTAATTCTAAATCCAATGAAGTTGACAACTCAGCTTAACCATCACATATATGTCATGGACAATTAGGCCAACATTTCACTGCTAATAAGCTTCTACCTTGAAAGTAGAATTATCTCCTTAGCTCTTTTCATTTCTTTCTTTTCTTTTCTTTTCCTCTCCTCTCCTTCCCTTCCCTTCCCTTCTCTTTTCTTCTTTTCTTCCTGTCCCTTCCTTCCTTCTTTCCTTTTATTCTTTCTTTTTTTTAGACCAAGACACCACAAGCAGTTTTACTTGGATTTGTTTGTTTGCTTGTTCATAGGATCAGATACTCATGGAAGGTGAATGTACCCCACACAGGAGAAGTTTGATACTGACACACTTCCAGTGGCTGAACTGTTTTCTTCTTCCATCTCCAGAAAGTATCCTCAAAAGTCTTCAAGGCATATTTTGTATAGCTGCTCATAAGTTTGATTCTCCAGTGTGTAGTGTGTAAGGAGCTGGTCCACCCTCATGAAATGAGAAGTTAGCGCTGCTGCAGTGACCATTGCTCTTTGTTTGGTCAACACTCTCTATAATAGCATACTAGTTGTTGCAGTCAGGTTTGCATTGCTGGCAGAAAACACTCAACCAAGAGCAGCCTGTGGGAAGAAAAGGTTTATTTTGGCTTACAGACTCAAAGGGAAGCTCCATGATGGCCGGGAAAAACGATAGCATGAGCAGAGGGTGGACACTAGCTCTTGGGCAACATCAGGTGGATAACAGGGACAGGAAAGTGTGCCAAACACTGGCAAGAGGAAGCTGACAATAACAGCCATAAACCCGCCCCCAACAATACACTGCCTCCAGGAGGCATTAATTCCAAAATTGCCATCAGCTGGGGAAATGGCATTTAGAACACCTAAGTTTATCGGGAACACCTGAATCAAACCACCACTGATAAGCATTCATGATGCAAAATGCAATGCATGCAGTCCAACTTGAAAAGTCACCATTTTTTTTTTATCAATCCCAATGATAGTCAAACAACACCATTACCCAAGGTCTTTTAACTGAGCCATAATACCAAAAGATCCCCTCCCCCAAACCTGTAATGGCACAAACTAAAAACTCACAATGCAAAAGATGGCATTGGGCATAGCAAACAAATATTCAACCAATAAAAGATTTAAACAGGGCAAACATCAAACTCTGTAGCTCCAAGTCCAACAACTCTAGTCAGTGACAAATCTCCAAGTCCAATAATTCTAACTAGCAGCAAATTTTGCCCCTACTGCTAGGCTATTTTTACAGTCTCAGAAAACTTCATTTGGTACCATCTCATAGTCCTGGCATCTCCATTGGCCTCCACTGCAACCCATGTTTTGTCCTCATGGCTCCATTGGCTCCACACAGGTAATTCAACAAGACTGCTTAACACTGCCTATGGCCATTTCCCAAATACAAGATTGTTGCAAATTCAATGACCCTCTCATTCCTGCATTTCATATACTCCATAATACCAGGTGGGCTGCCAATTTGTTAATCTGGGGGGTGTATAAAGCAGACTTTGAAGAACAGGACACTCCTTCAACATTCAGGCCTCTTCAAAAGAGTCTGCATTCTTTCTGTTGTTCCAATGCATATCTGTAGGCCCAATCTCAAGGGTTGTAATCTTTTATACAATTGCAGCTGAAAATGCAAATAGTTTTGGCCCAAAGATTTTATTTTTTCTGTGCCACATCCCTCTGATCACACCAGTCCACTTCTTTGCAATGCAACCCTGCACAAGTTTTCAGGATATGAGCATAGTAGCAAGCCTCTCAGACAAACTGTTTCCAGCCCAGCCCAGGCAAAGCTGTTTCTCATCCTCACAAGCCAAACCTCACAGTCCATAATTCTTACTGCATTCAGGTCTTTCAACTCTGACCAGATTAGTCCATCAAGCTGTACTTACAGCACTGCCAGTCGTCTCTTAGGTCAAGGTTTGAAACCTTGGTTGAAACCCTTCCACATTCCTCTTCAAAATCACCTCAAAAGACCAAAACCACTCAGTCAGTTTCAAGCAGAAATGACACCACTTCTTGGCACCAACTTTCCTGTTGCAGTCAGGTTCACATTGTTGTCAGAAAACACCCGACCAAGAGCAGCTTTGGGGGAAAAATGGTTTATTTTGGCTTACAGACTCAAGGGGAAGTGCCATTATGGCAGGAGAAAATGATCACATGAGCAGAGGTTGGACATCGCCTCCTCGGCAACATCAGATGGACAACAGTAACAGGAGAGTGTGCCAAATACTGGCAAGAGAAAGATATCTATAATAGCCTTGAGCCCACCACCCAATAATACACTGCCTCCAGAAGGCATTAATTACCAAATTGCCATCAGTTGGGGTCATGGCATTCAGAACACCTAAGTTTAAGGGGGCCCCTGGATTAAACCACCACAGTAGTTTTGTTTGAAATTGAACTGCCCTCTTTCTCAGTCATGAACTTTGAGTGGGGTTAACCCAACTCTGACCTTCTCATTGGCGCTAACTAATCAACACATCTCTTGTTTGCACCACAGTGATTATTCAGGTGCACCCTCTTGAGTCATTCAGAGTTAATAACATAGGAAGAGAAGTTCTGGGCCTTCTGAAAAGATCCATCTATTCTTTCTTCTTTTATGAACTACCAGAAGCATATGTTCTCTTCTTCTGAGAGGGGTTGAGGGAATCACACAGCTGTTTTACTACTTGAGGCTAGAATTTCCTGAAGTGCTCACCACAGGGGGAGCCAGGGATGGAACAATGCCTGAGGGGAGTCAGAGGAAAGAGACAGAAAGCAGACAGCTCCTCTTGGAAATGGCTGAAGCAGCTATGTCAAAGGTTTTCCAAGACTACATTTGCTCTATACTTAGTTTTCCGAACCAGTGGAATGCCCTGTGATTTTTGCCAATTTGTATTACATTCAGTCACAAACATTGGGGTGACATGATTCTCATTAACGTTATTGCTACAACCACTATGGTGGTAGCTGGGGGTTTCCTGTAGCAGGATGCAGTAGAACTTATCTGACTGAAATTAAGACAATTTTGAATGTCAGTCACCATTCTGTACCCAGAACTTCCTATCCACCATTTTCATATCATCTGGCCTATTCAAGACTCTTGAATTCCTTCTGCATAATTTGTTGTTAAATCCCTTTTCTTGTACTTCCCCCTTGCTTAGTATTAGCTGAGCCATGTCAGTTGCAAGAAACACAAGATAATTTGATACATTTAATGCATACATACTTTATTATAAAACATTATAATTTAGATTAAGGCTCAGGAAACCCAAAATTATAGGAAATAATTTGTCCTCAGAGAAAGATTAATAAAAGGATCTATGGACAGCTTTAGCTAATGGTTCTCTCTGTCTCTATTCTGCTGATGTGTGTGTGTGTGTCTATATAGTAAAACAGAAAGGGAACTTGTCTCCCAAGTTATGTATAAAATGGTACATAATTTTTTCAGTAGAAGAATGCCATTGATTCAGTAGCTTTATGCACATGCACGTGCACACACGTGGGAGGTTACTATACACACATGTGGCAGGAAGGTGCTTCCTCATGGATCGGGGGATTGAGAGAGCAGTTCTTTTCTTAAAATCAAAGATGAAGAGAGCAAGGAGAGACAGGAGAGGAGAGAGGAAGGATGAGAAAGGAGGGAGGTAGAAGGGACTGAGAATGTGTTCACTAGGTTTTCTTGTTGTAAATGAACTCCAGATAGATGCACCACTTTGTGCATCTGGCTTTACTGGTGTATTGTGAGGCAAAACTGGCTTTGCAAGTATGGTGGTTTGATTCAGGCATCCCCCATAAAGTTATGTGTTCTGAATGCTAGCTCCCCAGCTAGTGGTAATTTGGTCACTAGAGCCTTGCTGGAGGAGGTGTGTTGTTAGGGGCAGGCTTAGAGTGTTATAGCTAGCTTCCCCTTGCCAGTGTTTGGCACACTCTCCTGCTCCTGTTGTCCAGTAGGTGATGTCTATCTTCTGCTCATGGCATGTTTCCCATGCCATCATGGAGCTTCTCCTCAAGTCTGTAAGGCAAAATAAATCATTTCCTCTCACAAGCAGCTTTTGGTCAGATGTTTTGTGCAGCAATGTGAAGCTGACTCTAACAGCAAGTGTGTTTAATCACAGATCCATCTCCCCAGCTGGAGAGAGCAGTTCTTTAAGAGAAGAGAGGTCATGACATGGTGGGCTGATAGCCGAGGAAATAAGCCAATTAAGCCATTTTGACCTGAGTTCCACTTATGGGTAATGTTTCTTTTTCATTCTCATCTGCGAACCACCAGCAGCAAAGTCTTCAGTCCATGTGCATTGTTGAAAGCAAGTAAGCTCTTGAACAAGAAGAGGTAGTAGGCTAGGTAGGTCAGAATCTCACTCAGCTCAATGTTGAGTACAGTTTCCTTTAGAGGAACGATTTAAGTTGTTGGTTATTGATGTCGTTTATTTTGGAGAGATGGTTGAAGAGTAGAATAACCTGGGGCTGGATAGATGGCTCAGAGGTTAAAGGCACTGCTTGCAAAGCCTGATGACCTGGGTTTGAATATTCAGCATCCATGTTGTGGCGTTTTGAACTAGGTGTCCTCTACAGACTTACGTGTTGTGAGTGCGGTCCCCAGCTGGTGGCAATTTGGCAATTGATGCTTTGTAGGAGGGGATGTGTTATTGTTGGTAGCCTTATCAGTGTTAGGGCCATCTTCTCCTTGCCAGTGTTTGGCACACTCTCCTGCTGCTGTTGTCCACCTGATGTTGGCTAGGAGGTGATGTCTAGCCTCTGCTCATGCCATGTCTTTTTTTTTTTTTGCCATTATGAAGTTACTCCTCAAGTCCATAAGCCAAAATAATTTTTTGCCTCCCATCTGGCACATTTGGTTGCTGCTTTCTACGAGCAACATGAAGCTGGCCGCAGCACACATAAAGCCAAGCGCACAAAGCGGCACATCCATCTGGAGAGCATTTGTAGTGGCAAAAAGCCCTGGTGTGCCCAGATTCTCCCTCTCTCTTTCCTCCCCCCCCCCCGTCCTTGCAAATAAATCAAATAATTTAAAAAATAGAAGGGTTAGAGATATTGTTCAATGGTTAAGGCACTTGCCTGCAAAACCTAATGGACCTGAGTTCGATTTCCCAGTACCTACGTAAAGCCAGTTGCACAACATGGAACATGTGTCTGGAGTTCATTTGCAGTGGCTGGAGGAGCTGGCATGCCTATTCTCTCTGTCTGTTTTCTATCTCTCTTTCTATGCTTGCAAATAAATAAATACTTAAAAAATAGAACCATTTCCTTGGACCTCATCCTCTTACGAAATGACTTGCAGTTCACTTTTCTCAGCCCTCCAGTGCCTGGCTGCTACTGCTGCTGCTCTTTTCTGGAGCTTCGTGCGTGCATGTGTGTGAGCCCACAAGTATGTGTGCACATGTGCATGTGTGTGTGTTCATGAAGGTGTGTATGTGTGTGTGCGTGCCTTTTGTCTGCAAAGCTGGTTAACATGCAGAAGGGAGTTAACGGTTGACTCCAAATTTGTGATGAAAATTGGGAAAGTGTTCAGCTTGGCATTGTCTTTTCTGCTTCATGGCTAGAGAACTTATCCTTTCATATCAGAATGCTTGTTATAGGTTAGATGAACAAGGATTTAAATATGTCATTTTGTGTGAACATTAATTGGCCATTACTGGGAAAACAACTGTAAGTATATTATCTATTGAAGGGTTTATGAGGCCGTATTATATATGGGGGGGGGTCAGTGTCACTGCTCTATTTATGGAGATTATGTTGACCTCATTTGTTTAAATTTGTAGAGACCTGAGCATTACATTTCTTAAATTAAATCCAGGACTATAAAAAGTTCTAATAGATAAAATATTTAATATTCTTTCACTTTAATGAATGATCTGAAACACATAGGTTTATTGAACAATGCCCATAATTTATAAATTTAAAAAACGAATCTATAAATTATAGTGATACATTATTATGAAAAATATTGTAAAAATGTAAATACAATAACCACAAATCCTATCTGTAATGTTTTATTGAACCAGTCTTCAGCAATATGTCCTTCCTAGATATATACTTGAAATAAGTCATTAGTATTGAGCCAAGACTGTGCCCTCTTGGATTGCTTAGAAGACACTAAGGGAGTAGGAAGATGGAAAAGGTTGTTAATATCCTCATACTAAACCTTTTGTGCTGGGGTCTGTTTTTGTTCCTAACCGTGTGCTTGGAGACAAAGTGAAGGTGGCCCTTTCCCTGTGGGTTCTTCCAGCAGTGCTGGGAGTCAAGAGCACCGGTTAAACAGCATAAGCAAATGTCCAGGAAAGCAGTGGGTAGGGTACCTGGTGACATTCAGGGTGCCGGGCAGCTCTTCTAAGCAAGGCAGACAGACATTAGGAGCTTGTATTACCATAGCTAAATAGGACTTACTACAACAGCTTGTAGTGAGTTCAGGCAACCTTGTCATTATTCCTTAAAATGAGCTGGATCCCAAAGGTCTTGTGGCTATCCACGAAGTAGCTAGGAGGTTTCAGTTAGGGAAAACATGAGGTTGGCCCAGGTTCTTACAGATCTTTGCAAAGCGTAGGCTTCTTGAATGTGGCTAAATTTGCAATGCTGCTGATCTCTACTTTTGTAAAATGCTTGGAGGAGCTGCTTGCCATATGACTGTGTGGTAGAGCCCTTGCCTGACATATATCGCTCTGGGCTGGGACCCCAAGCACTGAAAACACAACCTGACCCAACCCACCACACACACCCTTCACTCCCCCACCCCACCACCTTCAGGTAACTACACTGTCTTTTTTGCTGCTTTCTTTTTCCTTCTATCTTACTGAACTCATGTTCTTTTGAAGGGCTCCACCTCTGCTTCAGCTCTTACTGTCAAACCCTACATGTTGTCTTGCTTAAGCTGTTTTTTACTCACAGTGTTTAATGTCTAAAGGACACAGTATGTAGCAGTGTCTGGCGACATCTTATTGATGGTGTGTGTGTGTACACTTAAGTGACCTGTAAAGGACAGAGTTTTGCGATACAGCTAACATCCTACCTGGTACATGTTAACTTCTCAACAAGAATGAGCTGTTTGACTCAGTTTCAATAGTACTGAGACTAAGAGAACCTCTGAACTTCATTAAGTAAAGCCTTTCCTTAGATAATATTCTTGCCTCAGTATTTAATGCCGCATGTTGTTTCAAATGCCCCAATTTATGTCTCCCTTCTGGCTCCCTTTCCTAGGCTCAACATGTACATATTGAATTATTTCCACATTGTCAATTTATGTCTAATACAATTTCTGTTTCCAAAGTTAAATATCCTTTTGTTCTTAGAAACCTGCTTCTCCTTAACGGTAATTATTACTCATCAAATTTCTCAAGCCAAACCCTGCGTGTTCTGTGAGATTCCCACCTATCTTTCACCTGCTAAATCCCACCCAATGTTTCTATGTCTTCTATGTATATGTCTATGTGTGCATTAATTCATCCACACATATATTTTTTTTCATTCATGCCATACTACCTCTTAACATTTTCACCCTGGTCTAACTCTCATTTTTAGTGTATACATGTTGATTCTCAAAACAGTCACAAAGGTGAACTTTTATGAAACAAATACAATCAAGATATTCCTGTGATTACCAAGTTACTATCACCACTATAATAAAATCCTGCCCATGTGTTATCTCCAAGGTCCATGTAACCTTAGCTCATCTGTCTTTTCCCTTTATTCATAACTGGGCTTTTGTTTTTTCCTTTTTATCTTTAATGTTAATAGTCTGTCTATAATGTTCTTAGATGTGATTTTCTTTGTATTTATTTTGCTTGAAGTTTAATGGACCTTTCAAAAAAATGTGTGGTGGGCTGGAGAGGTGGCTTAGTGGTTAAGCACTTGCCTGTGAAGCCTAAAGACACTGGTTCGTGGCTCAATTCCCCAGGACCCACATTAGCCAGATGCACAAGGGGGCACACATGTCTGGAGTTCATTTGCAGTGGCTGAAGGCCCTGGTGCGCCCGTTCTCTCTCTCTCTCTATCTCACTTCCTCTTTCTCTTTCTCTCTCTCTCTCTCTCTCTCTCTGTCACTCTCAAATAAATAAAAATAAACAAAAATTTTTTTAAAAAATAAATAAAAAAGTGTGGTATTCACAAAACTTGGGAAGGTTTTGGTTATTATTTCATGGGGCATTTTATATTCCTTATTCTCTTTCTTCGTGTCTTCTGGCACACCACTTTTATCATGCTAGACTTGAGATCTTTTCAAAGGATTACTGTCCTGCCCTGTCCATCTGCCTTGTTGTCTATGTGTGTTTTAGCTTCATACCTAGTTACCCACCTTCTATATTGGTCTGTCTTCTAGTTCACTGATAGTTTCCTTTGTCTACTCAGCTTTCCAGCTTTCCAATATATCCAGTGATATTTTTAGCTTCACATGTTTATGTTTTTCACATTTATAGAATTTTGACATTTTTCTCTGCAGAGAATCTTTATCCTATAATTTATTCTGACCTTAGGTTCTTCAATTTTACTGAAGATAGTTTTACTCTCTCCTTTACACCCCTTCTTGGCTGCTCCTAACAACTAAGTCATCTAGGATTTGCCCAAGTTTATTTTCCTATCTCTTGAAAATGTCTTATACTACACTGGATCTTCGTCTGTCAAGGAACAATGGATTGTCCCCTGACACTATGAATGTTGTGTCTAGCTTCTGTTATATTCATCCACAGAAAGGTTGCTTGTTTTAGGGGAAATGTAACTACTTTGGACTCAAAATGCCAGCTCGCCTTGGGTGACAACTACAACCTCTAGTCAGTTCTTTGCTACTAAGTTTGACAATAGCTAGGCTGCTTACCATCTGCTTCACTCAAGTCAGCAGATCTCCACAGAATTTACATACAGAAATTGGAGTTGCCCCTTGTAGACCACTAGTCTGGTGTCTTCACTCACTTTCAAGCAACGAAACTCAGTCTTCCAGTTCTTTTTCATATATATGTTCAGTCTACCATAGAACTGAGAGAGAGAGAGAGAAAGAGAGAGAGAGAGGGAGGGAGAAAGAGAGAGAATGAATTGGTGCTCCAGGGCTACCAGCCACTGCAATCAAACTCCAGAAGTGTGCATCACCTTGTGTGCATAAATGACCTTGTGCACGTGTGTCACCTTGTGTGTCTGGGTTGTATGGGTTCTGGGGAGTCGAACCTGGATCATTAGGCTTTGCAGGCAACTGCCTTAACACCTAAGCCATCTCTTCAGCCCAGAATTTCATCTCTTTCTACGTGGAATGTTCTGAAGCCCATAGCCAGGTGTGAGAAATTACAACTGCGTGCTTTCCCCTTGTCCATACCAGCACTTCCCCCCAGAGCCTTTCCTCTTCTCCTTACTCTGTAAGGCTGAGGCTCTTTTTGTCCTCACTTAATTGTTACTAGTGACAAGCACGAGCTTTCTGAGTCCCCTCTTATCTCAGCCATATGATGTCTGTCTACGCTCCAGGATAGGTGTCTGGAGCAGTCATGAATAGGCTGCTATCCTTCCCTGCATTTAGTCTAAGGTCTCTTTAAAGTTCTGAAATAGAACATAAAAGAAAACGAATGGCATGGCTTGCCTTACCCTGGGAATTGTTATTACTGTTGCGTGAGTCCTTAGGTTGCTGGTGACAGAGGAACTATCGTGCATCCATTCTCACTCTCAACTGGAAAATGACTATGGCGTCTGCAGGCCTTAGACACAGGCACCTTCAAATTTAGTCCCAGCACAAGACTGAAAGCTTTGCACTTCCGGGGACTTCAGCTCATATGTCTTTGCATTTATTTTTTGTGACTGGCTATTTTGAACAGTCATTGCACTGATGGGATTCTAGGATTCTATGTTCAAGCCAATAAGTTAACCTCATGTGGATGTCAATCACATCTAAATTACATGCATATGAGTGGGATGGACCTATAAGGCAAATTGCAAAAGGTAAAATTGGCTGGCTCTCAGCAGATTCAGTGCCATGATTATGGTTTTGCTAAGCTCATGGATTTAGGTAATTTTAATTTTTATAATTTAAAAAAACATTTTATTTTCATTTATTTATTTGAGAGAGGGAAAGAGAGAGAGAGAGAGAGAGAGAGAGAGATAGAATGGGCTTGCCAAGGCTTCTAGCCACTGCAAACGAACTCCAGATGCATGCACCCCCTTGTGCCTCTCCAGCCAGGTAATTTTTTATTTTGAAGATATTTTATTTATTTATTTTTGTAAGAGAGGGAGAGAGAGAGAGTGGGAGAGAGAGTGGGAGAGGCAAATAGAGGAGTGAATAAGCATGCCAGAGCCTTCAGCCACTGCCAACAAACTCCAGATGCATGTGCCACCTTCTGCATCTGTCTTATGTGTGTACAGGGGAACTAAACCTGAGTCCTTAGGCTTTGCAGGCAAGTGCCTTAACTTCTAAGCCATCTCTCCAGCCCAATTAAAAAAATTATTTATCAGGGAGAGGAGAAGAGAGGGGGAGTAATGCACACACCAAGGCCTTCTGCCACTGCAAACAAACTCCAGGTGCATGCATCCCTTTGTGCATCTGGCTTTATGTGTACACTGGGGAATTCAACCCAGGTATTAGACTCTGCAAGCAAGTGCCTTAACCATTGGTCCATCTCCCCAGCCCCAATAACATGAGTTTTAGCACCTAATGATCTCCTCACAAGCTCAAACACAACCACAAAATGCACTCTTGCCCTATGCAACCACTGTGCCTAATCTTATAAATCATTACTTTTTTTGTGCAGAACACTTGTAATGAATTGTAATGTAAAAGCACATGAAATTTTTCACTTAACAAACGTTTTAAGTGTGTACTGCAGCATTACTCGCTGCAAGCACAACGTTGTACTGCAGGACCTTGCAAGTTTTTCATGTGTGTCTCCTTTGATATCCTACTTCTATCTGTTTCTTGTTCTTTTCCTAAATATCTGATGAGAATCTGGGCCACTTGGCTCTCAGTTTTCCTCAGTCCGTATATTGCTGACGGCATACTAATGGAGGGGGTGAAAGTGTTATTTATAAACTTCTTGTTTGATCCACACTGGCAGCTGGACTCAGGGGCTGGATTACGTTCAGGTTTGATCTGTTTGGCAAGACATGGGTTGGTATTTGGCAAGACTATAGGAGAGGCTTACTGTTGAGTGTGCCTTCCTTTGACTTTGATTTTAGTAGCTATTTGTTGCTTAATGCTGCTGTTAATTCATTTGGACTTACTAAGTGATGGCATTCTAATTATTTCTCTCTTACTTATCACACAGAGAGGCTCCCTCATCTGCTATTTAAACTCATTGGTGCAGCTCATTTCTGAAAGACTAAATCTGCTATTTGCTCCTTTCTGTTGGCTTACCTGTTTCCAGCATAGTGAATTCTCTGCACTTGGTATATGAAGGTCAAATTTTCCCGTCTCTGGCCACTGGAAACCTTTGAATCTACAGCCTTTGTTATAGATGCACGTCTCCTCTAGGTGCATATGTTAAGGCTCTGACTCCCAGGCTGGGGAGATGACTCAATGAATGAAGTGTCTACAGAGGAAGTGTAAGTACTTGAGTTTGGACACTCAGAACCCATGCACAGCTGCACAGTGTAGTGGACATTTACGATCAGCCTAGTGCCAATGGTGGGAAGTGAGGTACAGTCAGGAGGATTCCTGGAGGCTTGCTGGCCAGCTAGCCTGAAGAACCCTGTGGTGAACAATGGGAGAACCTGCCTCAAATGAAGTGGAAGGCAAGGACATAGCTGGCATGCACACACATGTTATGTTATGAATGTGCCTGCATACACACACACACACACACACACTCCCCAGATAACCTTTTTAAAGGATGTAATTAAGGCTAATTGAGTTTATAAACCTAGGACCATGGGATGATTCATTGTCAACTTGATTGGATCTAGAATCAGCGAGGAGATCAATCCTGGAATGACTATTTGGGAAATTGCAGATGAATTAATTGGGGTGGGAAGTGCCTCCATGACTGTGGGTCGGTGGGTCACACCACTCCATGAGCTGCAGTCAAAAGGAGAAAGGAACTTAGTTGAGCACCACCATTCATCACTACTTCCTGACTTTGGATCGGATGTGATCAGAGGCCTCAAGCTCGTGACACTATGACTTCCTCACGGTGGACTGTGCCATCAAACTGTGAGCTAAAACAAAATTCTCCTTCCTTAAGTTGTCTCTGTTAATCCAATCCAGTATGACTTATTGTCCTTCTACGAAGAGGAAGAGAAACCAGAAGTATAGGTGATGGGCCAGAGAGAGGGTGCTTTCTTTATGCCAGGGAGAGGTCCACACTGCTGCACCCTTGGGTTTTTGCCCTCAATCTTCAACACAGTGTACTTCTCTTGCTTAAGTCATAGGCTTGTGGTATTTTATGATGGTAACCCTAGAAGACCACCATAACTTTTGAGGCCTCTTAATGGGATCCTAGCAGTTATCTGATACCTTCTTTGCTGGGTGATATATGTGGTGTGTTAGCATCTATCATCTTACTTATTTTCTGCAGTAAAACTAGGGTAAGTCATGTCTTCAGGAAGCATTGATTCCTTCCTGAGAGAGGTAGTATTTTAGATATAATCTGGGTACCAGGGATGTGCTGTATTACCCTATTCATTTAGTTAGTTATTAGACATTTCCATGACACTAGGGAATATATACTTCTTGACGTTAAAATTCTTTATGATTTCATATTCTTCTAATTCAAATTCAGAATTATAGAGTTATTTAACCATGTCTTTGTTACATTTGAATCTCTTCACTAAAAATCCCAATTTTCAACTATATAGGATAGAAGGAAAGAATAAAATGAGAATATTTCACACATACTTATTCACAAATAAATTCTTGAAATATAAAACATTTTCTCTAATTTAAAAATACTATTTATTTGCATGCAGAGAGGAGAGAGGGAGAAAGAGAGAGAAGAGAAGAGAAGAGGGAATGGGCATGTCAGGGCCTCCAGCTAATGCAAATAAACTCCAGATGCATGCACCACTTTGTTCATCTGGCTTTATATGGGTACTGGGAATTGAACATGGGTTTTTAGGCTTTTCAGGCAAGTGCCTTAACTGCTGAGCCATCTCTCCAGCCCAAAATTTTTAAGAAAATTATTTATTCATTTGCACATAGAGAAGAGAGAGAGAGAGAGAGAGAGAGAACATGACATATTTTTAAATACTCCCTTTTCTTCCTTAGGGACTATCTCTTTCTTGTCATTGTCTTTCAACTTTATTCATTACTTTTGACTTTTCAAAATTCTTATTTTTCATCCTCTCTCTTACAGCATTGCCTTTATGTCACCGGCTCTTGGTTTTCTTCCAGTTGAATTGTACTTTAGGAATTTTTTTCTTTTCTTTTTAATCCACCCCTGTGACAGTAACCATGATGGTTTTTCTGATTCTTATTCATGGTGTCCTTTGGCACGCTGTGTTATTATCTGCTAGCTTATTCTGAAGGATGATAGCTCGGTTTCCAATCTGGTTTTGTTTTGGGCCTGCCTTTCTGCGTGTAGTCTCCAACTGTGGCTCTCTCCGCCATTCTTTATTCTCCTTTTTATTATAATGACTCTGTATGAGATTTGACCTCGTTCATTTTATGTGATGTTAGCTTTCTCTTGTCTGAATATTTCTGTTGAGACAAGCTTCAAATAGTTTAACTAACTTTATAGAGCTTCCTTTTCTGTTGATTTTGTATAGAATTAAAAATTATTGCTGCTTAGCCAGATAAGGAGGCACATACCAGTAATTCCAGGACTTGGCAGGTGAAGCAGGAGGATTCCCAGGAGTTTGAGGACTGATTATGCTACTTAGTAAGGTCTAGGCCAGCCTGAGATACATGGTAAAACACACACACACACACACACACGCGCGCGCGACATGTACTGAGTTGATTCCTTTTCCCACTTTCATCTAGACTTTGTTTCTTTTGTCACTTTTCTGTTGAATTTTGAGTCTACTTCTAGAAATTTCTCTTATGAGTGGGATCATGTCCCTAGAAGAGTCCTGCTGGTTCTGACAGAGTTTATGGGGTCAGGACTGCGGTGTCATGCATTCCTTGCAGTTATAAGCTGCAGATAGTACAGCACTGCTCCAGTGTGGCTCCCGTCCCAAGTGGCTCTGTTGTTTTCCCGAGAGTACTGTTTGCTGCTTTGGCGTTGGGTTCTCTGGTCCTCCAGACACTGGGCCATAGCAATTTTCTTCCCCTTGACCAGACTCTTGTGCTATGAAAAGTCTTGCTCCTGTTGGTTTTCCCCTTCATACTTACATTTTAAAGTTTTGGCAGATGGTATATTATCTAGTTAGTTGATCTTTTTCAAATTAAATTTTAAAATATATTTTATTTATTTATTTATTTATTTGAGAGAGAGAGAGAGAGAGAGAGAGAGAGACAGAGAGAGACAGAGAGAGAGAGAATGGGTGCACCGGGGCCTCCAGCCACTGCAAACGAACTCCAGACGTGTGCGCCCCCTTGTGCAGCTGGTTTAGGTGGGTCCTGGGGAATTGAACCGGGGTCCTTTGGTTTTGCAGGCAAACACCTTAACTGCTAAGCAATCTCTCCAGTCCTCAAATTAATTTTTAAAACTTCTCTAGCTCAGTCTTTTTGTATGTGAAGATACAGAAATAATGAAAACTACATTGCCACTGTCACCTGCATGCTTTCTGAGGTGGTTTAAATGTCAGATGTCCCCCATAGCCTTATGTGATTGTGATTAAGCCTCATACTCAGTGCCCTCCTGGTGAGTTTGGGAGCTGGAGCCTTGGTGTGGAGGCGGTGTGACAGTTGGGGCGGGGACTGCGGTGTTATAGCCCAGTACCTCTCACCAGAGCCAGTTCACTCTGTTACTCTTTCCCAGCTGCAGTGGCAAGATACGATGCCCAGCCTCTGCTCCATCATGCCACCATGACGCTCCCTCTCAGAACTGTGAGCCTGAAAGAGTCTTTCATCCCAATAACCAGAAGGTAATGGTTGGGCTTGATAGATGGCTTAGTGGTTAAGTCACTTGCCTGCGAAGCCTAAAGACCCAGGTTTGGTTCCCCAGTACTCATGTAAGCCACATGCACAAGGTGGCGCATGCCTCTGGAGTATGTTAGTGGCTGGAGGCCATGGTGCACCCATTCTCTCCTATCTGCCCCCACGTTCTCTCTCAAGTAAATAAATAAATTAAATTAAATATTTAAAAAAAAACAGCAAAAGAGAAGGTAAATGTGACAATTCCCAACATTCCTGTTTTAACACATTAGGCAAAGTACACAAGCAGCATTTTAGCTGTAAGTTTTTTATGAGGAACAGAAAAGAATACTTATTATCTAACACTGTTGCTCCAGGCTAAGAACCTAGTGAAATCATATTTCTGGCTGGTGACTCTTTTGTGAGTGCCTGCTCCTTTATTTTTAATTATTTTTAGCATTTGTTATGAATTTGAATTTGTTATTTGGAGCTGTAACCTCTCTGTGGAGTCTGGGTAGTCTTGCTGTTTCATAGTCTTCTGAGATTATGCCATGTTCCTTGAAGCCAGGCTTTGAAATTTAAAAAAAAAAAAAAAAAAGAAAAGAAAAAAAGAAAAGAAAAAAGAAAAGACAGAAGCCTCCTGCTACTCTGTAGTATGTTTGGGTTTTCTATGGCTTTGCTTTTCTATGATATCTATTTTATTTACAAAAGAAGAATGGTGGTGTGGGCTTTTTTTTTTTTTTTTTAACAAAAAGCATCTTGTTATGTCCCCTGTATTTACACTGTGAACATGTATGAGAGCAGCCTTTTCCCAAAGATGTTGTTTACTTCAGGGTTTTCTTTATGTTTGGACCGATGTGAGAGGAAAGATTTAAACAAATCAATTTTCTTTTCTCCATTGATACCCCAATTCTAAGTCATTTAAGGGTATTGGTGAAAATGATAAAAATTACATAATTAGAAATTTGTTGATCTTGGGACTAGAGAGATAGTTCAGTCGGTAAAGTGCTTGCCATGCAAGCATGAAGACCTGTGTTCAATTCCTAAACCCCCGTGTGCCTGTAATCCCAGCCCTGCCAGTCCAGCTTATTTAGAGACTTACAGGCTATTGAGAGACCCTGTCTCAAAAAAAGTGGGTAGCTACTGAGAAATGAGCCCACTCAAGGTTGTCCTCTGACCTCCACATGCACGCACAAATGGATGTGCATATGTTACTTGTGCACATGTGTGCACCTGCACATACATAACCATACACACATGGTACCACCTACACACACAAGAAATTGCTTGATCTTTGAATTACAGCGTTGCAGCTCTGATTCGGATTGGAGTTTAGTTTCGTGTGGCCACTTTAAACGAAAGTCTGAATTAATCCATGCAGACCCTCGTCAACATCAGGAATGTCTATTCACTCAGTGATGTGAATTTCTATACATGCTTACTCCGAGTTGCCGAGGCATAATGGCTTCTCCCCTACATATGTTCCAGATAGCAGTAGAGACAATTTGTAACATCTTTTAAAGCGTATTTTACATCATTTAAAATTGGGCAAAGAGGCAAATGACTATTCTATAACTATATTTTAGACTATTTTATTTTGAGTAAATCTCTTTGAATAGTTCTTAACCTAACATTTATTATCTTGAATCTTTCCAAACAGATGTCTTCTTTGTAAACAGGAATGGGAAATGGCCAGCTATGTTTATAAACTAGCCATGTATAGTTTGAAAATGAGCTTTCTTCTCAGTAGAGTAACGGTATAGGTTATGGTTTAGGAATTAGCTTGTTTCCACACTAAGCATTACCATTTTGTAGTTTACTGCTGTACAGCACTGGGCAGTTTTCTTTTTTTCTTTTTCTTTTTTTTTTCCAGATATAAGGTGTTGTGTGAACTCTTTTCCTGGGAGAAGCCAATGAAGACTTGCTCCTCCAGGCAAGATTAAAGGTCGATTCCACCAGAGTTCACCCTGGCAGGCCAATGAGAGCTTTGGGCTTCCTTACCTAGTACAATCTAGAAGCTACTTACAGGAACATGGAAACTGCAAAGCCTCTGTAGTGTTGAAAGGTCTCATCCCAGTGTGTATGACGACCTCCCGATAGCTACGTAGATGGAGCTCTCCGTCCCTTAATCTTCCATCATTTATAGTCTCTGCGATTCTCTGAGACCACAAGACTGCACACAGCTGGCACAGAGGTCACCTGAGCTCTCTGGTGGGGACTGCTGACCTTTCCTTTCCTACGCTTCCTTTAGGGGAACGTCAACAGGACCAATCTTGAGAGTCTTTTGTGAATAGGAACAGCTTCTTCTGATAAAGACAGCAATGGCAGTTTTGCTTGGAGGACTGTGTCATACAACATAGGGTTTCACTACATGCTTCAGGCTGCTCTGGGTCATACTGTGTAGTCCAGGCCGGCCTGAGTTTGGATTCCCTTGTCTCTACCCACTAAGTGCTAGGCTTATGGTGTTTGCCACCACACTGAGAAAATCAAATAGCTACTTTTATTTTTCCTGCAGTACTGGGGAAAATGCCCGCTTAGAGCTTTCCAGTATTGGTAGGATAACTGATTAATAATCATATCAAAAATGTCAAATTACATGTGTAATAATTTCAGTAGCAAGATATGTGTCCATTTAGAGACATGTTTTAAGGGCTTGAATTGTCTGAGAGGTTGTGGCAAGTTTCTCAGGGAAGGTGTAATACAGATCTAAAGAATGAAGGCTTAGAATGAATCAGGGGAAGGTGTGTGTTTGCTATATGTGTGGGTGATCATGTGTGGGACAAGACTAATCTAGATAGAGGGAAGAGGAACCTTCTGAACATGAGGAACTGAAATAAGGCCAAATCATAAAGTGATGAGTAGTGTTCATGATACTGGAGAGGAGGCTAGGAATAAGGGAGGGAAAGAGAGATTATAACTAAAGGTATAATTATTTATTAATTTATGTGCAGAGAAAGAGAGAGAGAGAGAGAGAGAGAGAGAGAGAGAGAGAGAGGAGTCAGATGGGGGGAGGGGATGCCAGGGCCTTCGTGTATGCGTGCACCACTTTGTGCATGTGGCTTTTTTTTTTTTTTTTTTTTGAGGTAGGGTCTCACTCTAATTTAGGCTGACCTGGAACTCACTCTGTAGTCTCAGGGTGGCCTCGAACTCATGGTGATCCTCCTACCTCTGCCTCCCGAGTGCTGGGATTAAAGGCATGCCCCACCATGCCTGGCACATGTGGCTTTTTATGGGTACTGTTGAATAGAACCTGGGTTGTTCGGCTTTGCAGGCAAATGCCTTAAGCAGTGAGTTATATATGCAGCCCTCAGGTGATCTTTATAAAGCTCTTGCTTGGGAATGTGAGTTAGCAAAACAGATACTTCAATTTTGAAGTTGTGTTTGCAATGAGCTATTATTGTTGTCATTATTTTTAAATCTCCTAGTACTTATTCTTACATTAAGTAGATTTATATGCTTCAGTCTGTTCATTATTTCTTTTCTTTATCTAATATTGTATTTTTTAATGTTAATCCCTTAAAACTCCAATTTAGGAATAAAGCCAAGAAAATATTTTTTTTCTTTCAATCAATTTTACTATTTGAAATAGAATTTGCTTTTGTTTAACTTTTAGGTAAGATAAATGAAAAAAGTTGGTAACCTATTACCTACTCTGATGCCAATAAATATTTCATACTTATTAGTTTTTGCAAAATGGTCAAATTTGCTGTCTAACATAAACCAACCAAAAAGTCATAATTGTTAAGAGTTGTTTGTGCCTGTGGTAGTTTGAATAGATGGCCCCCAGTATAGTCAGTGTTTTATTACTTTGTAGTTTGCATCTTCAGCTGCCTGGCTGGAGGCAGTGTCACTGGGTGGATCTTAAGGTGTGGTGGTGGGTTTGAGATTTCAATCTAAAGATATGCAAAGTGGGCCTGGGTGGAGTTCCTGAAGTGTGCTGTGCTGTGTGGCTTTTGACTTGTGCTTTTTTGGTTCTGTGAAAGCAGGCCAGCTTCTTCTAACATTATGGAACGTCCCCTGGATCTGTAAGCTTCAATAAATCCCTTCCTCCATAGGTGTGCCTGGTCTGGAAGTTCTTCTCAGTGAACCTGAAGCTGTCTGAAACAGTGCCCCATTTTGCATGATTTGCTGTTGTCTAGATCAACTTTGGCAAAATGAAGACCTTAAGCTGATTTTGTGTGAGCAAGTAGAAAGATTTTTAAGGATGGCTGCTATGTGGGTGCATGTGTGTGTGTGTGTGTGTACACATATACCTACGTGCGTGTGCTCATACACCTATTTCACTTCCACTGACTTAAGTAATCATAGTGGTTAATGAAGAGCTAATGTGGGAGCTTTGAAACACTCCAGAATCAAAGTGCCACGTGCTTCATATTTTAAAATAAGAGACTGGGCTGGAGGCTGGATGGGATGGTTTAGTGGTTAAGGCACTTGCTTGCGAAGCCAAAAGACCTAGGTTTGATTCCCCAGGACTCACTTCAGCCAGATGCACAAGGTGGCACGTGCATTTGGAGTTCGTTAGCAGTGGCTAGAGGCCCTGCTGTGCCCATTCTCTCTCTCTCAAATAAAAAAGATAAATTTAAAAATTATTTAAAGAAATAAGAGAGTAATGATTAGGCAATGTAAATTGTGATGATCATTACTTAAAATCTGCTAGCCTTCGGCCTCCCAGGAATTCACAGCATGGGGCTCATACATGAGGTGTTCCTCTTTGAATCAAATGTCTGAGCAAAGATGTCATGGCTGAGAGAATTTTGCTGAAGGTGATGCTGGTGGTTCACAAAGTTTCCTGTATTACTAGCAGATAAATTCTTCACACTGCCCACAGACTCCTTGCATGCAGCACTGACCACAGTATCTGGCACATAGCAGGTAATGTGTACTAAATGGACAGAGAATCACTGTGGAAAATACTGCTTGTTTTCAGGCGCTGATCTTCAAGTCTGCATATCCAAGAAACCAACCTGCTGCACGAGGAGGATGGAGGAGAGATACCAAGTGGCAGCTCGCCAGGATTTGCAGCAGCTACTTCAGACATCGAGCTCTGCATTAAAATCGCTCATATCTCGAAATGCCGCTGCCCTTCAAGGTGAGCTCCTCTTGGATTGTGAAACTGGGTGATCTGCCTCATATCCTTTGCCTTTGATCATGACACTGGTAAATGTGGCTAGGTTTATTTCCTTCTATTTTATATGATTTTGGTGTAAAATAAATTTTGGTTTTTTTTTTTCCTAACCATCATAATTTATTTATGGAGTTATTCTGGGTACCTATTTAGGCTGGATTGTATTATTGAAATAATCCTTTGGTGTGTACATTGATAGAGTGCTTCGAAATTCTCATGACCCTGTTGCATAGTTTTATACCACTGTTAACAAACATACGTACTAATTACTTCTCTTAAAAAATAGGTAATATCTTGCTTATTTTTAACTGGATAATTATAGATTTATTTTTAAAAGTATGATTTGAAGAAATATTTATTATGTTTTCCCCTGGCAACCCTCCTGTGGTTTTCAAAAGAACACAAGTTCAATATATCAAATATGCAGATATGAGTGAAAAATAGTAAACTAGGAAATAATAACTGGAAGTTTAAGGGTCAGCTGACACCAAAACTCAGCCTTAATGCAAACAGTATGTTCAGAAGTAAAATTAATGAGTTTTGAAATTACAAGGCATTCTGAAAAAAATAGATTATCTGTTTTCTAATTTTTTGTTTTTTTTTCTTGTAAAACTACTTGTTACTTGTTCCTTCTCATAAAACATTAATTTTTGTGTGTATGGCTAGGATGAAAAAAAAGTCTACATTATACTGCTTTACAAATAAATTTATTGCTTTTGCTCAATGTAGAATATAATTTATGTTAGTGGTTCTTTTTATTAAGTATGTGAATATCCACGTATTTAAATCATTTATTTATATTCATAACTAAATAACAAATAGATTATTTTTAAAACTATAATTATTAAATACAATAAATATAATAAATCAGAATAAAGTTTAATTTGAGTGAAAATATAGTTCCTGATTAATTAGTGAATTTTTTTCTCAGAAAATTTTAAATGTTAGGTTTTAAGATGGAGTTAGCTTCAGTTATTATTTTTCCAGTCCTTTAGAACAAAACTTTATTTCATTTATGGATTTTCCTATGGGAAATTGTTGAAGGAAATTTTATTGACATGAGTTTTTAAACAATGATTTGTGATTCACATGGGCTAAATTAGAATGCTCTAGGATCCCAGTGGGAATTATATGATGGTTATTTTTCACTAAAATAATTACATATTTGATAAGAAAAAAATATACTTTAGAGATGTATGGGAAGTGACTAGAAAAATCTAAGAGAAAGAGGAGTTTTTTTTTAAATTTTTAATTTTTATTTATTTATTTATTTGAGAGTGACAGAGAGAGAAAGAAGGAGAGAGAGAGAGAGAATGGACGTGCCAGGGCCTCCAGCCACTGCAAACGAACTCCAGATGCGTGTGCCCCCTTGTGCATCTGGCTAACGTGGGTTCTGGGGAATCAAGCCTCGAACTGGGGTCCTTAGGCTTCACAGGCAAGCGCTTAACCGCTAAGCCATCTCTCCAGCCCTTATTTGTTTGTTTTTTGAGGTAGGGTCTCACTCTAGCCCAGGCTGACCTGGAATTCACTATGTAATCTCAGGGTGGTCTCAAACTCATGGCGATCCTCCTGCCTCTGCCTCTGGAGTGCTGGGATTAAAGGCGTGCTCCACCATGCCTGGCTAAAGAGGAAGTGTTCGGCTGTTGATCATGTGTTTAACAAGGTGATTTGAATTCCTGTGAATACCTCTTTAAACAAGATCTTGTGTGTGAGACTATCTTTGAAGAGATTTGTACAAGGGGATTCCTTACAATTCTCTTCTTGAACATCAAAACTTAATCTGTCCGAGTAAGAACAGATGGCCAGTGAAGGCCAAGACAAATCAACCTACTTTTGGGTGCAGTGCTCTTAACTATGGGATGAGAGATGGGGCCAACAGTTGCTACTCACATAGGTATTCAGTGTTGGTTGAATATCTTCTTCTGTCTCAAAAGGTATGCTAACAGTCTTTCTACACTTCCCCACATGAAAGATTAAGTACATGCAGCTCAAATGGCTGTGAAACCTTCATTTTTAAAGCATGTTGAGGATATTGAAAAGTTTTGGAGATATTGCTGAAAGTTGGAGAACAAGTCTGTTTACCAGTGTCATGTAATTTTCTGTAATCTTGTTATTTTCTGTTTAGTAAACTGTAACTGTTATTTTTAATAGGTTACAGTTTGCTGTTTATTTAGAATTAATTATAAAAATGAAAAGGATAAAAGCATTCTTAAATATAACCTGTTATAAGAAATAGCCATTATCTCCTTCCATTTATGGAAAGTCAGGTTTTATTTAAGAATGTTGAACAGCCAATAGCAACTTTGAAGAAACTTGCCTATATATTGGCAAATTTTATTGCAAGAAAATATGCTAAAAGCAATGTGAAAGGTCATATATACTGTATCATACCTGAGCAGACGACTTCATCAAGAAAACTGCTTTCTAGCTTATTCTGATGCTATCAAAATATCTGAAAAAGTAGAGATCATTATTTTTACTAGAAGCAAGAAGCCAATGCATTTTATTGGGAAACATTTAGTGGAGAAATCAGTTTACTTCTCCTGTAACTGGAGTTGCTATATTTTGATTTTTAAATTTTCAAATATTTCATTTTTTAAATATTTTATTTACTTATTTAACAGAGAAAGAGGGAGAGACAATGGGTGCACCAGGGCCTCCAGCCACTACAAACAAACTCCAGACGCATTTGCCCCTTGTGCATCTGGCTAATGTGGGCCCTGGGGAATCAAACCTGGGTGCTTTGGCTTTGCAGGCAAATACCTTAACCACTAAGCTATCCTTCCAGCCCCAAATATTTCATTTTTATTTTTACTTGCATGGAATCATTATGGGTTATAAATGATACTGGACAGGAATGTAGTTGGTCTTTTCTTTCATGGATCTGTGGGACTCTGAGGAAACAGGATTTTGGAGTGATCAGCAAATAAAGCCAGTGGGGATGATCATTTGGACTTAATGGATTTAGTGTGGCCCAAACTACTGACAGGTGAAGAGTGGGAGGATGACCTTGGTGAGAGAGGAATCTGTGCCCGTTCCCAGGGCTATGACAGCCACAAGTTTATCCTTTGGACGATTCATGTCTTACTCTAGAATCCGTGACACACTGGCACTTAGGCTATAATCAGTGTCTTGGACCACTCTATGTTGTTGTTGTTGTTTTTTAAATAGGGATTTATTGGAGTTTGTCTCAAGTCAGAGTTTCTTGTAAATAAACAAAATAGTTAAAGCAACTATTGGGAGGGTACCGTGAGTATGAACCGGGATGTTACCGTGTCCTGAGGCAGTCCCACTTACAGCATTTTATAGAATAAAGAAAGCAAGCAGATCTGCCTGAGTCTCACGTTCATAAACAAGGAGCGCTGTTTGCAGAGAGGAGTGTTGGCCTTGTCACAGTTCAGGCCGTGACTGTTCTTCATTTGCAGGAGTTTAATAATGTCCGTGAATAAAGGAGAACAGGCGGGGGTAACCCAGGAGCCTGCTTCCCTTTGGCTACTGACTGCGAGTGTGAGATTGCCTGCTTTAAACATATTTTAAAAATTGTTAAAATAAATGTTATAATTATGTACATACCATGGTGTTGTGTGACTCAAGAAAGAATAGGGAAATTGAAAGAACGTGCCATGTACTGTGAAAGAGCAATGCATATCATTTTCAAATTTGGCAAGTTTTAAATTTGCTACTCAAGTAAGATAATGGCATTTGGTCTTTTAATTCAAAATCATGCAGAAATTACATTACTTTTGCAGCTCAAATTAAGTGGCATTATAATCAAAGGATACTATTGGAAGTTTGTGTTTCATATAAGCATTGTGGAGAAAAGGTTAAGAGAGTATATCTTTTCTTACAGATGCACCTTTTCCATTTAATTCATCTCCAAATGTACTTAAATATTTCTAAAATTATAAGATTGATTTTTTAAATTCAGAAACATCCTAAGTTTCATATTGAAAATGGACACTATTGGAACATCTCAATGATAAATGATATTTAGAACAGAAATAATTTGTATTGTTTATGATTTCATTCTTTGGGCTGATAAAAATTCAATTCCTTCATTACAAGCACTTGAAAGATAGGTGAGTATGTTCCTTTGGTTTGACATTTTGGAAAAGGAATTTAATCAAAAAATAATCATGTATTGACTGACGTATTTAGTGGTTTATGTTCAAAAATAAATATATTTTTAAGTTTTTTATGAAGAAGTTTTTATTTTATGTATGTGTGTGTGTGTGTGTGTATGTGTGTGTGTGTGTGTGTGTGTGAGAGAGAGAGAGAGAGAGAGAGAGAGAGAGAAAAACAAATGAATACCAGGGCTTCCAGTCACTGTAAACGAACTCCAGATGCATGCACCACCTTGTGCATCTGGCTTTACGTGGGTACTGGGGAATAGAACCTAGTTCCTTTGGCTTTTCTGGTAAGTGCCTTAACTGTTAAGCCATCTCTTGAGCTCCCAAAGTATTTTTAAAAGTAGATAAAGTGAAAATGAGAGTATTAGTGCGACTTATGGATAACATATTATCAGCCCTAGAATATAGATCATGATTATCTATCTATCTATCTATCTATCTATCTATCTATCTATCTATATATATATCTATCATCTATCAACTACTGTAATAGTAAAGGTTATTTGCATCTTTACATATATCCTATCTATGTACACAAGGTAAATACAATTGTATGTTGTATCAAGCATAAAATACATTGATCTTATTTTGTTTTTACCTTTGTCTTACTGATGTGGCCAATTTTTAGAATAGTTCCTTGGAAGAAAAGCATGTGGAAGGAATATTGTGGTAACTAATAATATTGTTCAATAATAATTATTTGATTAAAACAATCTCAGGGTTAAGAGAACAGGTAGCCCTTGGTAGGCTGTGTTGGGAAACCCTGTTTCTATCTTTAGCATGTAGTGTAGGTCCCTAAGAAGTGTAATTTAATGAGCTAATGTACTGAAATGGTGACAGTTGAATGTTCAGGCCTGTACAGGACAACTACTTCACCTCCTCCAGGGCTCAGGCAACAATGCAGAAGAGGGAATGGAAAGGATATAAGAGCTCAAGAATGGGGAGGAGGGCCTTAGTACTGTCCTCTGGACATGAGCTCACAGCAGCTGTAGTTTTCTGAATAAGGGCTGCAGAAAATAGGACCCAGTCATGGACGGGGGAGCAGCTCATGAGGCCCCACCCCTCCCTGAGGAGCCACTGGCAGTTAATGGTTGCTGGGGGTCGGGGTGGGAATCTTTCTCTTCAGTGGTGAAGCCACTGGTAAGTGTCAAAAGAGGTGGTTCAGCAGGAATGGGAGGGGATAAGAGAGGGTCATGGAGGTGTGTATGATTAAAATAGAATCTGTATATGTATGAAAAGTGTCCAGTCACAAACAAAAATGGACTGCGTGAATAAAGGGAGGAATGTGGGGCATTTAGCAAGAGGAAGGTTTCTACATAGATTCTCTTCCTCTCCTGTCCCTTCGCCCCCCCCCCCCTTCCTTCTTTACCTTCCTCTACTGATTACCTGTTGAATTTACTAGGTGCAAGACTGTGAGGTGAATAGCTTGAACCCATGTTCACACATTAGACCTCCTTTACTTTTATTGGCCCCCTCAGATTTATAATATGCTAATGCATATTTATTAGCTGATTAGTTATACACTAGAATAGGACACACTATGTTTTTCCTGTCTGTGTCATTCCAAGCATAATTGCACTCCTCCCCCTCGTGCCCCCCCCGCACTCCTCCCCCTCGCGCCCCCCCCCCGCAGTGTTGGTTTGCTCTCATACAGTAACTGTCAATACAATTCGTATTGGTCCAACTGTTTTCTATCCCAGAAATTATAATAATTGCTTCTTTTGAATCTGTCAGCAGGCTGTTATTAATTATGCCAAGTGGGCAATTTTCCTATATTCCAGGTGAAAGTTTCAAGATCTTAAATAACTTTTCAACTAGAATTAAAGTTTGCTTTAGAGGCTAGGGAGATGGCTCAGAGGTTAAATATGCTTTCTTGAAAGCCTGCTGGCCCGAGTTTGATTCTGCAGTATCCATGTAAAGCCAGATGCGCAAAGTGGCTTGTGCATCTGGAGTTTGTTTTGCAGTGGCAAGAAGCCCTAGAGTGCCCGTTCTCTCTCTCTCTCTCTCTAATAAATAAATAAACAAAATATCTTTTTAAAAGTTGCTTTGGGGCTAGAGAGATTGCTTAATGGTTAAGGTGCTTGCATGCTAAGCCAAAGAATCCAGGTTCTATTCCCCAGGACCCACATATGCCAGCTGCACAGGGTGGTGCATGCGTCTGGAGTTCCTTTGCCGGTGTGCTCATTCTCTTTCTCTACCTACTGCCTCTCTTTCTCTCACAAATAAATAAATAAAAGTAACAAAAAAAATTTTTTTAAAAAGTTTGCTTTATATGAAACATGACCAATAGTGGAAAATTTTAACTATAGACCTAAGATCAGGTTTACTGGGACAAAAATAGAAACTTTTAAAATGTAAACTTTCAGCTGGGCTTGGTGACGCACACCTTTAATCCCAGCACTGGGAAGGCTGAGGTATGAGAATTGCTGTCAGTTTGTGGCCAGGTTGAGAAAACATTGTGAGTTTCAGGTCAGCTCGGGCTAGAGCAAGACCCTACGTCAAAAAAGTAAACTTTTTAATTGTTTTTTTAAATTAAGTAGAAGCTTTGTATGGACACATCATGAATTGGTATCATAATTTCCCTCCTCTGTGATCCCATTCCAGTGTGGGCCCTCCTCAGTGGGATTCCTGCTATTCACCAGGGGGTTGTGGGCTATGAGTTGTGAGAGCAGCAGTCAGTTATTGTGTGTGTGTGTGGGGGGCGGCTGGGGGGTAGGCAATGCCTCTGGATATGCCCTCCTAACTTAGAAGCAAACTTTTAATTGTTTTTAATTTAGACAGAAATAGCCATGCTAATAGTTCCTATCCCTGTGGTCTTCTGACCTACCAAACATAGTCACTTGATCATGATGGGCTAAACAATTCTTGATTTTATATTAAACACATTGTCGTATATTTGTTTTTAGTTTGAAAGCTACCTTTCTTGCCTATAATGAGTTGTCTATCTGTTGTTTTTATCATTGTATTACTTATATTAGTTTATATAGTATATTATATGATTTTGCTTTGAGGATCATCAGGATAATTATTTTTATTTTTTTGTTGACAATTTCCATAAATATAAACAATACACCATGATCACAATCCCCTTTCATCACCCTCTTTTTTCCCCTACCAAATGCCCCCATCCACTGAATCCCTTCTTATTTCCTAATAGTCTCACCTCCATTTCAATGACATCATTTTTTACCTCCTATTATGCAGGTCTTGTGGACATAGCATCATCCAAGGTGAGGTCATAAATATCAAGGCCACTTTGTATCTGGAAGACAGTATTGTAAGCACTCCTCCCCTTCCTTTGGCTTTTACATTCCTTCTGCCACCTCTTCTGCATGGTATCTGAGCCTCGAAGGGTGTGACAGAGATGTCTCATGTAGTGCTGAACACTCCGCTGTTAACTTCTCAGCACTTTGGTGAGTTTTGAGATACCCTAGTGGTCACCACCACCTGAAAAGAGGCTTCTCTAACCAAAAGTGAAAGTAGCACAAATAAATGGGCATTAACATACGTGTTTAGTGTGCAGTTTGGTGGGCATAATATATCCATCAAATACTACAGACAGCAATAGTAGTTTCCCACTTAGGGCTTATGAACTCCTCAGTCATAGGCTTTTGATTATGTTTTCAGTATTAGGTCAGAATTCCCTCCTGTGGAACATGCCGCAAGACCAAAGATAGAGTAGCTGCTTTCCCCCATAACAGACATGCCATCCTTGCACCAATTGATCATTTTGTCCCAGCTGGCCAGACATAGAGCTTGCAGGCTCCTCTGCTGATTAATACCACTGATGATTTTTCTCCCACATCAGGTCTTTCTAGCATCCTGACAGCTAGTCAACAGGGAGGAGGTTTCTACCTTAGCTCCAGTTTTATTTCCCAGTGTGTTGTAGTCCAAGAATGTGGAGACTTCAGCAATAGGGTCTTACCATGTAGTTCTGGTGGACAACCAATAGCCTTAGCAATAGCCTATAATGTTTATAGGGTATCACAGGCCTCACTGACCAACAACTTTCTAGAAGGTATCCAATACATGGCACAGATACCCATAACAATGTATAGCTTTTGGGCACAACATTATCCACCACCACAAGTTACTTTTATAAAAAAATAAATATATTATTAGCTGGCAAAGAAATAGGTTTCCATATGACTTATTCATAAATTTAAATTTTTGATTAACTTCCCACCCCCTTTCATCTATTTACAGGGATAATTCTTAACTGACTATTCTTTGAATTTAGAATTTTAATACATGGACATATTGTGATTTGATCATAATCTGTTCCCATTACTCACTTTTGTCCCCCCTCTCCTACCCTCATTCCGCTGAACACCCTCCTCTTTCCAAGAAGTCCTTGTCTGTTCTATTTGTCCTCTATTATTATCTATATCAAAATTTTGATGGGTTCAATATTGTGTAGGTCTTGTGAAGGTAACCACATGTACTGTAAGATCATGAATACACTAATATTCTTTTGGCCACTTCCTATGCAATTTTCCCTGGACCTGGAGGGATGTGATAGAGTTGTCTCACAGAGGGATGAGTACTCAGCTGACAATTCTTCTAATCACCTTGAGGATTCTCTAGTCTCCTCAGTAGACACTGCCATCTGTAACAGTGACTCCACTCTGACTGTGTTCTTTAAGAAGAGATATCAGAACTAGTTTGTTTAGTTTTTCCTCCCTTCTCTCTACTCATCCCCCCATCCTTTCCTTTCACTTCCTTCTTCCCCGTGCTTTCCTGCACATTCATCTCATCCACTTAATTTGTATTATAGAGCTCCCCTTTTTGTGTGCTTGGGATTGAAATCCAGGTAAAATTCTTTTTTATATCTATGTGATGTTAATAGTTCTATTCATAGATCTTTCTAAAATTTCTATTTTAAAACTTATATATCACAAAGAATGTTTTTGATCAAGTTGGTTTATAGGCTATGCAAACTTTGCAGCTCATTACATATTTACTAGAATTGATTCTCCAAGTAGCAGAACCAATTTACATTTGCCAGTAGTCTGTGTGTCTAGTTATTTTGCCGCATCCTTCCCAGTATTTTCAGTGATAAATGTGATGGATAGGAAGTGGTACCTTGTTTAGGAAACCTGCGAGGTTTCCTGATGACTTGGGAGCTTGGATGTCTTTCCACACAAAATCCTTTATTTTCTGGGTTATTATCCCTTAGGAAAACAACATGTGAGCATGTATACATAATACTCCAAATGTGAAAGTTTTCTCCAAACTAATTCAAATTTTTGTCTGTGTTCCATAGAAATCTGAGTTTGGTATTCTCGAGGCTGGCAGATTACATGATTGTTTTTGCATCTATCCATGTGACTTTTCATTTCTTGTTCTGTTTATCCTATGCAGTTAATTCAATATGGTATTTATCATAACTAATAGCTCCACAAATACATGGGTACATATATGCACCCTCCTCTATGATGAATGCATATATACATTAGATGAGCTGGTAGTAATGAAAGAAACATTTACAATCGCAAGTAATTTCAAATTTTGTACCCACTGCTGTATTTGTCTTTCACACCCCTCCAAAATCAGTCGTCAAAGTGGTAGCCTTTTAGCATTTTCTCTTTCCTGCAGATCTTCCTCTGTGTTGGGAGTCTCTCTGCTCCCTAAATAATGGGATACTACTCCTTCTAGTTCCTGCCACATACTTTATGAACATCCAGAATTAATATAATATTAAAATAGAAAATTAATATATTATTTAATTTAATATTCCCACCCACATGGTTCTGAGTACTTTTTGATTGCAATGTTACCTATTAGATCTTTCGGTGGTGATAAATTTCCCAAATCAATAAACATAGAGTGCAGTGATTTTTATAAAGACAAAGCATGTAATCTTTTTGTTACTGACTCTGTTATGTATTTCTACATGTTAAACACTATGATAGAAATCCAAGATAAAAAAAACAATTATTATCTTCTTTTAAAATAGAGCTCATTTAGAAGCATTTCTAAAAGCAATTTAATCAGCAAATTCAACTAGGGATTTTTATAAGATCTAAACACAATTTGCCATTTAATATTTTTCTCATTTATTGAGACTAAATATTTAAGGAAGAAATAAAGTAAACTGAATAAAAACACCCTCCCTGAATATTATGCAGAAACACACACTAATGCAAAGTTGAAATACAAATACTCTGTGGTATAACACCCATTTTATTATTCAATAATAATGAATTATTTAAGAGTAATTTTTCCACATGGAACAAATTTTACCGTTGCATTGATAATGATATGTATGTTGTAAAATATGAAATTCATACTCTCCCTTCTAGTTAGTACTATTCATTTAGTATCTATGGGCCTTTATGCCAGTGGTTTTAATTAATATGTGAGGTATACATTGTCATCAATATTTCTGTACCATAGAAAATATTAATATCATAAATAAGTTATTTTCAGAGCTGCGGAGGTGGCTTAGTGGTTAAGATGCTTGCCTGCAAAGCCAGAGAAACCACATTCAATTCCCCAGGACTCGTTAGCCAGATGTACAAAGTGGCACATGTGTCTAGAATTCATTTGCAGTGGCTAGAGGACCTGGTGTACCCATTCTTTCTTTCTCTCTATCTGCCTCTTCTCTCTCTCTCTCTCTCTGTCTAATAAATAAATAAATATAAATGAAAATTAAAAAGTAAGTTATTTGCAGTGTAATAAAAGACCAGTGGAAAAGTAGAGATCAAAGGTTCATTTGATATTCCTAACGATATTTTTTGTGAGAAGTAAAATGAAATGTTAATAAGTGAATACTGCTTTGCTGCAAATCATTACTATTCTATTGCTATTATAAGTTCTGTGTACTAGAACAAATTTTGTTGAATGGTATCACTTATAAGCTCTTTTCAAAGGACAGTTTTCAGTGGCGATTTTAGAGTTAACATGTTTAGCTTTAGAAAAGGGTGACTTACTACTATTAAGTGTATACTATAACTAATTTGTTTAAAAATAATATTGCCAATATTTTTAGAGTGTGTAGTTTAATAAAACCTGACTATAAAATTTTGGATAAGATGTTTAATGGTCATTTTAGTTTTATAAAAAAGATAACATGACTATTAAAATATTAAGTGAATTAATTTCAATATTGCATTTTTACCTTTTGCAAATTATCTCGTAACAGTTTCTCATGATCTATTAATTTTACAGTTGGGTGTTGTGGGGCATGCATTACATGGGCAACATTTTGTTCTCCTTTCTGCCTTGTTTTTAGAGCACTACTATTGCTTTGGTGACCAGTTTTTACTCTGGTGTTCTTAGGAACTGAGGGTCCTGCTGTAGCTGAAGGGACGGTATGAAGTGGAATGGGAAGTGTGTTTATGGTTTGAAGTAGCATTTGGGGGAAACAGGAAAGGAAATTATCCATAATGCAATTACAGCACTAACTCTGGGAATAGCAGAGTAGCAGTAAACCCACAGCTTGGTGGTGTGAGCGCTTTCACATTCTGGTTCTCCTCATCCCTGCAAGAGAAGGAGCAAGGAGCGCAGCGTCCACACAGGTGGCTGAACAGCCACAGTGAAGGTTATGGACGGCAGGAGAGCCATTCAGCCATCCAGTAAATGTTCATGGGGCAACCTCTATTTTCTTAAACATTGTTCCAAATGCTTGAGATGCATTGCTGGATGGAAATAAGAGCTCTGTCCTTAGTTTTTTTTTTTATTATTATGAACAGACGATAGAAATGAATAACACAATACAAATATAAGCTAAGGCATACTAATGCTTTGGTGAAATATAGACTGCTGGGTGCGGAGGATGTGAATTATTCTGTAAAGTTGAAATTTTAGATAGTGTAGCAACCTTCTCATTGCTGGGACAAAACTCCTCACCAGAAGCAGTTTTTTTTTTTTTTTTTTTTTTTTTTTTAAGGAAAAAGGGTTATTTTGGCTTAGAATTTTGAGGGGAAGCTTCATCCTGCCAGGGAAAACTTGGCAAGAGCAGGAAGCTAGCTTACATTGTTACTTACCAGCTGCGAGGAAGCAGGAGAGAGCTAGCTTGCACTGTGGGGAGGGGGTGGTGGATTAGAAAATCCATTCCAGTGACTCCTCTTTCCAGCAAGGCTCCACCTCCCAAAGGCTCTATGGCTTTCCAAAATTGCCACCAGCTTGGGACCAAGTATTCAATACACTTGGGCCTTATGGGGACCACTTCACATTCAAAGCGCCACAGAGAGCCAAAGAAAAGTTAATATTGCAGCAAAGACTTGAAGTAGAAGAGTTAAGTGTTGTCAGTGTCTGAAAGTAACACATTCTAGGAAGGGGGGATAGCATTGATGTGGGAGCAGGCCTCGGGTAGAGGAATAATGACAAGGAAGCCAATGCTTGATGTGAGTTGTGGGGACTAGAGAGAGTGTCATAAAGGCAGCAGGCTCAGATCATTTGGGGCTCCTTCTAAAACAGAAGCTTTTATCCTATAGGTGGCTTGAACTAAAACTTATTTAGCCTTTGGGGCTGGAGAGATGGCTTAGCAGTTAAAGCACTTGCCTGAAAAGGCTAAAGACCTGTGTTCAATTCTCCAGTGCCCACATAAAGCCATACACACAAGGTGACACATGCATCTGGAGTTATTTTACAGTGGCGGGAGGCCCTGGCACACCCATTCTGTCAGCCTCTCTTCTCTGTCTCTATAAATAAATAAATAAAGTGTCTTAAAAACTAATCTGCCCTTTGGTTTATATAGCTTATATAGGCTCCATGCTGTACATAAGCCCAGTTAGAAAGGTCTTTTAATAATCTAGTAGAGATGTAATAATGATCAGGTGTTAGAGGTAGTAAGAAGTTTTCAGATTCTGGCTATGTGATCACCATTGGCCCCTGGACGTAGAAAGGAATTGTAGCCAAAATGGTGGTGAAATATATGGAGGATATGTCTATGTAGGAGCTGCCTGGGTTGTCATGGTTTCACAGAGCCCTGCAAATGGGATAGGATTCCATATGAATTTTTGTTGGTGTTGGAGACAGCTGTGACCATTTTCTGTTAATTTCTCTTTTATTTCCTTTATTTACTAGAGACAGAGGAGGGGAGGGAGGGAGTGAATGGGCACCAGAGCCTCTAGTCGCTGCAAAGGAACTTAGACCTGTGCACCTCCATTTGTGTCTGGCTTACATGGCACCTGAAGAATCGATCCCAGGTCCTTAGGCTTCCCAGGCAAGTTCTTTAAATATTAAGCCATCTGTCCAGTCCAATTTTCTCTAAATTTCTCAATAAAAGGATGATGCTACTTGGTGAGGCAGGCCACTCCTTATTTTTTAAATATATATACAGATATATTTAAATATATATAATATTATAATATATATATATTTAATATATATACAAATATATATATATATTTATTGACAACTTCTATACTTATAGACAACAAACCGTGATATTTCCCTCCCCTCTCCTGCTTTCCCCTTCATAACTCTGCTCTCCATCATATGCCCTCCCTCTCTCCATTAGTTTCTTTTAATTTGACGTCATCATCTTTTTCTCCTATTATGAGGGTCTTGTGTAGGTATTGCTAGGCACTGCAAGGTCTTGGATATTGAAGCCAAATTCTGTCTGGACAGTTGTATGTAGGGAGTGGTACCCTTGCTTTGGCTCTTACATTCTTTCTGCCACCTCTTCCACAATGGACCCTGAACCTTGGAGGGTGTGAGATGTTTCAGTGCTGGACACTCCTCTGTCCCTTCTTCTCAGCACTGTGTTGCCTTTTGGGTCATCCCAGTGGTCATCGCCATCTGAAAAGAAAGTAGCATTAATATATGAGTATGAACATTAAGTGTAGTGCTTTCCGGACAGTTTGGTGAGAGTAATATATGCATTTATCCAGACAAGAGCAGGCTTTATACCCCTAAGGCTCATGACCTCCCCTGCCATAGGCTTTTGATTAGGTTTTCAGTACCAGGCATGTATTCCCTCCCATAAAGTGGGCCCTCAGTCCAATTAGAGAGCAGTAGGTTTCCCCCAGAGCAGACATGCCACTATTGAACTCATTCAGTCATTTGGCCTGTCTGGCCAAACTTGTGGTTTTCAGTGGCCACTGTTTTCACTGCTGATGACTTCTGTCTCCCATAAGACTGCATACAGTGTGGCTTTTTCCAGCTTTCCGTTGGCTGGGCTACAGGGAAAAGGTTTTCTGCTCAGTACCAACTTGATTTCTCAGTGACTTTGCCACTCAGGCATGTGAAGTCTTCAGCAATAGGGTCTTACCATCTCTTCCTCATGGGAAACCAAGGGCCTTGGCAATAGCCTATAATGTTTTGGAGGCAATAGGGACCTCCCTGGCCAACAACTCACTGGAAGGTATCCAACTTCTGGCACTGAAAATTTTCTAGTAACAATCTATGGATTCTGGATGTGCCGTTATTCAAGAAAGCAGATTGTTTATGGTATAAAAGCTAGTCCTTGACACAGCTGATGAGTAATGGTGTGGAAGAGCCAGGCGACTCCTTATGCCTCTGAGTGTAAAGTGGTAAAAATGCTGTTTCTATGAGAAAATAATGTAGATATGACCATAGAATTAAAGTTGACCAGGTAACTTGTGATTCGATAAAACTAGACATATTCCTAATAGTCAGAATAGTTTAAAAGTGGAGGGTATTCTAAGGAGTCACATTCAAAGTTAACTTGAATGAAAGTCTGAAATAAACAGCATTAAAAGGAGAATGCATGAAATTAGACAATATTGAAGAAAGGTGAGTATTAGGAATTGGACTGAAAATTATTTTGGATGTGAGATTAAAATATATACTTACGTAGAAATTAAGAAATTTTTTATTAGTAAAATTTTGTAATGAACTTTAGGCTTTTAGGACTCAGTTTTGAAGTGTTATAAGTGTGATAATACTCATAAATCAAGAATATGTTTGCTTTTTATATAAAGTTCATATGAAATAAGTTTTGCATACTAAGCAATATTAACAGCTATCTATAATTTAGAAAGTATCCTTTTGTTATAACCCCTCTTATCTAATTATAAAAATTTGCAGGTTTTATAATTTACAACACTGTCAAATTAAAAAATTAAATGACACTGTAAACTAATAAATACAGTTTATTAAAATGTAGCAATGTTCTCAATATTTAAGCTGCTTTTTCTATAGCCATGGGGGAAGAACAGATTAAGATGAAAATATTATTCTATCATCTGCAATATTAAATTGGCAATGTGATAAAATACAATAGAAAATAAGATACCTCTCTTTCCTCAAACAGAGGACTTAAATTTTATAACTGTTCTTCAGTGTAGCTGTTCATGATGTAAAATTACCCATGCATATCTCTATGCTTTTAGTGTAAAATATATCCTGCAATAAATGGAATATAGTTGCTATAGCTTTATGCAGAAAGCAAAGGGCTTGAAATGCCATCTCAACACACAGAGTTATAATAGTAAATAAATAAAGGGTAATTGTTGGAGAGCTGTGCTGTGCTTTTTTTAAATTTCAGAGTAATTTTGCCTACGGGAAAACTTTTGTATAAACAAAGATAATTGAACTTGTGCACCTTAAAGGATATTGTTCTCTTGTACTATTTATTTCACTTCCTCCCCTCAGGGTGTTAGCTTGACTTGAATGTTAATTTAGGAAACATATTCAATATGTTTTTCCTTAAGTAGGAATGAATTGAAGATACTCCATGAAAGAAGTAATGTGGGTCTTGGCTGTGGGAAGCTTTCACTGTGGCTGGATAGAAAAATACGCTTAAGAGTTTAAGAATGGGACTGAAGAGTTTGAAGGTTCCAAATTTGTATCTAATTTTCAGACTTGTTTGCTAGGCTCCAAACGCCTTGCTTGTATAATGAGATAATAACAGAACCTTCTTTGAGGCGGCAATTAATGAGGATTAATTGAGGTAACTTCCACAAAGTACCTGCGTGGTGCCTGCTACACTGTAAACACTCGGCACACGTTAGCAATATTTCTTCCTTTATTTATGGGGTGGTTTTTCTCCCACCCAGTATGTGATAGGAAATGGTCAAGTGGTTTTTGTGTGTTATGGGGAATGATTTGAAGTCACTTGTCACATTATTAGAACTGCTTCAGTGGGCTTGTGAAACAAGGACCTTGGTGCTAATTCCTAGATCCTTTCCAGTGTCACAGTTTCTTTCCGTGGACTTGACAAGAGTCACTTTCTAAGAGCTTGGGAGTCATGGCCCAGTATATTCTAGACTGATAAATGCAAGACATTGAGAAAAGAACACTTGGTGAAAATGATGACTGGCATCATTCATAGCAGGGTTTTCTGCTGCCTAGATGGTGATGAAATAAAATTTCAGATTTCATCAGATGGTGTATTTAATGGCAATGTTTTGACCCCCATTGTAATTGAAGCTAAAATAAAATGGCTCACAGACCAATAAAATGATGCAAAGGACAGAGTTCATAGGAAATGATTTAGTGGTTGACTTGAGAAATATAACAATCGTACTATTGTCCTTCCTTATGTAATAATATTTTTGCATCCAAGAGGTTTTCAATTTTGATATTGCTCATTTATATGGATCATATTTTGAGATGTTTGCAGCTTATCTTGATGTGTGTTGACTACGCCAAGCTTACAGCATATGCATCTGTGAGTTAGATAGAATCACCTACTAAGCCAAGGCTATAGATATGTTTCTATAAGTTAAAATTAGTCATTTTCTCTATAGCATTAACAAATAAATTCATATTCCTTAGTACAATGTGAAAGGCTTTGTGATTGGTAGGATTTGGCATGAAATTTAATCTAAGATAATATTGAGTTCCTTTGGAGACTAAATTCAATAAGACATTTTTTAATTTTACTAGTGTTGCCAATCACTGTTTCATAAAATTATACAATTACCTGATGGTTTTATTGTGTGGGTGTGCATGCACATGTGTGTGCATGCATAGGCCAGAGATCCAACAATGGGTGTTTTCGTTCATGCCTGCCTACCTTAGTTTTTGAGACAGTGTCTCTCACTGAACCTGGAGGTCAGGAATTTAGGTAGACTAGCTAGCCGGCCAGCCCCCGGGATCCCATCCCTCTGTTTCCTCAGGACTGGGGTTATAGAGAGCCTGCGTGTGAGTACTAGGGATCTGAACTGAGGTCTTTACGCTACTGTGGCAACACTTTACTGACTGAACCATCTCCCTGGTCCTGGAATCCTCTTCTTAAACCATGCTTGGGTAGTTTTGGTAAAGTACCCATTGGTTCACAACAGGAAGTGAATGCTGGGTAAACGCTGGCTTTAAATTCTGTGTGTTTAGTGTGCTTGCTGTTTAGTCATAGTGTCGTGACATTGCTTCAGAATTATCTAGGTTAACTGCTTAATCTCTTAACTTATAAACATTCAGAATATATTTAAGTTAAATTGTATGTGTATTTAAGCTACTCAATATATTTAGTATATTTCTTATTTTAATGAGATCATATATTTTGAATGTTAGAGTATGAATCTATTTAATAGTGTCACTATTCTGGAAAGCAGAATGACAACACTTAAATATGCCTTATCTACTGGTTATATATTGGAAGGAATTTTGGGGAAGATTTAGGAGCATGTACAAGCATTGTAAACATAGCATTCTTTTTTGGTAGAAGCTGGGATTGTAGACATTCTGGACATTACCAATTGAAAGAAAGGCAACAGAAGCACACCAAAATATTTTATGGAATACTATGCTTCATTGGGCATAAATAAAACTAGATATTTGCATAATCACATGGGTAGACTTTAAACACACAAAGTTGAGTGATGCAATGAAGCAAGAGAATGAAGTACATAGCATAGTAAGGCAAAGTACATGCATTTACATGATATATGTACAAAACAGTTCTGTGTATTTTACTAAAGCATTTACATATCGAAATATTTGCATTTAACAAATTATAATGATTGCTTAAAAGTATAAAATTGTATAATTCATATCAGATCTCATAGATTTTCAGAGAGGTGGTGAATACTATTAAGAGATAGGAAAAACAGTCAAAAATGGTTAAAAATACTAAAACACACAAAAGATCTATATGCTGAAAATACTGATGAAAAAAATCAATAAAACTCAGGAAATAGGATGAATATATTAATTAATTGAATGCCTCAATCTTATGATATTTTACCAATATTATTCCATAGGTTTAGTATAATTTTATAAACATCCTAGAAGACATTGTATAAGCAGTTAAGCCTTTCCTAAAATTGCTATGCAGAGTCATAGGGCTTAGGGTAGGTAGCATAATTTTGAAAAATAAATGGAAGGTGCCATTATATTTGGTAAATCCTATTACATAACATTTGCAATTAAGATTTTGTTATTGGCATAAAACACATTAGAGAGCTCTTCCCCCCGCCCCAATCAGAACCATAAAATATGCTTGTTTGATTTTTGACAGAGGTACAAAGGTTAGTCCATGGAGAAAGAGCACTTTTTAATAAATTGTATTGAGCCTTTAAAATAAAATGTACATAGACATTTATGGAAAATAAAAACATATAAAACCTAAACGTAGAGAAAAGTTTAAGTTGTGTGAAGAATTAATAGAACCTTAACCATATGCTTAAATGTAAAATATAAAATCATTAAAACTTTTGGAACACTATGAGAAAATCTCTGAGAACTAGTCTAGATGAGGATCATAGACTTTATGAGTAGACAGAAAATTTGACTTCATCAAAGTAAAAATCATGGCTGGAGAGATGATTCAGCAGTTAAGGCACTTGCATGCAAAGGCTAATGACTTTGGGTTCGATTCCCCACTACCCATGTGAAGCCAGATGCACAAAGTAGAAAATACATCTGGAGATTCCTTGCAGTGTCTGGAGGCCCTGGCACACCCATTCTGTCTGTCTTTCTTCTATCTCTCTCTGCTTGCAAATAAATAAATAAAATGTTAAAAAATAAAAATAATTCTTTAGTGAAAGAGTCTGCTAAAAGAATAAAAAACAGTGGAAGAAGATAATTGTAATCCACAAAAGTAATTAAGTGCCTGTGTCTTGAATATACTTAAAACTATCATCCCAATCATAAAACAAAGCAAAGCACATAAAACCAAACAAAACACCCCAAATTAAATATATATGTGTATATATATATATATATATATATATATATATATATATATAGTATATATTTAATTTATTGATTGATTTATTTGAGAAAGAGAAGACAAACACACACACACACACACACACACACACACACACACACACACACAGAGAGAGAGAGAGAGGGATAGGGAGAGGGAGAGGGAGAGAGTGGGCACACCAGGACCTCCAGCCACTACAAATAAACTCCAGACCTATGTGCCACCTTGTGCTTCTGGCTTTATGTGGGTACTGGGGAATCAAACCTGCACCTTTAGGCTTCACAGGCAAGTGCCTTAACCACCAAGCTGTCTCTCCAGCCCTCCATGGAAAGTTTTAAAAATAACAAGCAGAGATGGAAAAAAAAAAACAAGTACTCTCCCCATTTGGGGATGAGGAGAGGACAAGGTAGAGGTATCTATAAAGGACCTGCATGTGGGATCTTTGTGGTAAGTAAAGTGTTCTATATTTTGCTAGTGCTGGTGGTTACGTGAACCTGCATATACTGAAACTGTATAGAACTACACATACATGAGATGTAAGGTATATAAACTGCACCAAAGTCATCTTTCTTTCTCTCTCTCTCTTTCTTTCGTTCTTTCTTTCTTTCCTCCTTATTATTAGATATGGACATATTTTGTATGTAAACATCACATGTTGGTACCATCCTTTCCCTCCTCCCTGCCCCTTTTCTGAAGAGGCCTTCCTCATTGGTGGTGCAGGTCAACCCCATGGGGATTGTGGGTCATGCATTCTGGGAGCAGCAGTCAGTTATGGGGGAGGGGCAGTGTCTCTGCAAAATGTCCCAACTTGTGGCTCTAACAATCTTTTTGCCCCCTCTTCTGTAAAATTCCCTGAGCCATGCTAGGAGCATTTTAAGTTTACTTCAGTGACAGGCACTTAGTAGCATCTAGATGTCTGGTTTGGTAGGTGTTGAGTGTCCGCAGTATCTTTCTCCATCACCCTTGTGCTGATATCAGCTTAACTAAGAGAGCGGCATTCTTGCTCATTTCCCTGATTCCTCTGTGGTTTCAGCTGGGACCGCGGTGGAGTACGCTGGGTCATTTATCTCGTCAAGTCCAATTCCCATCTGAAAAAGAGAAGCAGATTCTCCAAGGGAGAGTGAAGTTAGCGCCAGTTAAATGTGATAACCATTATTAGTTTAGAGAGAATTATAAGGGTTTAGACACTTTTATAGTGTAAGGTTAGTGGGAGCTTGACAATGGAAAGCAGAATCATTACCTGGATATGATTCTTATTTGTTTCCCAGTTCCAGATATGGTTTCCTTTCCACAGAGTGGATCTGTTAGCCAATCCAAGAGCAGTTGATTACCCACCATGGCTGTGTGCCACTATTGCACTTGTGTGAGCATCATGTCAGGTTCTTTGCTTCTGAGTCACTTAGATTTTGAGTTGCTTGGACAGATGTTGGCCACTTTCCCCCAGTAGCTCATGTAGTACCTTCCAGCACTAGATTGGCTTATTATCTGAGGGCTGACTCTCCTCCGGAGTCCAACCAGGTCTCTCCATGGTCTGTGCCAACAGCATTTGGTGTCTTTAGCAGTAGGGTCTTACGATTAACCTCTGGTCGATAATCAAGTACTCTGACAGAAGTCTTTCTTGTTTGTTTTGGGAGATCTAGTATGTCTCTCTGATCAACAGCTCATTGTGGATATAAACCACATCCTGGTACAGGGAATTACAGGCCAGCACCAAGGGAAAAGAACAAAGAAAAAGCCAGAAGAAATAGAAACAGGACAAATTTGATGTTAGGCTTCATCTCATTTTCTTCAGGGCCCTTCGATTCAGATGCTCCCTGTAAGGTCTACTTGAGGGTTCCAACTTTTAGTCTGATGTCCAGGATATCTGAACCCAAATTGAACTATTACCAAAGTCACCTTTCTTGTTGTGATAGTATATATAAGACGTTTCCATTCGGTGAGACTGAGTGAAAAGTGTAAGGGATTTTTGTCTACATTGTCTTTTGTTTGTAATTTCATCTTCTTCTAGTAAAAAGTAGAGCAGAATAGTTGCTGTTAGGATATATTAACTTAGCATAGTGGATTGCTTAGTAATTTTTTTCCCTTGACACTCAAGATACTGGTATTTTTCTTAAGAACATCTGTAGTGTTCAATACAGTCACAGTCTTTTAGTTTCTTATAGAATGCACTTCTCTCTTGCTCTCTAACATTCACTCTTCATCTCCAGTACCATGCTTCTCTGTTCTCTGTCTCTCTCTACTCAAATGCTGGGGACTTAAACTTGGGCTTAGCACATGCTAGGCAAGATCTCTACTACTGAGTTCCACCAAGCTCCACCCAAGTGTTCATTTTACATATTAAAAAGAACATTTATTTGTTAAGAGAGAGAGAAAGAGAGAAAAGAGAATGGACACATCATCACACAAAGTATGCCACTTTGTGCATCTGGCTATATGGATACTGGAGAATCAAAACCAGGCTGGCAGGCTTTGCAAGCAGGCATCTTTAACTACTGAGCCATTTCCCAAGCCTCCATTTTACATTTTATTTTGAGGAGGTCTCCTTAAGTTGCCAAGGCTGGCCTTGAATTTGCTCTATAATCTCTTGCCTCCATCTTCCAAGCAGCTGGTATTTCAGGCCTATGTCATAGACCCTGCTTCCTCATGTCATGTTCATTGTGGAATAATCAATGCATTAAACTATATACTTTAAGGAGGTGTTATATGAGTTTAACACATGTGTTCTGTCGTACAATGTGCTGATTAATCTTAGTTGTCAACTTGCTGAGGAGATGCGTAAACAGCCTTGGTGGTGTGTGTGTCTGTGATGTCATTTCCAGAGATAATTGGATTATGAAGGCTGTAACTGAATACCTGGATAGACTCCCTGGTGGACATGATGGCTGTCAGGAGGTGGTGGTGGAAACCAGCTCACTGGGAGCCATGTCCTTGAGCACTAGCTTGTTTTCCCCTTCCAATGTCCCTTCCTTCTGTTTCCAACATCACCCGCTCTTGTTGCCACGATATTCTGACAAAGCACTTGAGGCCAAGCAAGTATGGATTGAAATCTTTGAAACTGTGAGACAAAATAAAATTTTCCTCTCTTTAAGTTTTTTTTTTTTCCCTCCCCCTTAATGATTGGTCACGGCAATGAAAAGATCTGACTACCATAAGTAACAGCTACCACCATCGAGAGAGAACATTTTCCTCACTGCATAGAGTTGCTAGAGATGTTTATCTCCTAGATTCCGTCCTTTCCTGGATGCTGTATCAGTGGAACCACAGCTACACAGCCCTCTGTGTGTTTGTCTTTTACTTTGTTGCCTCAGTATGTTTACCTAACCTTGAACTGGAGGCATTGCACTTAGTGTGAATATTTTCCTATTGACACTCTCAACTGACTTTTCTTTTCAAGCCGTAAGACACTTTGGAAGATGCCCTTTCTAGCTGATTTCCCTTAGAAACCCTGGGCTGGTGTTATTTAATTGGTGATTTTTAAATTCTAATATTTAATATGAGAATGCCTAAATATTTCTGCCTATTTTTCACAGATACTGCCCTTCCTGCTTTCATTTCAGGTGACTTTCTCTGAATTTCTTTCCTAAGGCAAAACTTATTAAATAAGTCATCCCTGTAATTCTCTTACTTATTTCACTAAACCCACATGTTGTAAATCATAGATGTTCTCAATTCTACCCCATGACACTAAAAATATAAATTTGTTTAAATAAAATAGCAGCTTCATCGAATCTTGCAAGTTGAATTAGTACAAATTACATTTAAATTATGAACATTGGACCCAACCCTTGAATTTTAAATTCAGTTCTCTGCATTTTGGTAGAAGGAATAAATTTTAATATACATTTTAATAAATGTTCTTCAGAATTGAAATATGTTAAAAGTTTTAAAACAGCTTTTATTTTTTTGGTGCTAATTTCTATAAACATTTTGATTGAGAAGTCCATGGAATAACTTTTTAAACTATTTGTATAGTCTATATGACAAAAAAGGCAAGGAAATGAGTTTTAGTAATTATAGAGTAGGGTGAAAAGATTTTAGGCATCTTCAGAAGGAAAATGTAACAGGAATGGCAACTAATGGTAGAGTAAGCAGAGGAAGGAACCCCAGACTGAGGGCCATAAGAAAATCCTTTCCAGCTGTTTCACAACCACCGTGTTTTTCTTACTTCTTAGTTTTTTTCAATTAATTAATTTATTCATTTGAGAGAGAGAGAGAGAGAGAGAGAGAGAGAGAGAGAGAGAGAGAGAATTGGCATGCTAGGGCCTCAGCCACTTCAATCGAACCCCAGACGGTTGCCTACCTAGTGGGTATGTGCAGCCTTGCGCTTGCCTCACCTTTGTGAGACTAGTTTACAAGTGATCTAGAGCGCCAAACATGGATGCTTAGGCTTTTCAGGCAAGTGTGTTAACCACTAAGACATCTCTCCAGCCCACTTAGTCTTTTTAAAATATTTTTATCTGTGAGGAGAGAGAGAGAAAGAAGAAAGAAAGAAAGAAAGAAAGAAAGAAAGAAAGAAAGAAAGAAAGAAAGAAAGAAGGAAAGAAAGAAAGAGGGAACAAAAGAATAAATATGGGTTTACTAGGGCCTCTTACCATTGCAAGTAAACTCCTGATGTATGTGTCACCTTGTGTGGATACTGGAGAATTGAACTTGGGCCAGCAGGCTTTGTAAGCAAGCACCTTTCACTGAGCCATCTCCCTAGCACTCCTTGGCTTTTGCTGAAATTTTTTAGTTTTGAAATTCTACTCAGTTCCAGCTTTGTGCATAGCTACCACAGAAAACATAAACATTTCTCCATCAGCATTTATTTAATATATAACAAATGCCTGAAAATGTTGTATTTAGACAGTTACAACATAGTCCTTGTAGAACATGTTGCAGAGCAAAGAACTGGACAAGAGAAGGAAGACAGAAAATAAGAGAATGCATATCACTGGGTTGACTGAGAACATGTAGTTGTCATTGGATGGCATATTGAATTTAAGTTCATGGTTTGTGACCCACTGGAATCATCTACACTGCTCTGGATCATGAACTATTACTTCCTGACTTGACCTCTGTTCATATAAGAGAATCAATCTTCCCAGCTCATGCATTTTTCCTTTTTGATCTCATCTTGCTATGATCTTGATAGCATTTTAGCTTATATGTTTATACATGTAAAAGTGTGTAAAGTAAATAATTTAACCAATTTTGAGTCCTTAAGATTGGATGTTTACAAACAGCAAGCAAACTTTGACAAGAAACTGGAGCAGGTCTTTCCCAGTTGAACTATATTAGAATTCCATCTACATTTTAATTTGATTCCTGCTGTGTGGATCTATTAGACTGAATCTATTACCTGGCTCAATGGTCCTTTCAGACAATTTCCCTTTCTCATTCTCATTTTATTGTAAGAGATTGTCAACATACTGTAGAAGTCTGCGAATCCAATTTTGATAAATTCTATGAGGCATTCATTGATGACTATAGTTTTGGATTAAAGAAACAAAACTAGATTCCAAAACACTAACCAAAGGAGGATCATGATATTTAACAGATTGTTTTTTTGATTAAAGGAGGTAGTTATGAAATGTGATGTGGAATTTTATACTTTACTGAATTTACATCTGGGTATTGTACAGACGGGATGCTATAGCAATTACCCCATTGGGAAAGGACCTGGTTGAACATTTGACATCCTGCTTTATGGTTAATACTACTTGGAGTTGCCTTGTTTTCCTGATGTTCATGAACCACCTGCTGTTTTTTTTGTTTGGAGACAATGTTTCTCTGGGTATTTACTATAATTTCAGCCTTAAATATAGTCCTTTCATGCATTTAATGCAGCTAATCCTTACTGTGAAAGAGATTAATGACCTTTGGTGTAAAGTTTAGGAACATTAATTTAATTCGCTCTGGTTTATTTAATTGTGTTACAGTCATACTGGGGTGCGCTTTTTCAGGACACGTCTGGAAGTTAGAGAGATGGTGTCAGATGGTAGTCGAATGGCATTTCATTTTCTCATGCTGCCCAACAGTTTGATGAAAAGCACCCTGGGACAAATAACAAGTAGTTATTCATTTAATTTGCAGCTGATGTTTTCTTTCCATCTTCAAAACTGTCTGCTGTTCACTTTCACCTAGGACCTACTTTTCACCTTTCATCCTAACTCTTAAGATTTTTCCCAGTCCTTCATCTTTCTTTACACCATCTTTTTGATATTTTATTCCTATTGTAGAACTTACCCTTCCTCCCTGCTTTTCTTGTCTGGACTAACACTCGTAGATTCTGAGCTGTGCCTACACTGAGTAACCTAACAGATGATGTCGCTCGTGGTGTTCTCCAACATTAAGGTCAAAGTGCTTTGAAATTGCTGCCTTCCTTAAAATGCGATCTGACATCCATAAGTTGAAATATCTGCCATAATCTCCATTGATCATATCTACTAAAACTTCATCCTTTATCGTTTCACCTCCATCTTCCTACAGTAAGTTATATTTCCAGATTCCTCTGATTGTTCAACATTGTTGTTCCCTGAGATCAAGAATTCTATAGGGCATATGTAAGTCCCAATGTATTTCTTTCCTTAACACAGTGTATAATCCATGCCAGATGTTCAGTTGATGTGATTTCTACATTTTGTGTTTTTGCTTTTTAGTATAAGCCAGGGTGATCTTTAGATAGGACAGAATAATCATTTATTTTTCATTCTGTATTTTAGATTTTAATGGAACCATGTCTAGAGTCACCTCATGTGGGTTTATTTCTGCCTTTTGTTTGAGACCTTACATAATTAAGTTCTCTGGCCTCAATCCCCTCATCTGCGGGGTGGAGATAACAGCTCTCTAAATGTTAAAAGAATTGTTACAAGAACCAAATCCATCCAAGAGCGGAGCCTTTAAATAGTGACATAATTCTAATAAGATTTTTCATGTGTAATTTATCTTTCTACATTGATATTATTACAAACATTTCTAGGAGTTCAGGAAATTGTGTAGGAAGAAAATTATTAGTTGTGGAACTCAGTTTTCAATCTTATTTCAAGTTATGGCCAGTAATTGTGTTCAATTTATACTAAAGCTATTTGTAGATATGTAAATACCTTGGTACTATTAAATCTTGTATAATCAAATGTTACTGAAAGCGCTGATGATAGTAAGGCTACTGAATTTCCTAATCACTTTTAAGATTAACAAAACATTATTAATACAGTTACATGTCTCTGTAACCATGGGATGTACATTATTATATGTCCTTCTACCATCCCCATCACCTCTGTCATTTATGAAGTATTGACAGTGTACCATTTAAATGTTTTTCTATTACATATTCACTGGGTTCTAGGTAAAATTTCATTTAAAACATACTTACATAAATTATTAACACATCATATCATAAACAATGGAAATTATTCTTAATATTATCTGGGCAAAGCTGCTTTTCAGGTTTTTTTTTCCACCTCCTCTCCTTCCATTGTCTAAAATGTGTTCATTGTTAAGTGTCTGCTTGGAGTTGTTATTTACAGTTTAGGAATTTATTCTTTCATCACTTTGCTATATAAAAGAAAAAAAATGGGGGCTGGAGAGATTGCTCAATGGCTAAGGAGCTTGTGTGTAAGATCCAACAACCTAAGTTTGATTCCCAGTACCCACATAAAGCCAGATGCTCAAAGTGGTACATTCATCTGGAGTTTGTTTGCTGTGGCTAGAGAATCTGGCACATCCATTCTCTTTCTGTCTCTTTCCCTGCTTGCAAATAAATAATTTAAAAAAAAATTGGTCTGGAGAAATGTCTTAGTGGTTAAGGCATTTGCCTGTGAAGCCTAAGGACCCTGGTTTGATTCCCCAGGACCCACATAATCCAGATACACAAGGGGGCGCATGATTCCAGAGTTCCTTTGCAGTGGCTGGAGGCCCTGCACACCCATTCTCTCTTTCTCTGTGCCTCTTCCTCTCTCTCTCTCTCAAATAAATAAATATTAAAAAATAATTTTAAAAATATTTAAACAAAAAAGAAAAGTTTATGTAGTTAATCATTTACAGAGTATTTTCTAGAATTGTTACTAGCTTTAAAGTATTGTGAATTGGGAGCTGGAGAAATGGCTTAGCAGTTAAGGCACTTGCCTGCACAGCCTAATAATCTGTGTTCACTTCCCCAGTACACATATAAAAAACCAGATGCACAAAGTGGCACATTCATCTGGAGTTCATTTGCAGAGGTTAGAGGCCATGGCATGCCCAGTCTCTCTGTCCCTTTCTCCTCTGTCTCTGTTTCTCTTTGCTTGCAAATAAATAATTAACATTTTTTTTTCTGGAAAAAAATCACAGTTTAATAAGTAAAGAACCTGAGATTCCTGCTTTGTAGCAGAAATTTTAACAGTTTTCTTTAGCACTTGTACCTTGGTGATTGATTCTAACAAAGGAAGGAATTACAGAGAGAATTTAAATGACCGTGGAACTCAATTGAGTGAACATATGCTTAATTTTCTTTTTCTTTTTTCTGGTCTCGAGATCTTGTTAGGCGCAAAAAGAACAGCAGCCCTTCACATTGTAGATCCTCCCTTCCCCCACAACTCTCATGTAAGAGAGTAAGAAAAAGATGATAAATAATTAAATAGGGGGTGAGCAGAACAGTAGAAACATGGCTGAAAAAGTGTAGTGTCTCATACAGTAGAAGGGGAAATATAGACATGGCAGGTCATAGGGTGCTTCCTAGCATAAGTGCAATGTAAGCATCGTTCCTTTCTTTAACAATTTAAATGTGATTTTTGTAGTATATTTCTTTTTATTTCCATATAGTTGAGATTAGGAAAAACATGTTTTCTGGCTGCTATAAAATTGTGGTACCAAATTACCTCAGCTATGACATAGTCATATACCTTACTGTAAACTTCACTTTTATCTTCTTCCCAGGTGATATTTAGAGTTTGGCATCTATCAACGAAGCTTCACAACAGAATACTACCAGGGAAGAAGAGGAGCTTAACCAGGCAGTTCAGAATTTTATTTATACTGCCGGGATACTAAGGAACTGGTTTATGACTGCCATTTCTCTCTTTCCAGGCTAAGGTTCTTCATCTTTTAGCAGTGTTAGCTGAGCAAGGATGCCACAGAAAAATAGTTTTTTTTAAGAGTACTCTAAGCTATCAATTTTGTTTTCTGCATAATTTTAGGCAAGAATGTAGTCTAAGTGAGCTGTCATAATTAATTATTGCTCATTAACCAGATCCTTGCTCCATGTGAAAGAATACTGAAATTTTTCCTCATTCTAAAATTCACACTGCATAAATTGAAATGTTGAAAAATGGAGAAGACCAGGTTGGGAACTAAGAAACTAAGAGCTCAGACATGTTGAAAGCTTTGAGGTACTGGGACAGTTCCATCATTCAGTAAAAAAAAAAAAAAAAAGAAAAGAAAAGATTGGTAAGCAAAAGTTTTGTCATTTTTGATTATATTTTCATGCCATTCGGTTATACTCTTATGTTCTCCTCCCCTGCCCCCATTCTACTGAGGATGCTCCTTAGTGAAGTTATCCTTAATCACTGCAAGGTCATGAATTCACTGGTCAGTTTATCTTATATTTTAAGTCTTTGTGTACAACTATTACACTTCTTGTTCATAGAGGGTCCTGGAAGAATGTAGTAACAAGACACAAGTCCCTGACCTCCGATTATTTCTTGTCTTTAGGATATTAACTAAATGAATGACTTGGTTCATCAGTATTTATGTGAAGAGAAATTAGCATAGTCAAAGTTTTGCTACTCTTTTATTTCTGCAAGGCAGGAATGTAGATTTGTAGCTGTGACTCTGTGAGGAGTTCTTTCTTAATACATGGGCTAAAATGTATCCATTTCTCAGTCTCTCTCCACCTGTCTTTACCAGTCTAATGCAGGTGACTGTGCTTATGTAAACAATAAAAACATCACAAGAGAGAAAACTTTTTAGTGTCCAAATTTTAGTCAGAACTATATTTGATTAGAAGGAACATTCTAGTTATTCTCTCTCTCTTGGCTTTTCATGGTAGGGTCTTGCTCTGGCTCAGGCTGACCTAGAATTCACTATGTACTCTCAGGCTGGACTTGAACTCATAGCATTTTTCCCCAATCCTCCTACTGCCTCCAGAGTTCTGCAATTAAAGGCCTGCACCACCCCACCTGACCATTTCTAGTAATTCTTATCATTTTTAGTTGCTAAAAAATAGAAAAAAAGAATGGTTTCTTACCATTATTTTATTAGAGGGACCAATTTCTGGTGGTCTCTACAGACATAACTGATGAAAACATTCTTAATGTTCCTGGCTTTTTTTTTTTTTTTTTTTTTTTGTGGAGGTAGGGTCTCACTGTAGCCCAGGCTGACCTGGAATTCACTACGTAGGACTCATGGCAATCCTCCTACCTCTACCTCCTGAGTGCTGGGATTACAAGTGTTCCCTACCACGCCTGGCTTCAGTCTTAATGTTTGATAACATTGGCAGAAACTAAATACAGTACATGATTGACAAAGTGTCTTCTCATTAAAATGAAATATAGAAGTAGAAAAACTGGCATTTCATACACACCATGTAGACACTGCTACTTAAATGTGCAACCCAGAAGAATGTAATAAGGATAATATTCAGATTCTGTGACCAGTGGTAACATAAACAAGAAGAAATAAGACCCAAAGACATATAGAACATAGGATTTTATACATAATGTTTTTATAGCCTGAAGTTATTCTTAGATTCTACATTATCTTATGCCTACAGGGAAGTTGATCTTGTTGCCTACATTATTTCTCCTCTGTACTTTCCTGAATAATTTCTTATTCAAGATTCAAACTATCCACTTTTCAGCCTAATTTCCATTGGAAATAAAATGTCTTATGCATAAATATAAGATGAACATAAATCAAGGAGAACACCTAAGAGGTAATATTAATGCTATTTTGTATTTTTCCATAAGAGATACAGTTCTGGTCGCAAATATTTCTTGGGATTGTTTTCTTAGTGTTTGTTTAATATGGGAAAATGATGTCTAAAAAGGGGAGATGGCTCTGTGGATAAAGTGCTCACTGCTCAAGTTGGAGTACTTCGGTTTAAGCCCTAGATCCCATGTAAAAAGCAGGAAGCTGTGGTTGTTTTCTATATTCCCAGCACACTGATGCTGACAGTGAGCTGGGAGGCAGTGACAGGAGGATATCCCTGTCCCAGAAGATTGTGGTCAGCTCATCACAGAACAGCACAGTGAGAGTCCAGAGTGGGAAACCCTGCCTCAGATGAGGTATACAGGCTCTGATCTATGTGAAAGTTTTCCTCTAACCTCCACACGTGTACCATGGCATGAATATCTCCACTTACGTACATACGAACACAACACACACACAAATAAAAGTTTAAAAATTAGGAAGCACATGGTTTACTGGTCAGTTATCACTGTATAACAACTAACCACAAAACCCCAGAGGCCGTTCTTGCTAATGTGTCTGCACATCAGTTAAGGTTTGGCTAGTCAAAGGGTGGTTAGTTTTGTCTTGCCCGTACTCTGGGCTCACACAGGTCTATTCCAGGGCATGGCTTGAGGAGGCTATTGATTGATCTGTTTCCTGTGTGTCCACGTGGGGATCGAGATGAAGGTAAGGCAGTGCAGAGAAAAATCTTGTATAGTTGGCAGGAAGGTAAGAGAGCAAGATCAAACACACCATGTTTCAAAAAGTTGGAGCTCAGAGTTGCCGTGCTGTCTGCTACTTCTGTCTGTGTTCCCCTGTTCAGAGCATGTCCATGGATGGGGGAGGATTATGTATATATATATTTTTTCTGAGGAGCACATATGAAACACGAGAAGTTAAATAGCACAGAGTTAAATTCTGTGAGATGTTGGAAATAAATGAATCTCTTCATATTTTCAGTCACTATCATTACACTACCATATGAGTATTCAAAGACCATTGCCTTAAAGCCTCTTTTACCCAATTTTCCTGATGCTTGGCACCAGGTATTTCTTTGCTGTGAGATGCTTTCCTCTGTATGGAAGAATACTTATCGGCATCTGACCTACCCACCCACCCAGTAGTTCCTTCCTTATTCCCAATGGTAGCAGACAAAAAGGTCTCCAGACAGTGTCACACATCCTTCCCAGAACCAAACTGTCCCTCAGTAGCAAACCTATGTTGATTTTGAAATACTATAACACTGCCGGGCGTGGTGGCGCAAGCGATTTAATCCCAGCACTCGGGTGGAGCAGAGGTAGGAGGATTGGCCATGAGTACGAAGGCCACCCAGAGCCTGAGCTAGAGTGAGACCCTACCTTGAAACCCCCCCCAAAAAAAAAGAAAGAAATACTATAACACTTTCTTATCATAAAGATGAAGGATGAATGGTGATAATTTATGCCATGCTGTGGATTCTGAACTTTAATCCTAAGAGGAACGTTGGATCTACACAGAAATTTTAAACAGATACATTACAGAATGTATGTATCTACAGGAATGTATCTACAGGAATTTTAAACAGATACATTACAGAATCATATTTAAATTTGAATTGTGAGTAACATTACTTCCTCTCCTGTAGTGGTTGGGTTATAGGGAAGATTATAGATGACAAGGAAGTTTTCTATGGGAGAAAAAATTATGTGGAAAAATACACAGTTAGTAATAGCAATATTGACTCTTGAATGAAGATAAATTTTTTTTGGTTACTTTATTTTGAGTTTGTTTGCAGAGAAAAAGATATATAGCTTTGGAAATATATACATATGGTTGTCTCCCTTATTTGCCAGGAACACATTCCTAGTAGATACTTGACAGTAGGAAAAGTACCCAGTCTTGTGTACTATGCTGATAACCAAGACTGCAACTAGTGAGTAAGAGGAGGGCAGCATATATAGTGTAGATTCACTGGATAGAGGGTTGCCTCATGTCACAGACACAATAGAGTAGGATAATAGAAGATTTCATGTGCCTACTAAGAATATAGTTTAAAACTTATGAATTCTTAAGTTTTGGAATTTTCCATTTAATATTTTCAGTCTGTGGTTTATCACAAGAAACTGGAACTAGAAATGAGACTATAGTTAAGGAGAGGAACTACCAGAATGTGCACTTGGTTCCTTGTAGGAGTTCAATCAATAAGTCCTTGGACACAGTAGTGATAGGGGTGAGGGAAACGGAAGAAAGTTTTTGATAGAATATGAGGTAAGACTTACAGGACTTGGAGATGTGTTTAGGGGTCCTTGCTGAGGGAGAGCATGGTGTCTAAGAAGTTCCATTGTTCTGGCTTAAACAACCCACAAAAGGAGGTTTTAAGTGCAAGTTTACTTGGACTGTCCTGGGGAGTGTTTCAAGGCCAGCGACGCTGGAGAAGAAGCCAGTGGCCCATTACAAGCAGCACAGCACAGAGGAGTTGAGCTAGGAGGAGGTTCGGAGTTGAGACAGACATTTGGTAATAAGAAGGTAAAGTTATTATTTTATACGGCATTATCCAAGAAAATATACATGTTGAGTAAAAGAAAGAGGGTTCTGTAGATAGATGCTGGGAAAAATGAAATAACCTGGGTTAAGAATTCATTATCAGATCATGTCATGGAATCAAGGGAAAGAGGGAATTCTAGAGAAAGGAAATAGGAAATATGCAAAATAATAAGGAGAGGCCAATATGATATCCCATGATCCATAGTACTTTGGGAAAAAGCTAGGAGTTAAAAGTTGAATAGCAATAGATTGTGACAACAGATTAGATACTATGAGAGAAAAAGCTATTCTTTTAAGATGCTTACTCTGAAAAGAGAGTAGAGAAAACAGTGGTATTTTAATTCACAAGAAGGTTTCTAAGTCATTTATGTTTCTTTCATACAGAAACATTTCCTGGAGATAGTAGAGACTCAGAGAAAGATATGTATATGGTTGACACTTTTCAATGTGAGGCAAACGTGAATATGCAAACTGTTTATGAGTTTTTCTCTCATTTTTCTTCACAATTATATTTATACTTTTAAAGTGTCAGTAAAACATGAAGCTAATTTTTATGACATCACTTTTTTGTTAAAGAAGTGCATTCATCTACGAAAATTGGAAGAATCTATTTTTATATGCTTGCCTTTTTTGAAAAAAAAATTTTTTTTATTTGCAAGCAGAAAAAGACTGAAAGAGAATGGGTGCACCAGGGCCTCTAGCCACTAAAACGAATTCCAGGTGCTTGCATTACTTTGTGCATCTGGCTTTACGTGGGTACTGAGTAACTGAACCCAGGTGGCTGGCCTTCGCAGGCAAGGGCCTTAACCACTAAGCAACCTCTCCATCCTATATTTGCCTTTTCAATGATAGATGAATTCATAAAGTTATTGTGTTTCACCAAATATCACCTCTGTGGTACTTTGAATCTATGTCCACTAATGTCCTCAGGTGTCATTAAAATTGAGTTCTCGGCTTCTGCCCTAGCAGACAAACAGGGGTGAGGGGTGGATCTGAATTCCAGCCAAAGGTATACAGAGTGCTTGAGCTCTGCCTGGGGTTCCCAAAGAGAGCTTGTTTATGATGCTGGCAGTGTTTTTTTTTTCTCCCTACGTGGATGTGGATTCGCTAAAGAGGGCCAGCTTCTTTCACCATTATGGAACTTCCCCTGGATCTGTGGGCCTGAAATAAATGCCATTCCTCTCATAAACTGTGTCTGGTTTCGAGGTTCATCTCAGCAGCGTGGCGCTGACTATGACAAGCTGTGATGGTTTTTTATTGATTGTTAACTTGACAGGACCTGGAATCATCTGTGACTGATTGACTATTTTAATTAGTTTGAGGAGGGGAATGACCCACCTTAACTGTGGACAGCACCATCCCATGGGCTGGGGTCCTGCACTGTCTAAGGAGAGAGCTGGAGGATTAGGAGCATGCGTGCACCACTCTCTGCTGCTCACTGTGCACTGACTATGAACAGCAACCACAGCTCCTGTCACCATACTTTCCCCATTCTGATGGACTGTTACCTGGAGCCATAAGCCCAAACAAACCTTCCTCCCTTAAACTGATATTTGTCAGGTATTTTATCCCAGCAATGAGGAAGAAACTAATAATAGAAATATTTTCAGTTCCTTCCTGTTTCGTTTTTCTTCTTTCCCATCATAACATTTTTCTTGTTCATGTTTTAAATTTTTAATATGACAAAAATATTAGAAAGCACATGTGATTATTATTCAAATGTCAACTCAGATATTTTATATATTACTGTTGTATAGTTTTGTGATAAATGCATTGTTCAAATATTTATAGTATGTAGTGTTTTTCAATTATCTGCTGCATACTATTTTCAAATCTTTGTAAGTTCCTTATTACAACTGCTTGGATTTAGAATGCGTAGACAGTATCCTTTTATTAAACTTATTTTCTCTTATTCCATTTATATGTTTTTCTGCAAGTTCCAAGTACAATCAACACATATATGACAATGGAAGTCTTATAACATAATTAATGTTAACTATGATCAAGAAAAGTGGGTTCAAGAATTGAGTTTGCTCAAACATTATGACTTTGGTCCATTCATTTATCCTTCCAGAATTAGTAATTTCACTTGTTAGAAAGAAATACTAGGTATGTTTATACTATTAGTCACAGCTAAAAAATAAGCAAATGTTACATAGATGTTATAAAAGCATTAAAACCCTCATTGACAAGTAAGTTTTGAAACGAGATAAGAAGATGTGCAGTATAAACTAACATACCAGATGTGGGTGTTTCTGGGACATATGCTCTTTGAACATCCCTGGGCAGTCATTTTGAAGGCACTTGGACAACTTCTGAGGGTGAGGGTGAGAAAAACAGAATCTGGCAAGAGTTCTTGTAAAGTGCCTAATTAAAATTTAGTAATTCTCAAACAACATAGCATATTTAAGATTTTTGTTTTGGGGTAACTGCATTCCTTCTTTGTGAACCATTCAGTTTGGATAGAATTGCACTTTGGACTTCCTAGTAGGGAAGTAACAAAGTTCTCAAAAAAGAATGATAGAAACCAAAAATAACATTTTGCAGTTTTTTTTTTCAATTAAGCAGAAATTTTGTATGGACACATCATGTGTAGGTACCATCATTCCCCTCCTCCCTGACCCCATTCCACTGACGGCCCTCCTCAGTGAGATTGCTGGTATTCACCGTGGGGTTGTGGGTTATGAGATGTGAGAGCAGCAGTCAGTCATTGTAAGGCGGTGGTGGGGGCAATGTCTCTGGGTATTCCCTTCCACTCTGTGGCTCTTATAATCTTTCTTCCCTGTCTTCCACAAAACTCCCTGAGCTGTATGGGTCTGTGTTCAATGTTTACTTTAGTTTTGAGTTCTCAGTAGCTTCTGGATTTCTGCTTTGGTACATTTTGAGTATCCTCAGTGTCTGTCTCCATCACCCTGGTTGCTGGTTGTCAGACTTGCCATGGAAGCAGCACCCTTGCTCATCTCACCAATTCCTCTGTGTTTCACCTGGACCCTGTCTTATGTGGAAGGGGTGGTTTATTTCCTTGGCTCTTGCTGCCTTGCAGGGTCCCCCATTTTGCAGTTTTTGAATTAAATGAAAATACTGCTTCAGTTTGTCCTTGAAGGATAGCTAGCAGTACTAATTAATGATTAAAAATTTTTTCTTTTAATTTTATATAAATTGACAACTTCCATAATTACAGACAATAAACCATGATTATTCCCTCCCTTTCCCCACTTTCCCCTTCAAAAATTCACTCTCCATCATACCCCCTCCCTCTTTCCAGTAGTCTCTCTTTTATTTTAATGTCATCATCTTTTCCTCCTATTATGAGGGTGTTGTAAAGGTGGTGCTAGGCACTGTGTGGTCATGGATATCAAGGCCGATTTCTATCTGGAAGATTGAATTGTAAGCAGTCCTACTTTCCTTTGGCTCTTACATTCTTTCCATCATCTCTTCTGTAACGGTCCCTGAACTTCAGAAGATGTGATAGAAATGTTTCAGTATTGAACCCTCCTCTCTCACTTCTTCTCAGCACAATGGTACCTTTTGGGTCATCTCAGTGTTCACCCCCATCTGAAAAGAGAAGCATTTCCGACCAAAAATGAGAGTAGCATTAATATATAAGTATGAACATTAAGTAAATTACGTACAGTGCATGTTTCTTGTTAATATGTAGGAAAGCTACTGATTTAAGTGTATTTATTTTGTATCCTGCTATGTTACTAAAAGTATTTATCAGCTCTCACAGTTTGCTGGTAGAGTGTTTGATATCTTTTATGTATAGAATCATATTATCTGCAAATAGTGATAATTTGATCTCTTCCTTTACAGTTTGCATCCCTTTTATGCGTGTCTCTTGCCTTATTGCTGGAGCTAAGACTTCCTATACCATATTAAATAAAAGTGGGGACAGTGGACACCTTTGTTTTGTTCCTGAATTTCGTGGAAAAGCTTCAAGTTTTTCTCCATTTATTATTATGTTGGCTATAGGTTCGTCATAAATAGCTTTTATTATGCTGAGATATGTTCCTTCTATTCCCAGTTGCTGTAATACTTTTAAACCATGAAAGGATGTTGGATTTTGTCAAATGTCTTTTCTTCATTTACTGAGATGATCATGTGATTTTTGTCCTTCAGACCATTATATGATGTATTACATTTATTGATTTGAATGTATTGAACCATCCCTGCATCCCTAGGATAAAGCCAAGTCAGTTGGGGTGAATAATCCTTTTGATATATTCTTATATTCTGTTTGCCAATATTTTGTTGAGAATTTTTTTCATCTATGTTCATGAGGGAGATTGGTCTATAATTTTCTTTTTTTGTTCTGTCTTTGGTTTTGGTATGAGGTTGATGCTGGCTTCATAGAAGGAGTTTGGTAGAATTCCTTCCTTTTCTATTTTATGGAAAAGTTTGAGAAGCAGTGATGTTAGTTCTTCCATGAAGGTTTGGTAAAATTCACCAGTTAATCCATCTGGGCCTGGACTTTTTTTTAGTTGGGAGAGTTTTTATAAGTGCTTGGATCTCTGTACCTGATATAGGTCTATTTAAATAGTTTATCTCATCTTGCTCATCTTGATTTAATTTTAGTAGGTCATATGAATCAAGGAAATCATCCATTTTTTTTCAGATTTTCAAACTTAGAAGCATATATATTCTTAAAGTATGTCCTTATAATAGTCTGAATTTCTTTGGTATCTGTTGTAATGGTGCCTTTTCATCTCTAATTTTATTAATTTTTGTCTCATCTCTTTCTTCTGGTCAAATTTGCTAAAGGTTTATCAATCTAGTTTATCTTTTCAGCGAACCAACCCTTTGTTTCATTGATTCTTTGGATTTTTTTTTGTTTCTATTTCATTCATTTCTGCCCTAATTTTTAAAAATTTCTTCTCATCTACTGATTTTTGTCATGCCTTGTTCTTCCTTTTCCAAGGCCTTAAGGTGAAACATTAAGTTGTTTATTTGTGAACTCTCTTAATATAGGCACTTAGAGCTATAAATTTCCTTCTTAGGACTGCCTTCATTGTGTCTCAAAGGTTTTCTATGAATTTGTTGATTTCCCTTTTGATTTTTTTTTTTTTTTTTTTGGTTTTTCTTTGGTTTTTCGAGGTAGGGTCTCACACTAGACCAGGCTGACCTGGAATTCGCTATGGAGTCACAGGGTGGCCTCGAACTCATGGCAATCCTCCTACCTCTGCCTCCCAAGTGCCGGGATTAAAGGCGTGCGCCACCATGCCCGGCTTCCCTTTTGATTTCTTCAATGACACACTGATCATTCAATAGTGGTGAGACTTTCCATAGAGTTTTTTATTTCATTGACTGTATTCTTCAGAGCTAGGATCTCAGCCTGGTTTTTCTTCGGTATTTCTATTTCCTTACTCATGTCTTATAATGACTTCTTTATTTCATTAAGCTGGTTTCCTGTGTTCTCTTTCACAAGTTTGTTTTATTCTTTAATTCTTTTTTTTTTTCTCTTTGATTCCCTTCATTTCTTCTCTGATTTCTTTGAGCATAGATAAAATCATTTCCTTGAAATCTTTTTCAGGCATTTCATCTAAAACAGTCTCATTGGTAATCATTTCTGATGGATTTATAGTTTTTGGTGGTACTGTATTGTCTTGATTCCTTGAGTTTCTTGTATTATATTGTAGTGACTTTTGCATCCTGAATTGATTTGATGCTTGGGTTTTCTATTTATCTGCAGTGTTCCCAGACTTGGCAATTTACCTCTATATACCCTCAGCATATGAGTTCAAGGTGCCAGGTGTAGCTCTTGCCCCCCAGTGAAGCCACAGAAGTAATCCTAGGTGTTAAGTTTGCTTGCTAAGCAAGTATTCTAATAGACTGGGTAGAATAATTTACTGGCACATTCTAAACTTCAACTGAGTAACATGTATAATCAATAAAATCTAGTACAAAGTATGCAATTGTGGGGATTAAAACAAACAGATAGTCTTATAAAGCCAAAATCCCTAGGGGTGTGTGTTGTTCTATACTCTAAATCTTAGCAGCTAGGAGGTAGAGATTTCTGTTCTGAATTGGGTTCCAGGTCAACCTGGATCTTGCATTAGACCCTGCCCCCAATATTGACAGAAGCAAAAGACAAGGGCCCTATAAATATGCAAGCATAAAAGGCAACAATATTCAATCCACAAATGCAGGTTATTTGAAAATGGTAAAGCCAATAAACAATATATATAACCCATAACCTGCCCTAACAAGGAAAAAGAGATTAGCTCTTCCAATGCAGGCCTATGAACCTGTTTTTTTTTTTTTTTTTTTTTTTTTTTGTCAATTGGCTTCATTACCCTGTGGGGTGGCTTCCAATCTCACCAATGCTGAGTGCCCACCTCGATCCCTCGGTGTTGTGCTGTGGAGCTGGAGTTCTGATCAGCTGTGCTGGCTGCACTGCCCACTGGGGGCTGAATCCTGGAGGTTCGCAGTTCTGATGGTGGGGGATGGGAGAGTTCAGACTTCTGGAGTTGCTCGCATCTTCAGTAGCTCTTTAGTTGATCTCAGCTGTCTTTCCTTCATATTTCTTAACTTTGCAAGAAGGCAGATGAAGTTGAAAAATCTGTTGTTTGGTCTTTGCTGCTGCTGCTGTTGCCTGGCGGGGTGGTGCTGGGCTGGTGTGCAGAGCATAAGGGTCTCAGTGGGACTCTGGCCATTTTCCTCCTTTCTTGTGGATTTTGGTCTTTCCAGCTTCTCCACTGTGTCTAAGAATAACCTATACTCCTTCACTTTTCAGAAGAAGAGTGTATATTTTGCTGGGGTTTTGTTTAAATCCCTCCCTAGGCTAGTTTGGTGTGGCTCCTATTCTGCCATCTTACCTGGAAGTCTCTATTGTATTGCTGTTTGAGTTCCTTGTATACTCTGGATATTAATCCTCTTTCAGATGTATAGCTAGAAAAGATTTTCTCCCATTCTGTAGGTTATCTCTTTGCCCTGTTCGCAGTGCCTTTGCTGTACAAAAGTTTGGCAGATTTCATGAGGTCCCAGTGGTTGGTTAGCAGTTTTATTACCTGAGCCAGTGGAGTTATATTCAGAAAGTTGCTTCCTATGCCTATATGTTCAGGTGTTTTCCCTACTTTTTTCTCTAGCTGTTTCAGAGTTCAAGATCTGATGTTAAGGTCTTTGATCCAACACTTGATTCTTGTGCATGGAGAGAGATAAGGATCTATTTCCATCCTTCTACATGTACATACCAGTATTCCCAGCACCACTTGTTAAAGAGGCCGCCTTTTCTCCAGTAAATATTTTCGGCATTTTTGTTGAAAACCAGACAGATGCAGCTGCCTGGATTTACATCTGTGTCTTCTGCTCTGTTCCATTGATCTGTGTCTGTCTTTGTGCCAGAAACATGTCGTTTTTGTTATTATGACTCTCTAAGATAGCTTAAAATCAGGTATGGTGATACTGCCAACCTCATTTTTGTTGCTCAAAATTGTTTTGGCTATTCCAGGTTTTTCTTTGTGCTTCCAAATGAATTTTAGGATTGTTTTTGTCTATTTCCATGAAGCATTCCATTGGAATTTTGATGAGGGTGGCATTAAATGGGTAGATTGCTTTTTGTAAGATTGATATTTTCACAACATTGATTCTTCCAATCCAAGCACAATGGATGTCTTTCCATTTTATAGTGTCTTCTGCAATTTCTATCTTGAGTGTTTTAAAGTTTTCATTGTAGAGATCCTTCACTTCCTTGGGTTAGGTTTACTCAAAGGTACTTTTTTTTGAGGTAATTATGAAAGGGAGTTATTCCCTATTTTCATTCTCAGCATGTTTATTGTTAGTATATAGGAAAGTTATTGATTTCTGTCCATTTTTTATCCTGCTATATTGCTAAAAGTGTTTATCAGCTTAAATAGTTAGCTGGTAGAGTCTTTAGGGTCCTTTATGTATAGAATCATGTCATATGCAAATAATGATAATTTGATCTCTTCCTTTAGCATGTGTATTTCTTTTATATGTTTCTTGCCTTGTGGCTATAGCTAAGATTTATAGTACTATATTAAATGAAAGTGGGAGAGAGAGACAGAGAGAGAGAGAGACAGAGAGAGAGAGAGACAGAGAGAGAGAGAGACAGAGAGAGAGAGAGAGAGAGAGACAGAGAGAGAGAGAGAGAGACAGAGAGAGAGAGAGACAGAGAGAGAGAGAGACAGAGAGAGAGAGAGAGAGAGAGACAGAGAGAGAGAGAGACAGAGAGAGAGAGAGAGAGACAGAGAGAGAGAGAGAGAGAGAGACAGAGAGAGAGAGAGAGAGACAGAGAGAGAGAGAGACAGAGAGAGAGAGAGACAGAGAGAGAGAGAGAGAGACAGAGAGAGAGAGAGAGAGAGACAGAGAGAGAGAGAGAGAGAGAGACAGAGAGAGAGAGAGAGACAGAGAGAGAGAGAGACAGAGAGAGAGAGAGACAGAGAGAGAGAGAGACAGAGAGAGAGAGAGACAGAGAGAGAGAGAGACAGAGAGAGAGAGAGAGAGACAGAGAGAGAGAGAGACAGAGAGAGAGAGAGAGAGACAGAGAGAGATCTCTCTTTCCCAGGTCTCCAGTGGTTGCTGACACTAGACTCCAGGGGAGTGGAGAATTGTGGAGTGTACCTGAAGTTGTACTGGAGGTGAGTGGCTGGTCCCTGTGATTATTTTCTTCATGAGCTGCTCAGCTGGTCCCTGCTGTCTTCTTCTTCAGGTTTCTCGACTTTGTGAAGAGGCTGGTGTTAGTGGAAAATCCCTTCATGTGGCTTCTTCAGCTCAGGCAGAGCCTGGCAGCCATGGCCATGTAGCCCTGAACCACTGCTGAACTTGCTTCTGCCTGCTTCTGTGGTCTCTAGAAGCTCTGGGTCTCTGCTGCTTCTCTGCTGAGGGTTGATAATTTATTATACACATTCACTTTTCAGTAGAAGAGCATATTTTGCTGTTTTTTCTGCTTAATTCCTCCCTGGGCTGCTTTGGCGTGGCTCCTGCTCTGCCATCTTATCAAGGTTGAATGTCATGTTGTACAATGAGGGAAAGTAGAAAAATGTATTTTCCATGGCATTTGAATTTTCAGTGGAGTGTGAAATTTAAGATTGAGCTGAAACAACCTGGAATAAAAATAAATGCGTTCTTTTGAAACAACCTGGAATAAAAATAAATGCGTTCTTTTGATTATATACATTTATAGAATTAGAGATGAATATAGGTTTTGGACTGTATAAATTTACAGAATTAAAAATAAATATAGGTTTTATGCTTTTACTACTGTTTGTAAGGGGGCTGAAGTCCTAACATATTACTTTGTGGTATAGAAGTCTCTTTGTGATGGATGTGTGTGTATATCCATAATAAATATGTTCTAAGTAGAATAATTACACAGTTTTTTATGAGGAAGGGAGACTTATCTTGTTCAGTCTGACAGACTTTATACATTTGATGGATTTCAGGTTCCTGCTGTGAAATTTATATGATGTAAAGAATAAACATGTCTTCATTTCTAGAACCACAAAGACCTCTACTAGGGACAGGACATTTCTCCTAAAATAGATGATTGTTTTTACAGTATGGTCAGAAAAATAGAGCATTAATAAAATGATTTTCCGAATTTCCCCTGTTGTGGCTTTCATTTGGCTTTAAGTCTTTCGTCACATTGCTCTCTAGAAAGACTGATAGGGGGAAGAGGGAGCGATCTGCCATTACGTGAATGTGTAGAAAAGTGCTTTCTGAAACCCATTGCCAAATCCAGCCTGGCTATCCATTACTTACTACTAAAAGCCTCTTTTATAAAATGTTCTGAAGAATTCACTGGAGCCTCAGCCAACATTACAGTTGTATTTATATTAAGACACACTGGGTAGAATTTCTGTTGGGCTCTTTCGTGGAAAGATAAGTTAAGGGTCAGAAGAATATTTCTGAATGAAGAAATAACTTGGAAAAAACTTTGTATGTATCAGCTAGGTTTTAGCACTATTATTATTTTTTTTTAACTTTTAAGAATTCCTGAGTAGTATTTTTAGGTTGCATGGAGTAATATCATCATAGTAGTTTTCATAGCTATACATACTTTCTTTCGGTTGTAAACAGTTGTACCTAATTCTGTTCTGTTAAGTGAAGGAGGGATTTATGGGGTGGTAATTTAAGAAATGGCACAATTACTTCCTCATTGTTGGGACAGACTACATGGACCAGAAGCAGCTTATGGAAGAAAAGGTTTGTTTCAGCCTGGCATGGTGACGCACGCCTTTAATCCAAGCACTGAGGAGGCAGAGGTAGGAGGTTGCCATGAGTTCAAGGCCTCCCTGAGAATACATAGTGATTTCTAGGTCAGCCTGGTCTAGTGTGAGACCCTACCTCAACCCTCCGGCAAAAAAAGAAGGGTCTGTTTCTAACTTAACAATTTCAAGGGGAAGTTTCATCATGGCAGGGAAAGAATGGCAAAAGCAGACAGCTGGGGGTCACGTTTTCACACAGCAACATGGAGGAAGGAGAGTTGGCTAGAATTGACAAGCAGGGCTGGACTATACTTCCCTCCAGCCACATACCTTCTCCAGCAGGGTTCCACCTCCCAAAGGCTCCACCAGCTGATCAAGAATGAAATTTAATCTCAAACACACACTGGGAGAGCAGGGTAACTTTAAGGACCTCTGCCAGAGTTTGTAGGTTTTGTTCTTCTACATTTTTGTAAACATCAGAACAAGCCCTTCCCAGTTTCTTTCTGTTTCTATTAAAAGTGCAAATTCAGGGGGAGGGAGAAGTGAGAGCTAGAGCAGAGAGAGAGAGAGAGAGACAGAGAGAGAGAGAGAGAGAGAGACAAAGAGACAGAGAGAGAGAGAAAGAATTTGTCTCAGTTATCTATGAAATTGGATAAGCCATCATAGTCAGTGCCTAGACCATGTGGTACATATGAGACCTGCAGGAAATTTAGGCAGTAATATATTCTAGCCCAGTGAACAAAACCAGGGTGTTTTCACACCATTTCTTCTCTGCACAGAAAGCAGTCATTTTAGGTGCTGCACTGCGAACCATTTCTGAGGAGTCCTGTTCTCTGACTCCAAAGTCTCCTGGTAATGTTTACTTCCTTACTAGTTACATTATAATTTATCTTGAATGTCTGTACAGATAGATAGAACAATAGTAAGGGAAAATGAAAGACATTGTATAAACAAGTTGTACATTACGTATATGTGTTCGCATGTACATATTAGCAGTATTTATACGTAGAAGCCCATGGTATACCTATATAGCCACACAAATTGCATGCGAGTACGAAATTATAATTTGAGAATAGCAAGCAGAAAGTTGTAAGCAGAGGCTATAATTCTCGGTTCTGCATGAGGGCAGAGACATAGACAGTATCTTATTTTGTGAGAACAATTTCAAGATGGCCTTGCATTTGGTTGTCAGCATCATCAATTGAGATAAAGGAATATTATACCAATACATCATTTCTAACCTGATAACCTGGCCACTGCAGGGCTGTAGGAGTATAAGGAGAGATCTCCTAGGTTACCCATTCCAGCCCTTGTGTGACTGTCTTCCTTACTCCTCCCCAATGAATAGGACCAGTGACTCCAGCCAATACTATTATTCTTTTCTCATGAAAGGGGATTTCCAAATTGCCTGCGGGCCATTTTAGTTGGGGCAATGATCATTTTGTGTGATATTTTAGCATTTACTCTAATCCCTTAAGAATCTCTATATCTGCTGAATCTCAGATTCTTGGGTTGCTTCTTCTAGGAGAGAGGGCTTTGGTGAATGATGGTGCACGTTTGTGCCTAATAACCATGGCTTTTCTCTTCATGAGCTCATTAGGCAACCATCTGGCTCCCTCCATGATGTGAGCAATGCCCTCAGAATACACTGTTGCTGCTAAACTTTTTCTCACAGAATGCCTTGTGATAACCCTTCATGTTAGACATAGGCCATGGTTTATTTATTTGTGTGTGTGTGTGTGTTACATGCATGTGTATGTGCCAAGCAGCACCCTGTGTGCTTGCCTGCAGCAGGGTGTGCTCTTTTGCACTGATGGGGAAGGATGGAAGGCAACATCGGTGTCCCCTTCTATTGCTTTTCTATCCATTGTTACTTGAGCTGGAGTCTGTTCTTGATTCCAGAGCTCACCTTTTTTTTTTCTTCTTTTTTGTTGTTTTTGAGAGCCCCAGGCTATTCTCTGGTCTCTGTTTCTCAAAAGACTAGGGTTGCAGAGGTGTATGTCCATCCCCAAATGTTTCTCTGTATCCTAGAAATCAAACTCTCAGGCCTCCTTAGTCCTTCATGCTTGTATAGGAAGTGGTCTTAACCTCTGAGACATCCCTCCAATCTAGGATATGATTATTTTGAATCTATGCTCCTTATATCTTCCTGTAATAGTTCTAACCTTATTATTGTTCTCTTCAGAAAACTGGACTTTAGTTCAAACACTAGCCATAGTTCAGGTATCTTATATAAAACCTAACCTCGATCTGTTACTCACCTCAAAGTGGGTAAGTGACCACTCACTATTTTGCACATATAAACTATTTGCCTTTTCTGTTCTTCCCCCATGTCATCCTTAAGAGGTGCTGTCACCATAAAGTAGTACAATTTTGGTTTCCCTTAGCATACTGAAAAAAATGTGAATGTAATTTTTGATAGGTGATTCCTTTGCTGCCATGGATTTTAGTTATGGAAGTTTCATTCATGGTAGTGTTGCTATAGGTGATATGATCAACTCCTTGCAAGTTAGTCAAATGGAAATATCTCTCAAGCCTAATTGCAGACATACCTTCTGCCTAAGACTTGTGTGTACACAAAACGTTCCAGATAAATTGATTTAATCCAGCTATAGCACTCCTAGGCATATATCCTAAGGACTTATCCCATTACCTTAGAAGTGTATGCTTAACCATGTTTATTGCCGCTCAATTCATAATAGCTGGGAAATGGAACCAGCCTAGATGTCCCTCAACTGATGAGTGGATAATGAAGATGTGGCACATTTATACAATGGAGTTCTACTCAGTGGTGAAGAAAAATGAAGTTATTAAATTTACAGGAAAATGGATGGATCTGGAAAGGATTATACTAAGTGAGGTAACCTAGGCCCAGAAAGCCAAGTGCTGCATGTTCTCCCTCGTATGTGGATCCTAGCTACAGATAAATTGATTTAATTACATATAGTTCATACTGGCAGCCGGAGTTAAATATTCACTTAAAATGTCATCCAATATTGGAACCAAATAGCAAACCAAAAGATGATGGTGTCTCTGGGTGCATGGCCTTAACGCTGAGCTCCAAGTACTCCTTCCCAACTGTCACATCAGACATGGACATGAACTTAATTCATCATCTAGGATTAAGTGGCAGAACAACTTGTCCTCAAATCTGGTGAAGCTAGAGGCCCCTCTTTGACTTTTCATCTGACTTAAATGTAGTAGCTTTTAAAGGACATGAAAAACAAAACCCAACAGTTAAGAGCACATTATATCCAACCGGAGAGTACACCTGTCCACTTGATCAGGATATAGCTCTGCTAAGAATAATTCATCTTCGAGAAGATAGCCCAATGTATCAAATAAGTTTCTCATAGTGTGATCTGGAAGCTAGCAAAATACCACTTAGGAGTTGGTCAGACCCGTTCCCAGTTTCTTAAACCAGAATCTACTTTTGAGTAAGACGCTAGGTGATTTGTGTGCACATTCACGTAGGGAAAGCAGGGAAGTGGGAGACTTCTGTCCCCAGGGGTTTATCTCCCTCACCTTCACTGTTGCTCCTGGCTCTTTAGGTCTTGCTGTGATGGCATCATTATTGCAGTGAACCTGTGTGATACTCTGTTGAAAGGTCTAATGTACTGGTCTCCTTCACGTTATTAACAGTTCATTGATATAGTGTTTCCTGTGTATAAGACTGGAAGGATTATTTTTGAAACATATTTTGGAGTGCTGTGAATTTGCTTCAATTAGATGATCATTTTTAAGATTATAGTTAAGTCTAGAATTGTAGCACTGATTGTATTTATTATTACCAGAGTACTTTGTTTTTATTTAGGCACGGTAGTATTTTATTTTAACTTACATTGCTGCATTGGAGTATAGTGTTCCAAGGTTTATGGGGATTAGTGTTAACATGGATCTATTATCCAATGTAGCCTTAAAGCCCTTTTCATTCCCTTTGTACAAGGGATAGACACCCATAAAAGGCCCTTTCTGGGAACAGTGCAAATGAGGGGGGGGGGGCACAGGATATCTAGTGAAAAAGGAAAGCTGGATACTGATTCCGTATTTGGGCTTCTCTTTGTGCAAGGGGCTCTGACTTGGAGTTGGTTTAGCAGCTCTATTCTCTTAGGCTAGAGGTGCAAATAATGCTTCCGTGAGTCCATGAAGGATTTTGTTTCATGATTAATTAGGGTTTCATAATTAAGAATGCTTAATGGTCTTATTTCTGGGGATCTCTTTATTAATCATACCCAGAAGACTGTGTATATCATGTCGGGTTATTCCATGTAGTTCCATTACTCAGTGGGACACCCATGCACACATTTTTCCTGGTTGTAAATGCTCCTGCAGGAGCTTGGCCCTCCTGGGCTTCTGCAATTACCCTGGGGTTGGGTTCACATTAACCTTGCCAAGTAAGATTTGAGACTCAGAGTTAAGAACTGATCAAGCACTGTTGACAACTTGGACATTCCTCTTAGCATTATTCTAATGTAAGGGGTGCAGTAGACAACACCATAGATCTGTAGTAGCTCTATATAGCACTTGCCATGAATGGCATTAATGTCACTTTTATATTTACTTTTAAGAGGTAGCATTGCCAAACTAAAGCATCTTTTCTTTGAAAAGTAGCAACTTATTTTCTGTTGCAATCATTGTTGTTTTGAGGAATGGTCTCACTCTAGCACAAGCTGACTTAGAACTCTATAGCCCCAGGCTGGCCTGGAACTCAGGACAGTCCTCCTATCTCAGCCTCCCACATGCTGACAGTAAAGATGTGTACCACCATACTGAGCTGTAATATTTTTTATTTAGTTGTCTTCTCTAATTTTTTGACATTATGTATTTATTTTTCTGCATATTCCCTCTGCTATGCATCATTTGCTTCCTGGGTTAAATGTTGACATATGTAAGAAACTTGCTGAGCCATGGTCTAATAAAGAGGAAAATACCTGGTGTCATCAGGAAATCTCCAGGTCTTGGCAAAATCTCTTCATATATCAGCTACCCTGTAAGGATCATAAGTCTCTCTTACCTCAATTTATTTTATTTTTAAAATATTTATTTTTATTTATATATTTATTTGACAGAGAAACAGAGAGAGAGAGAGAGAGAGAGAGAGAGAGAATGAATGGGCATGCCAGGGCCTCCAGCCACTGTAAATGAACTCCAGACTCATGTATACCCTTGTGCATCTGGCTAATGTGGGTCCTGGGGAATTGAACACATTTTATTGGGAAGTAAAACAATGTTAGCTTTAAAATTGTAGAGATGTCTTTAGGGATAAAGACAAACTTTAAAAAAAATACAACTTGAAAACAGAATCTGCTAATTATAAGCCAATTGTCGAAAGAGTGGGTATTGAACACTTCTTGCTTTAGTCTGGATATTTTGAAAATACAATGACATAATTGGCAGCTTCCTTGCCCCTTATAAGCTCACTGCAGAAAGTTCACTTATACTCAACAAACAGTGCTGCATGTTGGGCTTGCTACTGTGGGGCCCACAGGTCAGCAACATTGCATTGCCTGAGAGCTTGGCAGAGATGCAGAATTTCAAGCGTCATTGAGCCCCAAATCTGAGTTCTCATTTGAACAAGCCACCAGGAGATGTATATGTGCCAGTGATTGTCAAGGACCAACTTTTATGCCTGTGTTATTCCCTACTTGGAATTCATAGTGTGTGTGTTTGTACGTACCATATATATATGTGTGTGTTATATGTATATGCGATACATATATTTTTTTCTAACTTCTTTGCCCATATCAGGAGAGAAAAGATTAAAGATAAATGTTCTACTCACCATAATAAACAACAAACTATATCTGGTCTTTTCTTTATTTCTTCTGCCAAAGATACTATAATGTTCAGTTTCCTACTGTAGTTACCTGGGTAACCAGGATTCCCACACTAGAATTCCTCTCTCCTCTGAGACTAACTACTGGGCTCATTTAATTCCAAGCCTAGTCTTGCTCCTTCATGATGAATTGGTCTTTACCAATGAATTACTTTTTTTAACTGAACCCTGCAATTTACAATTTGCCTCACTATTCAAGCCAAACTGCTTCTTAAATAGACATTGACCTCTTTTTCCCCCTCACTGAACCTTTTAAGTATACTTGAATAAAATTTAATGTAACGAGATAGTTTTAACTTTGTTAAACCTACTGAGTTTCTTTAACAGACATTAAAAAATGCTTCAAATAATACTCTATCATAAGACTAATTCTGATAGCCATTTGCTAGGAGGTGAAAAATGTAAAAACTAAAAACATTATAAGTCTTGCTATCTCCTCCTCTGGATATATTTGGAGCCCTCTCTGTTAAGGCTGTTTTTGAGCTTAGAACAAACAAACACTGAATGTAGCACTTTTGAAATAAACCCTAAGCAGGAGTCAGAGGATTTCTCTATAAATATGAGGAAGAAGGTGAGCCATTTGGGATGGGATGTGGACTCTTGAGTTCTTGATCCTGTAATGGTAAAGAAATGGTGATTCTATTTCAACATACTAAACAGAGAACAGTCGAGGGAGGGCAGGCCAGGATGAAGTGTGGTTAAGTGATTCCCTAAGATGCTGCTTGTGTGATTCTTCCTCAAGGCTCTTGTTCCCAAAATGCAAAATCGATGACTGTCTGTGGGCTGGGGAGGGTCACTGAAGCTTGCATGATTTTTGTAAATCTAGGAAACAACAACAACATCAACAAACAACGAAACCTCTCTAAGCTTTGATTCTGGCTTTGCTGTCTTTACATGGCTTTGAGTATTTCACAGAACGGCTCATTCTTCAGGTAAGATGTTTGGCCTTTATATTCATTGAGAAATAGACTACTACATCTGATATAACTTGTCTTTAATATTTCCTCAGGTTCCATTTTCAATCCTTACTTATTTATTTATTTTCACTTCATGACCCCATAGATTATCATGACATCAGAAAGTATTTGTGTAGCTACTGCCATGTGTGAATTCTTCCTTTTGGCATTCAGGAAGTTTCTTTGGGATTCTTGTAACATGTCTAAAGGAATAGGTCAATAAGGGAGAGAGCATGCTTATAGAAATAATATCATATACACACTTAAGTCCATTACACGTTTTTGAGTGGAGAGCAAGAGAGATATATAGCAACAAAAGATTCTCCTACATCAGTGAGGAGAAAATGACCCAGTGAGTATAGACAGTGGGAAAAGTGGAACAGTTATTTCAAGCTTCCATATTGCTATCATGGTACATGGAACCCTGATGATTTTCTCAGTATGAAGAATCTCTTTGGGTGAGACAGGAGTAAAAAATAAGATTCATTCTTTTTTTTTTAAAAAGGATTTATTTATTTGAGGGAGGGAGGGAGAGAGAGAGAGAATGGGTGTGCCAGGGCCTTCAGCCACTGCCAATGAATTCCAGATCATGTGCCACCTTGTTCATCTGGCTTACGTGGGTCCTGGGGAATTGAACCAGGGTCCTTTGGCTTTGCAGGAAAATGCTTCAAGTGCTAAGCTGTCTCTCCAGCTGGAGATTCATTCTTTTATTGGTGATATAAGAAACTTGTTTATGTAGAATTTTGCCCATCTGAAATGCTTGAGACCAGAAGTATTTCAGATTTTGGGATATATATATATATATATATATGTATATATATATATATATATATGGTGTTATTTTGGGGTTTTGTGTGTACCTTTTATTATTTAACTTGCTCCTCACTGTAACTGAATAATTGAGAAAACAACTCCAGGAAGAAAGCACTTAGCACTCCTCTCTATTCTCTGGCTCTTATGTTGTTCATACTACCTCTTTTGCAGTGTTCCTTGAGCCTTGGGGGGTGTGAGGTGGGTGTTATGTTTACTGTTGAACATTTAACTTATTTCTCAGCACTTTGAGTTTTGAGTCTCCCCCAGCACTCTTTGCCATCAAAACTGAGAGCAGCACTATTCTATAAGTGCAAACATATACTTAGAGGGCAGTTTTTTGGACACAATGTTTCCGTTTCACCAAACAACAGTAGTCCCTTCTCTAGGGCAGATAACCATCCAGTCTCTAGGTTTTGTCTGGGTTTTCCATACCAGAATGAAGTTCTTTGTATGCAGTGGGCCTTAAATCCAGTAAGAGGACAGTTGGTTAGATCCATAACAGTCATACACAATTGCACTGATGGGCTCATCTTGCCTTGCTAGCCAGTTGTAAAGTTCACAGTGTCCAGGAATGGTTAAGACTATTGTTGACTTTTTTCCCCCAGCAGCCTAAAAAGTACTTTCCAGCACTATGGTAACTAGCCAGCAAGAAGAAGTTTCTAGATAAGTTCCATCTTGATTTCTCGTTGTGTAGCACCAGACCCATGTGGTATCTTCAGCAGTACGGTCTTACATTCTAGTTCTGGTGGGAAGCTAAGAGCACTGGCAATAGCTTGTATGGTTTTGGAGAACTCATGGGCTTCTCTGACCAACAACACTCTAGGTATCTCTTAATCAAGTTGAAAATTGAAATAAACTATCATCATCTGAATACAGGGTTCTGTAAAGGAATTGAATGGAACTATATATTATGAAAGAGATTTGTGAGATCCATTTACAGGATACAGGCTTGGAAGTCCAACAATATCTGCAGGCTGGGCAGCCTGAGAACCTAGTAGGATCTAGGCCTCAGAAGTCCCAATCTGGTTGAAAGCCTGGAGGATTGCTGGACAGTTGTTCTTCAGTTCATATTGGAAGGATGAAGAAGGTAGTTCAGTGTCAATGAAGGCAACAGGATCGATGCACGCACTAGCAAGTGGTAAGGACAGCCAGACAAAGCACACTGCTTTTTTCCTGGAAACTTGATTTATAGACTGTCACTGGAAGAGCTACCCACTCTGGGGAAATGTCTTCCTTACTCTGTTGTCTTCCCAGAAACTCACTCCTACACCTGCCTAAGAGGCAAGCCATTTGTGTTCTGATTGGATTAACTTGCAAATAAAAATTTAACTGTCATATAACCCATTCATACTGAACTTGAAGTGAATTTTATGCACTAATTTATGGTGCATCTGTCTTTTGACTGTGACCTGTCACATAAGGTCAGGGGCGACATTATTCCATGTGTAACATTGTATTGTCTCTCAAAAACTTCTACTTTGGGAATACTTTTGATTTTAGATTTAAGATGCTCAATCTGCACTACACTTGGTTTTCACTTTATATACTGACATTCTTGCAATGTTTGCTCCTAATGCCAAGAATGCCATTTGCTATGAGAGATTAGAAGAGTGAAGTGGTTCCCTTAGGGAAGGTGGCACACCTAGAGTTAGATCATTAAAACAAAAAGATAGAAATATGTGGCATATAACAGAGCCTGGAGTCTGTTGAATGAATTGATATGTAATTGAGTTCATACATATTGCTCAAGTTAGACCTCAATTTATTCTGCTTTTAAAATTATTTTAATATAAATAATCAGTATCCATAAAAATTGTTAAGTCATTTTCCGTGCTGCTTCAACTTTTCCTTTGTTTATTCCAAATCAGCTCAATTTAATACAGTTTTAATTGGTGTTGTATATGCTACTTTATGGTCCAAGGGTATCAAATACCCACCTACCCTTGCCCTTTTTTTTTTTTTTTGTCTTGAAATTTTTTTTTCTTTATTAGTCACTTCTGTATTCAGCAAATACAGTCAGTTTGGTACCATTATTAGGCTCATCCGTGACCTACCCCCTCCCCTTGGCCCCTCCTTGTTGAGGTATACGGGTCATGCATTGTGGAGTTAGCCCACAGTTATGGGTAAGCTAAATGTCTCTGCATATCATGACCCAACATGTGACTCTGACATTCTTTCCGCCCCCTCTTCCGCAAAATTTCCCTGAGCCATGTTGGGTTCATTTTTGGTCTGCTCCAGTGATGAGGTGTTTGGGGGCCTCTGAGGCTCTGGCTCTCTGATTTCTACCCTTGCCCTTTTAATAAAATGTTTGTTTTAGGAATATTTTAGTAATATCTAATTACTAATAAACAACTTCCCTACCAAATAATTGTGAAAAACAGAAATGCAATTTAATTGTCTCTGGGTATAGGAAGATTAGGAACATTTGCATAGGAAGGAGAGTTACTTTTCATTATTTACTTCAAAATTTTTGGAAATTAATATGTGATTATATGAATTTATAAGTCAAGTAGGGGTTGCTAGCTAAGTTGGAGATTTAACAATTCTTTCTCTCTACCCATGTGTTAGGTATGTACAAGTTTGAACAATTGAAAGAGGGCACAGTGGAGTCAGGGTATGTAAAATTGGGTGCTAGTGTGGGATACTGGGTACATTTGAAAGAGGTACCAAGATGAGTCACTAGTTATGTTTCTTGATGTCAAAAAAGAAGAAACTTTGAGTTCTGAGATCAGGATCCTGAGAAAAAGAGTATAACTGAGAATAAGAAATTTCCGAATTTTAGATGAAAGGTAATGACTTGGAGGAAAATTAGGCAAAAAGTAGGAACTAAAATGTTTAGGTAGCATTCCTTCAGATTTTGTTTGTGATTAACTTTTTTATCTATTAAGTTTTTGTTTATTTAATTAATTACTTTATTTAATTTTTTTGATTTTTGAGATAGTGTCTTGCTCTAGCCCAGCTGACCTGGAATTCACTATGTAGTCTCAGGCTGGCCTTGAACTCACAGTGAATCTCCTACCTCTTCCTCCCAAGTGCCATGATTAAAGGCATGTGCCACCATGCCTAGTTCTGTTTATTTTTTAAGGGAGGAAGGACTTGTTCATGGTTGAGAAGATACAGATGGGAAGCTATGGTGGCAGGTCAGTAAGTGTGAGAGAGAGGGCAGGACATGGGCAAGCCTGTAAATCTCAAGGCCCATCCTTGCACTATCCACTTCCTCTGTCTTTGCTCAACCTCCTGAAGCTCCACAAAATACCACCAGTGAGGGACCAAGTATTTAAATACATGAGCCAAATGCTGCACTTCTTAGCTATATCATAATTATTTATTTTTTTTTAACTCTCATTGGCTTGCTTGAGCCCCAAATTTCATTTACTTACTTTTAGTAACAGTGAAGCAATATAATAAATTCATTGTAAGTAATTATTCACTGACTGGTCAGTACTTCAATTCCTGAGTAAACACAGGAATGAAATTGAATAGAAGATAGCTACGGATTTAACTTATCTTCTGGTAATCTAGAAATAGACTAGAGAATGGATGAATTTTCAGATTGTATCATTGAAAGCAAAAGAAATTCAGAAACTTTCTTCATAACATTTTCTTCTAGTTTCTCCCACTTAGTACAAAAATTCTGTAATTTTCATTTTGTTTTTACCATCTGCTGCAATTCTTCACTTCTTTTTTTTCAACTCCAGTGAGAACTCCCATCATAATTCCTGTTGTTGCAGTTACCTTTTTGTTGCTGGGACAAACATCCAACCAAAAGCAGCTTATGGAAGACAAGGGTTTATTTCAGGCTTACAGATTCCAGGGGAAGCTCCATGATGGCAGAACAAGCAGGCTCACTCCATCATGTATCCATGGCAGAGAGAGAACAAACACCAACAAGCACGAACAGCCAGAGCTCAAATTTGCTCTCTATACACCTAGCAGGATGGGATTCAAAATCTTCCCCCAGTAACAGGTCTCCTCCAGCAGGGCTATACCTGCTGGAGACTTTAGTAGGCATTTTAATCTTAATACCTTAAGCTATGGGGGATGTATAATTTATACTCAATCCACCACCCTTCTTTTCTATTTTTTCTAGATGTCATTTTCTACAGGGAGTAGAAATTCTAAAATGAAAATTATTTACTGCTTTTTAAACATTCTACTGGATTCATTTCTCTTTCTCACTTGGGATCCTCTGTTGTTAATGTAAATTCTTCTTCTGACATGAAGGAGTAGTGTATGACAATCCCCTTCTCAGCCTGTGGACACTTTAGTGTTACTTGCGATGCTGTCTGCAAAGTTTCTGCAAAATTGATCATCTAGTCACCAGAATTTTGTCACTCCAATCCTGATTTATGTCCACACCTCTCTTTATCTCAAAAGACAGCACATAAAATGTAAATATTACTTGATAACTGCCTCATAGAAATTGTCCAAATTAAATCAAGATATCTAAACTTACTATGCAAGATGTGCTCTGTTGTATAATAACACAGTTTTACATAGAGCCTCATGTTTCATACCACCATTTTTCTGCATTGTTTATTTGCCTTTGGACATGTGGTCTGGAATAATACCATGTTGTACACTTTAAGTCCTCACCTTTTAAAACTCCTTTTTCTAAATCTGGATTCAGTTCAAATGTGTTTGAAACATTTCCTTTCCATCACACAATTATATAGCTGAATGGCTCAAAACAACAAAAAAATTTCATTTTTTATTTTTATTATTATTTTTTATAATTAACAACTTCCATGATAGTAAACAATATCTCACAATAATTCCCTCCCTTCCCCTACTTTTCCCTTTGAACCTCCACTCTCCATCATATTGCTTCCCCCTCTCAATCAGTCTCTCTTTTATTTTGATGTCATCATCTTTTCCTCCTATTATGATGGTCTTGTGTAGGTAGTGTCAGGCACTGTGAGGTCATGGATATCCAGGCCATTTTTGTGTCTGGAGGAGCACGTTGTAAGGAGTCCTACCCTTCCTTTGGCTCTTACATTCTTTCCGCCACCTCTTCTGAAATGGACCCTGTTGCAGTCCGGTTCACATTGCTGGTAGAAATCACTCAACCAAGAGCAGCTTCTGGGAAAGAGAGATTTATTTTGGCCTACAGGCTTGAAGGGAAGCTCCACGATGGCAGGGTAAAACAATGGCATGAGCAGAGGGTGGACATCACCTCCTGGCCAACATAAGGTAGACAATAGCAACAGGAGAGTGTGCCAAACACTGGCTTGGGGAAACTGGCTATAACACCCATAAGCCCACCCTCAACAATACACTCCCTCCAGGAGGCATTAATTCCCAAATCTCCATCAGCTGGGAACCTAGCATTCAGAACACTTAAGTTTATGGGGGACACCTGAATCAAACCACCACAAACTCTGAGCCTTGGAAAGTGTAATAGAGATATTGCAGTGCTGAGCCCTCCTCTGTTGCTTCTTATCAGTACCATGATGCCTTCTGAGTCATTTCAAGGTCACTGCCATCTGAAAAGATAAAGTTTTCTAATGAAAAAGTGAGCGTATCATTAATATATGGGTATGAACAATAAGAAAAGTGCTTACTGGGCAGTTTGATAAGCATAGCATATACATTTAGCCAGATAGCAGCAGACATTACAGTGCTAGAGCTCATGACTACCCCTGTTGTAGGTTTTCAGTATCCGGATGTATCCCCTTCCATGGAGTGGGCCTCCAGTCAAACTAGAGGGCAGTTAGTTTCTATCATAACAGGCATGCCACTATTGTACCTGTTGGCTCATTTGGCCTGGTTATCCAAATATAAGGCTTGCAGTGTCCACTGTGGAGTATCTTCACTGGTGATTTCTCTCACTCCCATTGTACTGCATGCAGTATGGCTTTTCCCAGATTTCTGTCAGCTATTCTACATTGAGGAGGTTTTCAACTCAGTTCCAGCAGGATTTCTCAATGACCTTGCAGCCCAAGTATGTGGAATCTTCAGCAATAGGGTCTTAACATCTATTTCTGGTGTGGAACCAAGGGCCTTGGCAATGGCCTGTAATGTTTTGGGGGCATCAGGGACATCCCTGGCCAAAAACTCACTGGAAAGGTATCCCATCCCTGGCACTGAAATTTTTCTAGTAACAGTCTATGGCTATTGAGTGTTCCATTGTCCAAAAAAGTAGGTTTCCATATAATTTATTTATATCCTCTTAGATTTTGATTAGCCCTCCCTCCACCTTTCCTTTACTCAATCTCTTCCCCTGACCTTACTTAGGTCTTTTCACCCCAATTAATCTGTTCTTCTACTTACATATATACAATAACATCCTCTTAATCCCCCTCTTCCCTTCCTTTCTATTCCCTTTATATCTCCTTTCTAGCTTATTGGCCTCTACTACTGAGTCTTCTTCCTACTCACACAGAAGTCCAATCATTTGTTGCTAGGATCCACATATCAGAGAGAATATGTGATGTTTGGCTTTCTGGGCCTGGGTTACCTCACTTAGTATAATCATTTCCAGATCCACCAATTTTCCTGAAAATTTCATAACTTCATTTTTTTTTTTTACTGCTGAGTAGAACTCCATTGTGTAAATGTACCATATCTTCATAATCTACTCATCAGTTGAGGGACATCTAAGCTGGTTCAATTTCCTAGCTATTGTGAATAGAGTGGCAATAAACATGGTTGAGCAGTATCTCTAAGGTAGTGAGATGAGTCCTTAGGATATATGCCTAGGAGTGCTATAGCTGGGTAATATAGTAGATCTATTTCTAGCTGTCTCAGGAACCTCCTCACCGATTTCCACAATGGCTGGACCAGGTTGCATTCCCACTGATAGAGTAGAAGGGTTCCCTTTTTACCGCATCCTTGCCAGCATATATGGTCATTTGTTTTCATGATGGTAGCCAATCTGACAGGAGTGAGATGGAATCTCAATGTAGTTTTAATCTGCATTTCCCTGATGACAAGGGATATAGAACATTTTTTAGATGTTTACATGCCATCTGTATTTATTCTTTTGGAAACTCTGTATTTAGTTTCATAGCCCATTTTTAGTTGGGTTGTTTGATTTTTTATTATTTAATTTTTTTAAATTTTTTGTATATCCTGGATACTAATCCTCTGTCAGATGTATGGCTGGCAAAGATTTTCTTCCATTCTGTAGGTTGCCTCTTTGCTGTATTCACAGTGTCCTTTGTTGTAAAAAAGCTTTGTAATTTCATGAGGTCTCAGCAGTTCATCTGTGGTTTTATTGCCTGAGCAATTGGGGTTATATTCAGAAAGTCTTTGCCAAGACCAATATGTTGAAGGGTTTCCCCTATTTTTCCTCAGTTTTGTCTCATGAACACAAATGCAAAACTTCTCAACAAAATATTGTCAAAAGGAATATAAGAATATAACAGGAAGATCATTCACCCTGACCAAGTAGGGTTTATCTCAGAGATGCAGGGATGGTTCAACATATGCAAATTGATAAATGTAATACAATATATAAATGGACTGAAGGACAAAAGTCACATGATCATCTCATTACATGCATAAAAAGCATCTGACAAAATCCAACATTCCTTCATAATAAAAGTACTACAGAGACTGGGAATAGAAGGATCATATCTCAAATTATAAAGGCTATTTATGACAAGCCTATAACCAACATCTTACTAAATGGAGAAAAACCTGAAGCTTTCCCACTAAAATCTGGAACAAGGAAAGGGTGTCCACTGTCCCCACTTTTATTTATTATTATTTATTTATTTGCAAGCAGAGAGTGAGAGAGATAGAGAGAATAGAGACAGACAGAGAGAGAATGGGCATGCCAGGGCTTCTAGCCACTGCAAACGAACCCCAGACACATGTGCCCCTTGTGCATCTGGCTTACATGGGTTCTGGGGAATCGAACCTGGGTCCTTTGGCATTGCAGGCAAATTCCTTAACCACTAAGCCATCTCTCCAGCCCCCAACTTATATTTAATATAGTACTGGAAGTCTTAGTCATAGCAATAAGGCAAGAGACACACATAAAAGGGATACAAATTGGAAAGGAAGAGGTCAAATTATCGTTGTTTGCAGATGGCATGATTCTGTACATAAGGACCCTAAAGACTCTACCAGCAAACTGTTGGAGCTGATAAAGACCTATAGCCATGTAGCCGGATACAAAGTAAATACTCAGAAATCAGTAGCCTTCCTATATGCTAACAACAAACACATAGAGGATGAAATCAGAGAATCACTCCCATTCACAATTGCATCAAAAAAATAAAAATAAAAAAGTACCTTGGAATAAACCTAACTAAGAAAGTGAAGGCTCTCTACAATGAAAACTTTAGAACACTCAAGTGAGAAATTGCAGAAGGCACTAAGAAATGGAAAAATATCCCTTGTTCTTGGATTGGAAGAATTAATATTGTGAAAATGGATATCTTACCAAAAGCAATCTACACATTTAATGCAATACCCATCAAAATTCCAGTGGCATTCTTCACGGCAATAGAAAACACCCCAAAATTCATTTGGAAGCACAAAAAAATCTCAAATGTCTAAAACAATTTTGAGCAACAAAAATAAGGCTGGTGGTATCTCCATACCTGATTTTAACCTATACTACAGAGCCATAGTAAGAAATCAGCCTGGTCATGGTACAAAAACAGACATGTAGGTCAATGGAACAGAATAGAGGACCCAGATGTAAGTCTGGGTAGCTATGGGCACCTGATATTTAACAAAAATGCCAAAAATACTCACTGGAGAAAAGACAGCCTGTTCAGCAAATGATGCTGGGAAAACTGGATATATATCTGTAGAAGGATGAAAATAGATCCTTATCTCTCTCCATGCATAAGAATTAAGTCCAAATGGATCAAAAATTATTTTCTTCCAATTGATGGTTGCAGAAGTCCAAAATCAAGGTATCGCTAGGACATCACTTATGCCCGAGGCTATTCAGGAAACATCAATCTTTGCTTTCTGAAGCCAGGTGTTCCTTGGCTTGTAATTGTGTTTTTCCAAGCTCTGCTTCCATCTTCATGCCTCAGATGTGTTGTTCTTTTTGCCTATTTTTTAAAATTTATTTATTTATTTGCAAGCACAGAGAGATAGAGAGAAGAGGGAAGGGGGAGAGAGAGAGAGATAGAGCCTTGTTACCTATTTTAAGCCACCGCCTACCTTGGCAATCCAGGGTGTTCTTAGCTCAAGAACCTTAAATAAGTATAGCCGCAAAGACCATCACATTCCAGATTCCCAGCAGATGTATCTTTTGGGGTACCCATCACTTACCCACCACATTCAGCCAAGCCCACAGTATAGTCATTCATCTGCTTGATGCCCATTGGGAACTTTTAAATTTCTCCTCTGTCATTCCATAGTGCTGGCTTCATATCTTTATTTTAGCACTTACTGAATTACATTAAATTTATATGTTGACTTATGTTTCACTAGGTTGGGAAGTTTCTTGATAGATAATATTTGACATATCCTTCCTAATTTTTTGAAAATTAAAGTCTTTGTCATATTGTCATCTATAAAAATTAATTTCTATTAAAGAAAATTTCTGGTGATTTAGATAACATCAATATTCTAGTCAAATAAGACAGTAAGATACAACACATACAAACTCATATACCTTGAAGTTCCAAAATTCACCTTCTGCAGGAGGATTAAGAAAATCTTAGGCTAATTCAGTCCCAATCAGGCCTGAAAATGTGGACCTGGGCTAATACTTTGGTATCAATATCAATACAAACCTGACACCAAGGAGTGTTGATGTTTGAGGACAGGAGAAGATAGGACGTCTCAGCTAAAGTCAAGACCTAATTTAGTCTCCTATTTTTTGTTCTGTCTGGCCCTCAAGGGATTGGATAATACCTAAGAAAGAACTCAGTGCTCTACACATCCCACCATTTTAAATGTTAATCTTTTTTGTAGAAACACCCTCACATCATCACCCAGACTTAATGTTTGCCAGCTATCTGGCATCACTTAGCCCAGTCAAGTCAACACAGAAAACCAGCCAACACAATGACGCTTATTATATGTTAACATTCTGGCTAATGAACGGCCTTCATTATTGTGCTTTTGTCTTCTGGGTTCTCTCAGAACTTCACTTCATGGGCCTTCCTTACTGCAAGTAGTAATCACCCCTGGGTTTCAGTTCTTGGCACATCACTATGCCATCTTTACCACCTGTTGTTGTTCCAGGTGCTTCTCTAGAGAACTTCTGTAATGATTCCTTGGCCTCACTTGTCCCCCTTCTTTCCATTTTGTTTTTTGTCAACCACTCACATACTTCCGTCTCTTACCTAGTTCTGACTTTCTGCCAGTCATCATCATCAAGGCTATTCTCTTTTTCTCCATGGCCATACTGCCTTAGTCAAAGCAAAAGTCCTCCTGAATTTTCTTCTTACCCCATGGCGGCATCAGGGTAGCAGAACACATCCAAAGAAAAGGCTGCCCTGAGACTTTCACATGCATAACTAACTCCCATGGGGCCCCCAGGCTGCCTCCTATTCGTACTGCACGTCCCAGGCCCATTTACGCATCCCTGTTCCCAGATGCTCATTTCCATGTGTCTTCTCACAGTATCAATATGTCTTCCATCATTTGTGTTAAGTGGGGTCTTTGTTTCTCATTTTACATAGAGAGGAACGACAGTCAGGGCTGGGCATGGCTCCTGCTTTCATCCCAGCACCTGAGTGAGGCTGAGGCAGGAGCAGGATCCTGGACTATACTCTTATGTGCAACTTGACAGGACCCAGAGCCACCTGAGACTTTAGATCAGCTTAGGATCTGGGCGTGCCTGTGAGAGATTGTCTTGGTTAGGTTAATTTACTTGCCTTAACTGTGGGTAACATTTCACAGGGCGTGGTCCTGGCCGATATAAAAATGAGAGATTCGGCTGAGAACCAGCGTTTATCGCTTTCTGCTTCTTTACTATACTGACTGTGACCAGCTGCTTCGGGCTTCTCCTGCCATGCCTACCCTGATGTGGACTATATTCCAGAATTATAAAATAAAATAAGCTCTTCCTACCTTAAAATGATTCCATCATGTATCTTGTTCCAGCAACATGAAGGCAAGCCTGGACTACAGTGTGAGACCATATTTCACAACCCCCTCCCCCGCCAAAAAAGTTAAGTAATTAGAAGAAACATGTAAAAGTTTGTATCTTGTAATTATCTTCCTGTCTGGTGTTTCTTCCTTTGCCTTTTTTTGTGTAGCCATGGAAGCCAAAATCTCCCATCTCCCATCTCCCATCTTCTTAAAGAAATTATTATAACAATGTCCACCTTGGTTTTCACTCTGTTATTATTATTGTTATTTTTAAATTTTTTAAATTTATTTTATTTATTTCAGAAAGAGAGAGAAAGAGGCAGATAGAGGGAGAGAGAGAGAATGGGCGCACAGGGCCTTCGGCCACTGTAAACGAACTCCAGAGGCATGTGCCACCTTGCGTATCTGGCTTATGTGGGTCCTGGGGAATCAAACCTGGGTCCTTTGTCTTCAAAGGCAAACACCTTAGCCACTAAGCCATATCTCTAGCCCTCTGTTATTATTTTTGACTCATTTCTGTCGACAACTAGTAAATTTACTTTCCCCATAACCTATATCCACCAAAAAAAAAAAAAAATTGAATTTACTTTCCTTACCTACTTCCCTGTATTTCTTTCTATTACTGAAATTGAAATGAAAGTCCTCCAAAGCAATCTACGTTTGCTTCCTATGTGTTTTCCTAACCCTACTCTTGTGAATGTACAGCAATGGACTTTCCCTGTGTTGCCTGCAAGAAATGCCTTTCATCAGCACCTCTGATAGGATCCTCATTGTTAGATCCAACAAGAGGCTTCTCTTTTTATCTTAATTGGAAACTGCTCATTCCTTTCTGAAATCTGTTCTTCTGTTTTCATTTGACCTCCAGAACTCTGAGTTTCCTTGGTTACTCTCGTCTGTTATTGGTAGCCTGCCTTTCTTTGGGCTCTTTGCTGGTAATTCCAACTCTTCCCCGGTGTTAGCTTTATCTTAATTGTGCCAACGTTCAGCTCTTAATTCTCTTTTTATTTTCATTTCTGTTGACTTAAAAAAAAAACACAAAAACTCTCTTCCTATATCTTATGGCTTTAAAAACCAAAGCTGCTATATTCTTATCAGTCTATTGTATTCAACTAAGGCCTAGTATTTCTAACCATGTACTTCAAATTTCTGTTTGGTTTTGTAATAGATATCTCAAGTTCCAAACCAAGCTATTGATCTTAATCCTCAAAACTTTCTTCTTTGAAAAAGCATACCCATGTCAGCGAATGGGAATTCTACTCTAGTCATGCATTAATTCTGTCAGTTTCTCAGGCCCTGTCCAACATGGTTATAAGGGAGGTCAATTGAGGAGGTTGGATCCCTTCAGTCCAGGTTCTTGTTGTCAATAAGAACATTTATGGATAGACAGAGAAGGCACAGAAGCAAAATATTTCTTTAGAAGAAGTCTTGTTTGAATCAAATACATTCACATTGTGGAGTCCTGTGGGCAATCTTCCTCACAAGTGAGGTCCACACTTGGGGGTGGTTGTAGTATTTTATGGATGGGTATGTTGAGAGGATAGTGTTTAGAGGGGGTCATTTGATAATTCCACCTCCTGTGAAACTTAGTTATATAACAAGTCAAGCCTTCTAATTTTCCTATAATTTACACCTGTTGGAAGGTCATATAGCTGTTATCCAGGTGGGAGATTCTTGTTTTTAGTGATGTGAGTGTGTTTGTGTGGTATGTGTAGGCTGGGGGGGGGGGGGAGGCATGTGCATGCCATTGTGCCTGTGTAGGCAGAGAGGTGCCTGAGACAGGGCCTCCATTGGTGTTTTTGCCATTGTGTGTGAACCAGCACAGTTGGCTCACAGACTGGATTCTCCTTGCCTCCTGTTAACCATAGGTATGTTGAGAATATTTCCCTGGCTCTGCGTGCCATTGCTGTAGGCACATTGGGATTACAGGTAAAACAAGTGCCTTTAATGCTGAACCATCTCCACTGCTCCAGGTGGCGGTAGTTTTCAAGATTTAGGATGGCATCCAGGAGGGCCGAGTCCTTTCTGATTGGACATGAGGAATAAGTAGTTTGTCTCACTGCATGGAAAACACAGAGGGCATCAGAGGAGAGCGCAATAAAAGGAGAAGATCCTTAGCCATGTTTGCTCACTAGTAACTGTTCTCAGCATGACTATATATTATTGGCTCCAAAGCAAATTATATATATATATATATATATATACACTTGCATACATATACATATATATATATATATATATACATATATATGTATATATATAATCTGCACATTATATACTATTCAGACCCTTTCATGCCTATGAAACTAAGATTATTCAGTGTAGGTCTTTACGGTATGTTAACTGATTAACAACTCTACCATGTACTTTTCACCACATACAGGAGGATCCTATGGAGTGATCAAATCATGTCTCTTTTGTGCTTAGAGCCATGTGGCAGCCTGCATTTCACAGGGTAATAAGACCTGCTGTGTTGCACAGAGTGCCACTCTATCCAGAGAACTTCTGTCCTATTTTTTGACTCTTCTAGTAACTGTGGTCTTCTGAATCTACATTTCTTTTATTTATTTTCAGAATATTTTATTTGTTTATTTATTTGAGAGACAGGGAGTGGCAGGCAGATAGAGAGAGAGAGAATGGGCATGTCAGGGCATCTAGCCACTGAAAACGAACTCCAGACGCATGCACTATCTTGTGTATCTGGCTTTATGTGAGTATTGGGGAATGGAACCTGGGTCCTTTGGCTTTGCAGGCAAGCACCTTAACCACTGAACAATCTGTCCAGCCCCGTGAATCTATATTTCTTCATTGATAAACTTTCCCAGTCCCTTGCTCCAAATACTCAGTAATTTTTATTCCTTTTTATATGCACATCAATGAATATTTCCTATATTTCTTTTTCTGTTCTCAATTTTGTTTTGCTTAAAAGATGTTTATAGCCAATTATAGTCCTTTATGGAATAATGCTTGCTATAACTAATAAGAAAGATGTATATTCATGCATAATTATATTTAACAGTTTTATGCATAGATATAGCATTGAGTCATTTTAATCAGATTAGTGTCCAAACAAACTTGATTTAAAATCTTTCAGAAAGTGATTATGTGTCTGATTTTATTGAAGTCAGATGGAGTTTATACTTGTTTTTATTTTTAACTAGTGAATTTTGTATTACAAGGAAAAGAAGATATCAAATAATCAGGCATGCCAATTTTGTTAGTTGCTGTATTATTTCTAAATAATGACTCATTATTTTTCTGTTTGTTGAGAAAGGATAATGACAGATTTTACTTATTTGAAACACCCTTTTCTTCATGCTGCAACCTCATATAGTTATCTCATTTAGTTTGATTTGATAATTGACATTCACTCTCCTAACCACATACAAATTAGTCTGCACAAATTAGTTCTTAAGAATCTAAGACTGTTCTACATTAGTTGGCCTATATTGAGGGAAAGAGTAAATGGAAAGGCAAACAGCTGGAAATGTAAGGAAGGCTGGGTGACAATTTTAATGGGTCGTTGTTGGTGTTTATCAATGTTAGAATTTACAAATACATTAATGCAGTCTATTTAAAGTGAATACGGGAAAAATACACATGTATTCATGTGTGTGTGTGTGTGTTCACGTGCATGCACGCATGCACATGAGCTTATTCAAGTAGGAGTTCACTTGTGTGTGTGAGCATGCAGAGGTAAGAGGATAACCGTGAGTGTCATTTTCAGGACCGTTGTCAACCTTCTCTGATGAAGGGCTTCTCATTGGCCTGCAGCTCTCCAGGTAAGCTAGGCTGGCTGTCCACTGAGCCCCAGGGATCCTTCCATTTTTGCCTCCCCAGTGCTGGGATTACAGGTGCATACTCTGCCTAATATTTATGTGGATTCTGGGATCAAACTCCGCTTCTCATGTTGCTGAATCAAGTACTTGATTGAGTTACACTCCTAGCCTGGCAATAATTTATTCTTGCTAGTTACTGTATTTTTGATTTCCTTTTTTTTTCTTCCTTTAAAAATCTCTTATTTACGAGAGAGAGAGAGAGAGAGAGAGAGAGAGAGAGAGAGAGAATGGGCATGGCAGGGCCTCTAGCTGCTGCAAAAGAACTCCAGACACATGTGCCACCTTTCTCATGTGGCTTACGTGGGTCCTGAGGAATTGAACAATGGTCCTTATGCTTTGCAGGCAAGCAACTTTACTACTAAACCATTTCTCCAAAATTTATTTATTTCCTTCTCTCTCTTCTTTCTTTCTTTCTTTCTTCTTCTTCCTTCCTTTCTTTCTCTCTCTTTCTATTTTTTTTTTTTTTTTTTGAGGTGGGTCTTACTCTAGCCCAGGCTGTCCTGGAATTCACTACATAGTCTCAGGCTGGTCTCAAACTCACAGCAATCCTCCTGCATTTGTCTCCCGAGTGTTGGGATTAAAGGTGTGCACCATCATGCTCAGCTGCATTTTTGATTTTCATGTGAAGATTTCCACTTCCCAATACTCTGAAATGACTCCTAGTTATGCCTTCATTGACATTAGAGTCCTCATTATAGACTCTACTTTTTCTTTTCTTTTCTTTTCTTTTTCCTTTTCCTTTTTTTTGTTTTTTTTTTGACTCTACTTTTTCTTGTCTTCTAATATTCCATCATAATATTCTTACACTTTCATCTTGGCTACCTTGCTTTCTGGACTTGAGATCTTAGCTTAAATACCATCATTATAGAGATTCCTACCTAAACCCTCCCCCCATTTTGTTTGCATCTTTTCGGTTTATCTTATAATACTTATAGTATTTAAAAGTATTCATTGCATTTCTTTTTGCTTATATTGAGACCAGGAATTCTATTTTTTTGTTTGTTTGTTTGTTTGTTTTTTTGAGGTAGGGTCTCACTCTAGCCCAGCCTGACCTGAAATTCACTGTGTAGACTCAGACTGGCCTTGAACTCATAGTGATCCTCCTACCTCTGCCTCTAGAGTTCTGGGATTAAAGGCGTGCACCACCACGCCTGGCCTCTTTTTTGTTTTATTTTTGAGACATGTCTCCCTACATAAACTATGCTAGCTTTAAAACCTGTGATCATTCTTCCACCTCAGTTTCTTAAATGCTGGGATTTAGCCATTTAGCCATTTGACCCCCCCCCCCAACCAGGCACTGTTTTGAGACAGGATCTACTATGTAGTTCAAGCTGGCTTCTAACTTGATAGACTCCTACTTCAGCTTACTGGGTGCCTGTATTATGAACATGAGCTACCATGTACAGGTTTGCCCAGGAAATTGTTAAGTGGGACCATTTTACTGACTTGCTAGATGAATAAATGAGAAAAAATAACAATCTGTCTCACAGGCAGAGAATTGACTGAGCAAAGATTTAGAGGCATAACGAGTCATGATTTGGTGGCTTGGTATAACAAAAGGAAGGCAAAATTTCCACCATGACTAGATATGAACTGGGTGTGGGTCATCCAAGGCCATGTAGAGCTGGAATAGCAAGCATGTAGGTTCTGGCTGGGGCTGTAGCTCAGCTAAAGGAGTGTTTTTCTTGCATTCAGGGTCTCCCGTGCTTGATCCCCAGAACTACATAAAAGTGGAGTTAGTGGCTTATGCCTGTAATCCCGGCACTCGGAGATCAGAAGTTCAAGATCATCCTTAGCTACATAATGAGTGTAGGCCAGCCTGGGCTACTTGACAACTCATTTTTAAAAACAAATAATGCAACAAACAAAATTTAGATTATTAAGAAGTCTGGGATAACATCAAGTACTTACATATGGCGGTTAAGTAATTATTTCTATTAAAAAAAAAGATAAATGTTAGGAGGATGGAGGACAAGTGAGGTTATGAGCAGTGTGGTCACAGCAGAATCACTGTGATGAGACAGTTTAAGGGTAAGGGTGCCTTCTTATCTTGTTCTTTCTTGAGAGAGGTTAGCAATTTTCTAAGAGCTGATGCTTCCCAGACACTTGGCATCAGGAGTTAACTTACCAGTTCAGCTGTCCAGCCAGGGGCTCCCATAAATGACCCAAATCCAGGTCTCTAGGTGGGTTTTCCCATTTCTTTTAAAAAAATATATATTTTATTTATTTATTTATTTGAGAGAGAGAAAGAGGGAGGAAGGAAGGGAGAGAGGGCAAGAGAGAGAGAGAGAGAGAGAGAAAGAATGGGCACACCTGGGCGTCTAGCCACTGTAAATGAACTCCAGATGCTTGCGTTCCCTTGTGCATCTGGCTTACGTGAGTCCTGGAGAGTTGAACCAGGATCCTTTGGCTTTGCAGGCAAACACATTAACTGCTAAGCCACCTCTCCAGCCCAGCTTTCCCATTTCTGAGAACCCTGCTTCTATCTTCTCATGGGCAGGCACTGTCTGCATTCTTTCCTCCTTCCTTCTATTAAGAACTTTAATCTCTCCAATCTTTATAATAAAACCTAAATCTAAAATTTATCCTCTGGTCTGTGAGTTTCAGTTGTCAACATTCGTAAGACAAGAATCCTCAGGCCACTGACTCAGTACAAGCTGTGTGTGATCGTGATCTTCTGGGACCCTAGCTTCTGAATTAATGTTCCCCCAAGAGACAAGACAAGGCTTCCACTGTCTCAAAGACACCCTAAATTCCCACATCAATGAAGCTTCTGTCATTCAGAGTTTTGTAAGGAGAAAAACTGACTCAGAGTAGTAGAGGAAATGAAAAAAATGGGAACAAAGGTAATTATTGGTAGTAGAGTTGGGAGTATATGTGTACTATTAAGCAGTTGTCTGTAAGAGAGGGAGGAAAAAAAAACATCAGAGTTGACCTTGAGATTCTCACTTGGATAACTGCTTATTATCCAAGAGTAGGAAGAGGATAATCAGTATGGATTCAGGTTTGGTGTGTTTAAATTTGATGGATAAGTGTTTTATTAAGATACTCAAGAAAAATTGGCGAAACAAGCAAGGGTGTTGTTTTCCTGGTGACCCGGATACCAGCACAAGGGTGAAAGAGATTAACCCAGAGAAAAATCAACTCCTACCAAATCAGAGAGCCAGAGACCCAGAGGCCCCCAACACCTCATCACTGAAGCAGACCAAAAATGAACCCAACAATGCTCAGGGAAATTTTGCGGAAGAGGGGGCAGAAAGAATGTCAGAGCCACATGTTGGGTCATGATATGCAGAGACATTTATTTTACCCATAACTGTGGGCTAATTCCACAATGCATGACCCGTATACCTCAAGAAGGAGGGGCCAAGGGGAGGGGGTAGGTCACGGATGAGCTTAATAATGGTACCAAACTGACTGTATTTGCTGAATACAAAACTAATTAATAAAAATAAAATAAAAAAACACTGATGTACCAAGACTTCCAATATCTTAAAAAAAAAGATATTCAATAAAGGATCTGTTTATATAATGGCGCATGCTGAGCACGGACGTTAATGTTGGAACAAAAGAGAGCAAGGAGAACGCCAAAGGGAAAACTTAGGGAAAGGGAACAACCACAGTGTTGTCCTTTTAGTTCTCCAAATGTTTCTAGTATTTTCCATCATGCTCACCCAGTGTCCTGAAAATTAAGATTTCCTTAATAGGATTATGACAGATTTTCTGACACTTTTTTTTCCACATTGTTGCAGTTTCTCTGATTTTTTTCCCCCTCATTCCTGCTTCCCCGCTGAGCTGTGAGAGGCAGTGGCATCACAATATGCTTGTTTTGCACCTTAATGTTCTTAGTTAAGTCATCTCTTTCCTTCCACCAGGCTTGTTGGAGGGACTGTCACCAACTTTCAGTGGCAGCCCTGTTGGGAGCCACCACCTGCCCAGCAGACTCATGTCCAGTCTTTAAACTGACCCATCCTAACACCTCTGTCTACAGCCATCCCTTCCCATGACATCCTCCATGCAATGTCTCTGTGAGGATGGCCACTGTGTCATTTGTGCTTGTGTTGATTTATGATCTGTCAGAAAGTGAACTCCCTGAGAGCCGTCACTAGTTGTTTTTATATTCTGAATTCCTTTACTATGTCCTATTGTACTTAAAACTTCCTCTTTGAAGAAACTTCCTGAAGACATCTTCTTGGGCCACGTCCTCAAACTATCCTTTTCTGTCTATCCTTTCTCAAAAGGACTCTCATGCTTTTAACACTATACTCCTAATTTTACTTAATAGAGTGACATATTTTCTTATGCTTCTTTTCTCTTGTGACTAGAATGCAGATCTTGGAGGACAGACACTTGGTTTTCTTTCCAACTGTAACCTTAGAAATTAGGATGATTCCTTGCAGGCAGCATTTACTCAGTTAATATTTGATGATTAACTGGAAGAGTATAGAGAAATAGAAAAATGTCTTTTCTAAGACATGGAACTTGGTTAGTCATGTGCCATCTGATATTTCCTAATGATGCCTCTACCCCATACATTTAAGTATTGGACACATATAAGGTAAGTATCTAGAGAGAATTCTTTCTTTAATATTTTATTATTTATTTATTTATATGTATGTGTGTGTGTGAGAGAGAGAGAGAGAGAGAGAGAGAGAGAGAATGAGAGAGAGAGAATGAGCATACCAAGGTTTCTAGCCACTGCAAACAAATTCCAGATGCATGTGCCTCCATGTGCATCTGGTTTATGTGGATTCTGGGAATTTATACCTGAGTACTTAGGCTTTGTAAGCAAATGTCTTAACTGCTAAGGCATCTCTCCAGTCCTAGAGAGAATTCTTATGCAAATAAAAATACAGGATGATGGGCTGGAGCGATGGCTTAGCAGTTAAGTGCTTGCCTATGAAGCCTAAGGACCCCGGTTCGAGGCTCGATTCCCCAGGACCAATATTAGCCAGATGCACAAGGGGGCACATGCACCTGGAGTTCATTTGCAGTGGCTGGAGGCCCTGGAGCACCCATTCTTTCTCTCTCTCTCTCTTTCTGCCTCTTTCTCTCTCTGTCCATTGCTCTCAAATAAATAAAAATAAACAAAATTACAGGGTGATGATTAAGTTTGAATTTTTGAAAATAAATAATTTGGTCATTTATGTGTATCATAGCTGAGGCACAAAACTTTTGTATTGTTTGGAGACTGTTGTGGGTCAAGCAGGAAGATTTTATTTTATTTTTATATATATGTGTGTGTGTATGTATGTATGTATGTGTTGGTTGATCTTTATTGTCAATTTGACTAGATCAAGAATCACCTAAGAAATTTGTGAGGCACATCTATGGATGTCTGTGAGTGGATTTCTCTCTCTAAGGAGAATTAACTGAGGTGAGAAGACCTACCTGAATGGGAGTTGGCACCATCTCATGATCTAAATAGAATGCCAACAGAGCACCAAGCCGCTCTCCTGTACTTCTTGTCCATCATTATGTCTGCCAAACAGCTATAGACTGAACTGTTTGAAATCCTGAACCCAAATAACTATTTTCTCCCCTACATTGCTTTTTTAGGTTTTTTTTTTTTTTCCTGTCAGAGCAGTGAGTAAGCTAAACAGTAACACTGTTTAGTTAATGTCTGTTAGTTATCTGTTTCTCATTGTGACAAAATAGTGGAGAGAAACAGTTTGAAAGATGAAAGATTTATTTTGACTCACATTTTCAGACCAAGATCAGTTATATTAATTGCTTTAGGTCTGAAGTGAGGCACAGTAAGTCCGTGGAAGTATGTGCCAGGAGACAGCTCAGTGAAGGGAGAGAGAGAGAGGGAGGACAGAGAGAGGAAAGAGAGGGACAAGATACCCTTCAAAGGCATGTTCCCAATCTAGTGACCTTTTATCTCTAATCTCCTACCACCCCCAATAACACCAGTAAATTGTGAAGTCATCAATGAATAAACTCAATGGGTAAATGCAAGCCATCATGACCCAGTTGCCCGTCAATATTTACATTTACCAGCTGGGCCAAAACTATCAAAACATAAGCCTTTCAGTGGCATTTCACACCCAAACCACAATCCTTCCTTTCAGACTCCCTCCTCCTTCTCTTCCTCCCTTCTCTCCCTCTTCCTTCTCTTTCCTCCCTTCTCTCCCTCTTCCTTCTCTCTCTGTCTCTCTTCTCTCCTCCTCTCCCTCCTTTCTTCTTCTTCCTTCTTTTCCTGTTTCCTTCTCCTTAGTCTTATTCTTTATCTCTCTTTCCTCCCTCCCCCCCCCCCCTTTGTGCTAGGAATCAAAACCAGGCCCTCTTCCTCTTGAATGATAAGCATGCATTCTATCATTAAGCTATATGGAGCCCTCATGTACAGATTTTTTTTTTTACTTAGATATTATATTACGAACACATAATTATCCCTTAACGTCTGAGCTCATCTGTTAGCTTTTAGTTTAATACCTTCTGTCTTGAAGTAATTAGTAACAGTAGCTTTCTGGGGAAGGAGGCTCAACCGCTAATCCTATTTTGACTGTTTGCTCTCTTTGTTCAAAGAGATGGATTAAGAAGAGACACAAAGGGAGCTTTGTGGGGGAGTTGGAGACCATCTTACCTCTGAGTAAAGTTGTCTCTTTCCTGTGTTTTTGTTAGTTCAGCTTATGGAGGTTGACTTATTTTTTTTATTTTTATTTTTTGCAATTCAGCAAGGAAGACTTGGAAATACAAAATCAGTTTCATGTATTTAGGAAGTAGTTTGGTGAGAACACTAGATGGCTCCAAATTCTGGGACGACTCTGAAGCCCCAACATCACAGCTAATGAGAAAAAAACATTTTGGAGTACTTATAGTGTAATAGGGGTGTCAGATTCATATCATCCATCCCACCTTTGCCTTCATTGACTAAATACTAATTTTAGATTGATTTTACAAACAAGTAAATTAAACATAAAAGTATTTGTAAGATACATCTATAACTTTCATGCCATTATTGCACCAGTGGGCATATCTTGCCTGGCAGGACATTTGTGGAATATATGGTGATCACAGCTGGGTAGGGCAGTTGGTGGCTTTTTCTTTTTTTTCTCCAAGAAGTTTGCATAGTACCTTCTGGTATGAAGAAAGCTAGCTGTCAGGAAGGAAGCTACCAGTTCACTTCCAGCTTAGTTTCTCTATGTCCTGAAACTGAAACATGTATCATTTACTAATACTGACTTATTATCTAGCGTTGGTGGGCAACCAAGAGCAATGGCAATAGCCAATATTGCTTTAGGGGGCCTCGGTAGCCTCTCTGACTGACAACTCATCCATGGCACTGGGGTTTATGATTAAGAACTAATGGCTTCTCGGAGCAGCTTTCCACCCTTGATCAAGCAAGCAACACTAATTTAACTCCATGAGTTTAAAAAAATATGATAGTAAGATGGGGATTAATGAGGGAAAAGGGTGTAAATGTGAGGTGCAGGGATATAAGTGAGGGTATTTGGAGAGAGAAATATCAAATTTCATTATATAATAGTGTGAAAATGTCAAAAATAGAAAAAGCAAATACAAATTTAAAAGGCATTTGTAGGAAAATGTTGAAGCCAACATTTAAAAAACCAGTTATTTATTTGCACACACACACACGCACACACACACACCAGGGCTTCTTAGAAAAAATAAAAAAACTGGGCTGGAAAGATGGCTTAGCAGTTAAGCAGTTAAGGTTCTTCTTGCTTGCAAAAGCCAGAGGACCCAGATTCAATTCCCCAGGGCCCAAAAAAACGCGATGCATAAGGTGGTATATGCATCTGGAGTTCATTTGTACTAGCTGAAGGCCCTAGTATGCCCATCCTCTCTCTCTCTCTCTCTCTCTCTCTCTCTCTCTCTGTCTCTCTCAAATAAATGAATAAATAATAAAGTTTAAAAATGTTTAAAAACCAGTTTTGACAACTTCTATGAGTATAGACAATATATTGTTATCCCCTACTACCACCTTCTCTTTTCCCTCTCAATTCCCTCCTCCACTGAGTCCCTTCTTTCTAAGTAGAGTCTCCTCAGTTTTCATGTTATCATTTCTTCCTTTTACTATGCAGGTCTTGTGTAGGTAGCATCAGCCACCATGAAGTCATAAATATCAAGGCTGCTTTGTGTTTGGAAAACAGTATTGTAAACCTTCCTCTCTTCCTTTGGCTCTTAACGCTCTTTCTGCCACTTCTTCTGCAATGGTCCCTGAGCCTTGGAGGGAATGAGAGAGATGTCTCAGTGCCAAATACTCCATTATCCCTTCTTCTCAGCACTATGGTAATTTTTGAGTCACCCCAGTTGTCACCACCATTAACTTTATCAATTCTTTTTTTTATTAAGTGGAAACTTTGTATGGATACATCATGTGTTGGAACCACCATTTCCCTCCTCCCTAACCCTGTCCCACTGAGGGCTCTCCTCACATTGTGAGTGGGGTGGGGGGAATTGCTGATACTCACCATAAAGTTCTGAGTTATGAGAGCAGCAGTCAGTCATTGTGCAGGACTGGGGGGAGAAGACAATGCCTCTGGATATTCCCTCCTACGCTCTTGCCCTTATAATCTTTCTGCCCACCTCTTCTGAAAAATTCCCTGAGGGAAAATTTCGTGCTGAGTGTGTTTTAAGTGTATGTTAATGCTGAATCAGCAGATTCTGGACTTCTGCTTTGGTATGTTTCAAGTATCCTCAGTGTCTGTCTCCATCACCCTGGTGCTGGTTGTCAGGCTCGCCGTGGAAGCAGCACTCTTGCTCATTTCACCAATTCCTCTGTGGTTTCACCAGGGCTCTGGCTGACGTGTGATGGATGGTTTAACTCCTTGGTTCTAACTAAAAAAGAAAAACTGATTCTCCAATGGATGTTGAGAGAACATACGTTAAATGGCATAAGCATTGTTAATTGAGAGAGATTTTGATGGGTGTAGCCTCTCTTTTGGCCAATAACTAGTGGGAGCTTATAGTTGGAGTCCATTATCATGGTCTCCATAGGCTGCTGACTCAGTTCCTAGTTCCAGCTATGGTTTCTTTTCTACTGAGTAGATCTCTTATCCAATCAGAGAGCAATTGGTTGTCCAGCTAGGCTGGGTGCCACTACTGCAACAACACCAGTGTTTCTTGCCACTGTAATGCACCACATTTTGTGTCAGGTGTATGTGGGTGGCTTGGGAATGGAATCCAAGCCTGTAGGCATTGCAGGAACCGTTCACCAGTGATCCATATTCCCAGCCCTTTAGTCAACATTTGGACCTTGCCACTATGACCATTCATGTGTTTATGCTATAGCACAAAGTATAGAGAGACACAATCTCAAATACTTTTAAAATTATTTTTATTTGCAAGAAATGAGAGATATGTGCATGCTTGTGTGTGTGTGTCTGTCTGTGTGTGTGTGTGTGAAAGAGAGAGAGAGAGAGAGTGAGAGAGAGAGAGAGAGAGAGGAAGGAAGAGAATGGGCATGCCTAGACCTCCAGCTGCTGCAAACAAACTCCAGATGCATGTACCACTTTGTGCATCTGGCTTTACGTGGGTAGTGGGGAGTTGAACTTGAGTTGTTCCATTTTGTAGGCAAGTACATTAACTGCTGAGCCATCTCTCCATCCCTCAAATACTTTTATTATGGAACAAGAATGGTGTAATCAACTCACTTTGAAACCAATAACAGGGGACTAGTATTGAACTTAAGGAGGAATAAATACTGGTAAAAAGAATTATGTAGAACACAACTATATACTTGGAATAATTATATGTTATATATTTCATTTTTTAATGTAAAAACTTAATTCTATCTGATCGTTCACTTGGCAAATTTTATTTCCTATAGTGTTTCCTTGCAACTTATTCAGTTATTTTTATTAATTTTAACTTTACTGTATAAACATAATGCATGTTATTTATATTCTTATTGGATTATACTCTTAATGCCCTTGTCCCTGACCCCCATTCCCCTGAGGGCCCTCCTCAGTGGGGTTGTTGGTATTCACTAATAAAATTAGTGAAATAAGAAGGAGTAATGACAATGTAGTGAAAATACAAATGTAGGAATTTATACAAGTGAGTGTATCTATAGGTATAGTAGAAATTCTCAAAACAAGTATCTAAGTTTTGACTAATCTTTCTAGAAAAATATTAATTGAGCCAACAAGAATGGACTCAAAGGAAGAAGCAAGAGAAACCCTGCAATATGGCAACGTTGAACAAGAAAACAACTGCTTGTCCAATGTTACCCCTTTAAAAGCCATGCAAACTGGAAGCCCAAGAAACCTAGATGAATTTATAAACAATTTCAGACAGTTAAGAGAAAGTTATTTGCAGCTAATAACTTGGCTGTTCTGGAACACAAACAGGCAGTTATCCAAGTACTGTGTGGCGATAATTTAAACATGTGACTGAGAAGGGGTCTGGGAGAAGTAAGGGAAGCCCAAACTGGTTCCATTTTCCTTGATATTGGTGTAAAATATGCAAGCAAAAATTCAATTCAATAATATGTTAAATAAAGAAACAATTAGTAGGATTAATCTCAGGGTCAGCAGACCACTTCACTCTTCTGAAATACATTGATGAGTTTTGTCATAAGTTAAAGAAACACTAATGTTCTCAATATATTACAAAATTAACTTGTTCATAAAACTTATTCCTGTCATTGAGAAGACATTACCTTAAATATTATTTTAAAATTAATAAATGTATGAATTGAACAGAACATATGCTAAGGAATCTTGTACCTTGCAAAGTACTGCATCATAAAATTTTAGCAGTCCAGTCCCTGTAAGTAATGCAAATATTTTTGGTAGTAACATTGTTCTATAAGTAGTAATTAATGTTGTTAGATCAATATGTTACTTACCTTTATTAGAAAAGAGAATTACTAATTTCTAATGCTTCCTTTAAGATGATATCTCTAGAGTTTAATGGTTAAGGCTGGCTGTAGCTTAGAGGTAGAACTCTTTTTTTGTATATGCAAATCCTTGGGTTCAATGCTCAACATGTTCTTTCTATCCCCCTTTGAAAACAGCAGGGATTACAATAAATCTACAGGTATAATGACTTATCAAACACTATATTTTGATTAAATCTCAGAAACTACCAAGGGTTTATGCAGTTAAAAATGCCAATATATTATTTTATTTTACTTTCTCTTGGAAAGTGGGAATTATTATGAAAGAAGAAAGTTAATGATTTTTCTTTTTTTAGGACAGCTTCTCAGAGCCATACCATTTATTTATTTATTTGCAAGCAGAGGGAGACCAAGGAGAGAGAGAGAAATGGGGGAATAAATATGGGCACACCAGGGCCTCCAGCCAATGCAAACAAACTCCAGATGCATATGCCAATTTGTGCATCTGACTTATGTGGGACCTGGGTCATTAGGCTTTACAGCCAAGCACCTTTACCACTGAGCCATCTCTCCAGCTTGCTTTTGTATTATGATTCTGAGATATAGGTTTTGCATAGCTTTACTCATTTAAATCTTCACAGCAATTCCCTGAGAGAAGATAGGATCAGAGATGCTGGATTTTTCTGTCAGAGGTCAGTGAGTAAAGGAGTGCATTGCAGCCCAGGGTTTCTGATTCACAAGCCCATGGGTATAATTTTCTTTGGAGTAAATTGATTACTCTTTAAAAATGAGTAGTTATTTTGTTAATTTAAATAGAGCTTCATTAATATAATTCTAAGCAAAACAGATATATTTAAGGAAGAAAAGAAAATGAATAATACAGTTAGTAATATCATTGCTATGCCTTCAGTTTCATATTCCTTATTTAATGTTCAAAGCCATTAATCTCGCTCTCTTGCATCTCTGGGCTTTGGTAATGAGTTTCAGTATTCTACTGCAATGTAGTTTTCTTTCCAATATTTTATCTTGATTCTCTCTTCCTCATTCTATTAACAGAATACTGCCAGATATTATAAAATTACATAAAATTCTGAAGGGATGAAAGATCTATCTGCCAATAAACTCTTTGAGTTTATGGATAAAATAGAAACAAAAGCATAAGTAAAATTTACTTTCATAAAATGAAGTTGAAAACACTCTGAACATCAGAGTGCTTAAAAATGATTGAAGATAAAATGAAGTTATAGAAAAAATTGAACAATTACACATTACAGATTTCTAAAATAAAAGCATATGACTATCTCTACAAAACGGATTATACCTGGGTGGGTTTTATTAATAATTTAGGTCATAAAATATGATGTACTGAGTACTTTCTCTTTAATGAATTGATAGATATTTGTTCATTTATAGCTTTTATCCAAATAACAGTTTAAGTACTATTATAAAAAGAAAACATGCCATCTAGAAGGAGGAAAACTTTTAAAAAGTGAACAGTATAGAGAATACAAGGCCCAATGTTTCCTAATTCCCATCGCTCAACTTGGATCCTAATTCCCATCACTCAACTTGGAGTTTGCTGTGTTTAGTGCTTTGTTTTGTGCTTTCTGTCCAGTTAGCGACACCTATTCAAGTCAGTAGGGCTTGAACCTATGCAAGGAAAACCCAAGGTGTGCCTAATCCCATTGTCTTGCCAGTTTCGTACTTCCTTATACCATATATTCTTGAGTAGTCTTTGGAGCCCAGATGATTGGTAAATATTAGTCCAAGTGCTACATTGAAGGGAGTTTGTAGAGACCCAGAAGTCTTACCCAGCCTGACTTATAGAGCTGATTTTACAATGCTGTTATTGTTGGATTCTTGGCTTAACACCTTGAGTCTGATGCCTTGAATTTGTCTTTCAGAGTTTATGGATAATAGTAAAAAAGTATTTCTTTATTTTGCTATTGTATTTTGATTTCTATAATATGGTTACAAAACATTAACATGTCACAATTTCATTTTAACAAGTGATGACATTTATCTATGAAATTAAAACAATAAATCACTGTAGGCAGATTTTACAAAGAGAAATACAGCTCTAGCCTGCCCTCCAAAATTGGATATCTGGACTGTGGTGACAATTTTATTTTTCAAAGAGAAACGGTATTAATTATATTTTGTTAGTGTCCTGATCAGGAGCTTGATTGCTTTAGATACTTTTGCCTGTGTTCAGCTTCTGCTCGTCCTGGGCTTGAGCAGATAAGCGTCAGTTTTGTGGTCTCACACAGATGTTTCTTGACGTTGCCATCAGCATCAGCTGCTGCCCCTGCTCACGAGTGGCTGTGGGCTGTGCAGGTCCTGCAGGAAAGACTCTAGTTCATCCTTTCACATACCATTTGCTCACCGGTATCTTACAAGTAGTGAGAGCAAAATACGTAGACGAATATTTGCTTAGTTTAACATCCATTCTCATTCCCCCCCACAAAAAATCAAAACATTCAATATTACATGTAACTCTACCACATTACTTATCTTTTAAAAGATTCCTCTTTTACGATCAATGAAAAGGTGCAATTTTACCACCGATGGCAAATTAAAGTCAGGCATGCAACTGAGGACAGTGAAGTTCTTATAAAATAGCACACTGAATGTCAGAAACATATTTATTAATATTTATGTATGCAAAGTCTTCTAGATTTCCCCCATATTTCTCTTCCCTTTCTATGTGTATACCTTGTTTCTTTGGCTAAAGGCAATATATATATACATATATTTCCCACAGAAATGACACTTGGACTGGTCTAAAGAGATTTTATTTGTTTCCAGGAAATACTGTTAGTATCCTACCAGTGATAATACCTTCTGTCACAACCTGAAGGATTTGGTGAATTGGTCAATCATTAAAAACTTTAATGGGGGGCTGGGGAGGTGGCTTAGCAGTTAAGCGCTTGCCTGTGAAGCCTAAGGACCCTGGTTGGAGGCTCATTTCCCCAGGACCCACGTTAGCCAGATGCACAAGGGGGCGCATGTATCTGGAGTTCGTTTGCAGTGGCTGGAGGCCCTGGCGCACCCATTCTCTCTCTCTCTCTGCCTCTTTCTCTCTGTCTGTCGCTCTCAAAGAAATAAATAAAAATAAAAAAAACTTTAATGGGTATTTTCATGTCAGTGTTTTATGCCTTAATGAATTTAAATGTTAATTGTAACACAATATTATAACTTATTTATGTTGTATGCTATGAGATTATACATAACTTTTGAAACAATTGGTTATGTTAACTATTAGCACAAGAAAAATATGTGCTTCTAAAATCAGTTTGGTTTCTTGAAATGGTTTCTATAGAACTGCACATTTGTGTATTTTGGCACTTTATCTATACCACCTTTAAAGTGTGTGTGTGTGTGTGTGTGTGTGTGTGTGTGTGTGTGTCTGTATGTGGTGTGTGCCTGTATGTGGTGTGTGCATGTGTATTTGCCCATGGAGTGCCCCGTGTGCTTGACTATGGGCAGTGTCCAGTGGCCCTCTTCATTGTTTTCATCCTGTTTTTACTTGAGCTGGAGTTTCATACTGGTTCCAGAGTTTGCTGTTTTTTCACGAACCTCAGTGATTTTCCAATGTCTGTTCCTCAAGGCACTGGGGCTACAAATGTGCATGACCCCCCTCAGCTCTTTACATGGTCCTGGGAATTGAACTAGAGCTGTCTTCCTGGGTTTCTCTGGCCCTCTTGCTTGTACATGAAGTGTTCTTAACCTCTGTGCCATGTCTCCAGCCCACACTGCCCTTTAAAAATGATAATTATGAGTGTCATAGAATGATAGGACTAAAAGTATGGAATGAATAGAAGAGAAAGTTGTACATGGACTTAGACACCGAGTTCTTCAATTGATGGTCCCAGTTCCTTTAGAATGTATGTGGGCCTTTTTGGCTTAAAAGAGTGTAGATTTTGAAATTTCATTGAAAAAATTGTAATTTTTTTAACATTAATCTTACACTTAAAAGTTAACCTAAAATTTGGTCTTCAATTAGCAATTTAAGCAAGAGATACTAAATAGTATCAATGTGCAATCATTTATGTAAAGTAGGTCTGAATTTTGCTGGAGATCAGAAGTGGGACACTGAGCATTTGTTCTCTACTAAGGATGGGAAATATGGGGAAGCTATATAGCAAGAAGTAAGATTTTCTGCAAGGGAAATAATCATGAATTTCGTAGCCTGAAGAAAGAGCAGTGTTAGAAAAAAAATGAGTAGGAAATTTTTTTTCTATAGCTAACCTCAAAATGTATAGTGTCCTCAAATTTCTGCTATATGTGTCAAAGTACTATCTGAATTTAATCATCTGGGAGAAAGCATGGGGAAAAGACAGAAGAAGGGAAGATTTTAATGTATATTTGAGATAAACTACTGCTCTTCTAAAATCATCTAAAAGTGCACAGTGTTATTCAGCCTTCATTAAACTCTTGTAGAATGCATGGTGCTAGATACTGGGGCTAGAGATATGAACCTTCTATTGAATTAAGTTATGGAAGCTAGCTTTCCCATGGGGTGAGTGACCACAGCCACATACAGTATCTGGAACTTCGCTGTGAATACAGGTCTGTCGAAACCTAGAAAAGCTGCACAGAAATGCACTATTGTCTCAAAAACTGGTTAGAGGAAACTATATTAGCAAACATACATCAGAGAAACCTAAAGTTAATTTTTGCCTTTGTTGTGGCTGCGTGTGATTGACAAGGAGTTTCGTGTTTCTGAAGAGGGCTGCGGAACTTGTCAATCAGGACAAGTATCCATGTCAGGGGCTATGATGTGTCATTATTTCAGAGCTATTTTTCTTTGTTAAAGGCTGGAATTATACAAATAATGGATAATATCTGATCTTGTTAATATATATAAACTAGGAAACATCATTATAATTGCTAACTTTTGGGGCAGATTAAATATTTGTGTAAGTTTATATGTTATCACTATATGTCCTACCTTACAAAACAAATCAAATTTCAGGACTGGAGAGATGATTCAGTGGTAAGATGTTTGCCTACAGAACATGATGACCCAGGTTTGATTCCCAGTACCCATGTAAAGCCAGATACACAAAGTGGTGCATGCATCCGGAGTTTGTTTGCAGTGGCTGGAGGCCCTGGCATGCTCATTTTCTCTCTCTTCCCAACCAGTTCTTACAGTTTCTTCCCAACTGGTTCTTACTCCTTGCATATTCTCTGGAGGGGGCAATGTGAATGGGGAGCTTGTGAATCTTGTGTTTCCAGAGCTTTCTGAGACCTGTGTACTGATTATATCCTGAGCCTCACTCCAAAGATGGGATGTTTTCAAATAGTAGTAAATCGCTATAAAATAATAGTGCCCACTGGCATTTGAGAAATCTAGTTACAGTTAAATTACTGTAAGCCAATGAGACTGTGCCTACATTAGTGCAAACAGGAAGTGATCCATCAAAGAAGCAAGGTATTAGAATATTTAGAATGCCTTCCTTGAGCAAAAATGATTTTTGAAAGCAAAGATTTTATTAAATTGATAAGAGCATGTTATGTTTCTCAAAGATTCTGGTTTGAGGAGATTCCATTACCAAACTCTGTTACTGACAACCAATATTGAATTGCTCCAAACTGTATCCATTTAGAGAGACATTTTAGAACAGTGCTCTTTGGTTCTTCTGTAACTATTGGATCCAACTCTGAAAACCATGAGGAAGGGGCTCTGATAGGGGTAGGCTTCGTGAGGCCTTTGAGCAATGGCCTGATTTACAACTTAAAACATAATTGTAGCACATTGTATTTAAGTCTTACTTTGTGGTCTTGAAGTTTGCAGCTGAAATGATTTGCAAATAGTGGTGCATTGTGCTCTCTAGGACAGCTTGTTGCTTATTGAATAAAGTTATCCATCCAAGTCATTCTAAAACCTGAAATGACTTCATGGAAGTCACTGTGAATAAAACAAGAACACAGAATTTCTTTTTCTATAAAAATTCCATTCTAAACTACTGGTTTTCTCTGAGCTATTGGAAGGAAAAGCAGCTCTTAGAGAAAAATTCTACCTAGACACTGCTGTTAAAAAAATTCACAAAGACAAGACGCTTGTTACTATAAATGTTGAAAACTATAACCCAGGGTTCCTGTAGAATCTTTTCCTTCACCTATGTGGAAGAAAACAGAGGGAGATATCTCATTATTAGGTATTAGATACACTAGTAAAATGTCAGAAGACAGGTGTCTTTATGCTTGGCTCTTCCTTCAAAGAATAGCTCTGTATGCTCTTCCTCTTTTTCATTAGACAAAAGTAGCAGCTTGAATAGAAACTATGAAATGTGCTATATATAGGATGCCATGATTAATACTTCCTACCTGACTTTTCATTTTTACTCAGTTTTACTCCACTGTTATTCAACATGATGTTTTCTCCTACTTTAAGATTGGACATAGTGGCTGAAATACTATTTCATTCTTTCCAAAACTCTTGGAAAGACCTTTGCACTAATACAACCAAAGCCATTCCTTGCTGTGGCAGGATTTTGCCACAAAAACATTTCTGTCAAAATTCAGGCAACCTAGGTTTTCAGATCTCTTTGAGCAGTTATTGAGCATTTGGTGACTTAGAATTAGACAAGGTAAGAAACCCAATTAACTCCTTACAGGAAAAAAAATAAAAGGGTGGATTAAGAGAATTGACACTTGAGTGAAGAGTTGAATGTGAATTTGAAAAAAATCCTGAATATCATTTTTGCACAGGATTTAAAAAATTATTTTATTAATTAGTTTTGTACTCAGCGAATGCAGTCAATTTGGTACCATTATTAGGCTCATCCATGACCTACCCCCTCCCCTTGGCCCCTCCTTGTTGAGGTATATGGGTCATGCATTCTGGAGTTAGCCCACAGTTATGGGTAAGATAAATGTCTCTGCATATCATGACCCAACACGTGGCTCTGACATTCTTTCCACCCCCTCTTCTGCAAAATTTCCCTGAGCCATGTTGGGTTTATTTTTGGTCTTTGCAGAGGCTTTCATTAAGCCCCTGGTTAAAAACAGTTAAAGTGTAAATGGTCTTGCCTTTCAGGAATTCAGTAGCTGTCTAATAGAATTCAAATGCAGAAGGAGGCTCCAAGATCAATCAACCACATGGATACAGGTACCAAAGAAAGTGAAGGTTCAAAATAAATGAGCCACACTGGCAAATTGCAGCCTCCATCTCATTGATTCAAGTACATGTGTGATTTGTTGTCAATAAAATTGCTAACCATGGGGAACATTTTAAAGGTCTTACTTATTTCAAATGGATCTTGATAAAGACATTTATGTCAAATTTTCATAATCTACTTTGAACCATCCATGAGCTATTCTACACCTTGGTAAGCAAAAAAGAAATAAAATGACACTTGTCAAAAATTAAAATATATGTATCTTATCTACTAAAAAATAAAACATATTAAATTGAAAAAAAATGGGTAATGGAGAAAGGAGATGTACATGTATCGATGGTTAATCCCATATTCTGGACAGGAACTTGAGGATTTAGACATAGATGGTTAGTATATTAACATATTTAAGTGATAAGATGTTTTGAACTATAATTTGAGTCATGGGAGTTAAGGAAAAAATCATTTATGTATATATTTAAACATAAGAAGGGACCCAGTCATTGTGGGGAAGAACAGATATGAGGTGCAAATGGGGTGAGAGGAGTTAGGTGGCTTTTTTCAAGGCACTGTGCTTCCCAAGTTCTTGCCAGTCTTCCCATTGGTTTTCAGCGGGTTGCTGTTATCATTGGTCTGAAGGAAATTCATTGAAGGACTATCAGTAACAGCTCTGTTCTCATTATTTCCATGGCTGACTTTACATTTTCTGAATTAAAAACTTATATAGTAATGTGGCATTAAAAGTGCCCGAGTGTCTATGCACAAGGTTTTGGGGCTTTTACCAGGAAACAAAACAGTCTAATCCTCTGACCTTGTAGAACAGATAGTGAAGGGAAGAGAGATAATTAGCAACTAGGAAAATGCTACACAAAAGAATTAACAGGAGATTCTGCAAGAATAAGAAGAGAGAAAATAATGCCACAAGCAAAGGCCACCCCAAGGAAACCAAACTTAGGCGGGTTGATGCATGCCTTTGAGTGACCTCCATACTTTTTCTAGGCTGTCTTAGTAGACTAGATTATTAATTTAAATGTAATTAGGGATTTGAATCTTCATGCTCTCCCAAATTCAAAGATTTAGAGCCCTCTGCAAAACATTTCTTCCAACTCTGAATCAGCGATTTGACATTTGGAAAAATATAGTTAATGAAAATGTGGAAGGGGGTATTTCAGATGAAATATTTTCCATGTCTTATTCTTTTTAATGAAATAAGGAGCTCCCCTCTGAGAATTTGTATTGAGGCACAATGATACATTTATTTTTTTGTGAGAAAGAATGGTCTGCCCTGCTGAGAAGACAAAGCAGCTTTTGTCCCTAAAAACCATTATGAATTATATATTAATCACCTAAAGTTGGGATACTTCATGATTATATATTATTATTTAACTTAAATTAGCCTAGAAAGGATAGAAAGTAATTTTCTGTTATTAAACTTCATAACCTTACTCTCTCTACCCCTCTTTAGTTATTGAAGCCCTGCATGTATGTACACATAAATTTACAAATTAACTATAGAGTCATGCACATTTCAAGTTAGCTACTCATTACCCACACATGCCTTGACAAGTTAACTGAGTTCTTTATGACTCAGTTTTTACATCTGTGAAATGCAAGCCAAGTCAATTTTATAATATGAAGTACTTTGAGCCATTCTATCATGCACATCGAATTGAAAACATGTTTGAAGTTGCTATCACAGCCTACACTGAGAGAGTAGATTTTGTTGAGAATCAAGTAGCTCCAATCACATACTCACTGTGGTGGATTTACTCCTTGTAGAGAAGAGAGTGATAGATCGTAGACAGTGACTGAGGGCCTTGCATGTGATACTCCAAAGACTACTGAAAAGCTAGGAATTAGGAGCACATGTTATAGTTAATTTGTCCATAATCCTCAATGCCTTGGCTTAATTAAGCACTGAATCCAGGCTGTTAACGTCCCCATTTTCTCTGAAGTCCCAGTATTTCCCCCTTCCTGAGTACATGTGACCATCTTCTCTTGCTTTAGCCATCACCGTGTTCTCTGGTTCTAACCCCAACATTCTGACTGCCGTTGTCCTCACCACAGTAGCTAGGGCATTCTTAAAGCTTCTCTTGTTAAGTCCACGGGGTGGCTTCCTGTTGCCTTTGGGAGCATGTTCAGAGTCTTTGCAAAGGCCTGTAAAGACTCCAAGGCCTTGAAACCCCTTTCTACTCAGAATTCTTGCTTTTACCTACTCATTTCTCTTTCCTCAGTAGCTCCAATTGATCACATTTTCTCATTTCCCCAGAAGGATTGCATATGCCATTTTGTAGTTTAGAATTTTGCTTCTTGGTTCTTTGCTTGTTTCATGATTATCATTTAGATCTTTGCTAAGACATCATGCTTTTCATCAGAAAGCCCATTTATGAGATGATCGATATGATTAAATCATATACATTTTATATTTAACAGCTAAAGCTGATTTTTATAACCTATGCCAATCCCATAGTCTCTGTGTGCTTAGCTTTGGAAGTTCCTTGTTTTTTTTTATTAGATTAGGTAGCTGGAGTACTATGTCACATGCAAAGTAATGTTTGACTGCTTTTCCTTTTGCCTGACGAGGGAGTGAATTATCACGCAATACAGTTCTTCTAATGCATTTCAGTCACAGCAAAATGAAAATATTTTATGCCCATTCAATTCAATAATTTAAAGGATATTTATTTGAAAGAGAGGATAGAGAGGACAAGAGTGTGTTTGTGAGAGGGAGAGGGGGAGAGAGAGAGATAAGAGAGAAAAAGAGTAGGTGTGTGCCAGGGCCTCCTGCACACAAACTCCAGATGATGTGCCACTTTGTGTGACTTTTTGTGGGTACTGGTTAATTAAACCTGGGTTGTTAGGCTTTGTAAGCAAGCATCTTTAACCACTGAGTCATTTCTCCAGCCTGTCATTTGTTTTACATTGATTCTTTAAAAAAAAATCATCATTGCAACCTTATTAAGTGTATACTTTCAGCATGGGGCTGCATGCAAAAGGCTCACTCCAGCATGGTTAGGAGCATGACTCAGTTCCTTCCATATTTAACTGTTCACACAGGAAGCTTCAGTTCCTTCCAACCTTTGTCTAGACATATGACTATTCATGATAAGGTGGCTAACTTCCTCTACAATAAGCAATGAGGAAATATTAGAGCTTTCTATGACCTTGTCTCCAAAACTACACTTATCATTATTGCTTTTCCATATTCATTACAAGTTGGTCACAAAGTCCACCAGACATTCAAAGAAAGAGACTTGTGTTTTTTCTTTTAAAATATTTATATTTATTTATTTATTTGCAAGGAGAGAGAGAGAGAGAGAGAGGAAGAGAGAATATGGGTATGTGTCAGGGCCTCTAACCACTACAAACTCCAGATGCATGTGCCACTTTGTGCATCTGGCTTTATGTGGGTACTGGGGAACTGAACCCAGGTCGTTGCACTTTGCAGGCAAGTGCCTAAACCACTGAGCAATATCTCTAGCCACATATTCCATCTTTTAAAGTGAGGAGTATTGGAAAAAATGGTTTCATACAGTTTAAAAATGCCACAAATACACACAATCTATGTTTACACAACTTTTGGAAAATTAACTATAGTGCTCTGAAATTTATCACTACAAAATGAATCTCTCAAAACAGGTAAAAGTTTTTATATATTTATATATCTTTTGGTTTTAATTTAATATATTAAAGATGACATCAAATTCATTTTATTCTGTTGCTATATATCTAGGTTTTAGTAGAATGAATTAAATTTATTTATATTTATTTTAATTAATTAATATTTGTATAGATATGTAGATATATATTTTTACAAGTCGTTGTGGCCAAAGTACTTAACATGAGTGCTGCCTTCCTAAGAAATTTAAGGGTAGCGTATTTGCAGTGCTATACAAATGCTCTCTTAAATTGATTATCTTGCTTTTAAGGATATATGTTACTATTTTCTCCTCCCCTTTGCCTTAACAGCTACAAATGCTTTCTGATTTTATGAATTTGACTAACTCAGTATTTAATATTAGTGGAATAACGTGATTTGCCTTACTGTCTTATTTTAATTAATATAGACTCTGTCAACATTTTTCCATGTTGTTATGTATTGAAGAATTTCTTCATTTATAAAGCCTGATCTACAGTATGTACATGCCACATTAAAAAAAAATCTGTTGATCTGTTGAAGGCCATTTCAGTTTTGTCCTCATCTTGCCACTTGTGAATACTGCTCTAGTGGGTATACGAATATTAATCTCTTTGAGATCTCGGCTTTAATTCCTGTGCAGAAGTAGTAGAGCGATTGTTGGATCATATGGTAATTGGATTTTTAAATCTTGGAGGATACAGCCTACTAATTTCCACAGCAGCCACATTATTTTACATTTTTACCAACAGTGTGTAAAAATTGTTTCTCTATATCTTTGCCAACACTTACCTAGGATTTTTTTAATTAAAAACATATGGGGGCTGGAGAGATGGCTTAGCAGTTTAGGCGCATGCCTGCAAAGCCTAAGGACCCCGGTTTGATTCTTCAGGTCCCATGTAAGCCAGATGTACATGGTGGCGCATGCGTCTGGTGTTCGTTTGCAGCGGCTAGAGGCCCTGGCACACCCATTCTGTCTTTCCCTCTCTCTGTCTCTAATAAATAAAAATAATAATAATAAACCATTTGGATGTCTCATTCTTGTTTTTATTTCTAATTTTCTGATTAAATGTGATGTTGAGTGTTTTATATACCTGTAGGCCATACGTATGCTTCTTTTGAGAATTGTCTTATTTAAATCCTCAACTTATATTCAATCAATTAATTAGGATACTTTGTTTATTTTAGTAGTGGCTTTTGTTTGCTAACTTTTATGACTCTATTTCTTCTCTGTTTGAATATGGGATGTGATTTTTGAAGATTTTATTCCATTCTTTAATTAAGATAGACATGAAGCTATTATTCTTTACATCTGTAATCACCTTATATTGAAAACTTAAAAATTTTTAAATAAATGTTTTAGAAAAGATTTTATTTATTTGAGAGAGAGTGAGACAGAGAGAAAGAGGGAGGGAAGGAAGAAGAGAGGGAGAAAGCGAGAAGAAAGAGGGAGAGAATGGGCATGCCAAGGCCTCTAGCCATCACTGCAAATGAACTCCAAACACAAGTTCCACCTTGTACATCTGACTTTATGTGGCTACTGGGGAATCAAACTTGGGTCCTTAGACTTTTCCGGCAAGTGCCTTAACCACTGAGCCATCTTTCCAGCCCCTTTAGTAACTTTAATATAGGAACATAGTGTCATTTGGTCATGTTCATATCACGTTATTCTCTTGTCTCTCATCCTTCCCGCCTACCCCCAAACCACTAAGGATAATACTCCTTTTGCAAGGTAGTCTTTCCTCTGTTTTGTTGTCTCACTCCTTCTGTCCTTATCTGCCTTGTATGTCAAAATGTTGCTGGGCTCAGAACAGTTCAGGTCATGTGGGGGTATCAATAACCACTGTGTGGTCACGAATGCCCCAGTCAGTGCATGTTGTGAGCACAATGCTCCATAGTACAGCTTCCGACCCTGTGACTCTTACATTCCTTCCACTGTCTCTTCCATACCGCCACCTGATCCGTGCAGAGCATATTAGCAATCTCCAACAGTGTTGAACTCTAGACGAGACTCTTTTAGGTTTTGATGAGTTTTCAGTCCCTTCGGTGTCTACCACCGTCTGCATAGAGAATGTTTTCTGGCTCTTACCAAGAGCAGCATTCATATTCAGTCTGCTATTTTCTTGGCAATGTTCTCTTGTCCTTGTGTGTGTTTGTGTGTATGTGTGTGTGTGGGGGGTTAGATAGAGATGACTCATCCAGTGCCAGTCATTTGCCTTTCCTTGTCATTTTGATAAGTCTTGGGTCTCTAAGGTGTTCATCACCGTCTGTAAATAGCAAGTTCTCTAACCAAAAAGTGAGAACAGAATTAATCAAAGGGGACTAACGGATACATATTTAGAAGGCTTTTTGATGAGCATAATGTTTCCATTTAGTCAAAGCACAGTGAAAGCTTCCCTCTAGGGTCTACAACCTTCCGAGTCATCGGTTTTTGACTTGGTCCTCAGTACCCGGCATGTATTCCCTCCTATTGAGTAAACCTCATATCCAGTCAGAGAGCAGTTGATTACCCCCGTAGTTGATGTGCCACTGTTGTACACGTGGGTACATCGTGCCTGGCTGGTTGGTTTTGTAGCTTGCAGTATGTGCTGTTTCTTCTCTCTGTTGATGATTTTTATCCCTCAGCGCTATGGCTGCTAGCTGGCAGGGAGATGGCTTCCGTATCAGTTTCAGCATGATTTCCTAATGTTGCATAGCTGCATCCTGCGGTGTCTCCGGCAACAGGATCTTACTGCCTATTTTTGGTGGGTAGCCCACTGCTTTGTCAATGGCCTGCATGTTTGCGGGCGTCATTGGAATCTGTAAACAACAGCTCACTTGGGGTAGTAGGATGGGTGATCTATCTGAGGCACTGGTATTCACCTGCAACGAACTAAGGCTTCAGGGTAAAGTTTTCTCTATCCAACAGGGTACTTATGTCCAAATCTCTCCTACCTTTCTCTGTTTTAAAAAAAATTATGTCATCTAATTAGCTAATAAAGAAGTTGGTTTCTATGCATTTGTTCATGCCATCTTAGTTTGGTTTATCTCCCTTCCCTCCATTGCCCCATCCTCACCTTAGACCTTTCTACCCCTGGTATTCTGTCCCTCCACTTGCCTCTCTACTATCCCTTCCCCCAGTCGCTCCCCTCTCTTCCTTTCTGCAAGCCACATTCTAGGATCACTGGTCCTTACTACAACTTATAAACACATCTAACTGTTCCAGGTTCAGATCTGCATATGGCAGAGAACATGTGGTGTTTGTCTTTATGAGCCTGGATTACCTCACCTAGCATCATTCTTTTTAGGTACATGAATGTTCCTGTGAATTCCATAATTAATTTTTTCCTTACAGCTGAAAACATTTTAAAATATTAAATGTTCAAATCAATTGTATACCTATGTCAGCCTATATAATTGATGTATAGTAAACCTGTAGTCTTGTTTATAGTAAAATAATGAATAATCATGTTTTTTTATGCCTTCTGTTTAATCACTGTTATCTTAGATAATGTTTTTGGATAGTATATCCCAATGACCTTTGACTTAGCATTTCTTAATATTAGCTGCTTTTCTATTACTTATATGATTTTGGGGTATTATTTCCTGAAATCTCTAGATTTAACATACTTAGGTAATGTAGGAGGACATAATACGATGACCATGATCAAGTAATGAACACGATTCATTGAATAATGTGAGCATTGTTCTGCAGACCATTAAGGATAATGCCAGGATCATAATAAAATGAAAATTAGTATTTTTGTTATATCTTTCTAGCTGTTGAGCTACAATAGAAGAAGATAATTGCTATGTATTTACTTTCCAAAACATGATATAAGTTAATGATGCAACATAAATAATGCATGATATAAATCATTGCATAAACTGAAGTTGTAATGCCTTACATTACATTAAGTCAAATTTATGCCTAATTGAACATCAAGAAAACAGTAATTGTATAGTTTGAGTAACCAGAATCTTGAATAAAAATTAACATTAAAGGCTATAAAGAAACATTGTGGCAAATTAGTGTCCCAAACTGCATTTCTGTTAAGAAACTTAGTAATTTCACATTCAGCAATTTTAACAAGACAAGCAATTCCAAACAAAATATATTCACTTTACCCATGCACCATTAATTAATTTTTTTCAAAAAGATATTCTTTTCAAGGCCAGAATTTTTTGGCAAATAGGTCAGAGATATCAAAGGTGACATTATTTGTATATAAATCAAGATATTTATGTTTAAAGACATATTTACTTTCTTTAATGATGCAAGTAAAATTCAAACATTTTCCTGGTGGAACTGGAAGAAAATATCAATAAAATTACTTTTACAAGTTCCAAGAAGATTCAAAAGAACATTGTAAGCCATATGGAAAGTTTTAAGCTTTGAAATAAAAGTAGTTAAAAACCATGAGAGTGTTTTTATTGAGTCCTCTTTTAGAAAAGATTAATATCTAGATTACATAAAGGCAAAATCTCCAAATTGTCAAACCAAAAAATGGGAAAATCAATTGGATAATCAGTTCAAAAAAGGTAGAAATGGTCAATAAATATATGAAAAAATTAATCATACTTAATCACCAGGGCAATAGAAATTAAAATAACATTGAAATTCCATTTTATTTCAGTAAGAATGACTATTTCCAGGAAATAAAAAACAGCAATCTATTTGTCAGGGAAGTTTTGTATGTACGCAGATTTTATTCCACTATAAGAATGGCATTATATTGCTTGTAAGGAAATAAACTAAGCTAAAAACCATCATATTAAGTAAAATAAGCCAGCCTCAAAATGAAAAGTATCACATGATAACTCTCATATGTGAACCATAGACTTTGTACATGTATGTGAAAATGTCTTTATGAAACTGTGCAATGAATATACTCCACTTAGGGGGAAAAAAAAGAAAATGGAAACAACAAACACTGGTAAGGATGTGGAGGTAGTATGGGGCTGAACTCTATTTAATGGAAGTTGGAATGCATCCACTATGGAGATCAGTATAGAGATTTAAAAAAAAATCTCAGGGGCTGGAGAGATGGCTTAGTGGTTAAGGTTCATGCCTGTGAACCCTAAGGACCCAGGTTTGACTCTCCAGGTCCCACATAAGCCAGATGCACATGGCAGTGCATGCATCTTGAGGTCATTTACAGTGTCTAGAGGCCCTGGTTTGCCCATTTTCTCTTTCTCTCTTTCTCCATCTCTAATAATAAATTAATTAATTAATTAATTAATTAATTAATTAATTAATTAATAAAAATAAAAAATAAATATTCTGAAAGTAAAGCTACCGTAGCATCCAGCCACGCCATTCCTGAGCGCATAGTTGAAGGAATCTGCATCAGCACCCTACCGAGATATCTGCATATCCAGATTTATTGAACCTACCTGGGTGTCCATTAACCGATGAACTGATAAGGAAACTGTGGCACCTATAAGGAAGTTTTATTCAAACATAAAGGAAAATGAAATAATATCATCTGCAGGAAAATGGATAGAACCCGAGAGCATCACATTAAGCCAAATAAACGAGACTCAGAAAAAAAAAAATCACATGCTTTCTCCATATACATATTAAAGTAGGAGAACCATTTGGAGAGAAGGAAGTGCCTGTTGAGAGGAAGAATTATAGAAGATGGTGTGGGGTGACCAAAGTAACGAACACACCTGTACGAACATGTCATCAGAGACTCATTGTTTTGTACAGTAATTTTTTCTTAAGTTATATAAAAACAAAGACTACCTGCATAGAATTCAGTTGAACTGGAACGAACAGAGTGGATTCAGGCAGACAAGTGTGAAGACAATTTGGCTAGTCACATCACTAATTACCTTACTTGGAATGCAGCAAGAAAGATGAGTGGGAAGAAAGTGGAAAATTCCTGTGGTGATGATGTATGAATTTTGCTGTGGAGTGAGACAAACGTAGGGGCAAAAGTGAATTACATGTTTCTACGTTGAGCACCTGGGAGAATACTGGGTTCATTTACTAAGGGAGGGAACTCTGGAGAAGCAGTAAATTTGAGAGAGGAGTAGAGAAGATTAGTTCAATATTGGAAAACAAAGTAAACATATACTGTGAAAATTTTGAGCTCCAGGAGTGGGATATACCCAGCCACACTGGTCTGGAACTCAGGATGCTTATCTGTAAAGAATACTGTATAATATGTTGTCTAATGGAAAAAGAGAGAGAAGAAATAAATTGCTAATAGCATATATGAAGGAGCCATTAGTATAGCTCCTGTGAACGTTAGTGGAATAAAAATGTGTGACTGGGGAAAGACAGTATAGAATTCCCTATAGGTTCTGCTCAGTGTTCCTATGAAATTAAAACTCTTCTTTAAAAAAGTTGAGTCCTTATATGAATACTATTAGTTTAACTGTAAAGAAAAGTGAAATCCTAATATCAGTAGGAAAATGACCAGACTTAGAAAGTGAAGGATAGCATATGTCATCACAGTGACCATATTTATGAGATAAATGGGATGGCATAGTATTTTAGGAATCAGATTAAATATGTTGTTTGGGAGCAGAGATTGGAGAAAAATGTATATTAAGTTAGAGAAGGCAATGAATATAGTGATAATTATTTTTAAAAATTTTCTTTATTTTTATTTATGAGAGACAGTGGGAGTGGGGAAGAGAACGGGTACACCAGGGCTTACATGGGTTCTGGGGAATCTAACCTGAGTCTTTTGGCTTCATAGGCAAGCACCTTAAATGCCGAGCCATCTCTCCAGTCCCCAATAATTACTTATATATTGTAGAAAGAAAGCTAACTTTTTCATGCTATAAGGACATGAGGGAAGGAAGGAAAAGATAGGAAAGAAAGTAGATTAAAAAAAATGTGAGTTAAGTAATTTACTGAAACATTTGTTTCTATTTTAATACTAGGAAATAATGAGTAGACATCATTTTATGAAAACTATGGCCAACATGTCTCATTGATTTTATGTAATCCATGTAAAAAGGGCATTTATGTGTGGCATGCTATTAAACATAAAGTAGTTAACTTTTCAGTACTAATTAACGAATATTTAATTTTAATTTAAAATGTTATTTACTTAGTGAGAGAGAGAGAGAGAGATTGGGCACACTAGTGCCTTCTGCTGCTACAAATGAATTCCAGTCACATACACCATTTTGTGCATCTGGCTTTATGTGGGTACTGTGGAATTGAGTGCAGGCCTTCACACTGCTGAGCCATCTTTCCTTCCTAAATATTTTAATATTTTATTTTAATGCTGAAAAATATTTTATGCTAATAAATTGAGCCTTAAGTATCAAGACAGATATTAACAGAAAGTAATCTTGTGAAGTAAATTTCTCAGATCTGATCTAATTTTGCATTACTGCAAAAGGTGCTTAGTTATAGTTATTCTACTTTAACCATTATGGACATTATATGTGGTATTGTTGTTATTATTATTAATGATTTTGTTTTTTTTTTTCAAGGTAAAATCTCACTCTAGTCCACGGCTGACATGGAATTCACTCTGTAGTCCCAGCCTGGCCTGAAACTCACAGCAAATGTTCTATCTCTGCCTCCTGAGTGCTGCGCCACTACGCCTGGCCTTATTATTATTATTGTTATTTTGTGCATGTGAAAATGTACCTGTGCAGTGTGGATGGGGTATTCACATGTGTGGTGTGTGTGCAGATCCACATACTTTGTGCACGCGAATGCGGAGGTCAGATGAAAATGTTTGGTGTCCTCCTCTGATGGTTCTGCTTGTTTTCTTGAGTCTCTCAATGAACCGGGAACTGAAGTTTTTTTGGTCAAATTGTCTGAACAGTGAGCCCCAGTGATTCTCTGATCTCTACCCCCCACAGGACAAGGGTTACAGGCCTGCATGGCCTTGCCTAGCTGTTTATATGGATACTGGGAATCAAACTCAGGCAATCTCAGGCCCTTATGCTTGCATTTTAAGAGCTTTTAGTGGGTGAGCCATCTTCCCAGCTCATATTCCTTTTTTTTTTTTCCCCAAAAGACTGGCCTTTTTTTTTTTTTTTTTTTAAAGAGAGAGTTTGTGTGCATGTGTGAGAGAGAGAGGAGGGAGGGGATTGGCTCACCAGGGCCTCTGTCACTGTAGTCGAACTCCAGGTGCATGTACCCCGTTGTGCTCATGTGTGACCTTGCATGCTTGTGTCACTGTGTGTCTGGCTTATGTGGGATCTGGAGGATTCAAACATGAATCCTTAGGCTTTCCACACAAGTGCTTTAGCTACTAAGCCATCTCTCCAGCCCTCTACAATTTTTTAATAATCAAAATTCTCACTTTAGGAGAGAAAATAGGCTCAGTGAGGATGTGAATTTCCCCAGTGGGATGACTGATATTTTTGTTTGTTTGTTTGATTTGCCCTCCATGGACACTGTTTGAAAAACTTGGAAGTTCCTGACATAGTTGTATGAGTGATGACCATCGCTCTGTGAGAATGCAGCTCTTCATGTTCTGTATAACATGTACAGAATATTGCACTATATGGATTCTAATACATGATTTGTTTAATTTTTTTTATAATCTCCAACCCAGAATTTATCTTGAAATGAGGCATCAAATTAAATATGATGCTGCCCGATGGTTTATTGGCAGCATTTGCCTTTTTAAACAGAACACATAAATAATGATCGAATGTTGCAGTTGGTGGTAATGTAGAGCAGATGAAATATGGTGCTTCATGTGTGTGTCTTGCATAGCAGATTTAGATGACAGGTACGAGGGGAATTTGGTGATATGGGTAAATGACTTGGAAGTAGATAACATTTTCTTCCTCTAATTTTTTTTTCTTTTACTCTCACAACAGTATGATGCATATTAAAAGGACAATTTTAATTTAGCTGCCATTACCTGTCTGCTTCATTTCTAAAAAGAAGATGAAGGAATAAATATGGTCAGGGTTGGAGGAAAGATGAAAATAGCATGCTGTTTAACTAATTCAACCTGATTGACATAAGTTTAACTAATATTTGAGTCTTTTGAAGGCAGGGAGAGTGTAGAAATTTATTTATTTATTTACTTATTTTGGTTTGCATGTGTGTGTGTCTATGTGTGTGTATGTATGAATGTTTGTGCATTTTCAGGGGCATATTCACACACACACATGCATGTGAGATGTGTGGAAGCCAGAAGACAACACTGGGTGTCATCTTCTGGAGTGTCATCTTACTTTTTTTTGTTTGTTTGTTTCTCTTGAGGGAGAGGCCATCTACCATCTTTGAGATACAAGGTTTGTCATTGGTCTGGAGCTCACTGATTAGATAAGACTGGCTAGCCAATGATTTCCAAGGGTCCACCTCAGTGCTGGGATTATAGTTGCATACCACCTCACATTGATTCTGGAGATCAGTCTCAGTCAGGTTCTCGAGCTTGCAAGCTTGAGAGCTTTACTGACTAAACTGTCTGGCAGTCTCCACTATGTAAAAAAATTATAACCACTAGGATGGTTTGATTCAGGTGCCCCCCCCGCATACACTTAGGTGTTCTGAATGCTTGGCCCCCCAGCTTGTGGCAATTTGGGAATTGGAACCTTCTTAAGGTGTTGCTACTGTTTGTACACTGTCTTGTTATTGTTGTCCACCTGCTACTGTAGTACTGAAGGTAGAGAGTTTCATGAACTATTCTGGTCAGAGTTGAAAGACATCAATGCAATAAGAACTCTGGACTGTGAGGCTTGGCTTATAAGGGTGAGAAAACCTTGTTGGTACTAGGACTAGGTGTAGGTACTGTGTGAGAGGCTTGCTGTGTTCTTCCCGCCTGTGTTCTGAGAACTTGTGCACAGTTGCATTGTATAGAAATGACTGGTGTGACCAGAAGGATATGGCACAGAAAGAAATGAAATCTTTGGGCTAAAACTGCTGTTTGTTCAGCTGCAGTTGTTTGAGAGATTAAAAGTACTGTGATTGCAGGCTGGAGAGATGGCTTAGTGGTTAAGCGCTTGCTTGTGAAGCCTAAGGACCCCGGTTCAAGGCTCGATTCCCCAGGACCCATGTTAGCCAGATGCACGAGGCGGCGCACGCATCTGGAGTTCGTTTGCAGTGGCTGGAGACGCTAGCGCGCCCATTCTCTCTCTCTCTTCTCTCTCTCTCTCTCCCTCCTTCTCTCTGTCGCTCTAAAATAAATAAACAAACAAAAAAAATTAAAAGTACTGTTATTGGGCCAACTGATCTCTATTGGGAAAGCAGAAAGAATGTGGACTCTTTTGAAAGTAAGGGGTCTGAATGTTGAAGGAGTTTCCCGGTCTTCAAAGTCAGCTTTATTCTTTCCTGGATTAACAAGTCGGTAGCCCATCTGGTACTACAGAGTATAACAAATTCAGGAAAAAGAGGGTCATTGGATGTGTAACAGTTTTGTTTTTTGGAAATGGCCATGGTCATTGTGAGGCAGGGTTGTTGGAAGCTCCTGTGTGGAGGCTGATGGAGACATGTGAATGAACCATGGGCTACAGTGGGGACCCAATGGACACACCACGACTATAGAATGGCTGCCAATGAGTGCTGCTGGCCTGAGATGGACTTTTTCCAAGAGCAGCCCGGCTGGAGGGGCAGAATTGGAATTACAGAGACTTGTCAATGGTTAAGAGTTGTTGGATTTCGAGTTATAGAATTTGATGTTTACTCTGCTTGTTTTAAATCTTATAGTGCTTTAATCTTTATTTACTATGTCCAATGACATCTTTTGCAGTGTGAATTTTTAGTCTGTGACATTATTATCATCATCATCATCATCATCATCATTATTTTGGCATTATGGTTCAGTTAAGAGTTCTTGGACTATGAAGATGTTTGAACAGCATTGGGATTGATAAAATCTATGGGGACCTTTAAAGTTGGACAGAGTACATTGCATTTAACATCCTGGATGATCACGACTTTATGGGGGCCTAGGGTGAAATATGGTGGTTTGTGTTGGCTGTCCCTCATTAACTCAAGTGTTCTGAACCCACAGCTGTTGGCAATTTGGGATTTTGAGTGTCCTGGATGTGGTATATTATTGGGGAGCATAATTATGGCTGTTATATCCAGCTTTCCCTTGCCAGATGGCAGTGACTTTGGGATGACTCAGAAAGCATCACAGTGCTGAGAAGTGACAGAGGAGTGCTTAGCACTGCAATAACTCTATTACACCTTCCAAGGCACAGGGTCCATTGTGGGAGGTGGTGGAAAGAATGTAAGAGCCAAAGGAAGGGTAGGACTCTTTACAACATGCTCCTCCAGACACAAATGTGGCCTGGATATCAATTAATTGTTAATTAATTTATTTTAGAGAGAGAAGTGGGGAGGATGGGCGAGCCAGGGCCTCCTGTAGCTGCAAATGAACTCCACATGCATGCACCACTTTTCACATCTGGCTTTATGTGGGTAATGATAAATTGAAACTAGGATGTAAGGCTTTGTAAGCTGGTACCTTTAACCACTGAAAAATCCCTCCAGCCTTAGAAGAACGTTTTAAAAGTTTTTATACTGGGTCTATTTACCTGCAAGTTATGAACACACACATGAACACACATACACATGTGAAAAAAGTCACAAAACAATGTGAAGGAATTTTTTTTCCCCACATGATTTTACATGGGGCATGCTAATAATAATTTTCCATTTACTCTGTACAAATGAATCCATAAGTCTATATATGTTTAGTTCAGTTTCTGTTATTCCCAATACAATCTACTGCTTTTTGTCAGAAAAGTCTTTAGGGGGTATAACCACTAAGAAGAGATTTAAGGAAAATTCAGAGGTGATAACTTGAATACCAGAAGAGTTAACTTTCTAAGAAAAAAGGGGAACACCTTTGCAATACAAGAGAGCAGACTCTACCAGTAATCAGAAGGCTTGAAGTATTTTTTGCCAACTGCTAACTGATCACAACATCCACAACAACAAACACAGAAAGAGTTCACTGGCATATTGCTTCAACCATATAAGTGGAAAAACTCTGGACCCAATATCACAAAACTTGGCCTGAGGGACCTCTGTAGAGTCACACCCTATATCTCAAATGCAAGACTGAGATCAACTGAAAGACATGGAACCCCTCTATTTAATGGCAGGCTGTTACCCCTCACAAAGGAACCCTGAAGGATCACAAGTGTACACCATAATTATTTGCTCAAGCTTTCCCTAGTGATCTGTGCCTTTGACCAGAGTCACTGTGCGACCTTGGTCAGATTGTTAGATCATGGTCCTGAATTGTCACTAGTTCCTGGAGACTTTGTGATTAGTAACAGTAGGAGTTTACAGTAGTCAGGAGATACATGCTATCTTAGTATGCTAATGACTCACAGTGGGCCCCATTAGTTCATGGACCCACTGGTGATTATTTCCCCCCTTGCTGAATGTTAAATTTCTAGACAAGCATTCTCTTTCTTGAAGAGTAGTAACATTATTGGTACATTGCCCAATGGGTAATGTTTGTTAAAGTAGGAAGGAATAAACAGAACCTCTTGGCCAATGTTTACCTACAAAGTAGGAAACCAGGCATAATACTGCATCTCTGGAATTGAGGTCATTTAAGCCATCTACTTAGATTTGAAAAAAAAAAATTAGAGGTAGTGATAGCTATTATGTCCCCAGTTCATCCACTTAGCATGTGTTAAAATTAGGCATATTTTAGAACATGGCTCTGAAATCTCTTTCTTTTTTGGGGGGGGGAGGGGTTTGGAGGTAGGTTCTTGCTCTAGCCCAGGTTGATCTGGAATTAGTCCCAGGCTGGCCTTGAACTCACAGCAACCCTCCTACCTCAGCCTCCCGAGTGCTGACATTAAAGACATGAGCCACCACGCCCATCCCTGAACTCTTAAACTCTTCTGTTGTCACTAAAATTCTGACAGTTTTCCCAAGTATAATCTGTTTATGAGGGAAATGTAATGTGATCTCTAGTAGTTGCTCTATAGCTACTGACCCTGGCTAATGCTTTTTATTTTTTTAACTTGTGCATAGTATGTGTGATGTGGTGTGTGATATACGAAGGTGTATTTGGTGACACTTTGTGCTTCTCTGTGGCCACTGGAGAACATAGGGTGTGCCCCTTTATTGCTTACCCACCTGTTTTTCCCTTGTGACAGTGGTTTCTTATTGATTACACAGCTTGCCTGAGTGATACTTCCTCTGCTCCCCACAGGACTAGGGTTACCGATGTGGTTGGTCACTCTCAGCTGATTACATGGGCTCTCGAGATTCAAACTCAGGAAGTGTAGGCACCCTCCGGCTCTTATGCTACCGTAGGAAGCAACACTTTACTGCTGAGCCCTGCATGCCGGCTAATGACATTTTATCCATACTAATTTGATAGTTATCACCACTAATGTATACAGAGTAATTTTTTATTGCTGTCTACTTTATTCCCATTGCAGTGGTTTCATTAGTGTATTAGAGTATCATAGCTTAATAGATATTTACCGATTTGAGGGGAAATATTATCTCTAATACTGCTAAATGGAAGATGTGTAATCAAAAGAAAAAAAACAGAGGAGTCAATAAATAATAGAGAATCCACTCTGAGTAATTAGGATAAAAACAAAACCAGCTTAAAATATTTGATGACTTATGGATTACAAGGATATGAAAAAAGATGGAAGCTGGGGAGATGCATCAGTGGATAAAGTGTTTTGCCATTTAACTCCGAGTACCCAAGTTCTGTCCCAGACCCCATATAAAAAACACCCCACAATCTGTGGCAGGGCTTCTGTAATCCTAGCAAGCTTATAGCCAAAGGGTAGGCAGAGAAAGATAATTTTCTGCAAGCTTGGATGCTCATGGAGAGTGTAATAAAGAACATTGAGGATTAGAGAGAAACCCTGCCTCAAAGGAGGTGCAAGGCAAGGAATGACACCAGAGAAAGTTATCCTCTGATCTCCCCATACACACGTACAAATGCACAGCTGCACTCACACATGAGCACAGATGTGTGTGCATACACACACATACACACGTCACAAATGAAATAAAATAAAATAAAAATTTTAAATGTGGAAATGATGAGTAAGTATACCATGAAAATTCATACGATGCTGTGTAGGAAGTCACCTTGGTAGGGGAAATTCTCCATACTTAACAAAAAAAAAGAAAATCATAAGCAGAAATGTATTGTTGTTAGCATAGATACTATGATTGACAAATGCTACTTATATTTCTTGCTAGTTACTTAGTGGATAAGATTATTGGAAAGGTAAGTAGTTATATTCCTTGAAATAATCCAGGAAATTAGAGAGCTTCTCTGGGTGGAATCCTGTGTATGGAATCTGTATTCCTGGAATCAAACTTATCTCTCAACTATTATAAAGTTAAAAATGAAGGTCTTATATTTGAAAGTTTTCCTAGGAAAAAAAATATAATTAGGCATCAGTGAAAGAGTTAATTTCCTCATTGAATGTTATTTGACATTATAAACTTTTATTTTAAAACACCATGTCCTCATATGAAGTATGTTTAAGCTTAATTGATTATTGCCATGTGGCAATGAGAGGCCTCCATAAGCTCTACTATAAATTTTGTCAAATCATTGTCTTTAATTTTATTTATCTTAAAATTTATTCATTGTTGCACTTAACAATTTTTAAATTACTTACACTGGCATGTCATTATGTGCTATCTGCATCATGGATGCTTAGTCACTGGATAGATTCCTTCATACAAACAGATATAGATGTCTGACTATTTAGTATTTAAGCATAAAAGCAGAAACACAATATCAGGAATTATGACCTGAGGTTCTTTTTTTTTTTGCAGCAATTTAAGAAAGACATTCTACGTCAGATACTAATAGACATCACAAGATGGAAATGATTTCACATTAATGCAAACATTTTTAATGTGGACATATATTTAATGTCTTAAACATTTTTCTATGTTAATACTACTAAATTTGGATTGTGTATTCAATTAAATGAAACTGTGGACACCTTCACAGGTGCTTAATCAGCATTTTAACTTATACATTCACTTAATTGCTGTGTATTTCTTTGGTAATATAGGAATTGACATCTGAGGAATGCGTTCACTTATAGTGTCTGATAGTCATCGGTCAGACTATGTTATCCCTACTTCTGCTGAAAACACAGAGATCTTTGCCTCATTTCCCACTATACGTGCCCCCCGCCCCCACTGAGTGATTCAATCTCCTCAGTATGGCTTTGTTGCCCCTCTTTGGGATCTCTCTAAAGTTTCAGCTGGATTCTATTTCATGGCTAATGCTTCATGCCTCTGATCTGGGGTTGGGAATGAGTATTTCATCTCTGGTGCCTCACAACCACAGACAACTTGTCTTTTGAGCCTCAATTCAACAGCCTTTCTCGTGGTACCTCAAGATGTCTGAATAATGCGCCTAAGGAATTAAGCAAGCATATGACCACCCCCAATGCCTTGCTCAAGCTTAGTCTTTGCTGCAGCTAAACACATTTCCTAAAACAAGATGTTTGCTTTTGATCTTTTCCATTCATCTCTATGAATGACTACTGCCCAGGCTGTGCTTTTTCCATCCTCTTAGGATTGGCCTTTCTGAAGACAAGATTGTATCGTTATGCACAGAATACTTGGGTAATCAAATGGCATATATTATCTATGCCAGAACTTCTTCTTTGAAAAGATTTTAAAAATTTATTAGTGAGAAAGAGGCAGAGGGGGGTGGAGGGAGAGAGAGAAATGAGCACACCAGGACTTCCACCCACTGCAAATGAACTCTAGGTGCATGTGCCATCTTGTGCATCTGACTTACGTGGGTCCTGGGAAATTGAACCTGGGTCCTTTAGCTTTGCACATGTCTTAACTGCTAAGCCATCTCTCCAACCCTATGCCAGAGCTTCTTAATGGATCATGTCACACCAGACTATCATGAAGAAGAGACAGGTATACAAACGTACTGATTCCCTCTGCCTAGGGCCAAACCTGGCAGGATCTGTTTATACACTGACACAGATAGCCTTGTCTGTATAATTCTTTGGAAAAGGTTAGAATTGCATTCTTTAGGAGGCTTACACTTTCTAGCACTTCAGGCAGGATTCAGACAGACATGAATAATGGTTATAAAGATTTAGCAATCTAAGGAAATAATTGGCAGACATGAATGAGTTTTAACTTATTTGCAAAGCAATCTCACAAGTGTGTAACTCAGAATAGCATGTGGCAGAATAAATCACCTGCAGATGGCTTTCTAATCTCTGCTATCTTAATGGAATGGCAAATTTGCTTACAGGTATCCTTGAGATACGGCTGTAAATGGAGATAAATGATATATTTGAATTTCTTTCCAGGTTATCAAATATGGATTTTCACATCCCAAAAATTGTTAGCATACTATTGATTTTTTCTTAGTCTTTAAGTCATTTGTAATCCATTTTGATATGTTCTGTTCAAATTATAGTATACTATAACAAATAAAATTCAAATATTCATATTTTGGAAGTTAGAAGAAATAATCTAGGGCAGTAAGCTAAATGCTGCTTTTGCTTTTTTTTTCTAGTTTGGGTCAGGTTTGATTTTGAAATATTTATATTTCAGTGAAAATTGACGTTTATATTACTTTAAACAGCATGGTTGTTAGAAAAAGTTTTGTTGCTTTGTATATTAGTATTCTTTAGACTAATTAAGTGCTCGGAGTAGTTAAGGATAGTTCATACACTATGGGGATGTGCTATTTAAGTATTAGAGTTCCAAAGTAATGTGGTGGCAGAGTTATTCAAAGAATGCAGTGATTTTCATATTTCTCCTCTCTGTTCCTAAGCACATGAGCTTTTTGCCTCTAACTGATCCCCACATGGTCACAAATATGGATGCTTCAGCAACTGATATTTTGTTTTCTTACAGCCACAGCTAAAGCAGGCCCTGCGGATTCTTTCTGAACAGTTCTTTTGTAGAGAGGGAAAACCCTTTCATTAGTCTCTCCAGCAGGCTTTCCATTACAACATGCAATGTCAGATTGTCTGAAAATTTACCGTTATTTATCATTTTTGTTCTAAAATCATGAGGGACATGACATGAACCTTGTCACTGGACTTCTCACTGAAAGTGTAAACGAATGCTTTGGTGGATATATCCAAGGAAGATCCGTGTACATACGTACGTGCACACACATACACACACACACACACACACACACACACACACACACCACTGATTTCAACTGTGTAGTGACAACTGAGGAAGGCAAGTTGCAAGTATTAAAACAAGATATCCCTGAGTTTCAAAATTCAGTGATTCCCTCTAACCAGTTCTGTGTCCTTTGAAAAGTTACTGATCCTTTTAGTCTTCTACTTTTCTTTCTTTTTATCAAGTATATATGTGGACATATCATGTGTTGGTACCCTCAATTTCCTCCTCCATGCCCCCATTTTGCTGAGATCCTTCCTCAGTAGGTTTGTTGGTATTCCCCATGAGGTTGTGAGTTATGCATTGTGAGAGCAGCAGTCAGTAATGGTGGTGGGGAATACTGCCTCTGGATATGCCCTCCCAGCCCGTGGCTCTTCCATTCTTTCTGCCCTCTCTTCCACAGTATTCTCTGAACTGTGGTAGGTGTGTTTTAAGTCTACTTCAGTGTTGTGCTCTCAAGAGCTTCTGGATTTCTGCTTTGGTATGTGTTGAGTATCCTCAGCATCTGTCTCTTCACTCTGGCATTGATGGTCAGGCTTACCATGGAAGCGGCACTCTTGCTCATCTCACCAATTCCTCTGTGGCTTTACCTGGACCCTTGCTGGTGTGTAAGGGATGGTTTGTCTCCTCGATTCTCACTATGTTCTGAAACAAAAACAGATTTTCCAATGGAGAATGAGGTCAGCATAGGTGAAATGGGATAAGTATTGCTAATTTAGAGAGATTTTGATGTATGTAGCCCCTCTTTTGACCAAAAGCTAGTGGAAGTTTTTTGTTGTAGACCACAATCTTGGTCTCCATAGGATTTTGACTTGGTTCCCAGTTCCAGCTATGGAATCCTTTTGATTGAGCGAATCTCTTAGCCAACCACAAAGCCACTGGCTACCCACTAAGGCTGGGGGCCACCATTGCACAGGTGTGTATGTCTTGTCAGGCTGGTTGCTTTTGAGTAGCAATGTCCCCTGCTTCCTCACGATGTTGTCGGGCACTTCCCCAGTAGCTCATGTAGTGCTTTCCAGAACTATATGAGCTAACCATCTGTAAAATTTGGGATGATATAATATTTAACTTGTACAGATGGTATGAAGTTTAATGTAATTAATCAACACAATGCATTAAAGGAGTATCTATTCATTAGCGGCATATGTTGTTGTACTTTTACAAAGGAAGAAGGAAAATTAAGATCAACCTTAGATTTCATCTCTGGTATGTTATAGACATTGTGCATTCAAATTTCCTATTCTCTGGATAGTGAGAAACAGATATACAGTTGTATAAAATATATCCTCTTTGTAACAAAAATAAGATTCTTAGAACTTACATTTTTATTTAATATTTTAAAGCCTGTGGTAATAATCTTGTTATGAGTTTGTACTTAAAGCATTGGTGTATCATTGAAGTTTTGCATATTTACAAAACATATTTACTTGCACACAACTGTGTGTGCCCTCCAGTGTCTCTTGTTGCTGCGAAGACACACCGGATGCTTGCACCACATGTTGTACCATGCTTTATGTGGGTGATGGCGAATTGAACATGGGCAGGCTTTGCAAGCCAGCACCTCTAACTGCTAAGCCGTCTCCCAAGCCTGAGGAAATTTTTAATTTCAAGGATGTAAAAGTTCTGTTTTTCAAGTTACATCCAAAGTGTCTGTCAAGATTTAAGTCAGGGATCAAACCCTGTTTTATATTTCTGAAAAATAGAATGCAACTTTGCAAATGAGTGTTCAATGCTGTCCAGCTCACTTACCATTAAGATACACAGGAGGGGAACATAAATTTCTTAGGGACAACAAGGCGAAGAGACTGCTAGTGTTTAAATAAGACACATGTGTACCCCAACCTTCACTCTCCAAGGAATTCTTCCCGGCTCTCAAATGCTAAGGACAATTAGTTTTAATATTAATGAATTTTCCTTATATATTTTGAAAGCCTTCATTCATTTTCTTGAATTTCAAGTTTGTTGTTGGAGTTTCTTTGCAGGTGGGTGGAATGGGTATCACACCACTCAGTCTACTACAAACTCAAATTTACTAATGTCAGCTCAGAGTTTTGTAAAAGAAATAACAAATGTAAAACTTTGTTGTAAATAAGAATGACATGGTGGGTCACTTATTAAAAAAATGCAAGCTTCTAAACCATTTTTCAGAAATGTGATTTAGCAAGTAAAGGTTCATGGATATAAATGTTTAGAAAGTACCTTGAATGTTTTTCATGAAGTTTTTGAAAAAAGTGCTTATAGTAGGCTAATCTTAGAGGAATCAGAATAAAATATGAATGTAAAACTGTACTTTGGCAAAAAAACATTAGCATCTTACAATCCACATGGCATTGTATATTGCAAATTTATTATGGATTTGTTTTTGTAATTTTTATGTTTATTTATTTATTTTAAAAATATTTTACTTTTGCTTATTTGAGAGTGAGAGGGAGAGAGAGAAAGAGAGAGAGAGAGAGAGAGAGAGAGAATGGGTGCACCAGGGCCTCCAGCTACTGCACACAAACTCCAGACACATGTACCACTTTGTGCATCTGGCTTACATGGGTCTTGGGGAACCTAACCTGAGTCCTTTGACTTTGTAGTCAAGTGCCTTAACCACTAAGCAATCCCTCCACCCCTTTTTTTTTAGTAATTTTATAACTCATTAGTCAACCAACCATTGTTTAAACATTCACCAAGTTGTATCGGTTTCAGAAATAAGAAAAAATCATTTAAATATTTTTTTCTTTATGAGACTGTCTCATTATATATTTCCGACTGGCTTGGAACTTACTATGTTGACCAACTAAGCTATAAGTGAACTTGAAGTTATCTTCCTGCCTTTAAGTCTCAAATACATAGATGAGATATTGCTTTGTTACATTGCATATTAATAAACAGTATGAACTATAAAATCATCATAAAAGGTTAAATTGTATCTGTCTATATCCATTTTGACAAATAGGCACTAGAAAGTTGAATGGTTCTTTCATAGTAAGCTATGCATTAGAGGAAAGCTGAGTTACAGAAAGAGTTCCAGGACAGCCTAGGCTGTTGTTGTTTTAGACAGAGTCTCATATAGCCTAAGCTGGCCTCCTACTTGCTATGTAGATGAAGACCTTGAACTTCTGATCCTCCTGCCTCTACCTACCCAGCGCTGGAATTACAGACGTGCCTGTAACCACCACACCTGGTTTCAATGTCAACTTTTAGCCAGTGACTACCTGACTAGTATACAAGTGTTGCACTCAGGTTTGTATTTGCTGGCAGAAAACACCCAACCAAGAGGAGCTTGTGGGAAAGAAGGTTTATTTGGGCTTGCTTACAGGACTTGAGGAGAAACTCCACGATTGCAGAGGGAAATAATGACATGAGCAGAGGGTGGACATAACCCCCCCCCAACTTCAGGTGGACAACAGCAACAAGAAAGTGTGCCAAATACTGGCAAGGGGAACCTGGCGATAGCACCCTTAAGCCCGCCCCCAACAATACACTGCTTCCAGGAGGTGTTAATTCCCAAATTGCCATCAGCTGGGGACCTAGGATTCAGAACACCTAAGTTTATGGGGGACACCTAAACCACCACAACAAGCAATGCTTTTCTCCTATATTTGGAGAGACCTCTCTGATTCTAAACTGGTAAGTTTCGTGAGTGTTTTGAATGGAGGAACAATGGTTTGTGGAGCCTCTTTGGTATACATGCTGAGCCTTAGAAGGAGGGTCTGCTATCAGTAGAGATGGTATTACTTCTGTCTGCTCCTCCCACTGTCAGTAATTTATCTTGTCCTGCAGGAGTTCTAAAGCCAACATAAAACAATTATGAATATTTAATATGTACAAAGTTATTTGTTATATGGTAGAACAAAAGAATATGAGATTAAAGGCTAGTCCTTTCAAGGGAAGAGAATTTGTAACTTCATGCTAACAGGATAAAAATGTTATTTCCTAGTACTGTGCTAGGCTGAAATATTCAAGATATTTCAACTCTGGTGACTTGATAATTTCATTGATCTATTTGTCTAGAAACCTATGATCCCTCCTTATTCTCTGTTTTATTACGTCATGCTCCAAATCCATAGGGAAAATTAAAGTGACTCTCAACACAACTTTATTCCACATAAAACATTCTGACAATACTGAGAGAAGCTAAGAAACAAATGACCCTGGCACTTCCTTAATTCTCCCCTTGTCTCCCTGACAATCCAAGAAGAATGTGAGCAAACCGGGTTGGCTCTAGGAATATTGACCAGTTTTATACAAACCAATGTTTAGAAAAATACATGTTGGTCCTTTGTTTCCAAGGGAAGCTGTCAAAAAACTCACATGGAAAAATACGGCCTTTTGCTTATTGGTTCACTGGGAAATCAACACTGCAGGCGTACTTTTCTGAGTGGTGTTTAATCTACTTAAGATACTTACTTTTAAGTGTTTCAGTATCACATATGTATATAAGCAACTTGCTGAATACTGATCACTTCCTGTGTAGTGGTTCAGCTAAGTCAGGGAAGAACACTGCTGTCAAGAGATTCTTTTTTTTTTTCTTCTAATTTCCTGGTATCATGTGTGCTAGAGAGTAATGAATCTGAATGTCTAAGAGAAAAACTGGTGTGAGACCTCATCATGTGAAATCTCTAAGAGATCAAAATGCAGCTGTATGTTAATTACAGTACATATCAGTTACTCTCAGGTATTTGAATCTGAAAATTTTTATATTCATTTTGTTTTGTAGTGGTATCATCTTAATTTCCTAATTAAATGTTATACAGACATGTTAAAATCAGGTTATATCCTTGAAAGTAGGCAGTATATATGCTTTTACATTACCTTTTATATAGATAGATGTGAAGAAATAAAGTTAAAACAGACTCCTGTAAAAGTAAATGCTGCAATGAAACAAAAATTTGCCCTAAGATTTATAGGAAAAATTATATTATCAATAAAGGCAAATATCTTGGTTTTTAGGGAAATGTGAGATTGGCAGCTATATTGTAAATTAATAATTCCAGAAGTCTGCATGTTGAATTCAGTTAGAAATGAATTCTAATTTACCATTTTATTTCCTACTAGTAACTGTGAAGTGCTCAGTACTAAATGAGATTTAAACTATATCACGCCTCCAAGGATCGAGAAGCATTGTGCAAGAAGGGATGAAAAGAATGTAAGAGCCACAGGGTTAGGGAGAAGTGCTGTAGATATGGCCATTGCACTCATGACCTCATAGTGACTGTTACTTCCAATACATGACCTGCATAATAGTGGGCCTAGCAGCATTTCCTCAGAGCTTCTAGTAGAGGGCAGAGAAGAGACAAACAAACAACAAACAAACCAGCAAAGAAGAGGAGGGACTAGCTGGAAAGAAGAAGGGGTTCAATGAAAAAGGGACAGGGGAGGCAGAACAAATGAAACTAATGGGAGGGGATTGTGGTGGTTTGATTCAGGTGTCCCCCATAAACTTAGGTGTTCTGAAGGCTAGGTTCCCAGCTGATGGAGATTTGGAAATTAATGCCTCCTGGAGGCAGAGTATTGTTGGGGGTGAGCTTATGGGTATTGTAGCCAGCTTCCCCATGCCAGTGTTTGGCACACTGTCCTGTTGCTATTGTCCGCCTTATGTTGGCCAGGGGGTGATGTCCACCCTCTGCTCATGCCATCATTTTCCCTGCCATCATGGAGCTTCCCCTCAAGACTGTAAGCCAAAATAAACCTCTTTTTCCCATAAGCTGCTCTTGGTTGGGTGATTTCTACTAGCAATGCGAACCTGACTGCAACAGGGATTATGATCAAAAAGAATTATAGATTTATGGAAATTGTGAATAACAAGTTTTTTTTAAGTGCCATGAAGGTAATTTCCCCCATAACATGAATTAGCTGAAATCTTTTGCACAGTGTCACATAATTTAGAATTTTAATTCTATACATATTCTAATTGTGCTCCTGACAAATTACAAGAGTGATTGTCTAATTTAGTTGGGAATTTGTGTTCTGAAGATAGTTTAGAAATGCAGGTTTCTGGAAGGGGTTGTGGAAATCTAGGATGGGAGGCCCAAGCAGGGAGCTATGGAGTCCAGCTGGTGATGTAGTTCAGTGGTAGTGGTTGCCTAGCATGTGAGAGAAAATGGACTCAAAACTTCTATCACCTCATACCTCATCTTGGGATGGCAGGAAGCTAATGTGGTATTTCCTTTGCTAGAGAGTTCTGTAAAACATTTCTGCATAAATAAGAAGACTGAATAAAAGCATTTATATGTTCCTCAATTTATATTTGATTATTGAGACAGATTTCTATCAAATCTGTGAATCCTAATTCTGTCTGTCTTTAAGCCTACAGCCTTTCTTTCCCTGTTTTTCTACATTGGCCTTAAGGAGTATTCAACATCAACAAAAAATGTTCAATTTCAATTTCTCTTATGCAGTCTTATAAATTAGAGTATAAAGTGATCAAATTTCCAAATATTGTTAAAGTAAATTAAATGCAAATCCCACATGAGTCAGGTAGAGTTTGTTCTGTGAATTAGTAGTTTATAACTAATTGACACTTTGAAAGGCCTGCTATATTGAGATGCTTTATTTTTCATGAGTTGTTCTTTTGTAATTTTGGTCATTAAAGTGTATAGTCATTTGTTTCTGAAAAAAAACAAGGCACATTGAAAATACACGTGAAAAGAAGTATTTGCAATTGGAAAAAAAAAAAAAAAGGGATGTTGAGAATAGTAGACCTACATGACAGAATACCCTGGGCTTTCATAGAGTCTTTCCTGCCAAGGAGAGCAAACACACTGTTTTATGTGCATGTTAAACTCAACCCACTAGTGGAAAAGTTTCACTGAGTAGCTACCTGATGCTTATTTCCACAGCTGTGGAAAAGTCTTTTGTTCCTTGCTTATGTTAGTTAGCCACATCTTAAAAGTTTTTTTTTTTAATTGTTGTTTTGGTAAAATAAAAAAAAATATATGAGAGCAATTTGGCTGCAATTAAATGAGAAAGTTGCAACTTTTTCCATTATTAATAATTTGAGTAATGGGCTATTTTCTTTAATAGTGTACTGATAAGTAGCTATACATTCGGGGAGATATTTTTATACTATATAAATTATGTTTTTAATGCCTTGTAGTTGCTCCATTACTTTTAGTGCCAAAAAGAGTTTGGTAGGAATAAAGGGAACAATAACAGAAGTCATAAATAAAATTATTTTAGATGTCAGTGGTCCAATAATCTGGATGAAATCCTTTCAGTATACAAAGTAATGATGAACAATTATTACAGAAATAGTAAGCAGATATTCCTTGCATTATGCTAGTCTCTAAAACCGTGGGGCGATGGGTACAAGGTACTGGGGCAGGGCTTTGGGCAGATGCTGATCACAGAAGAAATAGTTTCAGTTAGATAAATTCAACACATCTATTGTATAGGATGGTGACTATGGTTTATATACTGGAAAAGGACTAATTTTTTCTCATCATTAAGGTGATTATATGACAATAGAAAATATTAGTTAGCTTAGTTTAACCACTTTACAATCTATACACATTTTAAGATGATGGATAGATTTGTTTTTGTCAGTTAAAACAGTAGTTTAATTTAAGAAATATATCGATACCAAAGAAGCAAAAAAGTAAAATAAACCTCAAAATCTAAAGCTACTTAAAGCAAGTTGGTATATACATACAAGCCCATACATACATACGTACATACATGGACACATAATGTCAGCTAGATTCCCAGCAGGTAAGAGCACTGAGGTTGGGATTTTGGAGAAGGCTCTCTGGTACAAATGAGAAGAAGCAGAGAGTGTGGAGGCACACAGGCCTTAGGTGCAGCATCAGGAAGGCTGTGCACCTAGGCGCAAGGGAAAGAGATGTGGCACTGCAGCCTGCAGAGTGCCCCAGTGATGGAGAGAGCAGGCGCCTTCTTCCAGAAACTGCCGTAGAGGTAGTTCGCTGTGCCTCAGTATCGCAGCAGCAGGATTGAGGCAGAAGGTCTTGTCCTTGTTGTCTGCAGCCAAAGTCAACTGGAAGCCATGCTCTAGAGCTAGAGAGATAGCTTAGCAGTTAAGCTCTCGCCTGTGGAGCCTAAGTACCCAGGTTCGAGGCTCAATTCCCCAGTACCCACATAAGCCAGATGCACAAGGTGACGCATGCATCTGGATTTTTTTTTGTTTCACAGTGGCTAGAGGCCCTGGTGCCCCCATTCTCTCTCTTTCTCTCTGTCTCTGTTGCTCTCGCTCTCAAATAAATAAATAAAAATAAACCAAAAAAAATTTTTTAAAGAATGTTCTAGATGGCTTGAGTTTACAGTAACCCTTCTTCATGTCATACTTTCACAGTTAAGATTCCATTGAGTGTTTATAGTTCAGTCTCTGGCCCTTTTGCATTTTTGTCACTCTTTTGTATGTGAGGGGGGAAGAATTTTTTTTTTTTTCATTTCTCTCTGTTTCCATATATCCTAGTTTCAACCACCTCTCCAGATTCATTAGTCATTTTTGTAAGAGCTCTTTACTGATCAGGCATGTGTTTTCCCTGAAACAGGAGAGTAGGTTCTTGTTTTGTCTTACTAGGTACCATGTGAATTCTCCCACTGCAGACTTACTGAAGGAGTGGATGCTGGTTGGTTCCTTTAAGCCTGCCAGGTGGGCCAGTGAAAGTAATGGATTTTGTTCAATTAAACTTCAGAAATATGGCGCATTTTCTCTATTTATATTTGCTGAAATAACACAGTTGAAGCTGAGCTCAGCTAGCTAAGGTGCACATTATATCCCAGCAGAGAGAACTATCTAAATTCTAAATTTCTCTTCTTACCAACCCCTCACCCCAGCAGTAATGCCTTGGCCACTTTTATGATCTATGTCTTTGGTAAGCACATGTGGTCTATGATGCTAATTTCCACAGATGTTACTCATGGATTCTGTGCAAGTGGCTGTTCATTGACTCAGACCTGTATTTCTTCCTCTCTTTCCCCATTTATTGCACCAGAAGCTTCCAGATTATATGTCTTCCTTACCATGACAAGATCTTTATGATGAAAGTTGATCAGAAAGGCAGCAAAAGACAGGGTTGCTATGCACTTCCTTTTCTAAATGGTTTTGGGCTTCTGGAAAGGCCGATGATTTGTGATGTGAAATACTGCTTAGCTCTAAAGTAGGCATGCTCTGTATTGTGCATGAACTCCTGACACTATGCTCCTTATTCCAACATACTGATGGTATATGAAGTGGCTTGAAATTTATTCACAAATTCTTGTGATATTCTTCCAAACGCAGGGTCTGAATCCTCTTTGAGTTTGAGGTAGACTTGGGAATCAGCTTGAATCAATGGATAAAAGAGAAATGTTAGTTTGTGATTTCTGTGGAAGTCCCCTGAGGCATCTGCTTTCCTTCTTCATCTAGCATCAGTTATTCTGCGGTAAGCCAATGGCCCAGTTGTAAGAATGCTTAAGCATTCCGCTACAGAGGTCTGGGTAGCAAGCGAATGAAGCCTTCTGCCCACAGCTGTGAGAATCAGAGTTTCAGCCTTAATGTGAGTGACCCTTCTCAGAGCCACATTGTTCATCATGATACAAGCTGGCAAATGGCCATGGTCCTGGCCAGAGACTTAACTGCAAGCTGGAGATCCTGAGCCAGGCCATGTAGCTAAACTGTGCTGGTGTTCCTGACCCGCAAAACCCGAGACTGTAGGCATTTGTTGATTTAAACAAATAACTTCTAGGAGGTTTCTTTCCTAGCACCCGGACTGCCTATGTTTTCACTGTTTTTTTTTTTTTTTTTTGCCATTTCATCATCTGGACATGAGGAAAGTCATTGCTGACTTCTCAGGACCTTCTTCATGAAAAGAAGCTTGGCTCACTGTTCATGTATTCTCCAAAGGCAATAGCCTGTGTTTTTAGAATGGAGATTTATTTTTCCATAATCTACCTTTTAAAAAACATTTTTTTTGGAGCTGGGCGTGGTGGCGCACGCCTTTAATCTCAGCACTCGGGAAGCAGAGGTAGGAGGATCACCATGAGTTCAAGGCTACCCTGAGACTACATAATGAATTTCAGGTCAGCCTGAGCTAGAGTGAGACCCTACCTTGATAAACAAAAAAATCCCCCCCCAAAACCAAAAACAAATACAAAACATTTTTTTGTATCTTAGTGATTTTGTTTTTTGAAAAAGAGCGAGAACAAAAGAGGTAGATAGAGATGGGGAGAATGGGCACACCAGGGCCTCCAGCCACTACAAAAGAACTCCAGATGCATGCACCACCTTCTGCATCTGGCTTACATGGCTATTGGGGAATTGAAACTGGATCCTTCGCCTTCACAGGCAAGCACCTTACCAGAAGATATCCCTTCAGCACCATAATCTACCTTTTATTTTCATTTGATTTGTTTGTACAAGGAAGGGTTTATAGTCTGGTCTTTACTGTAGTTTTCAGGTCTTACTTTTTATCCTGTGGTAATGCTTTAAGACGTTGTATAAATCAACAGTTAAGGAACTTTTAAAGTTTTCTTTTTAAAAACAAAGGGGGCTGGAGAAATGGTTTAGCGGTTAAGGCTCTTGCCTGCAAAGCCGAAGGACACAGATTATATTCCCAGCACCCACACAAGCCAGATGCACAAGGTGGCACGTGTGGCTAGAGGTCCTGTCATGCCTATCCTCTATCTTTCTCAGCCTCTTTCTCTCAAATAAATAATAAATAAACAAATCTCTTTGAAATGAAAGGATCATATTGTCTTTTATGATGATTTTAATTTCTTGGAGCAGTTTTTAGTGACGGCCAAGCATTCTTGGTCACTCCTTGTTTCCCTCAGAGGTCAGGGCATCGCATGTTTGCTTTGGACACTTCCTGGAACTATGTCTTTTCAGAAAAACGTTTGCTGTTTTCAACTACAGTTCAAGTACGGTCTTGTTTGTCTACTCACAGCCGGGTCCCTCACCTCGCCTTTACTCAGGCGTGCATTTCTGAGAGTGCCGCAATGTTGGATAATACTGACGTCTCCCACGTGACTGCTTCTTTTGTCATCTTGTCAGGGCACACAATCATGTCTGCTTTGACGTTCTGTCCTTAGCCCTCTCATCTGTCACTGGTACTCAAGTGAGGGTTTCCCACCTGCTTTCCTGTGTTTCTGCTCTTTGAGTTCTTGTAGTTTCCAGTTAGCATCATGACATTGTTCCACGTCTTCAGAATGTGCACCTTAGAAAGTTTGAGTCGGCTTTTGGGTACTTTGAGGGCCATGTTTATAAGAAGAATGTTAATACTTCAATGAATACACTCTTATCTTAATCATCTGATTCTTAAGGTGTTCCCTTAAAATCCTTTCATTATATATGAGTAAAAATAGTTGCTTTATGTGCTACAGAGTTGGTTTAGTGGTGCCTGCAGAGCCTAAGAACATGGGTTCAATTCCCCAGGACCCATGTAAAGCCAGATGCACAAAGTGGTACATGCATCTGGAGTTCTTTTGCAGTAGCCAGAAGCTCTGGCATGCCCATTCTCTCTTTCTGTCTCTCTTCTTTCTATCTCTCTCTGCTTGCGAATAAATAAATAAATAAAAGTATTTAAAAAAAAAGTTTCTTTTTCTTGAATGGAATTTTAGTCACCCTAACTGAGGCTGGGGAATTTTTTCTCTTCAGCTTTTCATGTGAGAGTCACCATCAAACATGAGAGATAAAATAAGTTAGATCAGGAATAGTTAGGCAATTATTACCAGGAATAATTAGGCAACCTAAAAAAAAAATACCACAGCACACACACACACACACACACACACACCAAATGTGTCTTTTTGATTTCATTTTATACATGTCTATGCACTCATGAACTAACAGCAGGTGTAGCTATCTGCACAAGATTAAATTCACCAACATCCCGTCATGAACAGGGGAGAAGCTCAATGACACTCCACCCCTCCCTGAGGAAAAAGGACTTCTAAATTGTGTCCAGTCTGTGTAGCTCAACTTACATGGACTGCCCCTTTTACAAATTTTGTTTTTATGTTTATTATTAACAAAATGTTTCGTATGGATACCATGTGTTGGTACCCTCTTTTCTCTTGCCCCTGCCCCCATTCTGTTGGGGACGCCCTTCAATGGGGTTGCAGGTATTTCACATGGGGCTCTGGTTTATGCGTTATGAGAGCAGTAGTCAGTTATTTTGGGGGAACATGATTTTGCTTTTAATTATGATAGAAAAACAATTTTCTGGCTTATGACAGAGCCAAGTTTTTTTATTAAATTTACTTACTTTGGTATTTGTATACTTGATAGCTACTTAGGTATATTTCTTAAGTTTCCAATTTGCATAAAATGACAGTTAGGATAAACCTGCTGCTTTCCAGGCATTGCATATGTACCCTGGGTAAATGTAGGCACATCATATTTTCTTAAAGGCTGTACTTGTTGAGAACATTTGCCTCATCTTGTCCAAGGATATTGAGAGCGTGCCTTTGGTTGTTTTTTTTTTATTGGATAGAAATATTTGATAGATGTATAACTTTAAAGAACAATGGAAATGAATTTAAATATATGTTTAAAATGAGGATTTCAAGTTTATATGTATAAAATAAGATACATGAGCATTAATATTATCATATTAAATAACTTTATTTAAGAAAATAATATCTGGGGGCTGGAGAGATGGGTCAGTGGTTAGAGACACTTGCTTGCAGAGCCAGATGGCCTGGGTTAGATTCCCCAGCACGTATGAATAGCCAGATGCATGGAGTGGTGCATGTGTCTGAATTTTGTGGGCAGTGGCAGAAGACCCTGGTGTCTGTATTCTCTCTCTGTCTCTGTCTGTCTCTTTCTCTCTGTTTTTATCCCTGTCAAATAAAAACTAAATGATTTTTTTAAAGAAAACAATATATGATACAGTGAAGAAACTATCCTCTTCATTTAACTATTAAAACCCATTTTTAAAATCTACATGCAGCCAGCCAGTTAGCCCACATTCTGGAGATGTCTTCATCTTTCTCTTTGTGGAACATTTTACACATTTCTATAGCACTTGTTGAGGAGTCTTATTCATTTCATTTATTTTTTGAGATATATCATTTTATTATGTTTTAATTTTTAGCTATGGATGGATGCTCTTATCTAATGAGATTATAAATTCATAAGAACAGAAACTACCTTTTCTGGAATCAAGAAACGCATAATATACCCAAGACATCATCATCAATTAGAATTGCATGGTTAGAGATTTAAGATCATATGAACAAAGTGTAATATTTTTGTGGCATCGCTGTTTATAAAACTACTCCTACATTGGGAATTATTTTTGCTCTGCTGCTATTAAAGTAATGAGATTTCTGGTTGAGCACTCATAATGTGAAACCTTACAGTAGGGAATGATAAAGAAGTACTTCACGGTTAGCTTCACATGCAAACCACTACGATCTTCCCTGCTACCTTATACAGACTCATTGTATTGGGAAGATTTAACTGAACAGTGGACACTAACATCTTTACTGGGACTTGGAGAAGTGTCATTTCAACTCAGATGCATTGCATTTTCCAAGAAAGATTTGTGTATCAATTACTTTCTTGTTATGGGGACAAAACACCCAACCAGAAGAACCACAGGGAAGGAAGACCTGTATTTCAGCTTACAGTTTCAGAGAGTTTTGCAGGCAGGTTCCCATTGCTGGCAGAAATCACCTGACCAAGAGCAGCTTGTGGGGATAAAAGGTTTATTTTGGCTTACAGGCTCTAGGGGAAGCTCCATCATGGCAGGGGAAAGTGATTACATGAGCAGAGGGTGGACATCAGTCCCTGACCAACATCAGGTGGACAATAGCAACAGGAGTGTACCAAACACTGGTGAGGGGAAACTGGCTATAATACCCATAAGTCTGCCCCCAACAATACACTGTCTCCAGGAGGCTTTAGTTCCCAAATCTACATTAGCTGAAGAGATTAGTGTTCAGAATACTTAAGTTTATGGGGGATGCCTGAATCAAACCACCACAGAGGGTAAAGTCCATTTGGCAGAAGTCCTTGTTACATAGTCATATCAGCCAGGAGGAGGTAGAAAGAAAAAACAACAAGTAGAGCTGGACTATAAAACCTCAGGGACACACTAACTCCAGAAAGGCTCCATCTTCTGAGATTCTACAACTGTCCCAAATAATGCCACCAAATGGTGATTAAGTATTCAAGCAAGGCATATGAGTCTATGGTATACATGAGTCTATGGGGACATTTTCATTCAAGCCATCACAATTTGCTAACATGGATTATTCACTGGAAATCTACCTACAGACAATACTTTTAAGCTTCAAATATTCATGGTATGGCCTTTAGAATTTACTTTCAACTTTCTGGTCATATGTTACCTGACCATACAGAGATTCAGATTGTTTTGAAGAGTATTTTATTTAAGAGCAAGCCTCTAGAGTCACAAGCCACCATAGTGAATGGGTGGTCTAGTGAAAATTAGTTAAGTTCTCTGAACCTCATTTGCTGTTAAGCATTGATAAGGATAGTGTCTTATTGACAAGAGGGTTGGATTAGAGTCAATAATCATAAGCTGTTTCTTTCTTTTTCCTCACATGACATAAACTTCCCCTGCTAACATAGAAAAATAACTAGCTTACAACTTTCTACCATAAACATTTTCCCTTAAACATGTAATTTATTACATAAGTTCTTATCAATCTTTTCCTCCTTTCATCCATCTCCAGACAAGAGGGTTCTTATTTTCATAATCAAAAACTAGACATGTACTCTTGACTGATATTCCTCTTTGTCCTCTTCCATTCTCTTGTGTCATTGCCTTTTGTCTTTTTAGAAAATCTTCTCTCATTTTAGTAATTCTTTCATTTCAACCTACATTTTTCTATTGATATACTTTTTAAACATGCAGACCAGCCTAGTCTGAGATTCATTATGTATCTCAGGTTGACCTCAAACACACACAGTCATTTTACTTTAGTCTTCTAACTGATGGAATTATAGTCCTGAAACACCACTTTATTTGTATGAGGTGTTGTAAGTCGTGTTTGACCTTGACAACAAGTTAAAATGTGGTTTCATTTTCTCCTTCCCCTTTCTCCTGAACAGAAAGTAAAAAAAATGTTAAACATTCCATATATTTCATCAAGTTCTGTACTGCATAACATATTAATAATTCAAATTTACTACAAAGAATATCAGGGATAGAAATTTATTTCTATATCTTGTCAACTTGCAGTTGAAATTTTATGTCTACTTTATTGTAATAACTACCAAGGATCTATACTGACCATTAGGGTGTCCTACTTTCTCCTTGGCTAATTTCTACACACAGGCATCTTTCACCATTTCTCTCTATCATTGGTCCCTCTGTACTAACCATTTCTTTTAATTTTTGTTCTTGACATAGTGTTTTCTATTATACTGGCCTTTAAAATTCGCTTCTTTTCACTCTTCCTTAGTTATAAGTATTTGTATTTCTAGTATTTCTTCCTTCGGCCTCCTCCATCCCTTCCTTCCTGTCTAAACTCCCTTCCTCCCTCCCACCCTCCCTTATTCCCTCTGGATTAGATAATTTACCTGAAATTTTGAATACAGGAAGAAAATAGGCTGTCTCATGCCAGAAAGGGCATTTCCAAGAGCCTCCTGAGATGCCAAATCCACTTTGACTCTCTCCATACTGTTGTAGATCAGTCCCCATCCTTTCTTAGCTGGACCATTGCCGCCAGCTGTCAATGAGAAAGGTTGGGAAGAAGAGATCTATAAATGTAGACCTGGGAATTCCTTTATAATTTTTCCCCAATGAAGCAAAAGCTAATTGGTAGTAAGGGTTGACAAAGCGTACTATAATTTTAAGTCCCTTAGAAAGTTGACTTCTTCCTCTTTGATCATTGAAGTTTTTGAGATATATTATGAGGATCCAGGTAAATGGCCTTGTGACTACTAATATATAAAATGCATGTGCTCTCAGCTATAGAATGAGGTTACATCCTAGTAAACTCAATGTAAGTTGTAAATGGACATTTTTTTCCCATACAGCAAAACTACTACATCCATGGCTTAGCAAAACAATGCACTGTGGAATAGATTTGCCCACTCTGCTGATTGTGTGGTTGACTGGGAGCTGTGGTTTGCCACCTCGGCATTCCAGGTCAGTATCCCGCTGCTTGTAACCAGCCCGGGAAAAGATAAAAATACAAACCTCTAGGTTCAGCTGAATTATTATTGAACTTACGCTGTCATCAAGTTGAAACATCATGAATAGAATGTCTTCAGTTATGGACCACCTGGGCTTAATTTGAATGTATATATAAGTATTTCATGACTACATGGACTGATACAGAGATGCATGCTATTTCTTCTTAATATCTGAGAAATATTATTTACTCTTGCTGAGTTTTAAGATTATAGGTATCTGAGGAGTGATTGTGTTGAATACTCCATTCTTATAGTGTGCTAATATAGAGTGTGGCAATATGTTTATAATATTTCATATCAAATTAAGAAAATTTACATTTTTTTCTTTATTAGTTATGTACACACTCAGTGTGTAAACAGCCATGTTGGTACCATCATTAGCCTCCTCCCTGTCCTCTCCCCTTTGAAAGAACCCTTCTCACTGGGGATTGTGGGTCATGCATTGTGGAGGTAGCCATCAGTTATGGGGAACAGGCAATGTCTCTGTGTATAATGTCCCAACTTGGGCTCTAACAATCTTTCTGCCCCCTATTACATGAATTTCCCTGTGCCATTTTGGGTTCATTTTAGTTTTACTTCAGTGATGAGGTCTTGGGAGCCTCTGTGTCTCTGGATATTTGTTTTGGTAGGAGTTGAGTGTTCTCTGTGTCTATCCCCTTCACCCTTGTGGTGATACCAGGTTCACCAAGAAAGCAGCACTCTTATTATTTCCCCAAATACCATTGGAAAGCTTATACTGCTTTTTAGATACCTAGAGAGACTTTAATAAATTAAGAGATGGAAAGAGATGAAAGTACAGAGAGCTCCTACCATGTTGAAGGCAGGAGGAGCTTGGGAGCCCATGTTGGAGTAGGGGTCCCTATCTCCGTCATCTCAAAAGAGAGTGAAAAACCTACTTTATAAATGCTATGTAACATGGTATTTAATTTATATATCTTGTTAATTTCATTATTTTTTGTTTATTTTTTATTTATTTATTTGAGAGTGACAGACAGAGAGAGAAAGAGGCAGATAGAGAGAGAGAATGGGTACACCAGGGTCTCCAGCCACTTCCAATGAACTCCAGACACGTGTGCCCTCTTGTGCATCTGGCTAACATGGGTCCTGGGGAATCGAGCCTTGAACCGGGGTCCTTAGGCTTCACAGGCAAGTGCCTAACCACTAAGCCATCTCCATTTATGATCGAATATATATTTGCCTTCATGTTTTAAACTGTTCATTTTTTTTTAAAAAAAAAACTATTCTTTATTCATATATCCTGGATGTACAAGGGGGCTGAGAAGAAAATTCCATTATTTAATAACTCAAATTATCAAATCATCATATCAAATAAATGAAAATTTTCACTATATTAAAAAACTATATGACCTAGTTTCCATTTTCTATTATAAAGGCATATCTTGAAGTATTCAATGACTAATAAAAGTCTTCAAATTATTCTCCTCAGTAACATTTAATTGTTTACACATGTTTAGGAACCATCTAAAAACCTAACTGGTAGTAGTAGACCTGTAGAGAATTTGTTTTCCTATAATTTCTCATAATAAATTAATGTCCAGGCCTGTGTCGGTGTACCTATGTGTATCAGAGACACAAGAGTTTAACATGATTCTTTCTACTAATATTTAGAAACATAAAAATAAATAATTCACTTTTTACTAATATATTGGTAAATTTAGTTATCTATCCATGTAGGAAAATGATGATAGTATTGTTATTATAAAATAATTTTATTTCTCCAGAATATTAAAAATCTAGAAAAAACAGTAGTCAGCATTTGTATTTTATTTGTAACAAGACATTTTTATTTAAAAATAATTACATTCATGTTATTAGGATTATAAGAATGATCATATTGTGCTGGAGAGATGTCTTAGTGATTAAGGTGCTTGTCTGCAAAGCCAAAAGACCCAGGTTCGATTCCCCAGGACCCACGTAAGCCGGATGCACAAGGTGGTGCAGGTGTCTGGAGTTTGTTTGCAGTGGCTGGATGCCCTGGCATGTACATTGTCTCTCTCAAATAAATAAATAAGAATTAAGTATTTTGCAAAAAATAATGATCATATTTAGTAAATGCAACTTTTTATGTACTTCATTTTATTTTACATTTTTTTAAATGTGAGAGAGACTGGGAGTGCTAGGGCCTCCAGCCACTGAAAATGAACTCCAGATGCATGTCCCACCTTGTGCATCTGGCTTACGTGGGTCCTGGGGAATCGAACTTGGGTCCTTCGGCTTTATAGGCAAGCGCCTTAACCACTAAGTAATCCCTTCAGTCCTAACATTTGTTTATTTGAAAGAGAGAGAGAGAGAGAGAGAGAGAGAGAGACAGATAGAGGCACAGAATGGGTACACCAGGGCCTCTAGCTACTGCATATGAACACCAGATGTATGTGCCACCTTGTGCGTCTGGCTTATGTGGGTTCTGGGGAATTGAACCTCGGTGCTTTGGCTTTGCAAGCAAGTGCCTTAACTGCTAAGCCATGTCTCCAGTACTCACTGCATTTTAAAGTAACTCTAGCTTCTATAGTAAAGGAGCTTCAATAAGATGTTTGAAGATCCACTGTTTTGGGGAATGTAAGCTGGTATAACCACTATGGAAAGCAATATGGAGACTCCTAAAAAGGTTGACTATAAAGTTACAAACAGAACCAGTTATTCCCTTACTAGGCATTTAACCTAAAAGCTTCATGCCTCAGTTCAGACATATTTGTTCAACCATGTTTATAACTGCTCAGTTTATAACAACTAAGAACTAGAATCAACTCAGGTGCCCATCATAGATGATTGGATAACCAAGATGTGGTCTATCTACATGATGGAATTCTACTTAGCAGTTAAAAAAATGATACAATGGAATTTGTAGAAAATGGTCAAACTTGGACCAGATCATACTCAGGGAACTCACACAATCACAGAAAGACAATTGTTGCATGGTCTTACTCATTTGCAACTCCTAACCTGGATCATCCCAAGATGCTGACATACCTAGTAGGCATCTTGAGGCCTAGACAATAGGGAGGGTAGGGCTTGAGGGGTGGGTAAGGAGAGGGGGGCACAAATCTGAACCCAAATGGAAACGGTGTCATAGAATCCTATGTCCCGGAAGACAGACTAAAAGGTTGAATCCTCAACAGACCTTAGAGAGTACATCTGAATCAAAGAGCCCTGGAGAGGGTGAGATGAACCTTAAATTTCTCTTAATTCTTTTTTTTTCTTTCTTTTTAAAATTTTATTTCTTCGTCTTTCTTTTCCCTTGGTTCTGGACTATAGCTCCCAGTACCAGGAGGTGGTTAATACCCACAATGAGCTGTTGATCAGAGAGACCTACAAGGTTTTCCAGACAAGACAGACTTCTGTCAGAGCACTTGATTACCTACCAGAGGTTAATGGTAAGACCCTATTGCTGAAGACACCACATGCTGTCAGTACTGAATGTGGAGAGACATGGCTAGAATCTGGAAGAGAGCCAATCTCCAGACAGCCCATCTAGTGCTGGAAGGTGCTACATAAGTTACTGGGGGAAAGTGACCAACATCTGTCCAAGCAACTCGTGATCTAAGCTATTCAGAAGCAAACAACTTGATGTGATGCTCACACAAGTGCAATAGTGGCACAAAGCCATGGTGGGTAAGTAACTGCTCTTGGATTAGCTAACAGATCTGCTCAGTGGAATGAAACCCATATCTGGAACTTGGAAACAAGTCAGAAACATATCCAGATAATTAGTTTTCTTTCCAATATCAAGATCCCACTAATTTTTGGCTACAAGAGGGCCTATACCCATTAAATTCTCTCTAAACTATAATGGTTATGACTTTGCTCTCCACTGGGGAATCTGATTCTCCTTTTCAGGTGGAAGTGCGACCTGAGGAGAGAAATGACCCATCGCACTTCACCAGGGTAACAGCTGAAACCATAGAGGAATTGGGAAAATGAGCAAGAGTGCTGCTCTCTTGGTGAACTGGATATCAGCACAAGGGTGAAGGAGATAGGCACTGAGGACACTCAACACCTACCAAAACAGAGATCTAAAAGTTCCTAAAATTCCATCGCTGAAGAGACTCAAAATGAGCCCAACTTGGCTCAGGGAATTTTGCAGAAGAGGGGGTGGAAAGATTGTTAGAGCCACAAGTTGGAACATTATGCACAGAGACATTGCCCCTTCCCCATAACTAGTGGCTGCCCCCACAATGCACGACCCACAATCCCCGTGGGGATGACTGGCATCCCCAATGAGCAGGGACCCTTTGGAGGGGGGTAGGGATGAGGGAAAGGATGGTACCAACATGTTCTGTTAACATACTGAGTATGTCCATAACTAATGATAAAAAAGAGTTTAATTCCAGAAAATGATAAAAAGTTGTTTGAACAATATGACATGTACTCTGAAGCTCTCCAACTTATCAGTAATATTATACATTTTGCTATCATTAGAAACCAAAGCCTATAAATATATGTACATTTACCCTCTGCCATCACATGTTCAGAGGAACGAAATGCAGTTGTAAGGTGTCCGTAGTTGTTCTTCACTCTTGACTTGTGTGACTAATCCAGAAGCAAATCAACTGGATCTTTCATTTCCCACTGAAAGTTCTTTACGTTCTTTTTTATGCATATTTCATTTAATGGTTTGATGTTTGCAGCAATACTAGTTTATAATATAGTCAAGTGGGAAATAAAATCCTGCCTTACAGTGACCTGTTTTGGGGTATTTATTTTTCTCTCCAGAGCGTTCTTCTATCTCCTTTTTTGTTTGCTTACTTAATGGATCTTGTACAGGAAGTACAATAGAGTCTTATGAACACTGAAGATTCTTGATTTCTGGGCATGAAGTTGAATAATACAAAATAGTTGGGAAGGAAAGGGACAAAATGTGAGTACTAACTGAATAACCTTTAATAATTTAATTGAATAACGTATATTGGATTCCCCAGCACTAGACCACTACTTCTTATGTTATCTGGGCCTTTTTCCCATTTTCCAGTCTTCATCTTCTACTCTTTTGCTTTACCTTTGAGGTCCACGTATTCATCACGGAGACCCCATCTTTTTTTTTTTTTAAATTTGAACATATTTTGAAAGTATAATTTTATCATGAATTAAGGTCTCTGACCAAATTTAATATGCACATGGCATATTTTCTATACCACATTTATCTTTACTAGTGAGCCAATGCTTTAATTAAGTATATAAAACATATACCTGCAAACGAACTAAATTTTTAGGACTTTTCACATTTTCTTATCACCAAAGAAGATTTCATGGCTACCTACAGGCATGTCTGTGTGTCTGAGGACTACTTATTTAGATAATTGCTAGGCAACACATCAGTATTTATTTACTAAATTTTTAATGAACTTATTATAAAATAAATGACACACTATCAAGTCTTACTGCTGTTGACACACCTTACATCTATTTTTCTTTATTATTATTATTATTATTATTAGCAACATCTTTCATATGGATACATCATGTGTTGGTATCCTCTTTTCCCTGGTCCCTGCCCCCATTCCATTGGGAATGCTCCTCAGTGGGGTTTCAGGTATTCCCCATGGGGTTGTGGTTTATGCTGTGTGGGAGCAGTAGTCAGTTATTTTTTTTTGGGGGGGGGGAGGAGGGAATGCCTCTGGTCATGATGTCTCAACCTGTGACTCTTAAGATCTTTCTGCCCACACCTCTGTAAAATTCTCTGAGCCGTGGTGGGTGAGTTTTAAGTCTACTTCAGTGATGAGCTCTTAGTAGCCTCTGGATCTCTGCTTTGGTAGGTGTTGAGTATCCTTAGGGCCTGTTTCCTACACCCTGACACTGATTATCAGATTCAGCAAAGAAGCAGCACTCTTGCTGACTGATGTCCGTGATTCCTCTGTAGTTTCAGTTGTGCCTTGGCTGAAGTGGAAGGGATGGTTTATCTCCTCTGATCTAGTTACCTCCGGGACCAGCGATCCTGGAGGAGCTGGGGAACAGGGATCTGGACTCCTCCACATGCACACCCCCTGGTGCAGGGCATCTGGGAATTGGGGACAGTGCCATCTTTTGTTTATAAAGATATGTGTGGTGATTTGATTCAGGTGTCCCCCATAAACTTAGGTGTTCTGGATATTAGGTTCTCCATCTGATGGCAACTAGAAATTAAAGGCTCCTGGAGGTGGTGTATTGTTGGGGGTGGGCTTATGGGAGTTATAGCAAGTTTTCCACCATCCCAATGTTTGGCACACTCTCCTGTTCCTATTGTCCACCTTACGTGGGTCAGGGGGTGACGTACACCCTCTGCTCATGTCATCATTTTCCCTGGCATTGTGGAGCTTCCCCTTGAGCCTGTAATGCAAAATAAACCTCTTTTCCTCACAAGCTGCTTGGGTGATTTCTACCAGTAATGCAAACTTGACTGCAACAGTAAAGTGGTACCAAGGAATGGTGTCATTTGCTGCTAGACACCTGACTATGTGACTTTGGCCTTTTGGAGCTGATTTTTAAGAGGAATGTGGAAGGATTTGAAATATTTGTCTAAGAGACACCTTGCAGTGCTATAAGTACAGCTTGATGGACTATTCTTGTCAGAGTTGAAAGACCTGAATGCAGTAAGAACTATGGGCTGTGAGGTTTGTCTTATGAGGGTGAGAAAGAGCTTTGCTTGGACTGGGCAAGTAGTTTGTGTGAGAACCTTGCTTTTTGCCTGTGTCCTGATAGTTGTGCAGGGTTGTTTTGCATAGAAATGAACTGATGTGAGCAGAGGGATATGGCACAGAAAAAAAAAGAAATCTTTGGATGAACTGCTGCCCATTCAGCTGCAATTGAAAGATTACAACCTTTGAGACTGGGCTACCTGACCTGCACTGGGGCAACAGGAAGAATGTAGACTCTTTTGTAGGAGCCTGAGTGCTCAAGGAGTATCCTGTTCTTTAAAGTCTGTTTTATTCCCCCCCAGATTAAAAAATTGGCACCCTACCTGGTGTTGTGGAGTATAAGAAGTGCAGGAAAGAAAGGGCCATTGAGTTTGAAACATAGTCTTGTATTTTGGAAACAACCATGGAGAGTGTGAAGCAGGTTTCCTGGATGCCTGCATGGAGACCCCATGGGACCATGAGAATGAACCGTGGATAATAGTGGAGACCCAGTAAAGATAGCGGGAGCACAAGGTGGATGCTAAGGAGAGCTGCCGGCCACAGATGAAGTTTTCCAGGACTGTGTGTAGCCTAGCTGGAGGGGCAGAATTGGAACTCCAGAGACTTGTTGCTAGTTAGGATTATCAAATTTGGAGACTTGTTACTGACTAGAGTTGTTGTACTTGAAGCTACAGAGTTTGATGTTTGCCCTGGTTGTTTTAAATCTTGTATTAGTTGAATATTTCTTTGATATGCTCAATGCCATTTTGTGCAGTGTGAGTATTCTGTGCCCTTATGGTTCTTTTGGGTATTTTTTTGGTATTATGGCTCAGCTAAAAGACCTTGAATTATGAGGATGTTTGAACATCATTGGGATTGATAAAACCTATGGGGACTTTTAAGTTGGACTGAATGGATTCTGTTTTATATCATGCATGAATATTGGTTTATGGGGACCGGGGCAGAATGAGGGGTTTTGATTCAGGTGCCCCCCCATAAACTTAGGTATTCTGGATGTTAGGTTCCCCAGCTGATGGCAATTGGAAATTAAAGCCTCCTGGAGGCAGTGTATTGTTGAGGGTGGGCTTATGGGTGTTATAGTTAGTATCCAAATGCCGGTGTTTGGTACACTCTCTTGTTCCTATTGTCCACCTTATGTGGGCCAAGTGGTGATGTCCACCCTCTGCTCATGCCATCATTTTCCCTGCCATCGTGGAACTTCCTCTTGAGCCTGTAAGCCAAAATAAACCTCTCTCTTCCCACAGCTGCTCTTGGTTCGGTGATTTCTACCAGCAATGCAAACCTGACTGCAACAACATGGAAAATATTTTCATTTCTGTGAGCTCTCATGTGTTGTTCATTATGAACTCTGGAAAACAGACTTCTTGGGATCAAATTGGTCCCTATCCCTTCCAGGTTATATGATTGTGCAACTTGTCAAATCTCTGTGCCTTTTTCCCCTCCCCCGTGCCTTTCTTTTATTCCCTGTGGGAAGGAGATATAATGCCAGCATTCTCACAGGCTGTTTTGAGCATTCCATTACATTCACAGCATTTTTAACCTTCTAAACAGAGTGTCTTGTCCTTACAGACTATATTGTGGGTGTTTCTTGAGCAAGTCTACCTGCTTTCCATAGCTGTTTCCAATCCCCCATCTCATCTCAGTGCATACAAAAGTCTTCTCTGAGGCTAAACCTTCAAACTGAACTTGGAATGCCCAGTGTCCCTTACTTCCCCAGGACCTTCCTGGCTTAATAAATTACCTCTTAAATTTCCCGTTGATCTGGAATGAGCATAACACTCTAATGACATGGAATATTTGTGCTTTAAGGAAAACAACTTGAGCCGGGTGTGGTGGTACACATCTTTAATCCTAGCACTTGGGAGGCAGAGGTGGGAGGATTGTCGTGAGTTCAAGGCCACTTTGCAACTACATCGTGAATTCCAGGTCAGCCTGGGCTAGAGCAAAACCCTACCTTGAAAACCAAAAATAAATAAATAAGTAAATAAAATAAAGTAAAATAAAACAAAACATTACTGTTGGAATAATTGTAAATGATGTTTTTGGACCATTATGAATGACTTTCCCTGTAAATATATCACTGTTTTACCCACCTTATTTGCCAGGCTTAGCTTGACTTGTCAAAATGCACTCTGATTTGTCTATTGGTCTTTAATTTCTTTCCTGGAGTGAGATGACATCCCTCCTTCATTGCCATCACCACATTGGCTTAAAGATATTTTTTACTATGGAGACCCAGAAGAAATGACTGCTTTTGAGTGTGTTGATGTGTTTTTCTCATTCACAATCTCAACAAAATCATTGGTCCAAGTTGCATTGTTTAGAATTAGTGAGGACATGAGTGTTTGAATGTGATTACCACATTATTCTTAGCTTACTGTCATTTGAATTTCCTCTAGTAATATGTTTAAGCTGATAAATAACATTGAATGACCTAGAAATGACCTCAGCAAGAACCTAAAATAAAAGCCAAAGAATATTGCCAGACAATGTATAGAGGAAGAACAGAAAACTGTATTTTAGAATGAGTTTGAGGGGCTGGAGAGATTGCTTAGTGGTTAAAGCACTTGCCTGCAAAGCCAAAAGACCTCAGTTCAATTCCCCAGGACCCACGTAAGCCAGAAGCACAAGGTGGTACATGCCTCTGGAGTTCATTGGTAGTGGCTGGAAGCCCTAGTGCACCCATTCTCTCTCTTTCTCTCTCTCTCTTTCCTTCTTTCATGCTCTCAAATAAATAAACAAATAAAAATAAAATATTTAGAATGAGTTTGAAATGAGTCTTATATTTCATTTGTTATAGAAATAACTACTGTTTTGAGATGACCAGTGATAGAATATGCTCCATTTCTTTTTTCCTACTTTTTTTTGGGAATTAATTTTCTCTTAAAATTCATGTAAATTTGATTTTCTGTCCAGTGATAGAGGATTATAATATTGTATGATAATGTTATATCATCTTACAGAAAAAAAAAACTTTGCAGCAATATTATTAGCTATTCTCATGTCAGTGTATGGACATTCATCAATAGAGTGTGACCTAGAAAAGAGGCCTTTGAAGCTTTTTGTGGATTGCAGTGTACAGGTTCAAGATATTGAGTGCATGGTTAGTAATTTCTATGCAAGGAATTAATTGTTCCATTGATCTTGCCTATTTCACATTACCTTTGATAGGGAACAGAACTGACAGAATCGCCAATGTGGGGAGCAAAGAGACCTGAACTGTGCATCTCTCCTGAAATTTGCAGATTTGGCCTTAAAGCACTGAGGTCTCATTTGGTTGTAAGACTGTCCGGTCCATTCAGTAGTTTAGTTTTAGAAGGTTTTATGTTTTAAGTCCTCAAGTATTTCATTCATTTATGTAACTGACACCCCCTTCCCAATTCCCAAGACAGACAAATGCCACATGGTGTCACTTATCTGCGGTTCCTAACTTGGACCTGTTCAAGTTGCTGACATGCCTGATAGGTAATTCAAGTTGTATTCTTACTCACAGCAGCTCATTATGCTAATTTTCAACACCCAATTTTAAGATTCCTAAGCATCCTTTCAATATCACTGCATCTATTCTTTACAAACCTTTATTTCTAGTACTTCCTCAATTTTTATTCAATTTGAGATATTTTCTGACTTTTTAATGATTTATCCTTAACATGAATTATTTAGGCATTTGTTTTTAAAATTGAAATATATGAAGCTATATTTTCTTCCTCTTGTTGGCTGCTATCCCAACAATTCTAGAATTCTGTTAGTGATCTCCATCTTTCCAGATGGATCCAGAGCTGATGTTTTGGTCTGTTTATTTTTTCACTCATCTCTCAATTAGTGAAAGCAGGGTATTAAAATCTCAGATGTTAACTGAAGATTAAATTCTGTTATAGAGTACATAAACATTACTGCTTGCTGTGTCATCCTATGGAATGGGCCCTTTTTATGCTTATTGTTTTAAATTTTTTTTTAGACTTTAGGGAAAAAATGTACTTTCTGTAGACAACATGTAGATGATTCTTATATTTTAATCCAATCTACTAATCACTGCAAATTTAGCTCACTTGCCTGGTATGTGATTAAACATATAGTTAGATTTAAACCTATTATCTGTTTTAATGTCTATCCTGCTAATTTATGTTAGTAATTTTCACAATTGTTTAGATTTATTAAACTTTCTTTTATATATGGCCATGGTGTTCCTGCTTCTTTGCCTATATGGCTAAAACTCAGACATTGTAAAATTTACCTTGATGAATGTTGGAAATTTTTATAGACCTGTAAGTATTCTTGAGATTTGTTCTGGGTAAGTTTGATACGTTCCAGGTTTCTTTTTTTTTTTTTTTTTTTTTCATATTGGCAGGATAGACCAGAGCCTGGTCTGGTCCAGGACTAATTATTCTGGGCCACAGAAAACAATACTTCTGTGTATGATATCCAAAACTCCGTGGGCATTGAGGTTTCCTAGCGCTGCTGTTAGAACCAGACTGTTTCTGCTGTATTTTGGGTTTCCCTCTAATTCTCTCAGGTGATGTTCCCCTTCTTTTGGTGGTTTTCTCACATCTGTGCTCTGGTCATTATTCTGGTGCCTACGTCAAGGAGATCCTCAACATGCCTCTGCAGTTCTTCCCTAACTGTGCAGCTCTCTCCTTTCTCATGATCTGTTTTGTAAACTGCTTTGTCTGATTCTTCCTGACTCCCAGCAGTGTCTACTTAAGTCAGAAAATCTCTCTGACTCTGCATGGCTCTCACCCCAACACAAAGCCATCAGAAAAGTTTAAAACAGTAAAGACTAGTGCATAACCCACCTTGTTTAGTAAACATTAATGTCTTTTATTGCCTACAATCCAGCACTTTGAAAACCATGGCTTTGCATATTTTATTTTCTTATTCCTCATCTCCAGCATGATGCTAAACCTAGCGTCCATTATTCAGTGCAAGCCAAGAGTAGAAGCCATGATCCTTTACTAACTATATTAAGTCGTTAACATTATATGTATTAATCCACTTACTTATGGGGCATACTTGATCAGCTTTGGGCTTCCTTGTAATTTGCAAATTTTCTTCCAATCTCATCTTCTAGGAATATTCTTTCATAATCTATGTTGGCATTCTAACACTTTAACAAACACTTGAGATAATGAATTCACAAAGTGAAAAGGCTGATTTTGGTCCAGTGTTCTGGAAATTTTAGCCCATGATCACTTGTCCCATTGCTTTGGGGACTGTCCCACTCAGCACAGTAAGAGTGCTTGTCAGAAACATGTGGTGAGAAAACCCACATGTCTAGGCAGCAGTGAGAGAGGACGTGTTGTTGGGATTCTTCCAGCCTCTTTAACTGAACATCATCTGCTACATTCACCTTCTTGTTGCTGACTCAGAACAGTTGAGGAGAAATAGCTTATAGAAGAAAAGCATTTATTTTGGCTAACAGTATCAAAGGGAAGTTTATATCATGGCAAGGAAATCATTGCCAGGGTGGGAAGCTTCTCATATAATCACATATCAGCAAGGAGGTAGTAGACGAAGTGAAGTAACAGTAGTAAGTGGGTTGGATTATAAAATCCCAAGGTTTTCCATTAGTGACATACCTCCTCCAGTAAGGCTTCACCTCCCAAACAAGACTCCACCAGCTGGGAATTAAGTATAAAACTCAATCACAAACAGACAAGGCAAGAAAAATTTTTCCATTCATACTACCGTACCATCAATGACCTAAAAACCTCTCACTAGGTACCACTTCACCACACTGGAGGTCAAGCTTTTAACATATAATGCTTTGGGGAACAGTTATCCAAACCATAACATATGACCTCGTAGTAAGTTAACTTTGGCCTCAGATAGTGGTCATACAACTTTAGTTCATTATTGATTCCTCAACTTGGTTTTAGTTTTTGGATTGTTTTTGTAGTAGTAAGATCTCTTCCCTAATCTACCCCATGAAAAAATGTCATTTCAAACCATATTTCTTAAGGTTTTACTTATATCCTGGTCATAGGGAGCAGCTTATTTATGTCACTTGGGTGAGGAGGGACACTATCTTTATCCCTGTTCATGACATAAGCCACATTCTTATTCCTACGTTTACAGGGGAACCTGCCCTGTATTCTTCCCTGTGGTCCAAAAGAGTTCATATTCCTTCTTGGTTCCATGGTTCCTGATACCTGCTGTCCCATATTCACTATAGGTGATTTAGCACCTTTATTTTTTTCTGAACTGTCAATTGATTTCTGGTTCACAGAAGGTTTTCCTTATTTAGATTTTTTTATAAGGCAAAAGTACAAACTAAAGAGAGGTTGAAGTGTTACTGTGACATTAAAGAATGTACTATTTATTTTATTTCACATATTAATTGTACAAAGTAAACACTTTCATTATATTTCCATACATGCATCTAACATAGTTTCACAACTTCTCCCATTATCATTCTATATCCCCCCAACACCACCCCTTTTTCTCATTCCCTTTTGTTAAAGTCAGGTTGGCATTGCTGGCAGAAATCACTTGACCAAAAGCAGCTTGTGTAAAAAGAAAAGGTTTATTTTGGTTCACAGACTCGAGAGGAAGCTCCATGATGACAGGGGAAAATGGTGGCATGAGCAAAGGGTGGGCATTACCTCCTGGCCAACCTTGAGTACACAATAGCAACAAGAGAGTGTGCCAAATACAGGCCAGGGGAAACAAACTGGCTATAATACACACAAGCCCACCCTCAACAATACACTGTTTCTTGGAGGCATTAATTCCCAAATTTCCATCAGCCGGGAACCTAGCATTTAGCACACCTAAGTTTATGGGAGACACCTGAATCAAACCACCACATTCCGCCCTGGACCCTCATAAACTGATAACCATACATGATGTAAAATGTAGTGCATTCATCCAACTTTAAAGGTCCACATAATTTTTAACAATCCCAATGATGTTCAAACATCCCATAGTTCAATGTCTTTTAACTAAGCCATAAAAAAAAAATAAACACAAAACCCATAATGTTACAGAATAAACACTCACACTCACACTGCAAAACATGGCATTGGGAATAGCAAATAAATATTCACCCAATACAAGGTTTAAGGTAACCAGGGCAAATATCAAACTCTGTGTCTCCAAGTCCTGTTAACTGTAGCCAGTGACAAGCCTCCAAGTCCTATAATTCTAACCAGCAACAAGTCTCTGGACTTCCAATTCTGTCCCTCCAGCTAGGCTATTCATAGTTGTGGAAAACTTCATTTGGGGGCAGCAGCTCTCCTTAGCAGCTGTTTCATGGTCTCGGCATCTCCAGTGAGTCCCCAAAGCAACCCACAGTCCATACTCACAGCTCCACTGTGTCTCCATGCAGGCAATCCAGCAAACCTGCTAAACACTGTTCATGGCCATTTCCAAAACCCAAGACCATGTTGCAAATTCAATGACCCTCTCTTTCCTGCATTTATTATACTCCATAATACTGGGTGGGGTGCAATTGGATCATCCTTGGGGGAATAAAGTAGACTTTGAAGAATAGGACACTCCTTTAGCATTCAGGCCTCTTCAAACAAATTTATATTCTTCCTGTTGTCCCAGTGCAGGTCAGCTGGCCCAGTCTCAATGGTTGTAATATCTTGTATAATTGCAGCTGAAGAGGAAGAGGTTTCAGCCCAAAGTTTTCTTTCTGTGCCATATCCCTCTGCACACACAGTCCATTTCTATCCAACACAACTCTGCAGAAGTTATCAGGTCACAGCAAGACTCTCAAACTCCTTCTAGCCCAGTCCAGTCAAAGTTCTTTCTCACCCTCATAAGCTAAACCTCACAGACCATAGTTCTTACTACATTCAGGTCTTTTGACTCTGACCAGAATAGTCCATCAGTCTTTAACAGTGCTGCAAGGCATCTCTTAGGCCAAGATTTCAAATCCACATTCCTCCCTCAAAAATTAGCTCCAAAAGGCCAAAAGCCACACAATCAGGTGTCTAGCAGAAATGTCACCACTCTGATACCAATTTTACTGTTGCAGTCAGGTTGGCATTGCTGGAAGAAATCAGCTGACCAAGAGCAGCTTGCGGGAAAAAGAAAAGGATTATTTTAGCTTACAGACTCAAGGGAAAGCTCCTTGATGGCAGGGGAAAACGATGGTATGAGCAGAGGGTGGACATCACCTCCTTGCCAATATTCGGTGGACAACAGCAACAGGAGAGTATGCCAAACACTGGCAAGGGGAACATGGCTGTAATACCCATAAGCCTGCCCCCAGCAATACACTGCCTCCAGGAGGTGTTAATTCCCAAGTCTTCACCACCTGCGAAGCTAGCATTCAGAACACCTAAGTTTATGGGGGACACCTGAGTCCAACCACGACATCCTTTCCTATTCGTAGTAGTCCACCTATTTCATGGCTCTCCTCCTTATCTGCCCAAAATCAGCATATGAAATAAAGCATACAGTACTGGTTTTATTCACTTAACGTGATGATCTCTAGTTCTATCCAGCTTCCTGAAAACAGTATAGTTTCATTCTTTTTATGGCTGAGTAAAACTCATTTTGCATATATGCCACATTTTCTTATTTATTCCTTCACTCTTGAAACCTGAGGCTAATATATTGCTGTTGTGAATAGTGTATGATAACTTGGGCCTTTGATTTTTTTTGGGGGGGTATATACCCAGAAGTGTTATGGCTGGAATAGACGGAAGTTTTATTTTGCTGATTGATCTATCTGGGCATCCTTGGAAGTTTTAATTTAATTTAATTTTTTTTTTTTTGGTGATCCTTCTTATTGATTTCCACAGTGGCTAGACTAATTGGCATTCCCACCAACAATGAAAAGTATTCCTCTTTCCATAACCTTATCAGTATTTATTTTCTGTTTTCTGGATACTGTGAATAGTGAGTGAAATTATATCACAGAGTAATTTTTATTGGCATTTGCTTGATGGCTAAAGATGCTGAACTTTTTATCAGGTATTTATTGGCTATTAATACTTACTTATTTAGAAAGTGTTCAGTTCAGAGCTGGGCGTGGTTGCCACACACATTTATTCCCAGCACATGGGGGCAGAGGTAGGAGCATCGCTGTAAGTTGGAGGCCAGCCTGAGACTATATAGTGAATTCCAGATCAACCTGGGCTACAGCAAGATGCTACCTTAGAAAAATCAAAATAACAACAGCAAACAAAGAAGAAAGTGTTCAGGTACTCATGTATTAATTTTATGTTATTTTGTCTTTAGATTTTTAGTTCTTTATGCATTCTAGATATTAACCACTTGTGATAATAATATTTGGAAAAGTTTAAAGGATTCTTCCACTTCTGTTTTATCTTGTTTTTCTTTTCCTGTGCAGATTAAAAAAGAAAGAAAGAAATTCCACTCATCAATGGTTGATTTTATTTCTTCAGCTATTAGAGTCACATCAGAAAATCCTTGCCTATATCTTGAAGTGTGGTACGCATGTTTTCTTCTAGTAGTTTCAGAGTTTCAAGTCTTAGTACTAAAGTATTTGATCTACTTATATTTTCTATACAGGGTGGGAAATGTACCATTTATTAAAAAAGCAGTTTTTTTTCCCAATATATATTTTGTGGCACCTTTGTGCAGAATCAGTTATATATTACGATAGGGGTGTATTTTGCAAAATTTGGTCACAGTCTTTTGGTCAGGGTGTTGTGTGTGAGTGTGCACCACTACATGTTTATGTGACAGTTTAGCGCTGTTCTTGTTACTATGGCACTGAAGTACAGTTTGAAATAAAAATGTGCGATATTATTAATATTATTTTCTGTGCTCTGCATTTCTTTGGTTAGTTGTAGTCTTTCATGTTTACATATGAATTTCAAGATTTTTCTTATCTCTGTGCAGAATGTCATTGGTGGGGCTGGGAGATGGCTCAGTGGCTAAAGGAGCTTGTTTGCAAAAAGCCTCATGGCCTAGGCTCAGTTTTCCAGTATGCCCATAAAACCAGATGCACAAAATGGTGCATGTCTCTGGAGTTCATTTGAAATGGCAAGAGGTCCTGGAATGCCCATACTCTCTTTCTGCTCAAAAATAGATAAAAATATTTAAACAAAACAAGTGTCGTAAGGGAGATTGCATTGGGTCTTGACAGTTCTCTGGTAATTTTGTGCTTGGAGCAGAAAAGGAAGTTGTTCAGCTTATGTATTTCATTATTTTCTCTAGAATAAGTTTGTTTTAAATGTTGAAAAGTGAATACTAGGGATAATTTAAAAAAGGAATAGTTTTAGTAAGCTCCAATTTTGTTTTTTGAAATTGCACTAGGTTTAATTATTTCCTACATTAATATGTTGGTGGAAATTCAGCTTAATGACTTTAGAAAATTCACAGCCTAATTCATGAAGTTTACTGAAGACTTTGATGTGATGGATGCTATTGGAGGGTTTTCAATATTCTGATATAAACTAAAATGTAGAAAAATTGGTTTGTGAAATATCAATGACAGTGAAAGTATTGTATTAAATACTGCTTATCATCTCATCAAATTGCAAACATTCCTTAAAGCAATATAGATATTTATAAGTATGTTACAAGTTAGCAATTTCACTAATACATGTTCACACAAAATCAGAGTCTGATTTGAAAAATCTAAAAATGAAAAAAAAAATAAAAACAGTTGGTGGCCAATCTCTATCTGAACTTATGCATCCCCACTTTTGACCTCTAGGAGGTCCCCAAGCCTTTTACTCCTTGGTCTATTTGTACCTTGATGTGTTTTACATTTCATTGTTTAAAAGCATGAAAGTAATTTTACCTTAAATGTATCTTCTGAATGTAATATGGTTATAAGTGCTAAGGTCCATCCTTTTAATTATATCTTACTCTGTTTAAATACCTGGAAATTTAAAAATTCTTTAGTGAAATATTGGCTCATGGCTTTCTTTAATTGAACTTATTTTTTCATGTCATAACTATCAGTTCTCTATCATTTTGCCATATATTGAAATTAACTAAAATACCGTTACTCTTAACACTTACATTGAGACAATGAGGATGACTGGGCCCCCAAATGTGAAGGCGGGAATGTCCTTTAAGGTCTGCCTTTGCCCTCTTCACTTTGCTAGAGATCTAAGGATGATCTGATTTCTTATCTCTTGCCAAAAGGAGTTCCCTAAATCTGTTCTTCTACAATCTGAGTCCTTCCAGGGAGGGAGTTCCCCTTTCCTACAATTTAAATCTAATCTTGACATTGTGATTGGTCAAGTTTAGCCTCCAGCACTTGGAGTCATGACTAGCTTCTTCTTGAGCCAGCCTCTAACCCAGACTGATCAGCTGTCTCTCAGACTCACCTGAGCCTCACAGAGAAGCCTACCACAATAAGATTATTATTAGATGCATATCGAGGGACCAGCTCTCTTGGCTGGCTCCTAAACTTTGAGATTCAGGTAAGCTTCTGAAGGGAGACCGCACTTCTTACTTCCACATGGGCTCTCTACCCCCTCCTGCTCTTCACATATCAAGAGCTCTCTGCGCTTTCTTCTCTTTCCTTCTCTTAACATAATAAAGTCTCTGTAAACCTTACCCTCTTGTCTATGGATTTTAATTCTTCAAATTCATAAGACAAGAATCTGGGACACGCTAAATTTGTTGGAGCACTGGCATATTAGTGTGTTTGCAAGGATCCCCAAAATTCCCTTTTCAACATGTTCAGAATAATTAATACCCTCCATACTTTTTGCATTTTTATTCGTTCTTTGACAGTTTCACCAACACATATGCATAAGCCTGTATATTGCAATTTGATCACAACACCCATGATTAACTCTTACTCCCCCTGAACTTCTGAACCCCTTCCTCACCACTTTGCAGACACTGAACCAACAACCATTAGCTGCTATTAGCTCTTTAGGAAGGGCTGGGCCTCACAAAACCCTCCTTAATCCCTGATGGAATGTTATCCTGATGGGATGTTATCCTGTCCATTTTTTTTTTTTACAGGTAATCACAGTTGCTGTGAGTTTGTGAGTGCATAATACAGTGGCTAGATTATGTCCAGATGGCAGAGGTCCTTAGCACCCTTCCTTCCTCCAGCTCTTAACAATTTTCATGTCCTCTCTTCTGAAATGTGCCTTGAGCCTTGGAGGATTTGATGTAGGATTCAGCACTGAGCAGTGTCTTCTTTTCTGGGAGGCTGCATGCACATTATGTGGTATGTGGAACGTTATATGCATGTATAGTATATACATGTGTGTGTTCACTCGGGTGTGCCTTGTGCACCCATGTATGGAGGCTAGAAGAGGGTATTGGGTATCCTCCTGGGTCACTCTCTCACAGTTGTTTCATTGAGACAGATTCTCTCTCTTAACCCAAAGCTGCCATTTTCAATCAGACTAGCTCAAGTGATTCTCCTGTCTCTCTCTGCCCCCCAAGCCCCCGCTATAGGACAGGGGTGACACATGTGCATTTTTTAAGGGTTCTAGGGATTGAAATTGGGTCCTGTGAGGCTCTCATGCTTGGGTTGCAAGTGCTGTTCCCTGATGAACCATCTCCAAAGCCCCAACAGTCACTTATTTTCAGCACTTTGATCAGTTATGAGTGTCTGCATTAACTGCCTCCTGCTGCAGGGAAAATAATAATAATAATAATAATAATAATAATAATAATAAAAATAAAAGCTTTTCTGCTTTTCTGACCAAGGCACAAAGCAGTTCTAATCTGATCTCTCAGCTCTCCACACTTTGCATATTAACATTTCTGTACCTTTTATCATGTCAGATATCACAGCGAGTAACCAATAAGCACAATTGCTATCTTTGAGCATTTGGACATAGAACAGCCTTAAGAATATATAATTATGAAAAAATATTTAAATAAATGATTAATGTGGAATTTAGTTCTTCCTAGAAATTATCCAATAAAATTATATGCATTGTAATATTAACAGTTCTTAATATAATTAAAATCATAATAAAATACAAGTAATTAAAACACTAAATTCAGCTATGAAAAGAACAATTCAGTTTTATTCAGTGGAGTTAAGAACAAAAGAAAACCCATCTCATTAATTCATAAATATGTAATCTATTTAGGGGTGGAATGAGTGGTGATTATATGTTTGTTGATGAAAACATCTTGTGAGTTGGACAAGCTATTTAAATATATAAAGGCACTTCGCGACCTAAAACATATAATGACTGTAGCAGACAGCTTCGGGTTCGCTGAGATGAACTTCCAGACCAGGCACAGTTATAGAGGAAGGGACTTATTGAAGCCTACAGATCCAGGGGAAGTTCCATAAATGGCAGAAGAAGCTGGCCTGCCTTCACAGGCCCAAGCAGAGAGAGAGAGAAGCACAAGCCCAAAAGCCAAAAGGCATAGCACACTTCAGGAACTCCAGCTAGGCACACTTTGCATATCTTTAGATTGAAATCTGAAACCCACCACCAAACCGAAAGATCCACCCAGTGACATTGCCTCCAGCCAGGTGGCTGCAGAATGCAAACTGCAAACAAATAAACAACTGAATATATTGGGGGCCATCTATTCTAGTCAAACCACCACAATGACAATGTGGTTTGTTGAAGATAAAAATGTGTTGGAAGTTGTCTAATATTTAATATGTTCTAAATATTTACTTGGAAAAATAAGCATATTAGCTAGAAACAGTAATATCCGAGTGAATATGTCTTCTTTTAAACTTTGCTTTCTTATATTTAAACATATTTATTGAATCCAATCAAAATACATATATGTGTATGTAGTAATCATTTTGCCATGTGTTTTAAAACATTGTGTGCATCATAAATGTTAGCATTTTTTCAATTCTATTTCAATAAAGCTGAGAAAACATTAAAATAATCCTAAAATTCAAACAAAGCCCCCAATTATTTGTTTTATATTTTGGCAATAGTTTCTTTGCTAATATATCAAAATAACAATTCTACTATAGCAGTGCCACTGGGACACAAGTGTGGGCTTTCACATTTTCCATCTATTGTCTACTTCAGTGCTATGGTATTGACTCAATGTCTGATTTTCATCTGATCGTAGAAAGTACGCACACCTTTTGGCAGATGCTTATTTTTCCTCCATATTTTGTTTGGCCATTTCTTTGAGAATTTTATACTCAGTATATTAAAGAAAAGACCCATTTGTCTCCATGTTAATCTATAATTATCAAGGCATACATATGTTACTGTATTTTAAATTGAGTTTGCTCAAAACTGTCTTCAGAACATTGGGCTAGGTCTTATACATGTGCCAAAGAAAATAACCATAAAGTTTCTTTTTATTAATGATATTTTCATTGTGAAGACATCTCCAAGATTTATTTTAAAATTTAAAGAAAAAAAAAAAACAACAATAAGAATCAAGTGGATAGTCTGACAGGTCATTTGATGTTTGTGCGTGTGTATATATATTTGTGTGTGGTATTTGTGTGTGCACATGAGTGTGCATGCGTGCGTGGGGGTGTGTGTTCAGGTATGCTGTGTATATGCATGTGGAAGCAAAGGTCAGCGTGTGGTATCTTCCTCAGTTGCATTTGACCTTACCTTTTGAGACTGTGTCTTTCCCTGAACCTGGTGATCGCTGATTCGTGCCTCAGGAATCCTTCGGTTTCTGCTTCCTCAGAATTCAGGGCACTATTGTGCCCTCCATTTATGTGGGTTCTGGGTTCCAACATTACGTCCTTATGCTTGTGTAGCTGAGAAATCTCCATGTCGTCTGACAGATTGTTTTAAAAAATTTAAACCTTTGGATGTTTAGAAAAAGACAACTTAGTATTGTTTGTTACAAAGGAGTAATGAAATGTTCTTCTTTAAACTACTGATTGTGTGAATCACATCCAAGTGGCATACTTACCCAATTTTGGCCTACATTTTTCTTACGAGGTTTAATCCTTAAAACATCTTATATCACTGCAAGCAAGTCTGAGAATAGAAGAATGGAAGCTGAAGGCCATTAATGAGAAAGGGTAAATAGGAAACACATCAAGCCTTCTCTACTCACCCCCTTTTAGTGTCCAGCCAACAAGAGTTGTGTTAGGACATAAGAAAGAGGAACAATATTGCATCTAGCATCTCCTTTATGCTTTCCTGCAAGGTTTATTTATGGGAATATAACAGGCATGAACTCACAATACTCCTAAATACTGAAATTATTTATTTATTCATTCCAGAAATACGCATGTGTCTCACACTCCTGTAGGTTTTGTAAGTACCTATCCAAGATGCATTAATATCTATGTGAAAGGATATAGTCTACTGGCTAATTTAGCATAGCAATTGTTTCATATTAAAAGCAAATCATTATCCACACAGAAGTCAGAAGCAACAGTCTTCCGAGTATATTGACTTGCATTTTCCATCTTTGCAAGATAATAAGCAATTAACCCAATGATTAAAGTGCAGGAGATAATTTGTAATGATGGATGTAATAATGGAATTTAATTAACTTCAAATAAATATTTTAGTACAGATTCATTTGTACCCACAGATACTTATTTATACTATAATAATGTCTCTATTTTTATCTTTAACCACTGCAGCAAAAGTCATATAGCAAAATTATCAATTTAAAAATCTGTGAGCTAAAAGTCATAGCTTTTTAATGTTTATAGCATGCGTGTCTTGATAAATATGCATATCACAAGGGGACTGCCAGTCTGATGTGATTAATGTTATTGTTTTCTAGTTCCTGAACATATTGCTCAGATCATCTCAGATAGATTTGTATGTGTGTGTGATTTTGTGTGAGATTGATCTATGGGCACCATTAATAATCTCTAATATAAGAGATCACCCATTAGTAATTATTTCAAGAAACAATCTCATTCTTTAGCTCTTATTGGAATGCATATAGACAGAAAGATATTTTGATGTGCCTAGAGTGTAGAGTTAAGGTGCTGAGTTTAACTCTTTCAACCTGCATTTGTTTAAATCTACCAATTTACACGGGGAATGAGGACCCTCTGTTTAAAAGACAGCCACTACAAGTTTAGCAACTTTGCGCATGACCAAATAAGTAAGTGGGTTGGCAATTTAAAAGAAGTCTTCTGAGATCTCACTGCCAGGGGAATGGTATGCGACAGAGGAGCTTATTGCGGCCACCTCCCCTGGCAGCCGGGGGCAGTCGTACTTCAGGGTACAGTGAGATCATTATTGTTTGAACCAACTCTCACCCCGACCTCCTGGCAGAGAGGAAAAGCTACAGAAGAAATTCTAAGGATATCCCCGGAGACACACGTTGCAATGTATCTGGCTCGGGGAGGTTGGCCACGGGTCTTGTGTAAGTGAAGAGATGCCCCAGGCATGAGCAGCAGCAGCCTGGACAGCTTGCTGAGGATGGATGGGCATTCACAGCATCTTCAAAGTCCTCTTCTTGTCTCACAATAATGAGCACTGAACATCAAAGTAGTTCGCGTGATGGTAGAAGGGGCTCATAGCCCACCTTGAGCGTATAAACTCCCATTGGACTCACAATGAATATGTAGCTGAGGGGTGTCTTTCAAAGTTGCTAAGGCAGCATGATGTAGGTGTTATTTACTGCTGAGCTTATTAGAATCTGTATGCCAAGTCTAATATGAATTGATTTATAAATGTGGGCAAGTTATTTATATAATTTTGATGTGAATATTAGAAGATGCATTTATTTTAGTGATGCTTGAGATCAAACAAACATTTGTTGTATACGATATATTTTAGCCTTAGTGAAACAAAGTAACTTTTTATACTTTATGAATGACGTTATGGAGGGCCAAGGGCCACAGTCTCCCTGCTTGGTGTCAGCTCTCAGATCCTGGGGACTATTCCTGCTCTCGCTGTTACTTTCTTGCCACCAGGACTTGGACCTCTAATATATAGTCACACTTCCAACAAGGCAGCAGAGTGTTAGAGCAGGTTGACTAACTAGGAAGACAAAGTAAAGCTGTTCAACATAAGCATCGAAATGAATGCTTAATATTTTAATGCTGGGAACAATTCACAGGACTTGTGCACACTCAAGGGATAAGAATTACATGAGAGTGGGATCATGGAGCCCATCCTCAGACCTCTTCTTTCCTAATCAGATGTTATAGCAAATATGGGTTGAAAGAAGTATCTCAAGCTTATATGATAACTCTACAGCATTTTTTGTTTAAGAATATTATTGTAGGGGCTAGGACGATGGCTGGGAGGGTAAGAGGGCTTGTCACTTAAATATAAGGGTCTGAGAAGGCTTGAGACCACATCAGTTGGATTCCCCACATCCATATAAAAAGCTGAGAGTGTCCACACATGTCTGTAACCACAGCCCCAAAGGAGATGAAGATGGGCAAATCCTTGGGGCTCAATCCCAAAAAATCAGCAGCTGTGGGTGGAGAGAGTCTGTCTCCAGGAAACACACAGAAGATAGAGGACAGCTGACATTCTCCTCTGTGCTCTGCATGCATATTTCACGTACACACATCATGCTATACTATATGCACCCTATACACATAAAATGGTCATGAACTGTTTTTATTTTTTCTCTATTCTTATCATGTAAATCTAACACCCTTGTTACTTGTTATGTCTGATTACTTTACAATATGTAGTGTTACTAACTAAACTTTCTGAATTTTATTAATACCTACTGTTTGGTAATATCTAGGAGTAAATGGAGTCTTTTCTTGAGTATAAGTGAATAATCACTGATAACTTGTTTATATTTAGTAAATCAAACCTTCTTAAAAAATTCTTTGAAATATCAAGCAGACAACAGATACAATATTCCAGCTTACCCCATCAGTACTGGTGCCAGGGCACTGAATTAAGGATTGCAGGCATATCTTAACATTTTGGGAAGGGCTGCCTGTGATACCCATAGCAATCTGTGCCTGGGTGGGGTGTTGTGGAAGCCTTCATTTTATAAACCCTACCAGTTTTTTACCATATTTTGGAATTTGGTGGAATTATTGTTTCTTCAAACAAGTCAAATGATGTATGCACTTACACATGCTGGGGAAATGAGTCCCACCTGCCCAATGTGTTTAACTGCCAAATGGGCAAAGGATGGCAGAGTAAACAAGAAGACCTCCATCCCAGCAGCCTGCAGGAGTGCATGCAGTGTGAGGATATTATACCAGTTCAAAAAACAAATCACGTGGGTTGAGGAATAAATGAGATAATGAGCATATTGAAATTCTGTTCTCTGTCTAAATGTAAGCAAAGATTTTGTTTTTTTTTTGGTAAGAAGCAGCATGATTACATAAACAAAATTTTCATTTCCTGGTTTATCCCAAGATGTTATCATTGGCTGATACGATTGTTGGTTAGTATTCATGAGCACCATTTTAGACAATGGAAACTTTTCCCCCAAAGACAAGCACCGAAGGAAAACCCACATTTCATAATTTCTAACATGTGTATCCTGGAATCATGGAATAAATTAAAGGTGGATCATCCCTTCATTCTCAGGTGGAGGCACCAGTAAGAGCCAGGAGAGTCGAGCTGTAAATGACAGTGAATTTTGCTTTGGGAATTCTTTCGAGTCTCAGAGTAATGATGGTTCTCAGAGCATTTCTAGTTCAACAAGTGCTATCCACAAGTAATACATTTATTTTAATGATCTTCATGAAAGGAATTGTATATTTTAATGTTATTAAACAAATTTATCTGCTTTATATGACTTCATAAATGAATTTTTCCTAAGAAAGTGATGCATCATATAAGACAATGTTTCTCAAATGATACATGTGGATAAATGGAAGTGAGGTGGTAAGGTATAATGACTTCCAGGGAAATCATTAATTATTCAGCAGTCATTCATATAAAATCCATTATGTTTTAAAAGTGCTGGGATGGAATACAATAACAAGCCCTGATTCTTCCTAGGAAAGAAGACAACTAGCCTGATTTTTAAATGGAAAAAAATATGTATATGGTATTTTCACTGGATATGATCTTAATTTCTGGCTTATATCAAATACAAGATATTGCAGAGAGGATCTAGTGTGCACTCACAGGCTTAACTTGTCCCTGGTAGGAACTCTGTAGTTGCAGCTGCAGCTGCAGTGCTTAGACCCCTTAGCTAGGGGCTGAGCCTACCTTTAGAGGAGCACACATACTCACGGAGCTGCTTACACCACCATCCTACATTCTCACATTTATCTCGGGCTTTTCCAGAGGTCCAGAGTCATGAGATGATAAAACAAAGTTGTGTTTATGTAGGTTACATAAAAATATTATGTGCTAATTTGAATCCTATTTAGTTTTTCTTAATAAAATGTATCTAGTTGCACATAGGGATGGTATAAGTTGGTTTGGGCAGCATATGGTGTTAGAACTGTGTATCTGCTATCTGTTTCATCAGAAATGTGGATGCGGGCAGATTAAACTTATATTTGTTTATTCAGGATTTGTGTCCAAGAAAAGACATGGTCTTGGGTGATTTAACCAGACCATTCATAACAATTCAGTGTGACAACTTGACAGGTGTGTGTCATTCAGATGTACAACTTAGACTTGACCAACAGTCCTTACTCACTAGGGGGTAGTAATAGTGTTCTTATCTGTATTCGAGGCACAATCGGTGAGATAAATATTTTGATTAAAAGAGTCTGTCACCAAGATGCCAGTTCAGAGAGACAGGTCTCTGAAATTAACAGACCATGCAATTCTGTTTCTGATGAGATCCAAATCCTGTACCCTATCAGACAGATGCCAGCGGTTAGAGCTCTGAGAGTCTGGGCCTTAGGAGGACGTTAACGTGATCAATGAGCTTCTTGCTGACAGCACTTTGGAAGAAACTGACATAAGTGCAAACAAGGGAAGAACTGTGAAGTCACCAGAAGCAGTAGGCGAGGCAGACACCAGCCACACTTCGCTGGCCAAAATAAAATCCATGCATTTGAAGGACTTTTGTTTTTATTTCTTCTGTGCTCCTGGTATGTGCAGTGTCTATAATATGTGTGCATATTTTCTGTCTACAGGGAGAAAGCATTGCGCTAGGTCAGTGCTGTGCTAGTCTTCCACAGGTTCTAGTGCCAGTGATGATCATAGCTGTTTTAGCTGATCACGGTCATGCATCGTGTCACCGCTTTGTCAAAACAACCCGTGAAAATATCATTATAATTTATGTACAGATGGAAAATAAGGCCTGAGAAGGTATAGGATGTGGTATGAGGTCAAGTGTATAATGAGATGAGTTATCTCAGCCTGAGTCTTTCTTAATGTTACTTTCTTTACTACACAGTACCACCAAAAGCCTTAGCATATATTGTGATTAGGTCCATATGACAGTTTTTAAAGTATTATTATTACTATTATTTTAAAAATTTAGTGACAATTTTCATACATGTACATGATGTATTTTTATCTTAACTCCCTCCATTTATCTTGTTTTGTCTCCTCTCTATATCTGTCCTACTGAATTCCTACTGCTTTCCAAGGAATTCCTCTCCTGTTTTGATATCTTTTACTTTTTGCCTTCCTCCATCATGCATGACAAAAAGATAATGGCCCCAATATAGTCTGGGTCTTCTGGAGTAACAATAGCTATAGGAGGTTATAATGCAATGACCTATTCGAACTTGTAAGAGTGTCGCCGAGCACTCCACTCCATCCTCTGGTCTTAGACTCGTTCTGCCGCCTCTTCTGCAATATTCTCTAAGACTTGGAGGGCATGATAGAGATGTCTCATTTGTAAAGGAGAACTCAACAGTCTACTTACAATAGCTAGAAAATGGAGTCAGCCTAGATGCCCAGCAACTGATGAATCAGTAATGAAGTGATGGCACAGATAAACAATGAAGAAAAATGAGATTCACATGAAAATTGATGGATCTGGAAAATATTATATTAGGGAAGGTAATTCAGGCTCAGAAAGACAAATGTCACAGCTTCTCTCTCATATTTGGATCCTAGCTGTCGTATGTCCTCCTATACATTCAGTTGCTTTATTAAAGCTTGTAGGTTGTGTCTCCGGCTGCCTGGCTGGAGGAGGTGTCACTGGGGGCAAATCCTGGAGTCCAGTGCTAAGGTGTGTTTGCGGGAGGATCCCATTTCCAGTCTAGAGGTATGCAGAGCAGTCTGATCTCTAGCAGGGTGCTTGCTGCTTTTTTTATAAAAATTTATTTATTTTATTTTTAAAAATTTTTATTAAAATGTAAACTGCTTTGCAGAAGGCAGTATCGGGGATTAGAAAGCAAGTCCAGACTGGGAAAAACAAAAACAAAACCAAAAAACTACCTGCAAAAGGCATGCACAATAAAACATTGTCAATCAAAAGATACAGACATCTAAAAGCTCAAAAATAAGAAACAAAAAAAAAGTAAAGATTAAGATTGATCCAAGCGTACAAGTTGCCATCATGGAAGAGAACTGCACAGATGGAAGACAGAGTGCACACAGGAACTACTTCTCACATACCATGTTATATTCTGTATTTTCAGTGTATCATATTCTAAGTCCCCAAGTGCCCATAGAGTTCCCTGTGCTCTGAGTGTTGTTCATTTGTGTGACATTCAGCGTGTGGCAGAATCAGGGGTGTCACTGGGTACCAGCCACCTCTCACCACATCTGGTCTTTTCCCCAACCCATGCCTTTTCTGGTATGTTCTGTTCTTACAACCTTGTACTCCCCACGTACCCACGCACCTGCCTTCCCTGCCAGGCTTTCTCCACCAGTCACAGTCACACCCCCTCTCATGTTTTCCCTGCCCATGACCCACAGGGATCCTTTCTTTTTTCTTTTTTTTTTAAATTTATTTTTCTTTATTTTTGTAGTCAGTGAATACAGTCAAGTTGGTACCACTGTTAGTCTCCTCCCTGTCCTCCCCACCTCCATCAGGACCCTCCTTGTTGAGGTATATGGGTTATGCATTGCAGGGTTAGCCTTTAGTTTCACGTAGGAGGAAATGTCTCTGCCTGTCATGACCCACCATATGGCTCTGACATTCTTTCTGCCCCCTCTTCCGCAAATTTCTCTGGGCCATGTTGTGTCCATTTTAGGTCTGCTTCGGCGTTGAGATCTTGGGTGCCTCTGTGTCTCTGGGTATCTGGTTTGGTAGGGGTTGATTGTTCTCTGTGTGCATCTCTTTCACCATTGTGCTCATTCCAGGATCGCCAAGAAAGCAGCATTGTCGCATATTTTGCCATTTATTCATAGTTTCAGCTGGAGCCCTTTTGAGGTATGATGGAGTGATTCTCTCCATAGGCTCTGTGACTATCTCAAAAAGAGAAACAGATTCTCCAACGGAGAGTAAAGTTACCACCAAGTAGATGTGTTAACCATTGTTTTTTAGAGATAGTTTAGTGGCGAGCGGGTTCATTTTTGGATATGGTTCTGACTTGTTTCCAAGCTCCGGCTATTGGTTAAAGGCCTCTGATATATATATATATATGTATATCATATGTATGTATATATGAAGTTTGCTTGTTTCTTTCTGCTTGGATGAATGAAATCAGCTTCTTTCACCACTGATGGAATGCCCCCCCCCATCTGTAAACCTGAAAGAAATCCCTTCCTCCTCTCAACTGCCTGCTTTAGATGTTCATCCTAGCAATGTGAAGCTGCCTACAACATTAGCTTCGCATTTTCAGAAATAGAAGTTGGAGTGAGAGGCAGTATTAGTCAAAAAGCTAGAAAGGGGCCATGTTGGTGTGAGTGTGTGTGTGTGTGTGTGTGTGTGTGTGTGTGTGCGTGTGTGTGTTTGTGTGTGTGTTGGGAGTGGGCTTAAGGAGAGGCGACAGGGTACAGGTACATATGAACTTTTAAGAAACATCTCTGCCTACCCCTTTGGATATTGTGTAGGTCAAAGATAATTTATTGAAGGTTAAAGTACATATGTTCTTCACTTACCATAACTTGTTAACTTGGCTATTTTAAAGTTACCTTCTTTTTTCTTTCTTTTTTTTCTGAACCTCATTTCCCATGCTCTTCAACTCTCTGACCAATTCTCTGGAAGGATGGTAGTTACATTCTCATATTCTTTCAGGTAAAGCATTTGGTACAAACAAGAGTTACATTCATTAATACATCCATAATACATAACTATATATTAACAGATTCTGTTTGCTGTTGTAGTCACCTTTGTTTTTCTGGGGCAGAACACCTGACTCAAAGCATTTGATGGCAGGAACCCATTTATTTTGGCTTACAGTCTCACCGGGAAGCTGCATGATGGAAGGGGAAAACATGACCCCAGCAGAGGCTGGACATCACTGCCATTACAGCAGGTTCAAAACAGCAGAAAGAGAATGATCTTGAACTCTGACAAGTGGGAGGTAGCTTTAACACCCCCCAAAACACTGCCAACAACATACCTCTTTTAACGAGGTTCTACCTCCTTAATTGCCACCAGCTAGGGACCAAGCAGTCAAAATATATGAGTTAATGGGAGACACTTGATTCAAACCACCACACTCGCTCATAGTTGAAAAGACTTATGTTATCTAAGGAATTGTATTCTTTGTCTTTGTATTGGCAAGGTGAGAACCCAATGCAGCCTCTTGGGGTGTAAGGTGAAGGCGCAGAATTATGGCAGTAGTATTTCTTAAATGAAGAGACAGTAGTCAGGAAAAAGAAGTCTCAATGTGCTCACAAGATATTGATTATCCCTGCTGTTACTTATCAGTGCACAGTATTACAAGTATCTCCATCTTACTGCATATTAATAACAGCTGAAATATGCTATATATATCTTTATTGTTTTATGTCTTGTATATCATCTGTTTTTGTCATCTTCATTTTGAACTTTGGAGATCCACATATTCCTTATGTAGAACTTATATTTTGGAAATCCCCTGCCTACAATAAGTTAAAAATATGTTTTCCAGACCTTCTAGCTCTGCATTACCTAGGAAACAGTCTCTTCTTCTTCGTTCTTCTCTTCAGAAATAGTTCAGTGGGGAGACGTCTGACTGGGTAAAGTGATTGCCTTACCTGAGTTCTTAGAAACTCAGAACCACATAAAGCTGGATGAATTGGGGTGTAATCTTAACCTTCCTACTGCAAGATGGGAGGCAGAGACAGGGAAGTCATAGCTCACTGGCCAGCCAGCCTGGGAGTCACATTGGTGAATAAGAGACCCTACTTTAAATAGCATGGAAAGCAATGAACAACACTTGGGGTTGTCCTATGATCTCCATACATGTGCTATAACATGCACATGCCTCTACTCACACACATGAAGGCTCGTGCATGCACACACACAGACTGAGAGAGAGATGGAGAGAAAGAGAAAAACCTAAAAAGAAGTAATAGATAAAAAAAAAATCATTGTTGAATATTTATTATGTCTTGGATCCACTCCATTTTAATGTAAACACGTGAAATTTTAAATTTTTGTGTAATAATACTGAAAGAGATTTCCTTGTTTAAAAGGAAAAAAAAAAAAAAAAAAAAAAACCTCTTCCAAGCCACCTTGTTCAGTAGAGCACTGTGTACTGGATCTTCTGCAGAGAAGGACAGAACCCCTCATCAATTTGTGCTAAGGTTCCTAGATCTAGTGGAAGGTTTTGAGCATGCCCAGATAAAGTCTTATATGTGCACACTACAGGTGGTGCTACAGCCAAGAGATCTGAAAGGCATTCCACTCTGAGCTTATACTTCAGGAGTTTTCATTCATTCATTCATTCATTCATTTTTGTGTGTGTGTGTGTGTGAACAGTTGGAACTGGAATCAGAACTCCCATCATGGGCTGGGGACATAGCTTGGTGGCAGACCATTTGTGTGCAGGACCCTGAGTTCCAACCTTTGCACGGCATGACAAAAACAATCAATGTGTGGATCTCCAGGCTCTTGGGTATTTAAGGTGACTTGAAGTGGTTACAACAGCTAGAATTATATATATCCAACTGGCTTTCATTTGACTTCATTTAGTTCCTTAGGAAATTTATTTATCTATATATTTTTTAAAATGCTCTTGTTAAAGACCATCACAAGGCTGGGATAAATCTGACTAATTCAAGTTTCCAAATTAAGACAACAATGGCATTTTAGGGTTTAGTGTTTCTACTTTTCATGGTCCAGTGGTCCAAAAAGTGGGGAGGGGCCTTGTTAGATGTGTACATCTACTGGAGAATTTTACATTTTGAGCTAATGGATACTGATTATGTGTTGAGTCACCTTTGAATATTACCTCAAGTAAAAGGCTAAATTTTGTAAAATAAATGAATGTTTTAATTCTGTTCTCCAGTAATTGAGGTTTAAAAAGTGACAGTGTTAAAAATTTTTTCAACTCCCTCTATAAGCCTGTCTGCTAGAAATTACAAGGGAGCTTGGATCTCACTGGGTGGTTATGAAAAATTTGTCAGATTAGTTAGAATGTTCAGTAATATAATAGCATTAGTTAACTAAATTGCTTCTTTAATGAGGGCATATGACATTGGGTTTTTAAATGATAGCCTGAAGATTTTAGTGATATGTAGATTAGGAGACTCTACAAATGAAAACTAGTAAAAGCATATGAAAATTCTTTGCTGAGCAATTATGAAACATCTTTATTATATTAATTCCTTCTAACAACTCTGAGTGGTCAAGGCTATTAGAATTAAATGACAGCAATGTTTTTGCCCAAAGTCATGATTCGAAAATGATAAAAATAGAATGTGTAGCCTGATTTGCTCTCACTCTGTTAAGCTGCATTCAATTCCTGCTCTCCAGACCCAGCCTGAGCTTAGATGGTGAGTCTAGTCTCATTTTTAGTTGGGAAAAATTTGAACAAAATAATTTTTAAAAATAATATGCAAGGTAATTGGTTTCATTTTGATATATTTTGTATTTTTGTATATTTTGTATATACTTTGTTCTTAATATCCCTTTTTCCCATCTGTCTCCCAGTTAGTCATGAATCATGATTTTCTGAATTTGTTGTTGGATGTGGTTTGCAAGTATTTTATTGAGAAAATCTGTGTATACTATAACCAGACAAATTGCTCTATAGTTTTTTTTTTCCTTCCTCTCCTTTTTCTTTGTGCTGTCCTTATCCAGTTTTGTTATCTAGGTTCTGAATTGATTTCCTTCCTTCATTTATCTGTTTATTTGACTCCTCTACTGGTCATTGATATTTTATGTGGGAATGGCATTTCAGCCATCTCATTATCTTTGTTTGATGGTATTGAGCGATTTGCTTGTGAAGATGTCGTAATAGGCTTTTGCTCATTTTCTTAGTGTGTTTCCTTGGTGGGTTTTGAGCTTCTGTTGGGATGTATGTGTTTGACAGTTTTCATTTTTCCAGTTTTCTGTAAACTTGTCTTTGTTTAGAGTTATGTTTCTCATTACTGCCTCAGAGTAAAGCCTGCTGCAGTAACGGACACAATGTTTGGCAGCAGTGTTGATGTCAACTTGCATTAGAAGACATGTGTACCTCCTTGGAGTTCAGAGTGGCTGAAGTGGTGTACTGATTAATAAGGGTATTAACAGTTAAGAAAAGAATGAAGAAGCAACAAAAGGAGAAAGGAAAAGTACAGTATAAATTACAGTAAAAGTATATGTCTTAGAGAAATGAGAGATAATAGAGGAAATACAGAAAAGGTATAGAAAAAGATAGTCATAAAAGCTATTCAAGCAAGACACAAGCTGAAACAAAACAACCATAACATTCAAGCATAAAAGTGTAATTAAAAATAAAAGTAAGAGTGAGACATAGACTGAAATAGAAGGTATTATACATCAACCAGTGTTTCTTCCTAGTGGGGTTGAAGGTGATTTCTCCCAGTCCTTCAGTGAATGACCTTTTGTAGCGGGTAAAGGGAAAGCTGTTCTTTCAAAGAAGAGAAGTCACACCTCCTTAATGTTGAGAAGAATTTCCATGTGGAATTGTCAGAGACCCACCCCCACTCTCTGAGTCTTGTTTGTACTGAGCTGGGTCATGCACTTCCCTTGAGCAGCAATCTGTGGCTGAGGTTCTGAGTTGCCGGGGGGGGGGGGGGGGGGGGGGGGGGCTTTCCTATGGTTGCTTCTTGCTGGGTCATGTCTTCCATGGCTACTTTCTTCCTTCCTTGGTGTGTTCCCTGCAGTACTTGTTGGAGGACACATCTGCAGGGCTGTGTCAGGATCAGCACACTCCTTGCATTCCCTCTTCCTCTCTGGCTGAGGCAGTGGCAAGAGTTCTTATCTCTGGCTAGCCACCCTAGTCTACTCTTGGAAAACATGAGGCCAGGCACCCACGCTGCACTTCTGCCAAAGTCTGAATGATCTGCGCTGCTCTGGCTGTCCTTTGTCCATGATATGTGTCACCTCTCCACAGCCTTGTCAGTCTTTGTCCAGCTCACCATTCTTATGGTGTCTACGTCCAGGAGAGAACATCACCTCCTTGGGAAATACACATATTTTCCCCAATGGGAGTGTGCAGAGCACAGACATCTCTTGGTGTTCTCTCTGGCTCCTTATCCCTGGAGGCGTATTTCACATCTTTCCTCAAGTTGTTTTTTCCTCCTCAACTCTGTTTCTCAAAGGATTAGAGTCTGACTGTATTTTATTTTATCAGGACTCTTCTTCCCTAAGGCACATGCAGGGATTTCTAATTCAACATCTTCGAATTGGAGAAATTTTAATGAGCCTTCATCAGGAAGTCAACCCACTTCTTTCTCATTGATCCTAAATTCCAATTAAGATGGTTACTGTTTCCTAGAGCAAGCTCCTGGTCTGTGTTCCAATTTCCATTCATGATTACCTCTATTAATTATCCTGCTGTGTCTAGATCCACACTTTGGTTTATTATCAGTTTTTGTACTTCCTCAAGACGTAGGGTTCTGCCACTGAGTCCTGAAAGCCCAATGGACTACAATAAGGATTCCTATTTCTTTTTTTTTCTTCTCTCTTTTTCATTTTTCATTAAAATTTTTTTTTATTGACAACATCCATGATTATAAACAATATCCCATGGTAATTCCCTCCCTCCCTCCACAGTCCCCTTTGAAACTCCACTCTCCATCATATCCACCCCCCCAATCAGTGTCAGGCACTGTGAGGTCATGGATATCCAGGCCATTTTGTGTCTGGAAGAGCAGATTGTAAGGAGTCCTACCCTTCCTTTAACTCTTGCATTGTTTCATCCACATCTTCTGCAATAGACCCTGAGCCTTGGAAGATGTGATAGAGATATTTCAGTGCTGAGCACTCCTCTGTCACTTCTGCTCAGCACCATGGTGGCTTCTGAGTCATCCCAAGGTCACTGCCATCTGAAAAGAGAAGGTTCTCTAACCAAAAGTGAGAGCATAGTATATACATTTAGCCATCAGCAGATGTTACACCCCTAGGGCTCATGACTACCCCTGTTGTAGGTTTTCAGTATCAGAGATGTATTCCCTCCCATGGAGCGGGCCTCCAGTCAAGTTAGAGCATGGTTGGTTTTCCCCATAACAGATGTGCCACTATTGCACACCCTGATAGCAAAACCAGGCAAAGACAGAACAAAAAGCAAATTACAGACCAATCTCATTCATGAACATAGATGCAAAAATTCTCAACAAAATATTGCCAAACAGAATATAAGACTATATAACAAAGATCATTCACCCCGACCATGTAGGCTTTATCGCAGAGATGCAGGGATGGTTCCACATATGCAAATCGATAAATAATACATTATATAAATGGACTGAAGGACAAAAATCACATGATCATCTCATTAGATGCAGAAAAACTATTTGACAAATTCCAACATCCCTTCATGATAAAAGTCCTACAGAGACTGGGAATAGAAAGAATATATCTCAACATAATAAAGGCTATTTATGACAAGCCTACATCCAATATATTACTAAATGGAGAAAAACTTGCAGCTTTCCCACTAAAATAAGGAACAAGACAAGGATATCTACTGTCTCCACTTTTATTTAATATAGTACTGGAAGTCTTAGCTATAGCAATAAGCAAGAGACACACATAAAAGGGATACAAATTGGAAAGGAAGAGATCAAGTTATCATTATTTGCAGATGATATGATTCTATACATAAAGGACCTTAAAGACTCTACCAGCAAACTTTTAGAGCTGATAAACACCTATAGCCATGTAGCAGGATACAAAATAAACACACAGAAATCAGTAGCTTTCCTATATGCTAAGAACAAACACACAGAGAATGAAATCAGAGAATCACCCCCATTCACAATTGCATAAAAAAAAGTTCCTTGAAATAACCCTAACCAAGGAAGTGAAGGATTTCTTCAATGAAAGCTTTAAAACACTCAAGCGAGAAATTGCCGAAGACACTAGGAAAGGGAAAGATATACTTTGTTCTTGGATTAGAAGAATCAATATTGTGAAAATAGCAATCTTACTGAAAGCAATCTACACATTTAATGCAATCCCCATCAAAATTCCAATGGCATTCTTCACAGAAATAGAAAAAACAATCCAAAAATTTATTTGGAAGCACAAAAAGCTTTTTCTTTTTTTTTTTAAGTGAACTTTGTCTTATTTATTTTTTAAAGTATTTTATTCATTTGTTTGCAAGGAAGGAGAGAAAAAGAGAGAGAGAGAGAGAGAGAAGGAATATGGATGTATCAGGGCCTCTAGCCACTCCAAATGAATGAACTTCAGATAAATGCACCACTTTGTGCATCTAGCTTTACATAGGTACTGGGGAATCAAACCTGGGTAGTTAGGCACCGCAGGCAAGCACCTTAACCACTGAACCATCTCCTCAGCCTTGCTATTTCATGATAATCCCCAGATTATTACCTTGGCGAGATCACTTGCTTACTACTTAATGCCAGCTATGCCCCATGGTGCTCTGTTTTTTTTTTTTTTTTTTTTTTTTTTTTTTTTTTTGGTTTTTCGAGGTAGGGTTTCACTCTAGCCCAGGCTGACCTGGAATTCACTATGGAGTCTCAGGGTGGCCTCGAACTCACGGCGATCCTCCTACCTCTGCCTCCTGAGTGCTGGGATTAAAGGCGTGCACCACCACGCCCGGCTTAGTGCTCTGTTTTTTACCCAATGAGGTACACAGCTAGAGACTGCTGGGTCATCTTGAGGAGCTGACCGTCTATTTCTTGGACTTCTTTGTGGTATGCGAAGCTGGGCCGCACTCTGCTTCTTACATGCCAATGGTGTCTGAGCTCTTCATCTTACCTATTGAGCTGTGTTCGGTTCACCAGACATCTGGCAGGGACAAGGGTAGCTTGATCTGACTTTCACTATTGAAATCTTGCAGTGAAATCTTGGAAACCACGTATTTGGGGGACATAGCCCTGAGTTTAGAGAAGACTAACTTCTCTAACATTCTCCTGAATGAACAACTTCTAAAATTCTTCTGGAATTTCGTCTATCCAGAAGAGAGCAAACTGCTTCTACAAGCAGAGTCTGACAGACTAATACTTGTTACTAATATTGTTATTTTCCTACCCAAGGATGGGCAAACCATCTTTTTCAACAGCCTGATGATAAAAGAAGCTGAAGAGAAATTTAGTTTCAGCCACTAGTAAAACCACCACATTTGCTGTTGCCATAATTCTGATTTTACTAAGGCTGTAATTTCTTCTGCGTGCAGGTGCTCATTGCCATTTAAAAACATTTGTTTTATTTATTTGAGAAAGAGAGCAATTGTGTATGCTAGGTCCTCTAGCCACTGTAAATGAGCTCTGAATTCCAGACATATGCACCACCTTTTGCATCTAGCTTTACGTGGATACTGGGGAATCAAATCTGTGTACTTAGGCTTTGCAGGTAAGTAGCTTACCTGCTAAGCCATCCTTCCAGCCCCTCTTTTATTGAACAGCCAAAAATGGTAATACATGAACATGTAATACATTATATAAACAAGGGGTAAAGAACGTTTGACCTTGGATAATCCTTAAAGGAAGAATTGTTGAAGGAAGATTGTTACAGTCCAGCACTATGTCCTGCTGGACACTGCTGATCCGGAACACACATATGCTCTGATCACAGGTACAATCACCTTAAGTCAACCTGTTCTCTTCTGTAGATATGTGGACATAGTTACTGACTCGTCTTCAGTGTTATAGTCAGCACTTCTTACACATGTACACTTGTTCTGAGTTGAGAGTCTAACCAGGCTATCTGAGTAAAGTGGACAAAAGTGTATCATAAGACCAATCAGCATCTTTAAAGATTGCTTGTGAATATTGGTCATCTTTACTGTTCTGGATAAAGGTACACCCAGACAGAGGAAACTAATTACCTTCTTTTAATGTTTTGTTTTGTCTATATGGATTACGTAGTTGTAAGATTAACTTCAGGGTAAATTACAAATAATAAATTTAGCATCTCCCCCAAATGTGCCAACGGGTGCAATAGTAGCACATCTGTTATGGGGGAAACCAGCTGCCCTCTAATTGGATTGGAGACTTGCTCCAGAGGAGGGAATATATCCCTGATACTGAAAAACTACAACAGGGGTAGTACTGAGACCTAGGGGTGTAAAGTCTGCTGCTGTCTGGCTAAATGTATGTACTATGCTCACCAATCTTCCCAGTAAGCACTTTTCTTCATATTCATACCCATATATTATTGCTACTCTCATTTTTGATTAGAGAACCTTCTCTTTTCAGATGGTAGTGACCTTGGAATGACTCAGAAGGCACCATGATGCTGAACACTGAAATATCTCAATCACACCTTCCATGGCTCAGAGTCAATTGCAGAAGAGGTGGTAGAAAGAATATAAGAGCCAAAGGAAGGGTAGGACTCCTTACAACATGTTCCTGCAGACACAAAATGGCTTGGATATCCATGAACACACAGTGCCTGATACTACCTACACAAGATCCTCATAACAGGAGGAAAAGATCATGACATCAAAATAAGAGAGAGCCTGATTGAGGGGGGAGGGGATGTGATGGAGAGTGGAGTTTCAAAGGGGAAAGTAGGGGGAGGGAATTACCATGGGATATTGTTTGCAATTATGGAAGTTGTCAATAAAAAACAAACAAACGAATGATCAACATGCTTATGGTAACTAAAATTAAATAGCGGGTGTTTAGAGAAAATGTTTTGAGAGACAAGGGGACTGGACAAATCCTGGCAACCAACACCATTTAAAGAACAGACCATGAGGTGAGGCACATAGAGGAGAAGAGAGAGGAGAAGGAAGATAGATAGGAGCTCAGATCATGGAGTTTCTCATTTTGATGTAAAATCAATATGAAGGACAAGTGCTGAGAATAAAGATCAAAGTGACTGTGGAATAAAATCCTCCTGTGTGTGTCTGATGGGCTAGTGAATGCAGGGGATTCGATTCTATTTCTCCAAGGCTTATAATAAATGCCACATAATGAATGTTTAATACATTCTTTAATTCTTCTCTAGTTGAGTACAGAATGTTCTTAAGAAATTGAAGGATATGCACATCTGACAAAAAAGTTTCAAAGTGATGTCCCTGTATTTTACCTTTAGATTCATTCATCTTCCCCCTCTCCCTACTTCCTTATCTTCTGTTCCCTCTTTCTCTCCTCCTTCGTCATCCTCTCCCTCTTTCTCAGTATGGCATGATGTAGACTATGTTGGCTTCAAACTTGCTAATTAATCAAGGTTAGCCTCCTACCATTACCTCCTCAGTACCGAGCTTACAGGCATATGCCACAATACCTGGCTAGTGTGTGTGTGTGTGTGTGTGTGTGTGTGTGTGTGTCTGTGTGTGTCTGTGTGTGTGTGTCTGTGTATTTGCCTGCATATGTGTAGTTGTGTGTGGTGCTGGGGCTTGGATAAAGCATTATGCATATTAGGCATGCACTTGACTAATAATATAAATATCTGTAGTAGTTTGAATGTGGAAGTTCCCCTCAGACTCTTATGTATGTGATTAAGCGTCAGAATGAATTCCCCAACTGGTGGAGCCTTTGGTAGGTGGAGCCTTGGTGGAGGACGTGTGTCACTGGGTGTGGACCTTCAGGTCTTAGTCTACCTCCACTGGATATTCATAGCTAACTCCATCTTACTGTTTCCTTCCTGCAGCTGTGGATAAGTGACACCCCACTGGCTGGCTGCTCCTGTCATGCTTTTACAGTGATGATGTATCTTCCCTTGAAATATTAACCGCAAATAAATATTTACTTTCCAAAAGCTCCTTCTGGTCAGATGTTGTGTCCCAGCAATGAGAAGGTTACTGCTATAATACCAAACCAATCCCATTCTTCCCGCCCATCTTTCCATCTATTCTTTTTTTTTAAATTTTATTAATTGAGAATGACAGAGAGAGAAAGAGGGAGAGAGAGAGAATGGGCACGCCAGGGCCTTCAGCCACCGCAAACGGACTCCAGATGTGTGTGCCCCCTTGTGCATCTGGTTAACGTGGGTTCTGGGGAATCAAGCCTTGAACCAGGGTCCTTAGGCTTCACAGGCAAGCGCCGTAACCACTAAGCCATTTCTCCAGCCCCTTCCATCTATTCTTATACACAGTGATCTACACATTCATCTATTCCAATATCCATTCATGTTTTCATCTAAATATGTGTAACCGTCCTTCCATTAATCAAATGTGTATTGATTCTCCTACTGTGGCTCACACCTGGGCACTGGCTCTGTACAATGTTCGTAAGTGACGCTGTTATTTCTCACAGGCTATTTTTTAAAAATTATAGGTTTAACACAGTCAACATAGATTTTTTTTTTTTTTTTTGGTTTTTTGAGGTAGGATCTCACTCTAGCCCAGGCTGACCTGGAATTCACTGTGGAGTCTCAGGGTGGCCTCGAACTCACAGCGATCCTCCTACCTCTGCCTCCCGAGTACTGGGATTAAAGGCGTGCACCACCACGCCCGGCAACATAGATATTTTTGTTTCTCATAAGCTCATTTAAGTACTTTAAGAAATTCGAGTTCTTTCTATCTTTTCACCATCTCACATCCCTGAAGTACTGGCTTCTTAACGCATGATGTTAATATTCACTTAATATCCACAAGCCCACATACTCAACTAGGCAAGAAGAAACCACCAGGAAAAGTATAGTCCTTGTTGCAGTTACATTTGCATTGTTGGATACATATCCAACCACAAACATCTTATGGAAGGAAGAGGTTTATTTCAGGCTTACAGGATCCAGGGGGAAATTCCCTCATACATCAATATACCAGAGAGGGAAAAAACAACAGCCCACAACCATGAATAGCCAGAGCTCAAACGGCTCTAACACACCTAGCGGGGCTGAGTTTAAGATCTGCCCCCAATGAAACACCCTCCACCAGGCTATGGGAGACTCAAGTTTCAAGCTTAATAATAATATTAAAAAAAAAACTGAGGGGGATGTAGAGATATCTCAGTGGTTATGGTGCTTGCCTGCAAAGCCTAAGGACACAAGTTCCATTCCCTAGTACCTATGTAAAATCAGATGCACAAAGTGGCACATGCATAGGGAGTTTGTTTGCGGCCACTAAAGGCTCTGTGTGTGGCTGTTCTCTTGGTCTGTTTCTCTCTTCATGTCAATAAATAAATGAATAAATAAACAAATAAGTAAATATCACTGGGTGTGTTGGTGCATGCCTTTAAGACCAGCATTATGAAGGCAGAGGTAGAAGGATTGCCATCAGCTCAAGGTTACCCTGAGACTACATAGTAAATTCTATGTCATCCTGGGCTAGAGTGAGACTCTACCTGGAAAAAAAAAGCAATAAATGAATAATAAAAAATGTAAGAGTAAAAGAAAAATACCTCACATTGTGGGGACATACTTTCACATTCTAACTACCACATGCCTCTTCTTTAGTCCAACTTTTATTTGGAAGCTGCAACTATTGCTTCCAGTCATAGTATACTAGTTAGAACAAATCATTTTGGCATACTTATTTTCAAAAGATATTTAAAATAAGGTCTATACAACCCAGTGACAGCTGTGAAATCCATGGAAAGAAAGGAATGGCAGATATTGATAAACAAAGAGAAAATTCTTATATCCAGAGACTATGTTCTGGTTTCACCTACAAGCAGGTGAATTCACAAGTTGCAGAGAGATGATACAAAGTAGTATCAAATGACGTTTCTAGGACATCCCAACCTGCAGTGATTTTCATTGCACAGTCCATTCCAAAGGACTCTGTATTTAGTATCAGGACTCAAAGTTCCTCATGTCTCAATATCTCCATAAAGAGAGTACCATTTATTGAGTATATTCCTATTTGCTTAGAGTAACTCAAATTGTTTTGAGAAAAAGTGCCAATGACAAATTCATCTGAAGACCTCCATTGGCAATCAGTGTATACTCCTTGTAGCAGACAGGTTCAGGCTCGCAGAGATAAACTTCAAGAACTACAAACAATAAAAAACTGAATATATTGGGGGCCATCTATTCAAACTGCCACACTCCTCATTCCTTCTTATGTTCTGATAGTACCAAATATCTTAAGGAAAAACTTTCAGGGAGTTGTCAGACAAAACTGGTCCATTTGAGAAGCACCTTTTATTACCAAGATTTGAAACTCAGAGCCTTAGAAAGAAAGAATTGGTTGAAATTATACCAAAATACATTTAGCAATCAGATTTAGCATTACTAGTGAAAATTTTATTTTAAATACAGCATTAATCTAGTGAAAAAAAAATCATAGTAAGGGGCCTTAGATAGCCTCAGAAGATAGTAGAGACTTCCTGGGGACATAGCTTACTTTCTATGCCTTTAACTGCTTTTCTTCAATTATTATGGGTCTGAGAAGCCCAACAACCAATCCTTCCATTGAAATGGTTTAATTCTAAAGAGTCAGACCTCGGATAGACTATTTAAAGATTCCTTTCTTCAAGCTAAACAGATCAGAACTTGGTAAAATGACTCTAGAAATAGTAGCTATTAGACTTAGAAATAGGAGAAAATAAGGGCGCCTTCCAGTGCTTTCTACAAAGATTTCTCTGGGGTTGATGAGTTGTGGGAAAGCCTGAGAAAGCCAGGAATTATAAACAGCATGACTAAATGCAGACTATCTCATTAAGAAGGGCAATTCAATTTCTATTCTACTATGCCTACCTGGTTGTTTTACTAACTTAGGTTCATTAAGGATTTTTATGGCTTGTAATTTTCCCTGCTAAATTTGACTGTTTATCTCTGTCCACTTTTCTTACTTTAGCATCATTTTTGAGAATTGATGCTTAATAATGTTGCCAATCTCTAGATAAGAAGCTGCACTCATAGCACTGAAAATAACAGATCATTTGTTTAATTGTTGGCAGTTTAATTATTTTATGTGTAAGTGATAGTTCATGAAGTGCTATATAAATTTATAAATTAGTATTATGATGGCTTCATTTTGGCAACTTTTTAGTAATTTCTGTGCACATTACATTAGATATTTATTGCCTTTTAATGTGCCTATCAGAATCTGATCAAGAATGATTAATTGTTGTGCATGGTGGCACAAGACTGTCTATAATACCAACTTTGGAGGCTGAGGCAGAAAAAACACAAGTTTAAGGCTTGGTTGTACTATAGTGTATGTTTTTTCCAACCTTAGCAACTTAGTAATATTTTGTGTTTAAAAATGTTAAAAAGAAAGAAAGGAAGGAAGGGAAGAATGGGAGGAGGGACGGAAAGAAGAAGGGAAGAAAGGATGAGGACATTGCACAGTGGCACCCTGCTTGCCTAGCATGTGTAAGGTTCTAGAATGCCCTTTCCACTCCCCCTAAAATGAATGATGAGCTTATTTAATTTATCACATTAGTAGTCTTTACACTGTATTGCCACTCTCTTAGCAGAAAAATATTTCGGGGCTTATGTAGGTCCTGCAAAATTGAACTTGGGTCTTTTGGCTTTGCAGGCAAGAGATGTTTGAAGTGGCTGGAGGCCCTCTTGTGCTCACTCTCACTCTCCCTCTCTCTCTCTATTTTAAATAAGTAAATAAAAGTAAAATACTAAAAATGTATTTTGTGGGAGTTAAATTTTTCACTTAAATGATAATATAATTTTTCAAGAGGTTTTGTTAAAATTAAAAAAAAATACAATTTCATGACTCAACTGAATCCTCTTGTAGCACAAAACTTAGTGGAGGATTGTCTGGTTTTTATTTAACTTTACATTTTGTTGTAACTATTTTTTTTTTTATTTTATGATAGGGATGAAACTCTGGGCCTTGCACATGCTCAAAAGCATCATAGAGCTGCAGCCCAACCCCTTGGTTAGATGCTGATTTGTTTGCCAAACGGTTATCAAATGGCAGTGGAGGAGTAGGGTAATCAATTAAATGTCATCATCCTTTGCTTTTAAAATGGTGATGATTATGTAAGGGAACCAAATGCGTCAGCCTAATTATAGCATGTTGAAATGACTGACTCATTATGCCTGCATGTGAGCTTGTGGAAGAGAACTCAGCTTCCTCAGCAAAAGTGGGAGGAAGCAATGGAGAGAAGGTGCTAGTGTGTATGCGTGTGTGTGTGCGTGTGTGTGCACACACGTGTGCATATCGGTGCCCCAGGACCTCTTGCTGCTAATGCAAGTGAATGTCAAACACTTGTACCATTTTCTGTGTCCACCTTTATGTGTTGGCTTTGGAATTAGACCTGGGCCATCAGGCTTTGCAAGCAAGTCCCTTCAACTACTGAGTCATCTTCCCAGTTCACTGGATGTTTTTTTTTTTTTTAATTTTTAGTTATTTTTAAATATATATATAGTTATTGTTTATTTTCATTTATTTATTTGAGAGTGACAGACAGAGAGAGAAAGAGGCAGATAGAGAGAGAGAATGGGCGCACCAGGGCCTCCAGCCACTGCAAACAAACTCCAGATGCACGCGCCCCCTTGTGCATCTGGCTAATGTGGGTCCTGGAGAATCGAGCCTTGAACTGGGGTCCTCAGGCTTCACAGGCAAGTGCTTAACCGCTAAGCCATCTCTCCAGCCTGTATTTATTTATTTGTTTGAGAGAGAGAGAGAGGCAGATAGAAAGAATGGACATGCCAGAGCTTCTAGCCACTGCAAACAAACACTAGATACACGTGTCACCTTGTGCATCTGGCTCATGTAGGTACTGAGGAATCGAACCTGGGTCCTTAGACTTCACAGGCAAACATCTTAACCACTAAGCCATTTCTCCAACCCTGAATGTTTGTTTGTTTGCTTTTAATAGTTGATTGCACTATGTCAGAATCAGAGGTGGAGAGGAATGATGTTAAAGAAGAGAAAACCACATCTGCGAGGCATAGCATGGCATGATGCCCTTATCTGATAGTAGAATCCATTGTCAAGAAATAGAAATAATTTTTTTTTAAAAGAGGCAAAAGGCTTGATTAGGATCCCAAGCTGTTTTCTAAGATACTGTTGATTAAGGACCCTTTGCTTTACTTCCTGTATGTAAGACGAGCTTGGGGATAAATTCTTCCTTTGCCCCTTTTCCTTTCTCCTTTGATACATTTATTTAAACAGCGCCTTTCAGGTGCTTGTGAGAAAGAAGCGAGCAAGGCACGAACAGTCTTGTCAGCATGGAGTTCACATTATGAGAGTGGAGTGTGTGGTATAAATCAGTGCGGAAATTGCATCTGTAAGTGGGAAGATAATAAATATTTTAGGTTTGAGGAGCCATATGATCCCTGTCACCAAGTATGCCACTCTGCTCTTGTGAGGAAGAACCGTAGAAAATGCATAAGTAAACAGGCACGGTTAGTGGCGGGTAAAGCTGATGACACACTGATGTTTGAATCACACACATTTAATATTTTGCAAAATGTTCTTGTTTTTTTTCCTAACTATTGAACAATGTAAACCTCGCTCTTAATTACAGGTTATATGAATAGTTGCAGATGAGAGCAGGCCCATAGGCTCTGTTTCGGACAACTTCTTCTATAGGTTTCAGATCAATAGGGGCATTAAACTCAAGTCCCAATTGACAGGGATGTTTTAATAAAGTATTACATATATTGAAAGACAAATAATAATTGGCTATTACTGCTATCACTGAAAGTATAGAAAATAGGACAAAATGTGATATTCTTTTCCCAAGAGTTTTAGCTAATGTTTGTTAGATTTGATAAATATTAGAGAGAGGAGAGAATTAACTAGCTTCAGAAAAAATCTTTGGCTTAAAACCCTAGGAATATGGCAGATAATTTAATACAAGAGGAAATTAAATATGAACTATATCATTCTGAATGAATAAAATCAACTATTTAACATTTCAAAAAATTTAATTTGGGAAAGGTTAATTACCGTTATTATGTCAACTACAGTTTTAAATGAAGGAGTCATAACTCTTTTGAAAACATGCCCAAGACATAGTCATTCTTTAATTTAATACTGTGTATAGTTTGGACCCCTGATTCCTATACAAACATTGTAAGCCACTGTAATATAGCTTGACCTGAAAGCTTATCACAACCACTGCTGACAGCTGCTAAAACTGGGGCAAGCATTTTCCAACTTTCTCCAACTTTTATTAAAACTTTCCTGGGTCTCACACAAGTAGAAGCCTTTCTTTTATTTCCTTTCCATTGCTGGAGAGGATTTTAATTGGTTTCATGGGTCTTCATTAAATATCATTTATTTCTCAATAAATGATTCAGATCTGTGGTGAAGTAATGCAATAATTTAACAGGGGAAAAAATTCAGAACCCCTGAATGTCACATATACACCAAGACAACAATGGATAATGGTACCACACATGGCTGTGTGAAATGCTGACTCATTCTTACAAGTTTTGTCTTTTGAAGTTTCTTTTCAACAGAGGAAGAAGGCTAAGTTGATCAAAGTGTGGTGTCTTTGATAGTCTGCTTTTTGCTCAGTTGCATGTGTTTATCCATGCACTTTAATGTAAATACATGAAGATCATTTATATACATTGAATTTCTTTGTATAAACAACCTTGAGTAACTTATTCTTTTAACCTTAATTTTCTCATCACTAAGATAACAATAAATATCTTGAAAAGCGTTATTGGGAGTGCTAACTGATAAAATAGATATAAAATTACTAGTTTGATGTTTGTGAAAGTAGGTACTCAATAACTACTTCATTTCTTCCTCACTATCTTTCCTATGTTATGACTGCTACCTCTGGGCCCAAGCCATGCTTCACCTTAACAGCAGGACACCTGTTTCAATTTCTAAAGTCACTTTTTACTCCCACTTTTAATAATGTTCAGAATAATATATTGCATATGACAGTTTTGATTGTGAGATTATTCAATTTATAAAGAACTGCTTTAAAGCTAGGTATTAACATAAACATAATAATCTGATTATGAATTGATTTTCAGTTCAGGCTTTTCTTTGGTTTTGTTTTAACATGATTGCATAGATGTCATGTCTTCCAATGGGGGAGAGTTTTGATAAAATGACAACTTCTAATGATTTCTCTTTGGCCACATATAAGAGATACAGTACAATTTCTAGATGCCCCTACCACATGGAGACCCTTCCTTTCTGCCTCTCTCTAGTGATCTGCTTGTTTTATTTGTCCACATCATCACCTCCCACACAGGATTGTCTTACTCATAATTCTCTTCTATAAAATTGTGCCCTTTTATAGCTAGGATATCTCTGTGTGTCATAAATGTCAAGCCTTGTGGACTTGTCTTTCCTTCAATGTCTTGTTGGTGGTGAGCCTTTTCACTTCATGATTAAAACTCTTTGTAGCTAATGCTGGTGAAATGGTTTGGAGGTTTGGAGAGGAATCACATCTACATAAAAATAGGGCATGTTTATTGCTTTGCAAATTTTTCATTTGCTTTGAGGCTTTTACTCCATGAGATCCCCCAAATTGTTTGATAAGGTGCTAGAAGGCAAACAATACATGTTTGAAATTTTGTGATAATAAAATTTCATAAAGGACATTTCTGAGGGATCTTAAGACTACTGTCAGGTCAGAGACAGAAGGAATATTCACAATGCTATGCAGAACACCAAATACCTACGTCCAGTGTGGCTCCAAATGTAAGAGATCTTCTGCAGTAATTTTATGTGAGGAGGTAGATCAGATTCTCTTCTTAAAGCAGGCATGTCTCATTAGCTTACTAATTATAAAGAGAAGGCTGAAAGAAAACAAACTTTAACTATTTAGTCTAATATCAAGTTTTCCTAGGTTGAATATAATGTTCCTACTTTTAAAAAATATAGAAGTCACAAACCTAATGAAAATAGAAACCTGTTCTATTTTACTATTTCAAACTCTTGTTTTCTTTATCAAATAACAAGACACTCATTTCCTATCCCTCATGCTCCATCCATGGAGTTCAACTGAGCTTCTTGATATTAAACAGTGTGGCCTATGAAGAAACCTGACTAAATTTGTTTGATTCAGCAGCAGGTGGATACATTACACAGCTGGTCAGAGAAGTCAAGGGGTTCTTTCCAAGAACTGTGAGAAGATACAATCTCTCTTGTGCTAATAGGACAGTGAAAACGTGGGGTTGCTGATAGCCGTCTCCCTGTCAGGGGGGAGAGCCTGCTTGAGAGTGGAGTCAACTAGTCAGATGTGACTGTACTTTGGGATCTTTCCATATTTAACGTTTTCCAAGCTAATTATATGTTTTGTTTGACATTCATGTTAATAAGAAAATCATATATTACTATACTGGTATACCATTTATTAATCACCCATTATTCATTATTTTGTCTGCAGTGAGTAGTAATGTATATAATCATTTGGTACATTTGTAAGATATAGAACATTTTTAATCCCAGCACTTGGGAGGCTGAGGTAGGAGGATTGCTGTGAGTTTTAGGCCAGCCTGAGACAACATAGTGAATTCCAAGTCAGCCTGGGCTACTGGGCTAGAGCAAGAAGATCCTAGCTCAAAAAACCACAAGGAAAAAGAAAGAAAGAAAGAAAGAAAGAAAGAAAGAAAGAAAGAAAGAAGGAAGGAAGGAAGGAAGGAAGGAAGGAAGGAAGGAAGAAGAAATAGCATTATAACTTCAAAATATGTTAAAGTCATTTAAAATCTATTTTATATATTAGGAATATATACATTGAGTTTAGGACTTTGATCCCTTCCTCACTTATATGTAATAGTTAATATTGGCAATTTGACAAGATCTAGAATCACCTAGGAGACAAACCCATGGGCTTGTCTGTGAGGGATTTTCTCAATTGAGTTAATTGATAGGGAAGACCCATTCTAACTATGTGTGTGTGGAGGGGGGTAGTATTCTATAGGCCAGGTATGTGGACTGAATAAAAAGAAAACAAGCTGAGTATCAGCATTCATGTCTTTCTGTTTCATGACTGAGGATGCAAAGTGGCCAGCTGCTGTCAAGTCCTGCTATCCTGCCTTCTCTATGAGTGAAAAGAAACCATTCAGTTGTTTTGTTAGGTGTTTTTTTTTTTTTTTATCACCAATGAGAAAAGTAACTACTTTATAATGTTTAGAAACTGTCATTAAAATGTTTAGATGTGGATTGATCAAGCACACAGTTTTTCACAGAAATTTAAGAACATGAATGAATCAAAGCTAGACCAAGAAAGCTGATGTGTAGTGCAGCAGAACACGGACAGGGAGCTTCAAGAAGGTTGTCTGTCGTGCTTTTGGACAGCACTCAAAGCACAGGCAGCTGTGAGTCATCAGGGTTTCAGCTTTACTACTTTTGCTATTTAATAGATAATGGTCATTATGCACATATAGCTAAATAATATGTGTTCTTTGTAGTGCTTTGTAAAAGTGGACTTTGTAGAGGAACACAATAGCTTTGAAAAACAAAAAGTAAAGAAATAGAGTTCTCAGAATAGCTGATTCATATACTACCTGTGAGGACTTGGTTAAGTTACTTACCACCTCTCTAATCTGTTGCCTTTTACTACTAAGTACTGCAAAAAAAAAAAGAAAAAAAAAAAAAAAAAAAAAAACTCCTAGGCACCTAGACAAAATACTGGTTTTCCTAATGGCAAAGGATGATTCGTGTGGCCCAGGTGCCCTGTGCTTCTACCTCTCTTGGTAGCATAGCACTTTTCTCTGCCACTACAACTATGACCATATGAGGTAATGAATGTGATCATTTCCAGAGAAGAATGAGAGTATAAGCAAAATGGTCACATTTACCAAAAGCAACAGAACCAAACGGAAATGGAAGACTGGACTCCCTCTGTCGTATCTGTTTCTGCCTCTAGCTATCTCACTGTGTAATTCCCTTAAGTAAAATTAAATAGTCAAAAAACTTATAAATCTTCTTGAAATTTATAAAAAAATGAGTTTAAATATTCACTAGATGAATGGAAGATGGATGAAATGAGGCCAGACTTAATAGTTAGAAAAAAAAATCAAATACTAAACTGAAATACAAACTATTAAAAAGAAGAAGGTAACCAAACCAAAGTGGGAAGGTAGGTTCAAGAGAATTCAAAGTAAATGTTAGAAGTCTTAAAAGAAGAAAACATTTTAGAAGGAAGTAAAGTAGTGTTTCTGTTTACAAAGAACTTCCCTGAACGATGTCCCTGGTGTATAGATTTAAAATCCCCATGAGTACTGGGTATGGTTGAAGAAAACAAGCATATACCTCTGTAAACTCTAATAAAAGTCATGAACTTTGAGGAACAGAAGAAACCATATAATCCTGTAGACTAAGAGAATATACTTATAGAACAGAAAAGGATCAAAAACATTGTAATTCTCATCTGCAACACTGACATTTGAAAGGGGTCAAAGAGCAGCTAGAGATTGTGGAAAGAAAAACACAGTACCCAAGTGTCAAAACCCAGCTAGGACTGGAGCACTTGTTTGGGTAGTGGGATATGGAATAAAGGTTTTGTTGATATTCAGTGATCCAAAGAGTATATTATCTCTATACCTCATGAAAAATAAATAAATGCTTGAAAATAAAAACCAGCAAATAATGTATCACATTAGAAGCTACAAGAAGCAAAGGAGAGTAATTGTAGAGAGTAATCACTTGACTTTTGTTAGTATCTCTTGATCTACCAATCTATCTGCTATCTATTCCTATCTGTTACCATAAATGGGTAACCATGGGTAAGTAAATATGTACTTTTTAAAAGACAGTTAATGACATTGAAAAATAACTCAAAGAATAATCTAGGAAGAAATACACTTGATTATTTAAACAATGTATCAGAATTCTATAGTGAGTTCAGGAAGGATCCTTGAACTGGCAAGGGACCAGAGCAAGAGTTTTGGTAGCTCTTTGACAAGATTGTGAAAGTGTGTCTCAGCATGAAACCTTCCTGAAACCACTGTGTAGAGCACACCCATGAAGGAAGAACAGGGCACAAGAATCTCTGAGGGGAAGGTTACTTTTGTGTGTAGATGGTGGTGTTCCACAGGAAGTGTCTAGATGGTGTTCCTAGGTGGTGGTGTTCCACAGGAAGTGTCTAGATGGTGTTTCCAGATAGTGTTGTTCCACAAGAAGTTTCCAGATGGTGTTCCTAGGTGGTGTTGTTCCACAGTAAGTGTCTAGATGGTGGTGTTCCACAGGAAGTCTCCAGATGGTGGTGTTCCATAGGAAGTCTCCAGATGGTGTTCCTAGGTGGTGGTGTTCCACAGGAAGTTTCCCGATGGTGTTCCTAGGTGGTGGTGTTCCACAGGAAGTTTCTAGATGGTGCTGTTCCACAGGAAGTTTCTGGGTCAGGGAACTCCAAGGGAGCAGGGTTGGTGGGTGTTTTATGGCTACCAGGGTTAGTACTATCTATGGCTGGTAGACACAGACATTGGTATAGACTCCTGGGATATGCGTAATAGTCTATAAATGTTAATTCTCCATATGTGGGCTTTATTTAAAGCAATTTCCCAAGAATAACTTTAAGTTTGTCAATGGCATAATGTTGGGCAAACAGTAACATCTTGCTTTATGAAATTAAACACCATGAAGACAACATTCAGGGTCCTGATTTGTCTCTTACATAACAAGCTGGAGGACAGACATGCTCACTGTCTCATCCAGAGAGGAAATAAAATATACTGTAAAGAGTCTATCATGTGGATGGGATATAGAGGAGGATTCAGAGACATATACTGTCCTCAGGATGAGGTGAATCTTTTGTACATAATTGAGAAATATTTAATTATAAGTGGTTGTAAATTGAAAGTAACTCATAGAATGAAAAGGACAATGCAATTTCCAAGTCAGCAGAGATCAAGCAAGAGAGAATGAATGAGCAGTTTGACTAGATCAGCAAAATACTGGAATCGGGATTCAAAAAGAAAACAAAATTTCAAAAAGACAAATAAAACTAAATAGAAACAATAATAAAAACAGCTATGCCAGTTATTAAACTAGCTGAGAATACGATGATTTAATCTTCTGTGAAAAACTACAGACTGTTAAAAACTTGTTCCTCTTGTGTCTTATTTTTAAGAAGCCCCCCCCCCCAACCAAAAAAATACCCTTCCTGTTTTAGTTATACTTTCTCATCTCATTTCTGGGACAAAATTCCTGAGCAGAAGCAGTTTATGAGAGGAGAAGCTTTCCTTGGCTTACAGGTATGAGGGGCAACTTCAACTTGATGGGGAAAGCATGACAAGGCATCATTTATCTTGGTGGAAGTACTCTACATATTGTGCTTGGCGCTGGTCTAATAAACAAGTTCTATCCCTGATGATGCACTTCCTCCAGCAAGGCTCCACCTTCGAATTGCCAGAGCTGAGGATTATTAGCCTTAATCACAAGCACATGAGGCCACGGGGGACAGTTCACATTCAGACTACCACATTTCCTTAAGCTGATATCTGGGTGGGAATTGTGTCCCAGTAAGAAGAAAATAACTGATACATACTTATACACACAGAGAGATTATACAGTCATAAAATGCACACTGCTTGTTTTTTTTTAATTTTATTTTTTGAGAGAGAGAGAGAGAAAGAGGCAGAGAGAGAGAAATGTTGGATGGGTATGCCAAGACGTTCAGCCTGCTGTGAGCGAACACCAGACACGTGCAACCCCTTGTGTGCATGTGTGACATTGCATGCTTTCGTCACTGTGCATCTGGCTATGTGGGACCTGGAGATTTGAACTTGAGTTCTTAGGCTTCGCAGGCAAGTGCCTTAACCACTAAGCCATCTCTCCAGCCCATATGGCCACTGTTTTAAGAAAAGCAGTCACAAATCTCAGTATACCAAGCATCACTGCAGTTGCCAACAACACATTGGAGGGTTTTAGAAATGGCTCATTGAGTAGGAGCACAAGCATGAGGTCTCAAGAGGGGCTGGTGTGCTCTAAGGATGATGATCTGGGTGTGGTCATGTGTACCTGTAACCCTTGTCCTGCTGAGAATGAAGACCAGATAATCACTGAGGCTTACTGGTCAACCAGTCTGAATGAAAAGGGCAGCTCCAACTTGAATGAGTGATTCCATCTCCAAATAAGTGGAAGAGAATAAGAGGATAACTGATGTTCTCTTCTGGCCTCTACATACATACACTGGGTGCTCACCCATCTGAACACATGCATGCATACACTACATACACACATGCCACCATGCATACTACTGAACATACATGCATGTGAAAACACACTCAATAAAAGAACTACTAAAACTTTATGTTGATAAAAATAGAATTAAAGTATAACTTATTAATATGCTTATTTGATATACTTATAATTAATCATTTGTAATAGGAAAGTAATTGAGGGCTGGAGAGATAGCTTAGTGGTTAAGGCATTTTCCTGCCAAGCCAAAGGACCCAGGTTCGATTTTCTAGTACCCACATTAGCCAGATGCACAAGGGGGTGCACACGCCTGGTGTACGTTTGCAGTGTCTGGAGGCCCTGGCGCGCCCATTTTCTCTCTCTTTCTCTCTCTCCCTCTTTCTCTGTCAAAAAAATAAATAACTAAAAATAAAATATTTGAAGAAAAAAGAAAAAGTACTTGAGAATATTGAGGAATTAGATAGAAATAAAAATATGAAGTGTATGTATAGAAATTTATGTTTTAAAGTAGATTGTTCTTTATGTATCAATGAAATATTCATAATCATCCATATTCTTTCATATAAGTAAAATCTTTTACAGTTGAGTTTTTATGATGAAAATAAAGTTAAGGATAATTAAGGAACCCTAACAACCTCGGCTATTAGAAACTAGTAAGTATACTACAGAATTAATTATGAATCAGGCAGAAATTATGAATGGCAAGCTACTTAGAAAGCATCAAGAGGGAGGATAGTTTTTAAGTCAAAACAGGTTCAGCAAAGTCTCTGTGTGTGGGAACAGTTTCAGTCGATGACCCATAAAAGGAACTTTTTGCCTTAAAAATTGGATGAAAAGCAACAGCAAAAAATAAAGCAGTATAAAAGGAAGCACTGACTTTAAGTCCTGTAATAAAAGTGAAATAGAAAGGATAAAAAAAGCATAACTATTTTTATTTGCATATTCCAGAAAATCAATAAAACTGTTGAAGCAAAGAGCAGAGGCAGCAGCGCTGCCCATACTGAGTTGAGAGGGCGAGGACCACCCAATGGCGCATGAGGTATCAGCGGGCCTGGGGAAAGGGTGCGGCAGTTAAAGGCTGTCAGCATGGGTTCAGTTTCCCAGTACCCTCGTAAAATCAGATGCACAAAGTGGCGCAAGTGCCTGTAGTTCATTTGCAGCAACCAGGGGCTCTGACACACTCATTCTCTCTCCCTCCCTCCCTCTTTCACTCTCTCTCTCTCCCACCTTGTACATACATATGTAAGTCAGAAAAAATTATATAAGAAAATTATGTTATTCTATGCACACATAGACCAGCAGTTAAGAAAAGCGGATCAACCAAGACAGAAAGACTGGCAGATGTTCAGGAGAGAAAGTTGTGGTGAGAACTCAGTCGTTGCTTGTTGCACAAACATGAGGGTCTGGGTTCAGGTCCCCAGCACCCATGTAAATGTTGGCTATTGTAACCTACACCTGGGATCTTGGTGCTGAGGAGGCACAGACAGAACCCTGGGGTGAGCTGGCTGGCTAGACTAACTGAATCAGGGAATGCTAGGTTCAGTGAGAGAACCTGCCTCAATAAATAAGGTTGGGAACAATTGAGAAAATACCTGATGTCTACCTGTGGCTTACACACACACACACTCACATACACATACAAATTTACATGTATCACACATGTATGTGAAAAACACACATATGAGCACACATACACACTAAAAAATGAAGAAAGAAAGAAAGAAAGAAAAGAAGACACATAGTGGTTTGAATATAAAATATCCATATTGGCTCATGTGTTTAAGCACTTGGGCCCCCACTTGTGGTATTGCTTGGGAAGGTTGTGGAACTTCTGTAGGTGGAACCTTGCTGGAAAAGTGAATTACTGGGAACAAGCCTTGAAGCTTTATACAATAGCCCCACTTCCTTTTGGTCTTCTAACTCTTGACTGAATACAAGATGCCCATCTCTGCTCGTGCCTTGATGTCTTCCCGGCCATGAAAACGACTAAGCTGAATTAAAATTTTTCTGTCCTGAAGCTGCTTCTGGTGAGGTATTTGTTTATAGCAGTGAGAAAGTCATTTATACATATATTTTTCTCTAAAATGAGTACAAAGTTTTAGCAAAAATGCAAATGTAGTCAAATGAAAAAATGGTATATGTATGTGACTGTTTTCTTTCTTTCTTTTTTTTTTAAAATTTATTTATGAGAGAGAATGGGCACACCAGGACCTCCTGCTACTGTAAATGGACTCCAGATGCATGTGCCACCTTGTGCATCTGGCTTATGTGGGTCCTGGGGAATCAAACCTGGGTCCTTAGGGTAAGGCTTCACAGGCAAGTGCCTTAACCACTAAGCCATCTATCCAGCACTTTCTTTGTTTTTATTCATGCAAAAAGGATGCAAATGACATAGGTTCTGGGGTGTCATCACTAGTCACTTAATGGTATGGACAAAGGCAATTGGGCACAGAGAGTTGAAGAGTAGTTGACACAGAGTTGAAGGATCTGCAAAAGTTTAACGCATGAAAGCTGTAAGTCTCTTTAAGAGAAAGTGCTTCAATAAAGAAACATATACCAGAAGCCTGGTGTGGAAAAATAAAACTAAAACTTAAATTATTTTAAGTCAAAACTACTCCTTCATCTGCACTGATAATGGAGAATGGATGGAGACTCCATGATCAGTATTCATGGTGTATTCCTTTAAAAAAAGATAATTATAATACAGGTCTTACATGCCTCCTTCTTAAGCACGAAGTTGTCCCTGCAAATAGCAACATATCCACCGGCCTGTCAAAAGTGTCTCATACATGTTCTGCAAAGTTAAATACTACTTTTTCCTTCTTTCCAACTTCAATTTTACTTTGTATGAATCCATATCTTATCCAATTTCAAACAAATATATATTCTTTTGTGGTCTTTCAAATTCATTTATGGTATGTTTTTGAAGTAGTAATGGCTCCACTAACTGCTTAAGGCCTTACTAATATCAAATAGAATTTATCTGAACATGAAAGAAGTTTCTTAATAAGTAATAACCGGCTTACTAATGCCAGATTATGGTATTTTGACTATTTTACTTTTCTACCTAAAGTTAGAAGAAATGTTAACTTGTCTTTGTAGAAAGGAATCCTTTCAAATTCTATACTTCAAGGTTGTTAGTTTGGAAAGACATTTGTTACAGTGAATACAAGTCAACCTCATAGGTCAGTTTGATATACAGAGTTAATAGTATATTTCTAAGACAGAAGCACCATGTATCAATAGAAGTACAGAAAAATGAACTCAGTTTTTACATAGATAGATAGATAAATAGATAGATAGATAGATAGATAGATAGATAGATAGATAGATGATAGATAGATAGATAGATAGATAGATAGATAGATAGATAGATAGATAGTGATATTTCCTGACTATGGGGTCTAGGATATGGTACTGAACTCTGTCTCAGTGTGAACAACAGTATCATCCTGGCTTACCTTCATAGAGGGCTTGTCGTGAAGCTCAAATGACTTTGTAACAGGTCTTGGGCAGTAAACTATGTAGTCATGAATATCTCCTATTGGGACTTCTGTCTTCCCCTGGGAACCTTCATTCTGTTGCTCTGGAGGCTAATACTGCATAAACTACATTCTGAGTAATATTTTCAAAGTATACTGGATAATCCTTTTATCTTTGAGGAGTGCTTTTCTTGAATTTTCTGTAAGACCTGAGATTTTACTTGTCACGTTCCAAATACATTTAGGAAAGGATTTATCAGTAATAAAAGAATAGGACTATCTCGAGATGATGTTTGAGTAATAATAAAAAAAGTTTATTTTATCCTTGTCCTTGGCAAGTACCATATCAGGGAGATCTGCAATTGGCTTGGATGTTGAAATAGATTTTTAAAATACTAAGTAAAGTTTATCTACCTGAAATAATTTGAATTCTATAAGGTCTGATTTTGTGAAATGTCTAAGGACACAATTTTCATGTAGCAGGAGATGCTATCTAGCTGTCTGGAGGAGATGATGTAAAGCTGTAATAAAATATTATGTTCCTTCTAATGGTATTCTTCAACATCAACATATTGTGTAATTCTAAAGTAATTACCACAAATAGATGTTTACCAGTATTGCAGGATTTTTATTTTTATATATAAGGGGAAATGCATGTTCCCAACATGCTTGAACATTATATGCTTGCACTCTTATAAATCATATTACAGAATTTTATTAATCCAAATAAAATTATCAAATTTTTATATTTTCTCTTATATATTATAAGAGGTAATATGCATATAAAATGCAACTTTCTCTTGATAAAAAGCATTGCTATTTGTTTCGGTGATGCCTATGTATTGACAACATCTAAAATCACCTATAAGTCTGTATTTTAACATTTGTTTATTTTTATTTTTTAAATTTATTAATTTTTTATTAATTAGTTTTGTACTAAGTGAATACAATCAAGTTGGTACCATAGTTAGGCTCATCCATGTACTAACCCCTCCCACTGACCCTTCCTTGTTGAGGTATATGGGTCATGCATTGTGGAGTTAGCCCACAGTTATGGGTAGGAGAAATGTCTCTGCGTATCATAACCAAACATGTGGCTCTGACATTCTTTCTGCCCCCTCTTCCGCAAAATTTCCCTGAGCCATGTTGGGTTCATTTTTGGTCGGCTTCAGTGATGAGGTGTTGGGGTCCTCTGTGTCTCTGGACATCTGATGTGGTAGAAGTTGATTGTTCTTTGTGTCGATCTCCTTCACCCTTGTGCTGGTACCTGGTTCACCAAGAAAACAGCACCCTTGTTTGTTTCACCAATTGTTCTTAGTTTCAGCCAGGGCCCTTTGGAGGTATGATAGGGTGGTTCTCTGCTTAGGATCTGTGTCTATCTGAGAAAGAGAAGCAGATTCTCCAACAGGGAGTAAAGTTAGCACCAGACAAATGGGATAACCCTTATTTTTTTTTTTATAGAGAATTTAATAGGTGTAGGCCCTCTTGTATCCCATGATTGGTGGTAGCTTGATAATGGAGAGCAGGCTCATGTTTGGATATAGATCTGATTTGTTTCCCAGCTCCAGCTATGGGTATCATTCCATTGAGGGGATCAGTTAGCTGAATCAAGAGCAGTTGGTTTCCTACCATGGCTGTCCGCCAATATTGCACTTGTGTGAGCATCACGACAGGTTATTTGCTGATAAGTAGGTTAGACCATGAGTTGTTTGGACAGACATTGGTCATTTTCCCCCAGTCGCCCATGTAGCACCTTCTGACACTAGATGCGCTGACTGTCTGGGCTGACTCTCTTCCACCTTCCAGCCATGGCATTCCATTGTACGTGTCAACCGCATATGGTGTCTTCAGCAGTAGGGTCTTACCACTAACCTTTGGTGGGTCATCAAGTACTCTGACAGAAATCTGTCTTTCTTTTAGGAAACCTTGTAGGTCTCTCTGATCAAAAGCTCATTGTGGATGAAGGCCACATAGTGGTACTGGGAGTTACAGGTCAGTGCCCACTAAGAAAAGGAAGAAAAAGATATTGAATGTAAAAGAGTTAGAGAGAAGAGAGACAGAGAGAGAGAGAGGGAGAGAAGCTGTAGAAGATTAAAGTCAGTCTTCATCATACCGTCTCCAGTGTCTTGTGGCTCAGGTGTTCCTTCTAAGGGCCTGGTGAAGGTTCTACCATTTGGTGTGCCTTTTAGGATGTAGAATTTTATGGTACCATTGCTGTTTGGGTCTAGATTTGTGTCTCCCACCCCCTCCCTTACCCTCCCCTCCCTCCCCACCCACCCTATTGTCTAGTCCTCAAGATGCATTTAGAATTTCGCAGTATCATAAACTGATTAGAATTTAAATTACTAAAACCTTTTTTAGGGTGCTGGGGAAATTGCCCAGTGGTTAAAATTATTTGCTTTCAAAGCCTGCTGGCCAAGTTTTGATTCCCCATTTCTCATGTAAAGCCAGATACACAAAGTGACACATATGTTTGGCCTATATTTACAGTGGTAAGAGGACTTGGTTCTCTTTCTGTGTATTGCTCTTTTTATTACTCAAATCAACAAAAATTTTAAAAAGTGTCTTAAGCCCATTTGTTTTGATCTTAATTACAGGTTTATTTTTTTCTATCAGGTTATCATAGTTTATATCAAGTGTTAGTATTATGTTTATTAATGAGTAAAGGTGGAATTATGTGTGATTTTAATTAGTCTTTAATAACAGCATAGAATATTTAGAGCATCATAATTTTATCTATCTCACTTTTATCTTAATTTTTAAAACTATCATTATCTATTTATTTGCACGCAGGTAGATATAGAGAGAAGAGAGACAGAGAAAATAAGCACACCAGGGTATATCACCAGTGGAAACAATATCCAGATGCATGTGCCACTTTGACATCTGATGTTATGTGGGTATGGAGAATTGAATTCAGGTCGTTAGGTTTTGCATGCAAATGTCTTAACCACTAAGGCATCTCTCCAGCCCAAACATCATAATATTAAATGGTATATATCACATAGCTTTACTTAGCTATATTTATCATTAAGATTTTTTGACATATATCTTCTATCTATCTATTTATCTATCCATCTATTAATCTATCTATCTATCATCTACTTTTTTCCATCCATCTTTCTACTTACCTTCCTACCTATTTATCATGTATCAATTATGGCAAAATGAGATGTAATTTCAATTGGAAAATAGCATGATATGGAGAAACAGTGTGGGGTTTGAAATCACATATCACTTGATTTCACCATCAGATTTGCCACTTATCAGGTAGTAATAACTTTTCACCTGAATTTCCATTTCAGTTGTTTATCACAGCAGAGGTCAAGTTAACCTCTTTTCACTTGAGTATAACATCATCTACTCAGTGCTCCTGAAAAGTGAACATGATTGTACAATCAGTGGGACTCTTATTCAAATGTGCATTGTAATGCATTGAATTGGAGACAAGGCCCAAGATTGTGTATTTTTGTTTGTTTGTTTTGTTTTTCGAGGTAGGGTTTCACTCTAGTCCAGGCTGACCTGGAATTCACTATGTAGTCTCAGGGTGGCCTTGAACTCACAGCGATCCTCCTACCTCTGCTTCCTGAGTGCTGGGATTAAAGGCATGCACTACTACACCCAGCAAGATTGTGTATTTTTGATAAACACGTGGTCTGCCTGGCCCAGTTTAGGTAACAAGGTTTACATAGGGATGCAGAAGTCTGAACTGTGGGCTCAAGTGGTCTTCTTCTTCTAAAGTGTGGGTAACGGCATAGGCTTTGATGAATTATTGTGGCAATTAAAAACACTAGATATGTGAATGGCTTCTGCTGCATGGAAGGAGCTCAGAAGGTATCACCATCATGATTATCTTCTTAGGAACTACTATGAATAAATAGACCATTTGTGCTGAGCCTAGCGTGGGTCCCAGCTAAGAGTGTTGCAGGAATTGCTCAGCAGGCCAATCTTCCATTGATTTCCAGGGAAGAGATCAAGACTTACAGAAACCAAACTTCCCCAAAATTAATACTCTTTCAATCAGTGACAGTGTCCTCCTTATCATAAAACCTGAGTAAGGTTGATATGTGAAAGTTTTAGGAAGAAATACATTTTTTAAAAGACTAGAGTTGAGAAGGCACTTAAGCATATAGAAATTCCTACAATATTGAAAACATGCCCACCAGAATTATTTATTTGAGAGAGAGAGAGAGAGAAAGAGGCAGAGAAAGAGAGAGAGAGAGGGAAGGGTGGAGGGAGACAATGGTCATGCCAGGGTCTTCAGCCACTGCAAATGAACTCCAAATGCATGTGCCTCCTTGCATGCATGTGTGACATTGTGTGCTTGCATCACTGTGCATCTGGCTTACATAGGACCTAGAGATTCGAACATGAGTTTTGAGGCTTTGCAGGCAAGCGCCATCACCACTAAGCCATTCTCCAGCCTGGATCTATCTGTTAAAAATACTTGCCATTTGAGCTACTGGGGTTTTGCTCAGAAACTCTTTTTCCATTCCTATATCATGGAAAGTACTTCCTATATTTTCTTCCAGTAGTAGTCGAGTTTCTAGTCTTATATTGAGGTCTTTGATCCATTTGGACTTTAGTGTAGTACATGGTGAAATGTGTGGATCAAGTTTCAATTTCCTGCATATGGAAAATAAGTGAATGTAATCTTCAGGAATGAGCTTGACTATGGCCACATTCATAGTTTGATAAAAACATAGTAGGCCTTAAAACCACAAAAATAAATGTATATGGTTTGTGAAATAACTATTTATTTGATAAGAGAAAAATCTCAAGGTCATCAAAACTATGTGTGTCCTGGAGAACCATTATGAACTATAAACTGACTTTGAACTGCCTGTGGGTAGATACTTAAGGATGGCTAATCTAGGTTGTCAACTTGATTGAATCTAGAATCCTTTAGAAAACAAATCATTAAGGATATCTGGGAGAGTTTCTAGGTTATATTAATTGAAGTGGAAGGCTTACCTTTACTCTGGACAGCACCATTCTAAGGGCTGGGCTCCCACATACAATAAAAAGGATAGAATGAGTCAAGTTAAGCTCTCTGCTTCTTGACTTTGGATTGAATGTGACCAGCTGCCTCATGCCCCTGCCTCCCATGCCTTCCACATCATGATATACTGTACCTATGCTTTTTACAGATAATTTGTCTGTGATTAGAAAAGAAACTAAAACTAAAATTACTGTGGTTAACTTCCCACAAATGATCTTAAGTCACTCATGGATTCAAGGGGCAGCTTTATTATCAGGGAAGGAATGAAAGAATACATTGGAAGGGAAAAATACAAGCTCTTTACACTGGGAAGAGGAAGACTCAGCATGGAGTACTTGACCATTTGTACAATCAGGTGCACTGATGAGCAGGTCCACTGATACGGAGAAGAAAGTCAAAGGCAGTCAGAAAGGCTCACAGGTGGGAAAGGGTCTGAGATACAGGTTTTGTAGCTCCATCAACCTCCTGATGGATTGTGATCACAGTACCTGGACCAAGAGTGTAGTTTGAAATCAATTACTACTGAATGTGCTGGAAATATGACGCCAGGGACAGTAGGCATCAGGAGACTTTGACTTGAAGAAACAAAGGTTCTGTAAACTTGTAGGAAAACTGGAATGAACATAGTAGGCATAGATGAATTTTTATCTGCAAGGTGGTGAATGCCACATCTAACTTCCTTGTACTAAGTTGCTCTTGGCTGAGTCATGGTTCCCAGCCTGTATCCTTTGTACATCTCTCCCAGATGGCTGTTATCCCAGTAAGGCAGACCATCAGTTAGCTCCTTCTCAATGCCAGTGGATGTTGCACTGGCCTTTAATCTTAAGTACTAAGTTTCAGGAAGGTCATTCCCGGCCCCCTCCCCGGAATAATTGTTTTAGTGTTCTAGGATTGTACTAATTTCTGAATTTTGTGACTTTGGAGCACTGTGAGACAAGAACCTCAGAGGTTTGGATGTTAAACCAGTTAAAGATTCCAGATGGTTCTGTGGAGGATAGTTCTGGTTGGACTGTAGGAAAAGAACTTTAAATCTGTCATCAAGTCCTCTGTTGGAGAAGAAGTAGAAAATGGAAGACTTTAATTGGTATTTGCACTTCCTAAGTTTGGGATTTTAACATAAACTCAAGTTATTCACAGAATTTCTTTTTAAAATTAATGTTTGTGGATTTTATAGCTTTTTTTTCTGAAAATTCAGTAATAAAGGCTATATACCAAACATGAAGTATCTTTATGTTATTAATCTTTGATATACATTATAGTATGGTTGAATATAATTTGAGATTGAGTGAATTTTGAACATTGCATGGAATGACATTGCTTTTATTTGTGTTTTTATATGCATGTTCATGGGTGATACTTTATGTCATTTAAGACATAAAAGTTTATTTTGCCAAGAAGCAGTCTTGAGAAGCCAAAACCAAACAAACAATCAAACAAAAAAACAAAAACAAATGGAGCAGTTTTTGGCATAGGGAGATGTCTTTGTGAATTTGAGAGTAGCCGCCCTGATGAGTCATGATCTTGTAAGTAAAGAAGCCTGAAGGCTTTTATTTTATTTATTTTTATATTTTATTTTTATTTTATTTATTTTTATTTTTATTTTTATTTTTTTGGTTTTTCGAGGTAGGGTCTCACTGTAGCCCAGGCTGACGTGGAATTCACTATGGAGTCTCAGGGTGGCCTCGAACTCATGGCGATCCTCCTACCTCTGCCTCCCAAGTGCTGGGATTAAAGGCGTGCGCCACCACGCCCGGGTGCCTGAGGGCTTTTATAAGCAAGGAACTTCCTGTCCTCTGATTTCCTGCCACCTTGCAAAGAGAGCTCTGTGCGTTAAAGGAGTACTTTGAGTCTCTCACTACACTCAATTTTACCCTCAGAGGAAGGAAGTGACATGTCTCATCAGTAGTTTTGCAGAAGTGAGTGAATGTAGTTCAATTCCTTCCTCTTTTCATATTTTAGGGGTGGAAGAGAGCATGACTCCTGGCCTGCTTCTTCGTGGCCTACGGTTTGTGGATGCTGCACTCAGTGGAGAAGCCTGTGCCTGGGCATTTGTATTAGTTACTCTTCTCTTGCTGTGAACAAATAACTGATAAGAATCAGCTTGAGGGCTGGAGAGATGGCTTAGTGTTTAAGCGCTTGCCTGTGAAGCCTTAGGATGCCGGTTCGAGGCTTGATTCCCCAGAACCCACGTTAGCCAGATGCACAAGGGGGCCCCCGCATCTGGAGTTCGTTTGCAGTGGCTGGAGGCCCTGGCGTGCCGTTCTCTCTCTGTCTCTCTCTTTGCCTCTTTCTCCCTCTGTCTGTTGATCGCAAATAAATAAATAAAAATAAAAATAAATATTGAAAAAAAAAGAATCAGCTTGAGAGAGGAAGGATTTGTTTTAATTTCCGGTTGGAGGGAATTCAGTGTGTCATCGTGGGGAAGGCCTGGATCCACAAGCAGGAGGCAGCTGGTCACAATATACCCACAGTGAGGAAATACAGGGAGTGGTGGGCCAGGTTCTAAAGCCTCAAATCCAGCTACTCAGTAGCTCAAGTCCTCCAGCAAAGCTCTGCTTCCTAAAGGTTCCACAAACTTTCCTGATAGTACCACTAGATTGTGGCCAATTGTTAAAACGCATGAGCCTATGAGGGACATATTACATTCAAACTATAACAGTATTCCTGATGGAAGCTAGGTAGATAAAACTAGCAAATTCAAAGACCCTAACACCTAACTCCTAGATGCTAATATTGTTTTTATCAACTATAAAACAAGCACCTTTTTTCTCCATTTGCCCAACTTTTATAAATATGCCTGAATTGATGTCAAGCTATAGGGAATAAAGACATAATTTATAGGTTACTCAGGATTTATCCTTGAGAATTATGACACTTACTAATGTTACAGATTGTTGGTATTTTTAAAGGTAAAGTTCTTTATTTATTATGGTCTGTTTCTAAGATCTCAGGTTAATTAGGCTTAAGGTACTTTAGTAAATATAAAATAATTGTGAATCATGCAAAAAATGATACAAAAGATTATAAAGTCATGATTTCAAGTGCTAAGAGGTATTTAATAGCATCTGTTTTAACCCAGCATTTTAGGAAGTGTGGTAATATTGGAAGAAATTAGTCCTAAAAAGTAATATGATACTAACTGAAGACACATAACTGATTTGTGGAGAACCATTCCCTCTTATTTTCTTCAACCATGATATAAGCCGGGTTTACGTGTATAGCTGAGTTAGAACAAAATAAATGATTACCAGTGTCCCTCAATTCTACGATCTTCTTTTAAACAAATCACCTCGTTTAGCTCACTCTTCCAATCAAGTGCATTCTGTGTTTTATGATCTTCTCTTTACACTTCTGAGAGTAATGAATTTCTCCCTACCTTCTTTACTCCTCTTGATGGATACCAATATCTTTCTGTAATTCTAATGAAGCTTGAAATTGATATGGTTTTACATACCAGTATTACCAATTATGTGATCGTTGTGATGGCTGGAGGTCTTAACCAGTGTTGAGGAATTGCATAGCCACGGCTAAGATTGTTAGGAGGAGAGCTCCACTTAATCAACCTGTGTGATTCAGCTGCAGACACAGGGAAGGATTGGTGTCACAAAACTTTCATGTTCGGGTCACCGTTTCACTTTAACCCGTTCAGGAAGTTGTGCTTCTTAACTCCACAGCCTCCACCATTTCATCATTGCACACCAAATACTTTATATTTAATGCGTTGATATGTGTGTGATGCTCCTTTCCAAAGCTGAATTTTATGTACCACAGTCTACTGAATGGACTGAAGACTATATTCAGACACAGGTGAGTGGCTTGGCCTGAGTTGATATCTATTAACGGGTGGAGCCAGACTGTGATCTCAAACTCATGAGTAATACTTCAGTGTTCTGTTCAGTACTTAATGAGTATATTTCCTGGAAAGAAAGTTTTTGTGTATATAGTTTATATGAACCGGCATAGAAGTTTCTAGCAATACATAAAAGAAGAAAAGTGAAAATACAAACCAGATAAAATTCAGAGGCAACATGTAGTAGCCTGCTGATATCTCCTTCTGATTATTTGAACCTCTCATACTAGAAATTTTTGCAAATTAGCATGAATTATTATTTGAAATATCAACATCACAGCACATTCTTACACACCTAATTTTTATTTAAACATGATTATATGGCTAGGTACATTTGGTTTTAGTAGTCTCTCTCATTATATTACTGATTTTTCTATAAATAAAAATAATTAATATTTGCCTTAGTGTCTTTACTACTAGGTTGTACTAAATTGACATCTTTAGATTTTATGAACCTTATGTAGCAAAGGATGTGGGGTAGATTTGAGTCTTATATATTCCAAGAAGAAAATTAGTTTCCTGGCACTATACAATGCCTTTTCTCTCCTCCACTGATATACTGATGCCAGGTAGTCAAGGGTTTATCCTTGCAGATAAACTTTAGAATTATATTGTCAATTTCATATTTTCCACCCCCTAGGGACTTCATTGAATTTACAGATTTCATTCAGGGAGGAAACTGACAGCTTTACAGTGCAGAACCTTCCTATTGAAGGAAAAGATGATATCTTTACATTTATGTGAGCCTTATTTTATCTCCTACAGAAGTAGTATAGTTTCCTTCATAATGGTTTTTGCACATTCTTATTACTTATTTTCTTTCACAGTTGTTACAATTGGGTCCATACCACACACACATGCACACTACACACACGCACGCACACACACACACACACACATACACACCACACACACATAAACACACACAGTCTTAGACATTGTATATTTGTCTAAATGTTTGGATTTTCATATTATGCATAATATCAAAGCAATCACATTTTAATCTTCTAAATATTTGTTCTTTGTAAAAATTGAACTATGTAGCATGTTTACTGCAACATGAATTACAGCACAACTTATGAACTTCTTTAATGTATCTGAATTTAATGGCATTGTTAGTATTGCTTTATCATTTAGCATGGTCATTGTGTCACATTGTAAGTCATCATAAGACTTACAACTCATAATATGGAAGCATCATATTATTAAAAAACATTATATATAAATGTGTATAAATTTTTTTTTTTTTTTTTTTTTTTTTTTTTTTTTTTAGAGTAAGTTACAGTATATGAGTTTTATTTAAAAACATAATATGTTATAAAACTCAGTACATATAAACAACACAAGTAAGTGAATTACAACATGATAAATACTTCATGTATAAGTTTCTAAACTGCTCATGTAATAGGTATTATTTTTTTTTTTTTTTTTTTTATTAGTCAGTTCTGTATTCAGCAAATACAGTCATTTTGGTACCATTATTAGGCTCATCCGTGACCTACCCCCTCCCCTTGGCCCCTCCTTGTTGAGGTATACGGGTCATGCATTGTGGAGTTAGCCCACAGTTATGGGTAAGCTAAATGTCTCTGCATATCATGACCCAACATGTGACTCTGACATTCTTTCCGCCCCCTCTTCCGCAAAATTTCCCTGAGCCATGTTGGGTTCATTTTTGGTCGGCTTCAGTGATGAGGTGTTGAGGGCCTCTGAGGCCCTGGCTCTCTGATTTGGTAGGAGTTGATTTTTCTCTATGCTGATCTCCTTCCCCCTTGTGCTGGTGTCTGGTTCATCAGGAAAAACAGCCCCCTTGCTTGTTTCTCGAAGTTTTCTTAGTTTCAGCCGGAGCCCTTTTGAGGTATGATGGGGTGGCTCTCTCCTTAGGGTCTACATCTATCTGAAAAAGAGAAGCAGATTCTCCAACGGAGAGTAAGTTAGCATCAGGACAAATGAGATAACCCTTACATTTTTTTTTTTATAGAGAATTTAATATGTGTAGGCCCTCTTGTAGCCCACAATTGATAGTAGGTTGATACTGGAGAGTGGGCTTATGTTTGGATATGGTTCTGACTTGTTTCCCAGCTCCAGCTATGGGTCCCATACCAGTGAGGGGATCAGTTAGCCAAATTGAGAGCAGTTGGTTCCCCACCATGGCTGTGTGCCACCACTGCACTTGTGTGGGCATCACAATAAGTTATTTGCTGCTAAGTAGGTTAGACCATGTGTTGCTTCGATAGATATTGGTCAATTTCCCCCAGTCGCCCATGTAGCACCTTCTGGCACTAGATGCGCTGACTGTCTGGGGACTGACTCTCATCCAACTTCCAGCCATGCCATTCTAATTTGCATGTCAATCACATAAGGTATCTTCAGCAGTAGGGTCTTACCACTAACCTTTGGTGGGTCATCAAGTACTCTGACAGAAATCTGTCTGTCTTTTAGGAAACCTTGTAGGTCTCTCTGATCAAAAGCTCATTGTGGGTGATAGCCCCATGCTGGTTCTGGGAGTTACAGGTCAGTGCCCACTAAGAAAATGAGGAAAAAGATAACTAATATACAAGAGTTAGAGGTAAGAGAGAGAGAGACAGGGAGAGGGGAAGTGAGGGAGGGAAGATGTAGGAGACTAAGGTTAGTCTTAATCTTACCCTCTCCAGTGTCTTGTGGTTCAGGTGTTCCCTGTAAGGGCCTGGTGAAGGATCAGCCATTTGGTCTATCTTTTAGTAAGTAGAAGATTATGGTACCATTGCCGTTTGGGTCTAGATTTGTGTTTCCCACCCCTTTGATGCCCTCCCCTCCCTCCCCTTCCATCCTAGTGTCTAATCTAGGAGATGCTTGCTGGGTATGTAAGGTATCTTCAGTAGATTCAGGTTAGGTGCTGTAGATGAGTGAGACTATGTGGCGATTTTTTTTCTGTGATTGGGTAAGTTCACTGAGAATGATCTGTTCCAGGTTCAACCATTTTTCCTCAAATTTCATTGTGTCATTTTTTCTTACTGCTGTATAGAATTCCATTGTGTAGATATACCACATCTTAGTTATCCATTCTTCTAGTGATGGACATCTGGGTTGATTCCAGCTCTTAGCTATTACAAATTGAGCCGCTATAAACATGGTTGAGCAAATCTCTTTAGTCTGTGGTTTGAAGGTTTTAGGGTAGATGCCCAGTAAGGGAATAACTGGGTCTGTTGGTATCTCTATACTCAGCTTTTTCAGAAGTCTCCATATTGCTTTCCAAAGTGGTTGTACCATCCTACATTCCCACCAACAGTGGATGAGTGTTCCTACTTCTCCACATCCTCGCCAGCATTTATTTTTATTTGATTTTTTGATGCTTGCTATCCTTATTGGGGTAAGGTGGAATCTCATAGTTGTTTTAATTTGCATTTCTCTGATGATTAGGGATGATGAACATTTTCTTAAGTGTATGTTTGCCATTTCTATTTCTTCCTCTGTGAACTGCCTGTTCAGCTCTTTGCCCCATCTTGTGAGTGGGGTGTTTGACTTCTTACTGTTTAGATTTTTGAGTTCTTTGTAGATTCTAGAGATTAGTCCTCTATCAGTTGGATAACCCACAAATATTTTCTCCCATTCTGTGGGTAATCTATTGGCTTTGCTAATTGTATGCTTGTCTGTAAAGAAACTCCTCAGCTTCATGTGGTCCCATTGGTTGAGTGATGGTTTAAGTTCATGAGCTACTGGGGTTTTGTTCAGGAAGTCTTTTTCCATTCCTATATCATGGAATGTGCTTCCTAAATTTTCTTCCAGTAGTATTCGAGTTTCTGGTCTTATATTGAGATCTTTGATCCATTTGGACTTGAGTGTAGTGCATGGTGAAATGTGTGGGTCAAGTTTTAGTTTCCTGCATATGGTTATCCAGTTTGTCCAGCACCATTTGTTGAAGATGCTGTCTTTTTTCCAGCGTATATTGTTTGGGCCTTTATCAAATATCAAGTAGCTATAGTTGCTTGACCCAAAGTCCGGGTCCTCAAGTCTATTCCATTGATCTATAGTCCTGTTTTTATGCCAGTACCATGCTGTTTTTATTACTATGGCTTTGTAATATAGCTTTAGATCAGGTATGGTGATGCCTCCAGAGGTATTTCTTTTGCAGAGGATATGTTTGGAAATGCGAGGCCTTCTGCCTTTCCATATGAAATTTGAGATCATTTTTTCTATCTCTGTGAAGAACACTGTGGGGATTTTAATTGGTATTGCATTAAATCTGTAAATTGCTTTTGGTAGGATTGTCATCTTCACAATGTTAATTCTGCCTATCCAGGAACATGGGAGGTCTTTCCATTTTTTCAAGTCCGCCTCAATTTCTTTTTTGAGTGTTTTTATGTTTTCATTGTATAGATCTTTCACTTCCTTGGTTAACGTTATTCCAAGGTATTTTATTTTTTTTGTCGCAATTGAAAATGGGACTATGTCCCTTATTTCTTTTTCTGTATCTTTGTCCTTTGCATAAAGGAAGGCTACTGATTTTTGTGCATTGATTTTGTATCCTGCTACTTTGCTATAGGAGTTAATCACCTTCAGGAGTTTTGGGATGGAGTCTCTCGGGTCTCTTATATATATAATCATGTCATCTGCGAATAAAGCTAACTTAACTTCCTCCTTTCCAAATTGTATCCCTTTTATTTCCTTCTCCTGTCTTATTGCTTGAGCTAGGACTTCCAGAACTATATTGAAAAGCAGAGGTGAGAGTGGACAACCCTGTCTTGTTCCTGATCTTAATGGGAATTCCTCCAGTCTCTCTCCATTAAGTATTATTTGGGCCTTCGGAGCTTCGTATATTGCCTTTATTAGGTTAAGATATGAACCAACCATGCCAACTCTCTCCAATGTTTTGAACATGAAGTGGTGTTGAATCTTGTCAAAGGCCTTTTCTGCATCTATCGAAATAATCATGTGGTTTTTATGTTTATCCTTGTTTATGTGGTGTATTACATTGACAGATTTCCGTATGTTGAACCACCCCTGTGTTCCTGGAATGAATCCCACTTGGTCAAGGTGGATAATGGTTTTGATGTGTTGTTGGATTCGGTTTGCAAGGATTTTGTTTAGGATCTTTGCATCTAAATTCATCAGGGAAATAGGCCGGTAGTTTTCTTTTCTTGTGGCATCTCTGCCTGGTTTTGGAATTAGGGTGATGCTAGCTTCATAAAAGGAGTTGGGTAGCTTTCCCTGTTCATCAATTGTGTGGCACAGTTTGAGGAAGATTGGTTTGAGTTCTTCCATGAAGGTTTGGTAGAATTCAGCTGAGAAGCCATCTGGTCCTGGGCTCTTCTTTTTTGGGAGGTTTTTTATTACTTTTTCAATCTCCATGAGTGTGATGGGTTGATTGAGGTGATTAATCTGCTCTGTGTTTAGCTTTGGTAGATGGTATGTGTCCAAGAATTTATCCATCTCCTCCACATTATCCAGTTTTGTGGAGTAGAGGTTTTTGAAATAAGTCCTGATGATTCTCCCAATTTCACTTATGTCTGTTGTGATCTCTCCTTTTTCATTTTGAATTTTGTTAATTTGAAGCTTCACCTTTTTTTGCTTGATCAGATTGGCCAGGGGTTTGTCAATCTTGTTTATTTTTTCAAAGAACCAGCTCTTTGTTTTGTCAATTGTCTTAATTGTTTCCTTGGTTTCCAATTCATTGATTTCTGCTCTGATTTTAATTATTTCTTTCCTTCTGGAGCTCTTTGGGTTGGATTTTTCTTGTTTTTCCAGTGCCTTTAGGTGGATGGTTAGGTTATTGATTTGGGACCTTTCTGTCTTTTTTACGAAGGCATTGAGTGCTATGAATTTTCCCCTGAGGACCGCCTTCATTGTGTCCCATAAGTTTTGATACGATGTGTTCTCATTGTCGTTCAATTCCAGAAATTTTGCAATTTCATTTTTTATTTCATCCACTATCCATTTATTGTTTAAAAGTGTGCTGTTCAGTTTCCAGGTGCTTTTGGGATTCTTGGTGGGTCTTTTATTGTTGATTTCTAGCAATATAGCATTGTGATCTGATATCATGCAGGGAATTATGTCAATCTTCCTAAATATGTGGAGGCAGTCTTTGTGACCCAATATATGGTCTATTTTAGAGAATGTTCCATGGACTGCTGAGAAGAATGTGTAATCTGTGGATTTGGGATGGAATGTTCTGTAGATGTCCGTTAGGTCTAAGTGATCTATGGTTTTGTTGAGCTCTCTTACTTCCCTGTTGAGTTTCTGTTTGGATGATCTGTCTATTACTGATAATGGTGTATTGAAGTCCCCAGCTATGATGGTGTTTGTGGTTATTTCTGTTTTATTGTCAAGTAGGTTTTGTTTTATGAACTGTGGTGCCCCTGTGTTTGGTGCATACAGATTTATGATTGTGATATCCTCTTGATGGATCGTTCCCTTGATAAGTAGGAAGTGGCCTTCTTTGTCTTTTTTGATTATATTTGGTTTGAAGTCTATTTTATCCGATATTAATATAGCTACACCTGCTTGTTTCTTATTCCCGTTTGCTTGGAATACTGTTTTCCACCCTTTCACCCTGAGGAGATGTCTGTCTTTAATGGTGAGGTGGGTTTCTTGAAGGCAACAGATTGAGGGGTCTAATTTTTTGATCCATCCTGTTAGCTTGTGTCTCTTGATGGGTGAATTAAGGCCATTAATATTTAGGGTAATGACTGTGAGATTTGATTTGATCCCTGCCATATTGTGATGGTAAATGTGGGTTGGAGTTTTCATGGGCATTGAAGTTTTTTGTGCCTACTCTGAGTTTGGATGTTGTGATCTGCTTCTTGTAGGCAATTGTGTTTGATTATTTTTTTCTTCTCTGTGTAGAATTTCCTGAAATACTCTCTGTAGGTTTGGTTTTGTGTTCATATAATTGTAAAGCTGAGTTTTGTCATGGAAAGTTTTTTGTTCACCATCTATTATGAGGGATACTTTTGCTGGGTAGAGTAGTTTGGGTTGGAAGCCATAGGTTCTTAGACTTTGGAGTGTTTCATTCCAGGCTCTTCTAGCTTTCAGGGTTTCCATTGAGAAGTCTGAAGTAATTCTAATGGGGTTACCTCTGAAGGTGGTGTGCTGTTTTTCCCTAGCTGCTTTTAGGATTTTCTCTTTGGTGTCAATGTTTAGAGTCTTAATAATAATATGTCTTGGAGAGTTTCTCCTTTGGTCCAGTCTGTTTGGAGTTCTATTGGCTTCTTGTATCTTGATGGGCCTTTCTTTTAAGAGATTGGGGAAGTTTTCTTCAATTATTTTGTTAAATAAGTTCTCCATGCCTTTGGTCTGGATTTCTTCTCCTTCTGGTATTCCAATGATCCTGATATTGGGACGTTTAACTGTATCCCACAATTCCCTCATGTTCTGTTCACAGGAGCTTTTAAACTTACTGAAATTTTTGAACTCTCTAACTGTTTCTTCCATCTTGTCTTCCAGATCAGAGTTTCTATCCTCCACTTGGCTGACTCTATTCTTGAGAGCTTCTAGTGAGTTTTGGGCTTGTTCAATTAAGTTTGCATTTTCTATTATTTTTCTATGTATAATTTCCATCCCTCTGTCAAGCTCCCTTTTCACATCATTTTCTTGTTTTCTTGATGCTTCTTGGAGTTCATCCTTGCATTTCTTTATGTCTTCATTTAGCATGGTCAGCTGATTTTTAAGGTCTTCTTTTTTTTCACTTTCCCTCAAATCTCTTAACTCTCTTTGAAATCCTTCCATTTTCTTATCTAATCCTTCCAATTTCTTATCTATTAGTTCTAGTTTAGTGATGGCAGCATCCACACGATTGTCTGCCCTTTGTTGCTTTCCTGCAAGTTCTACCAATAGGTTGGTTAGAGTTGCATTGCTCATAGCTTCAATGTGGTGTTCTGGTCCTATTTGTTCTTCTATGTTTTGGTTAGAAGTATTCATTGTGGGAGTGGGTGATCTAATTGGATTTTCTTGCATTTGATTATTCATGTTATTTCTTTTGCGCTGTGTTCTGCCCATGACAGTGTATGGGCAGATAAGTGGGCGTATCAGCCTGGGCTCAAGAACAATGGGAATCTTATGCAGCCTGGGGGCGTTGCCAAGAAGCCTGGGCTTTGGCTGTCACTTGCCAAAGCCGCCTATCTACTGCCTGGCAGGGGCGCCGAAGTTGCCTGAGTTCTCAAGCGGTGATGTGCCAAGGCTGCCTGCGTTCGAACTAGGAGTGGCACTGAGGCACCAAGCACTGATGCCGCCCGAACTCTGGCTGGGCACGCTAGGAACCGGCAGCAGTCTGCGCTCCCCCGCCACAGGACAATTGTGGACAGCCGCGCGGGAGACAGAGGGCAAGTGGAGGAGAGTGCGGAGCAGTCTAAGCTTCCGCAGGCAGGGAATAATCTCACTTGCCAAAGCCGCCTATCTACTACCTGGCAGGGGCGCCAAGGTTGGTTGAGTTCTCAAGCGGTATTGTGCCACAGCTACCTGTGTTCCAGCTAGGAGTGGCACTAAGGCACCAAGCACTGAAGCCGCCCAGACTTTGGCTGGGAACGCTGGGACCGGAAGCAGTCTGCGCTCCCCCGCCACAGGACAATTGTGGACCGCCGCGCGGCAGACAGAGGGCAAATGGAGGAGAGTGCGGAGCAGTCTAAGCTTCTGCACGCAGGGAATAATCTCACTTGCCAAAGCCGCCTATCTACTACCTGGCAGGGGCGCCAAAATTGTTTGAGTTCTCAAGCAGTCTGCGCTCCCCCGCCACGGGACAATGGCGGCCCGCCGGTGCGGCAGGCAGGTAGGGGGTGGTACCTGAGCTGATGCAAGCGAGAGATACAGTCTGAGCTTGTGGGACTGGGCACACTCAGTAGGTGGGCGAGTGGACGAGGGTGCGGAGCAGTCTAAGCTTCCGCGCGGAGGGAACGATCGGCGCGCAGTGGCAGCCGTGCGGGCTCCGGAGCAGCAGCAGCGGCAGGGGTGGAGCTTTGAACGCGGCGGTTATTTGGGGCGAGGGGTGCCTACCCGCCCGAAAGGGGACCAGCAATTCCCTGTTCCCCCACCTCTGTGCCCTCCCAGATTTCTCTCCCCTAAAAGCCACTATATACCCTTAATATCTTGCCTTTCTTTCCCCGGGATTTGCAGCGCAGCTAGGCAGTCGCCATCTTGGCCGGAAGTCAAATGTGTATAAATTATATAGATATATTATATGCATTTATCTACAATATATATATTCCCTTTATAAACAAAATCAAATTGCCATCCAATAATAGCTCTTTTTTGTTTTGTAATTAGTCTGTACGTAGTCTCATGATATAATCATGGATTAAAATGAACAGGCAATAATTTTCAAGTTGAATAAGGTGATATTACCTGCATATTGCAATAGCCTGCTTGGCTTCTAAAATACGACTGAAAATATTTCTTTTAAAATTAATGAGTGTATCTTTGATCAATGACTCCTTCATTAATTAAAATCAATGGAGTGAGTCATTCAAGTATTTTTGATATCTCATTATAAATTAGAAAGTCATCTTTGAATGTTATGGAAAGAATGAAGTCTATGTGGACAGAAAGGTACAGAGATGGTTTATAAAGAAATCTACCGACCTGTTTCTGTGGACATGGAAATGAAGCAGCATGTCAGAGGTTCATAGAAGTTTGCTAAAATTGGATTTGAGAGAAACTGTGTTCCATTTCTCCTAAGGAGTATTTAATTATCTAGGTTCATGTTTAAATATCTCTTTCCTTAAGGGAGCAAGAGATAAATCCATGCCAGAGGGTAAAGATTTACATTTGAGGAATGACTATGTGTCCTTAAAAACTGAATACTTTGCAGAAGAATAATTTCTTAGGAAACAGTGTTTTTCTTTTAGTATGCCTGTCTGGAGGCATGGTATGTACAGTGTATGAAAGATGGAAAGAATCAGATACTCAACAAGTTTATAATTCTGGAAGGAGTACAAGATGATATTCACATTCAAGGAAAGCTGCAACATCATTAAAAAAAAAAAGCAAAGAGCAGGGGAATGGAATTGGAAAAGGTCAGGAAACATTGATGCATGCTATAATAATATCAAAACAATGTATCTCAAGATGCATCTTTTAAGATACAGAAAGGAACTGATAACAAAAGTATTGGCCAAGAAAAGAAATTTGAGACAGTCCTTCACTATTCTAGTGGAAAAGCAATTTTGATCCAAAAAGTCGTTTAATTTTAGTCCCTATATTAGATTTTTTAATTCTAGTGCTTCCTAAAGTGTGTTAAGTAGCACAGATCTTTGGGTATATATCCAGCAACAACCTTACTACCACCAAATAGTACAGGATAGAAGCCAAATGTAGATTAACTTATGTTACAGAGACAAAATTTCTGGCAATCTGTAAATTGGAATTTGGTTTGTGTAGCAGTAATTCTTCATTGCTTCCCTAGATAGTGTTTTTGGAAACTAAGAATCAACTTCTAGCCAACTGGCATCCTACACACATTTTTTTCCCCAACTCTAGCACTAAGAGAAGTCCTTCAGTGGAAGAAATCATAGAGTTGGGATAATGGGAACAGGCTTGGGTGGAAGGGAAGGCGGGAAGCTCTCTGCCTCCAAACATTCCTCTTCATTGTACTCCATTTCACGATGGGCATGTCATGTTCACACATTGTTCCAGGTTCTCATCATGTATCTTCTCAATTAATTCTTATTGTAATCCTGAAAATGGGTCTATTATCCTCATTTTACAAATGAAGAAATTGAACAGAGGAGTGATTAATTCCAAGGGAAATATTAAATAAATAGCTTGTCCTATCGTGTTGCATTCCAGAATTCATACTTTATTAACATTTTCAATGTATTTCTGTGTTGGTATACTTTGAATGTGTCTTTTCTATCATTAGGAACATGTGTTTTAATACTGACAATGGAAATCTAACTGATTATGATAGGGGTTGTGACCAAGGGCTGAGGATGTAGTTCAGTTGGAAGAGGGCTTGCCTAGTATGCACAAAGCCTTCAGTTCCATTCCCAGCACTACGTTAACTAGGTGTAATGGTATATGCTTATAATCATAGCACTCAGGAGCTAGAGGCAGGAGGATCGGAAGTTGAGTGTCAACAATCCTTGTCTACATACCATGTTTGAGGTGGGGAACTGGTAGGTTTAGGTGATTTAAATATTAGACTTTATATTTTGAGGTGAGGATTGAGGTCATCCTTGAATGCTCAAGACTCTGTCATTTAAAAGAGTTCTTATCAAAGATTAGAAGGGAGAGTTGCGGTGGCTTGCCATGTGTGGTAGTGCATGCCTTTAATCCCAGAACTCAGGAGGCAGAGTTAGGTGGATCACCACGAGTTCGAGGGAACTCTGAGACGACATAGCGAATTCCAAATCAGCCTGAGCTAGAGCGAGACCCTACCTCAAAAAAAAAAAAAAAAAAAAAAAAAAAAAAAAAAAAGATTGGAAGCGAGGATTTAACTTTACAAAATAGTTACAATCTGGCCTTAATTAGACATTGAGCACTTAACATGTAACTAGTTCAAATTATGGTGTGCAGCAGTATAAAATAGATAACCGGATTTGGATGACTTTTTATAATTTATAAAACAGAAGTTTGAAACATTTAATTTCGAAAACTTCTATTGGGAGCTGGAGAGATGGCTCAACCAGTAAAGCCAATTGCTTGCAAAATCTGCCAGCCTATAGTACCCATGTGAAACCAGTTGCACAAAGTGGCACATGTGTCTGGAGTTTGCAGTAGTAAGAGGCTCTGGCATACCCATACTCTCTCTTTCTCTCATAAATAAATAAAAATATTTTTTTGAAACTTATATTGATAACATGATAAAATGGTTTTTCTGACTTTATACATATGATAGGGCTCCTATAGCTAAGTGCTATTCTCTGACCACGCCAAAACAACAGTGATGCACTGCTACAGTTCTGAAAGGTAGAAGGTCAAGAAAAATCAATCTACACTGTGCCTGTCTGTCTTTCAGTATTTTAGCTGTATCAGCTATCTCCATTTTTGTTCCCATGTTTTCTTTGGTTTCTTCATTGTGTCATGATATATATATATTTTTTTTACCTACAACATCCTTTACTAATCAGTATCTACATTTTTGCTGTTACCCAACATATGTTTTCTTATGTGCTTTATAGATTTATATACTGTCTTATAGCAGAACAATATATTTTTTTCTCTTTTAACTTTTGTTTTAAAAGCTTTCTGGTTATTATCATGGAATAAAAATGCATCTGTAGTTTTTAAAAAGAAAAACACAGTATAGGGCTGGAGACATGGCTTAGCAGTTAAGGCGTTTGCCTGCAAAGCCAAAGGATCCCGGTTAAATTCTCCAGGGTCCAAGTAAGTCAGATGCACCAGGGGGTGCATGCCTCTGGAGTTCGTTTGCAGTGGCTGGAGGCCCTGGCGTGCCCATTCTCTCCCTCACTCTCTCTCTCTCTCCTGCCTCTTTCTGTCTCTCAAATAAATAAATAAATATTTTTTTAAAAATTTAAAAAACACAGTATAGTTTAAATGCTATTTATTTTGTTTTATATATAAACTATCTTTGGAAAGGTCATGACAAAAATCAATGAGGTACCATGGAAATTCATACTATGCTGTTTATGAAAGGAACAATCATATAATGCCTTTTTACTTTAACCGAGAAAGATATTTTAAATCAAATTGGGTGGGAGTTGGTAGATTCAAATTTAAATATTAGACTCTATGATAATAGAAGTAGCTGTATGCTTGCTTGTTAGTTGAAAGGTGACTGAATGGAAACAAATTGAGGGCCATATCCATCTTTTCCTATCTTTGTCATTTGTGTATCCTGGCCCTTAGACAACACAGATAAACACAGTTGAGTAGGGGGCCATTCTAGTTACATCTCTCATTGCTGGCAGAAACAATTTAGGGAGGGAAATTAGGATAGTTTGGATTTATAGTTGCAGAGGGCACAGTCCTTCATGGCTGGAAAGCATGAGAAAATCAGGATACTGGCATCACATCATGCCATTAGCAGGAAGAGAGTAGGGAACAGCAAGCGTGCTTAGACTATAATATCTCAAGACCCATCCTCCAGTGACACACTTCCTCTAGGAAGGCTCCACCTCCTAAAAGTGTCTACATCCTTCCTAAATAGCATCTCCAACTGGCGATTAATTATTTGAACACTTGGCTCTACAGGAGACATTTTACCTTCAGACCATCACAGAGACTCATCCAACAACCGCTCTCTCAATAGGTCATTTTAAGTCTCAAGTTCTTTTCTTTCACTTAAGTTAGAAAGCTCACTTTCCTGTCTTTGTATTTTCAGCTCTGACCTTGATTTTGAAATTGATACTTCATTTCACGAAGTGTCCCCAATTTTTTCCTTTGAGTTTGGTCTCTTGTGTTCTTCCTTGGGGGTAGTAATTTGGTGATTATTTTATACACTAACCCCATGAGCTCAACAATTAAAAACAGTTAAGACTAATTAACCTCGATACTACAAGCTCAGTAAGTCCCAGATACCCTCTCTCTTCCTGAGAGTGGCACCCTTAGGTCACTTTCCTAAGGGGTTTCTCACAAGACTTTATGTGAAAAGCATAGAATTCATTGTGAATGCTTATGTTTACCCATTGCAGAAGCTTTACATAAGAAATGAAGACCATGTTGTCCTGTATACCCTTACTCCTCACATGCAAGAAAAAGAAGTCACTCAGAGAGCTCGTGGCACTTGGAACTCTGGGTCATCACCCTGGAGATTTTGATTTAGAAGCTGTGAGAAGCCTGCAAGTTTTCCACTCCCAGTGCCTGATGATATTGCTCGCGTTCTGACTCAGTTTGGGCTGCAACATCTTAGCTCAGGCATGCAAGTGATGGTTTGCAGTTTGTCAGTACTAGGTAGCAAACACATCAACCTCTTTCACCTACAGAAAAGTAAAAATTAAACTGAAACACTGATAATTGGTTTGGAAATCATAAGTATCTAAACCAGGCTGTGTCTCTGTTTAAAGGTTATTCAGAGTTATGTCTCAGAAACCCTACATGAAGTGAATGAGGGCTCCAATTATTTGAAGCACAGCACCTTAAAAACTGAGCTCTCACCAAAGTATTCAGCTAATTATCCTCACCAAAGATGTATTTCAATACTGGCTTAAAGCTACTTTTGTGAATCTTGATGTTAAAGGGAATTGTTTTTACATTTTATTTTTATTAATTGTGAACTTTATTGTATGCATATTATCATATTGGTCGTATTCTTATTAAGTTTCAGTCTTATGTTTATTGTATTAAAACTATCTTTTCAACACTTAAGAAAATGTGCTTTTACATTTTATTGTCTATATCATTTACATTAAGATACATTTTATATTTCAAATCTCAACGTGTTTTCTACTTTCATAAAATTGGCTAAATATAATGCTTTTATTTAGGTTATAGATGATCTCAAATCACATTTGTTTTCAATGATTAAAATGCAACTTGTATTATCTTCAGTGACACAAAGAAAGAATGCAAAATTCATTTTATAAATGACTTTCAAGTGTATATTTCCCTCAGTCAAAAATATGTATGTGTGTATTCTATTATCTCAGCAAGAGCTTATGCATTCCGAGACAAAAGCATAAAGGTCATTGATTCTTTCAATCCATGCTCATAGCATAACATATGCACACTCCCAAATCCACCTTACAAGGTCAGATACATGCATTATGTGTTTGCAAAAGAACAGAAATATGATCAGAAACCAGACTGCAGTGAGGAAGCAGTTGAATTCCCCAAATTCCAGCACAGGTCTGTCGATGAGAGCGGGTGATGGATGTGAAACCAGAGAAAAATTAGATTTTCGTGATCCTAGTTACCAATTGCTATGAACATGTTTATTGTTTACTTTCTTTGATAGTTTATCCATAAAATTATCACTATCTTTTGAAATAAAGATAATGTTAAAATGATGAAAGAGTTTTTTGAGAAAAATGGCATCCTGGCAAATATAGTGTGTGTGTATGTCCTGGCTGTGTTCTGTGTGCAGAGTGTACATCTGACAAGCAGATCAGGAACAAACATAACAGAAACTTGTGTCTAGATCACTCACGAAAGACACGGGTCGCTTCCTAGACAGAGCACAGCCCTGGAAATTAGCAGTGTCATTGACAGCAGGTGTAACATTTTGCCTTTGACCCTTTTTAAAATGAATGTTTCACATCCTTAATTAAAACAACAGGTTACCTTTGAACATGTTACCTAGTTGAACCTTTTAGCCTTGCATTTTGTCTACAACAGCTGTGGCAGTGACCTTGTTGAACTTCTACCACAGGAAGCTGACCTAATCAAGGGCAGAGACCCAGAGCTGTCACAACCATCAACATTTCTACTAGGGCCATTCCTCTCACAAGTTGCTTTTACTGATATCCATGAGTGCGGTGAGAGATCTCTTACTAAGGGACACAGGAGTCAAGTGACTGCTGACTGTGGCTCCCAGGTATTCTTAAAGCCTTAAAGAATCTTCTGTATGCTGCACAATGGACTAGCCAACTCCCTAGTGGTCCCTTCTCTGCTCATGCTAGCTCCAGCTTCCATCATGGTCTGATACCTCTCAGCAATTCCTGACCCCTCCTCTCAATTTTCTCTCATTGGCCTACCTTGTAAAGGAGACTTGAAGTTAATCAATGCAGCCTTGGCACCTGCTCCTTTGACACTGGTGTGTTCTCCTTGATACAGGGTTCAGTGACAACATAGGCAGCCACAAAAGAAGGATAAACACCTGGAAATTTTGAATGCCCTAATAAGAGCATGTGGCGCTGATCTCTGGCTGCAGTGTTCAGATATCTGAAAGGTCCTTAACATGGCTGGGATGTTCAGCTTAAGGTCTCTTCTTAAATTTTTATTCACTTACTGATTCTTCTCTTTAGTCTCATAGCCCCTGCCTATCCCAAAGGTCTCACTTCTCCAAAGGGCTTGCTGGATCAACAGGGTTCTAGCCAGCCAGTCTGCTTCCATAAGAACTGGTTCACACACTCACAAGCCCCTCTTCCACTGGGCAAGTCTTCCATGCCCCCAAAGGCATGGATATCAAAGGCCAGGTGCCAATTCCTTTATCATTTCTTCTGACCCGTTTTCCTGAAGCAAGGTGTGTATTTCTCCGTTATCTCTCTATCTCGCCTACTTCTCATCTGCTTGCTTTCTACATATGTACCTTGCCCCTCCTCTCTCTCTTTTATTCCTTTCTTCTCTCTCTCTCTCTCTCTCTCCCTTCCTTTTTGGCTTGCAGCTAGCTTCCCTCTCCCACTGACCCACCACGCACTGTGACTTTCGTACTGGCAGTGCTGTAATGCCTGATTCTCCTTGCTCCTCGCTCCACAACCCTCAGCTGAAATTCCTGCTCTGAGCTGTTAAACTTCCTAGTCCCAAAAGTGTGATCTCAGAGCCTCTGCATCTGAACGTCTGCCACAAAGCATAGTTCATGCCATGTTGTTCTTATTCCAGGATGCCTTCCCATTTACTTATCAGGCATTTATTGCCAGTTAATTATATGTTACGTTGGATATTAGACACTGGAGCACATGAGCAATGTGTTGGACATAAAGATTTTGTTACTACAAGAGTGGCATAGCTTCATCTTTCATAAAAAGAAGAAAATAAACTTCCTCTTTACTTTTATTAAGGAAGGATATTTTATAATGGGGAATTTGTTCTTAACAACTGGAATAAAATTTGAAATATTTACTTTATTATGCATTAAACAATGGGAAAGGTCTATTTATAAATATACCATGCTAATTGTAAAATGTAGAAAAAGTGAACTTGCAATTGCTACATCTAAAGGTAATCATCATTCTATATTCTTCTGGATTTTTTTTTCACCACGACACACACTCTTTATTGTTATCACTATCATCTATTTTCATCTCTTTTTTCTGTGCCAGCCATAATGTATAAGAGCTATGGGGGCAGACAATGAGAAAACCATCTTTCCCACTACAGTTGAATTTGAGAGTTAGCACAGAGTAGTGTCAAGAATTTAGGTTCTGGAGAAAGGCCCCTTTGGAACTATCTCTCTGTCGTGTATTACTTCTGGTCTTCTCAGGCACTGCATTACACAGTGGAGATGCGATCCACATGCTTCAACGTAGAGGAAGAGCTGTGACTACCACAGGTACTCCTGTCTGGCCTGCGGACCTGCTTGGTCATTGCTGGTATTACTGTATGATGAACTGGCCCTTCCTGACATGACCTGGAGAGAGTGACTGATCCTCAGTGGTGTTCACTCTGGACTAGGCTGACAACTGCCCTTGTGCTTGGAAACAGGGCTCACATTTGCAGTCATGCTATGTTGCTCTAAGCACAGTATGCATGACTTGTCTGTAGTGTTCTGCAGTCATGGGGGGGGCACTTTGTTTACCTACGTTGCCACATCTCTGGAGTCTGATTCTATGGGCCCTTTCAAATGACTTTAAAAAAAAAGATTTTATTTTTATTTATTTAAGTGAGGGAGAGAGAGAGAGACAGAGAGAGACAGAGAGAGACAGAGAATGAGCACGCCAGGGCTTCTAGCCACTGCAAACAAACTCCAGACAGATGCGTCACCTTGTGCATCTGGCTTACCTGGGTCCTGGGAAATTGAACTGTGATCCTTTGGCTTTGCAGGCAAGCACCTCAACTGCTAAGCCATCTCTTCCAGCCCCTCAAATGACTTTTATTGTAGTATACAGGGCTCATTTTCTTTTAATCATCCTAAGCAGATCATCGAGATTTGATGAATTTTTTTCCAGGCAGTAACAAATCACCAGAAAATTACTGCTACTGATTACTATAGTCAGATTTATAAAATACACAGCATGAAATTTAAAATTTTATAGTAATTGGAGAGTCATGGGAATTTGTAAATACGGAGCATAAACCTTTTACCTAACTTCTTCCAGTTGATAGCACTATACTGCTCATGAGAGGAAGAGATCAATTAGTCCCTACCTCTTAAAGTATCTGAAATCTCCCAATAGCTCCACCTCGGATACTCATCTTTTAACCTATGGGCTTGTTGTAGGACATTCAAGGTCCAATCTTTAGCAAATATTTTCTTTTCCATTAGAGTTGGACTTTCATCTTTTCTCACTGACTTTTATGTAGAGTATAAGAAATGATTACAAACCTTTGAAGAAATGTAAAATTTCTGGAGAATATAAAACATACAGAAGTATTTAGTTTTTTACCCTTCACTTAATTAATAGCAATAAAAGTGAAAAGAGGTATTTGGTCCCAGTTTGATCTGACTAAATATTAGTCTCCAGGGAATGCAAATATAAAAGGAGTTGTAAAAGAAAGTCTGTGGCACAAGATACATATTTTTAAATAAAAAAGGTTGAGAAGTATTTGATTTCCATTGGAAAAAAAAAGTTCTTAACATTACTGAAATTATAAAATTCCATGATGAAATTCAAAGGAGCTTTCTGGTACACTGGTGCTGGCTACCCAGCAATTTTAAACACAGACTTTCCTTCCTAGTCATTGTTAATACCGAGTATATTTCTAACATTGCTGAATATTCAGTAAGTCATTGATATAAATTCAAGTAATTCAAATGTCAAGCTGAGTTCTCAGCTGTGATTTACATTGGCAAGAGTTTTATGAGAGCATATTATTAGTTTGCTGACTTCCTTAATATATAAAGGTTATAAAAAGAATGTTTCCCAACAGTTATGGATTTTAGCATTTCATCAGGTAAATATAAATACCCTGAAGAACGCATGCAGCCTTAAGATTTCTGCCAAAGTGGTCAGAGTGATTCGGCTTCTCAAATCATGGACATGTGTTTTCATTAAATGGCATTTGTAGTCTTCTCACATTCTGAATGAAAATATCTCTGAGAGCTGTTCCAGCACTACTGTGCGGCCTTGAGACTCCCGTTGGTTTATCAGTATTCCTCCCCAAGGCTACATGTGATACCTATTCCAGCACCCTAAGTTTAACCGTATGCATATTCTAATTTATAAAGCCAGGGAAATATTGGTAAAACTATTTATTTAAGAAATTGTGATTGTAGGTGTGACTCAAATAGTACACCAGTGATGAGTGTGTTAGTCAACTTTGTGTTGCTGTGTAAAAACACTCGAGAAAATCAACTCAAAAGAGGAAAGGTTTACTTTGACTCACTTTTAGTGGTTCAAGTCCAAGGTCACCTGGAACTGTTCTTTTCTAAGACATAGTGAGACACCAAATCATGGTGGGAAGCAAGGGATGGAGTAGAGTTGCTCACCTAATGGAGGGAGAGACAGAGACAGAGATTGATAGATAAGTGATAGATGGATAGATGAATGGATGACAGCTAAGTAGATGATAGAATGATGATATGTGAATGATAGATGGATAGATATATAGATGATAGACAGATAGATGAGAGAGAGAGAGAGAGATAGCTATTCTTTGTAAAGGAGTGCCTCCAGTATCCCATTTCACCCAAGTAAGCTCCACTTTCTAAGAGTGCATCCAACTCTGAGTTCATTCAGGCATGGCCTTATCAACAGATTGAACCATTGATGAGATTAGCACTGTCCTGATTCAATACCCTCTCTGGTAGTTACACCAGCTGGCAACAAAGCCTACAACACAGGGTCCTTCTCCAGGGACACTTCGCGTCCAAACCATCACCACAATTAAATCTGGTAGTTCCACTGTCCAAGATTTGATTTTTAATTTGCATGTTAAACTACCACTTTATTAGTTTCCCTAGAAGCAATTAGCTAGGTGCCAGACCTTACACTGATTTATGAAAAATATAAAAATGAAAGTAAATGCAGTGTATTCATTACAGAATTCTAAGCATTTGTTTGCTCTCCTGGGGACAGGTAAGAGATTGTCTTCTTGGGACAATGATTCTTGCTTGTGTGATAATGAAGCAAAGAGGTTTGGAATTTTCTTAAGATGCTGGTTGAAAGAGGAAGAGAGATACGGTTTCCTTGGGACTCTTACAAAGATGTTGATTTTGATGGTCTGGGCCCTGGTATTATCTGGTGTATCTCTATGAAATTGATCAGGAGTAATTGCTTTAAACTATGCTAATTGCTGAGCTCTTTGGAGTTTGGTCAACTTGAATGTGTCAGCAGTTTGATTCGTACTGGTCAAGGACTTCTTCTCCAGCACAATGATTTTCCTAAAGTATGAACCATCTATAGACTAGGCAATAGGAAGTGAATTCAGTTGAATTGTATTATGGAATGAATTAACATTGACTTGATGATTTTGTGATAGCACATTTCTTGTTCTCAAAGCTTTTAGGGAAAAACCTCATCTCTATTCATTGCAAAGTTCTGTCAGCTTCTAAGTTTTAATTAATGAGACCAAAAATTTCAGATAATTGATTCCAAAGTAGAAATTTTTGATCCAATTATCCACTCAAATTGACCTTTCTCGTGAAAGACTGTTTGAATTGCCATGCTCAGCTTATGTTTAATTACAGTATCTGACTATGTTTAATTATTGAATATGAATAATGTTTAATGAGCTCCCATGTTTAATTACTGTATCTGACTAATATAATTACTCTTAAGTAATTTCTGTCATTATCAGCTGAGCTCCCTAAGCTCTGTGGAGTCTGTCCCCAGCTTGAATCTCCCAACTAGTCTTTCCTCGCCTGTCTCCCTCCATACTCTGTGTCAGCCCTGGGAGGTCCTTCTCTCAGTGCCATTAATGTACCATGCAGCCCCTTAACCTGACACATTCACACCAACTGATCTCTTTTCTGCTTCTTTGATCTCTACATCAAAGTTCTTCACACTGTCTGGTTACAGCACAGAATTTCCTTGGTTTTCTAGAAAACTGAATGCCCCCATTGCCTTTTGTTTTTTAATTTTTTTACTATTTATTTGCAAGGAGAAAGAAAGGATAGAGAAGAGAGAGAGAGAGAGAGATGCCAGGGCCTGTTGGCACTGCAAATAAATTCCTGATGCACATACTGCTTTGTGCATCTAGTTTTACGTGAATACTGGGGAAACAAACTCTGGGCTGTGAGGCTTTGCAAACAAATGTATTGATCCACTGAGCCATTTTTCTGGCTCCCCCATTTCCTTTTAATGTTCTCAAGTTAGTAAGGCTTTCAGTATTCAATGTACTAAAATTTCCTTTACTGTAGTCTGTCTGTTTAATTTTATGCTTTAATATATGGGCAGGAACTCATTGTAGTATACTCAGCATCATTAAACGAATAAATAAACATGAACGAATGCTTCAGTCAACCTTAGTTACCTGTCGGCAATGGATTAGCAATCCTTCATGGTATGGGTTTCTAAAGGCAGTTCATTAGCTCAGTGGTTGAAAATAAAAATGCATGTAAAAGCCAGAAGAGAACAAAAGTGGGTATCAGGTTGGAGGTTGAAGGGAGCTTGATGAAGACATACAAGACAATAGTAAAGTGGATAACCCATCCCTCAGGAGATTTTGATGTTTTCCATGTGCTGCAGAAATTACAACAATAAGCTCTCGGGCTCAGTATGTTAGTTCTTGGAATTTGGGAGCAGAGGTCGTCTCATGGTAGCTGGTCATAGTAGCCCAGGAGGGCACTGCTTAGATGTTGCCAATCCAACTACGCAGGTGTGCTCACGAACATTCAAAAATACTCACTTAGCTCTGCTTTTTCTGAGATGTACTTTCTATTTAAAGAATATTAAGTTACAATACACAGGAAACAGAACAAGTGTAAACATATTTTCTTTCAAGGAATGAAAATTGATACTTTTACTTAAGGATTCATACACACTTGGTGCTAGCAGACAGGAGTATTTATCAGAGAGTTGGGCGGACATGTGTGGTGACAGTCTCTAATGAGCTCAAGTCAGTGTGTGGGTATTCACAGGCTTGGGCCAACACATTTCACTTGAGTGTAGGTTGAACTGACCCAATTTTAAGGGAAGTAAACCATCATGCTTTGAATTTAAAAAAATAGAGAGAAACTACTTCAGTGAGAACAAACAGCCTATTTCATTTGGTGCTAGGACAAAGTAGGCAAGACAATATCACCTGAGTTTGGCATCAGAAGAATGTGAAAGCCTTAGAAGGAAGGAGGGAAGTTGTTGGAGGCTTTTGACATGGAGAAGCTACATTCTGGCTAACTGGAAGCAAGGCATTCCATGTGATTGTTTGATAATATTTTACCCATGGTAAGAAGGAGGTGAAATCGGGGGCAATAGGTTATTAATAAAATCTTGTTATTTGGGGCTGACTGCCACAGAAATTGTGGTTCTTGGGTGGTTTTATCCGGTGGTTTGGGGTTGATTGTATCAGGTTGTAGATTGTAGTTCTCTTATTCAGTATGGTCTGGCCCACGCCTGTGCATTTCAAATTCTGTGTGCGAGGCTTGAGGAGGAGTCAATCTCAGTGAGCGCAGAGGCCGATATTCTGGGGTCTGATACTCTTGGAAGCAGAACCATACCCAGTTAATACGTTCCGAGTCTCTAAGGTCCTCAGTGAAGGTCCTCAACCCAGCCCCCTTAGCTAAGTGCTATTTGACTCTTGATATGTGCTTGTTGCTAACGGTACCATATGGGCTTTTGTTAAAATCAGATCTCAAAGAAATTTATTTGGATCAAGAACTTCAAGTAAGTTTGTCTGTGAGGCATAGAAAATTGCAATACTTCTCAAAGGAACATTTTTTTTTTCTCTTAGGGACATTAAGGTTAAATCAGAAAGAGTATAGGCACATATCCTTCTTCTATTTACATATACTATATGTTTTCTTTAATGGCCAACTAATGTACTTAGCCCACTAGCCAAACTCTTACTTTCTTTGACTATATAAGCAACTAGTTATCTAGTATACAACTATACACTAATCAGAGTTTGTCACTTATAAAGCAACGAAGTTACTTTCTTTTTTTGAGCTTATATTCCAATGGAAAAGGTATAATAAGAAATCACTGTAATTCTGGATGCGGAGAGTAATGGCAGCTCCATGTCCTCGTACAGTGGGTCGTAAAGCAAAGTCTTGCTTGGTGACGGTGTGAGCCCTGGAAGAAGTAGAATCGCAGGCGAAGCTGTTCCCTTGTCTTACTGGGATTGCCCTGGACCTGCAGTGTGTCCGTGTTGCAGCAAAGGAACATTGTCCTCAGGCCAAGAGAGCATGACAACAACGATATTGCCCATTGAGCAACTAGAATACCCGGGCCAGCGATAGAGCTGTGGATCTGGGAAAGTCAGTTCTCCATCAGCGGAGAACCCAGAAAACCTCTGGCTTTTATTTCAGAAAAAGAATCAATCTACCGGGCCTGTGGCTTTCAGGGAGCCGACCTGAGGTGCAGTTCTTCCAGTCAGGTGTAGGGGGCACAGGGATTCATTGTTATGAGCTCATGGACTCACTGACAGGTCTGCTCATCGCATAAATATGATGAAGTGCTCCCTGCAAAATTTCCTTTGATAATATGTGTGTGCAGGGGAGTAGAATGTACTGTGTAGTGCAAGGTGGTGCTGGATAGGTTATTTGAAATCTATCTGCTGGAAAGTGCTTTGTAGCAAAGCTGACATTTGTACAGAGATTTGAAAAGGAGAGGTAGCCATGAGAACACCTAGGGAAGAGATCTGTGAGAGCTAAGGGAATGCTCCAAGGCCAACAAGTGTTTAGTGTGTGTTAAGTACATCAAGAGAGGACCACAGCTGGTCTGGACTGCCGATCATTTTTTTTTAATGCAAGCCCAATAGACTGGCCTTTAAAAAATATTTTTAAAAAACTTTTTTATTTATTGGAGTCAGAGAGAGAGGGAGGGAGAGAGAGAGAGAGAGAGAGAGAGAGAGATTATGGGCATGCCAGGGCTTCCAGCCTCTGCAAAAAAACTGCAGATGCGTGTGCATCCTTGTGCACATTGCTAACATGGGTCCTGGGAAATTAAACCTGGGTCTTTTGGCTTTGCAGGCAATCGTATTTACCACTAAGCCATCCCTCCAGCCCCTAGACTGGCCTTTTTTTATATAAGAGAGAGTAAAAGCAAGAGCAAGCTAGAGAGAGAGAGAGAGAGAGAGTTGGTACACCAGGGCATCCAGCTACTATAATCAAACTATGGACAGTTGTACCATTGTACCACCTTGTGCCATGTACGGCCTTGCCCATGTATGTCCTTGTATCTCTGGCTTACGTGGGATCTGGGGAATTGAACATGGGTCCTTACGCTTCTCAGGGAATCGCCTTAGCCGCTAAGCCATCTCTCCAGCCCCACTGCTGGTCTGGAGTGAGAGAAAGCTCAGTAGAAGATGTTGTTTAATTCATGACATTGAACGAGATCATCAAAATGAATGTGGATAGGAAAAAAAAAAGAGAGAGAACTGAAGCGTGAGTTCTAGGTGATCTAGTATTAGAAGACTATGGAAGAAGGGAGATAACAAAAGAGGCTGAGAAGGAATAACCAGTGAGGAAAGTGGAAGGAGAATAAGGAAAGTATAGTACTTGCACCAGGGAGGCAGAAATGAACATCTGTCAAATGCTGATGGCATGGCACCTGGAATGAAGAGTCAACTTCCTTACTGGATATAACCTCAAATGGAAGTCACTAATAACATTTTCAGAATTAATTTGGTGGGGTAGTTGAGGTGAAACCTTGATAAGTGAACTGTATAGAGACTAGGAGAAAATGACAATGTGTAACTCTTGATTAATGTATTAATTTTGATATAAACAATTGCTTAAGAATTGAGGCAGAAGCTTGCAGCCAAAGTAGAAATGTGAAAAGTTTATTTTTATTTTCCTTAGGATCTATGTAATCAATCTCTCTTAAGCCCTAGAAACATTTGGCTATCAAGTTTTCACCTCTCTTCCACCTTCAGCATTTCTCTTTATTCCCTGTATTTTCTATGGCCATTAGCTTGTTGAATTTTATCTTGCCCTATGCTCGCTGTCTCCCTGGACTATTCCCCTAGCATCTGACTACACTTATTATTACCACATTACCATTGTAATTTTGCTATAGTGTCTTCCTGATTTCAATAAAACTTTATTACCCCTGCCAGCACACTCTTTCCAGAACACGTTATTTGTGATATCATTACAATAGTCACTATTGCATTTGAATGTCTTCTCCAATATCGCTTGTCTAGCTGGAAAGCAAGCCCACAGAGAATGATGTGTAGGTCCAAACTGTGAGAGGAGACTAGAAGTGGATTATGCTATTGTAATATTCAACAGTCTTTGGAGTCATAACCTGGAGAGCACTTGTGTGGGCAGGATCTCCAGCACCATGGCCTGGCTTTGGTAACTAGAATACGGAAGCCATGCAGTTGTGTTTTTCTAGCATAGCTCCTCCTGGTTAGACTGGGGATTAGAATTTAGTGTCACATATCCCTTCTATAGTCCTACCTTTTGGGGAGTCCAAGAACCTTGACATCTTTCCATGTTAATTTCTCATTGTTTCAGTTTTTGTCTGAAATTCAGAGGTTTACTTGTTCCATGTTTGTGTAATTATATGTATGTACCAACAGATATCTATTATGGGTATACCTGTATGTTTCTATATAAACCTATGTAAAGGTTATGCCTTTATTTTTAGCATTATGTTTTTGTCCTGAACTCAATTTTTAAAAATATATTTCAATTATGGCTTCTAGCCACTGCAAATGAATTCCAGGCACATGTGCCACCTTCTGCATCTGGTTTACATGGGTAATGGGGAATTAAACCTTGGTCCTTAGGTTTCACAGGCAAGTGCCTTAGCTGCTAAGCCACATCTCCAGCCCCTGAACTCAGTTTTTAAATTGATTTTACCTTCTGTTGTGGTAGGGTCTCACTGTAGCCCAAAATGACCTGGAACTCACTCTGTATACCTGGCTATTCTTAAATTCATGGTAATCCTCTTACCTCAGCCTCCCAAGTTCTGGGAATAAAAGCATGAACCACTAAACTTGGCTTTAGCTTGTTTTTGATTTGAGGTTTCAGCCCATGGTCAACTGGTTCCATGACTTTCAAACCTGCAACAAGGCAGAGACATCATGGGGTAAAGGCATGGTAGAGGGAAGCTACTCATCTAAAGAGAATGAGTGTATAAAGCAAGAGACAAAGGGGTCAGGAACAAGACATGCCCTTCAAAGGCATACTTCCCCCAACTGGACCCCACCTCCTAATAGTTCAGTTATCAATAGATATTGGTAAAGTTAATGACTTCATGGTCTAATCACACCAGTGCTGCCCCCGGGGACCAAATCTTTAGCACCTGAGACGTTTGGCGGGTGGAGAGCATTTATATCCAAACATAACACGAGTAGACTTGTGCCTTCTGTTTTTGTGCTCCTTAGTCACTTTGATGACTATTTGCAAAGTGTTTCATTTGTGTGCTTTGAGTTGTATTTTGATTTACCCACCTCTTTTAGAGGCAAAATTACTATGCAATTTTCCTTTTACAAATTTTTATTTATCAAGTGGGGTGGCAGCTAGAAAGAGAATGGGTGCTCCAGGGCCTCCAGCCACTGCAAATGAGGTCCAGACACATGTGCTGTTTTTTGCATCTGGCTTATTTGGGTACTGGAAAATCCAGCCTGGGTCCTTAAGCTTTGCAGGCAAGCCCCTTAACTGCTAGGCTATCTCTCTTGCCCCCTTTTCCAAATTTTTAATGGTATTGTTTTTCTAAATTTATGCCCTCTCTCTAAATAGATTCATTCATTTTATATGCACATGATTTGTACCAGTAAACACATTACACACATCTTTATGAAAACCAGTACCCAGTATTCTATTCTGTAGCATTTATTTTCAGGTCTATCTATTGCTTACAATTTATGACAATTAAGACATAGAATCTTTAGTGTCTCATTTTTTTCTATTCTTCATATTTTCCATTAGCTTCCTACCCACAGGTGATACTAAACTGGGACATTAACTATAGGCTTTGGGTATAATTCTTAACCTGTGGATTCTCTGTTGCATATCACATGCTTTCTATGATTAATGCACATTTTTCTGAAATGGAGCTGGAAGGTGCCCACTTCATTCTCATATAATACATGTCATTAATTGGTATTTTGAGGGAACCAGCAGAAGAATAAAAATGCCCATGAATCAAAGGAATTATTCTCATTAGATATGAAACAAAGAAAGCAGTGGTTTCAAGAACAAATATTATTCAAAAATATTCTCATTAAAAGAAATTGCTCTCTTTGGTATAATAAAATTCTTCTAAAGAGAAGCATCTGGCAGAATCATATAACTTACTGTAGCATAACATTTGGGATGAATTAGGTTGCTTCATGCAACAAAATGCTTTCAAGGCTTCTCAATATTTTTTCTTCACTTTATCTGTGTCTCACAGTTCTGCAATTAGGTCAATTTTTTACTTCATATTTCATTAAAGGTATCACATTATGAATACAACAAAGAAATTACAGTCCCTTGAAGGCTAGATGGATTTTCAAATGGAATTAGCTCAAGTTCTTGTTTGTAATGTGAAACTCTTTCCATGTTGGCTCCACCTGCACAATTTTCCTTACTAATGGTTCAGCAGGTTAAACTACACATGCTAAGGCAAATGAGCTGTGCAAATTGCCATTGGGGAAAAGATGGTCATTTGTGTTCATAGGTTGGATAGACAACCTACTGGCAATCAACATTTGAGCATGACTAACATAGTCTATGCCATAAAAATGTTGAAATTAATCTTGTCAATGGCTTTCCTAGACAGAAGTAATTTGTGACATTATCTTGCAATCTCTTCACCATTTATGATCAGGTGTTTAACACCCCATTTTATAGTACAGTCACTACTTTTACAGACAAACCCATATTTCATATTTTATTTCACTTTTTAAATTGTTTTGTACTCAGTGAATACAGTCAAGTTGGTACCATTGTTAGCCTCCTCCCTAATGGCCCCCCTCTGCAGGGACCATTCTTGTTGTGGAATATGGGTCGTGCATTGTGGGGTTAGCCATCAGTTATGAGTAGGAGGCAATGTCTTTCTGTAGTATGACCCAACATGTGGCTCTGACATCCTTTCCACCCCTCTCCTGCAAATTTCCCTGACCAATGTTGGGTTCATTTTAAGTCTGCTTCAATGATGAGGTCTTGGGAGCCTTTGTGTCTCTGGATATCTGGTTTGGTAGGAGTTGAGTGTTCTCTGTGTCTATAAACTGAGGCAAATTGTCTTCTTGTTTAGATAACTAGGGAACTTTGACTCAATCTAATAAGTGAGGACCTTTTAAGTTTTTTACTGTGATTTGCAAATAACCCCTAAATACTAAGTAATATGTTTGTGATTAAAACTCATACTTAATTCCCAGCTGGTAGACTCTGGGAGTTAGAGCCTTGCTGGTGTAGGTAGATCACTGGGGAGAGCCTTGGGATTTTATAATCCAACCCTCCTTGCAAGTGTGGGCTAGTTCACTGTTAATGCTTCCTCCAAGCTGATGTGGCAAGATGTGATACCCTGCTATCAGCTGCTGCCATGTTTTCCCTGCTATTATAAAATGTTCCCTGGAAACTGTAAGCTGAAATAAATCCTTTCCTTTCATAAACTGCTTCTGGTTGGGTGCTTTGTCCCAGGAACAAGAAGGTAACGGCTAAGTGTGTGCACAGCTTTCAGGAGCGTTGGTGTACTGCAGTGACCACTCTGGAGAATGCAGTGGAAATGTTGTGTGAATATGTATTTTAGATGGACTAGTGCTAGAACTACAGCTTCAATAATTATAAGCTGTGAGTATCTGTGGTGACTTGAAATGGGTGTCTGCCATAAACTCATCTGTTTTGAATGCTTGATGCCTAGCACATGGCAATTTGGGAAGGGAGAGCCCTGGTAGGGTAAGTGTGTTTGTTGGAGGTGGGCTTAGGGTTGTTATAGTCAGTTCCTTCTTGCCAGTGGCTCACTCTTCTGTTGCTGCTTCTATTTGTTGTGGCAGTGGTGACGTCCAACCTCTGCTCATGCCATGCTTTCCCCTGTCCTCATGAAGCTTCCCATGGAGACCGTAAGCCAAAATAAATACTTTCTTCCCATCATCTGTTTTTGGTTGTGTGCTTTGTCATGGTAATGAGAAGGTAACAATAGCATTGTTTTAGAAATGTGTTAAGTATAAGTAATATTTCTATTAATTTAATTATTTTCATCAGATTTAATCTAGTTTTGGGCCAACAATAGCATAACTTATAGACAGTGCTCAGTATTTTAATATTTTGGTTAGCCCAATTCACTGATGTTCCCGTTATCTTTGGGAGGCGATTCTCAAGTTCTTAATGAAAACAAGATATAAGTTTAATTGAATTTACATTTAATGTAAAAGTCATGCCACATCTTTTTTCTGTTGTTGTGTTTTTGAGGTAGGGTCTCACTCTAGCCCAGGATGTCCTAGAAATCACTATATGGTCTCAGGGTGGTCTTGAACTTGTGGTGATCCTCCTACCTCAGTCTCCTGAGTGCTGAGACTAAAGGCATGTGCCATCATGCCTGGCTCTTCATGCACATTTAAGTAGAATGCTTCCATTGCTACTGTATATGGTGTTTTAATAATTTACAATGGTAGAATTTTATCAAATTCCCTTTTTATCTGTCATTAATGATAGTTAATATAAACAATTTATCATTATTATAAGATTTTCTGTTTGCTTAATGAAGTTAATTGTTGTGATAATAAATTTCCTTTAAAAAGCTGGGCATGTTGCTCATGTTTATTATACAGCACAAAGGAAGTTAACACAGGACAAAGGCCAACGCAGGCTATATAGTGAGTTCCATGTCAGCCTGGAATACTGTGTGATTCTTTCTCAAAAACTGCAAAGGGTCTGGGGAGGTGTTTCTATGGCTGAAACACTCACTGCTCCACCTTGAATAGCTAAGTTCAATGCCCAGACTCCATACGAAAAGGCAGAAGCCTTTGAAGGCCTTAGTCATCCCAGCATGCTGACGGCAGGATGGAGGTTATGACAGGAGCGTTTCTAGGAAGCTTGCAGTGAGGACAGCAAAGAAGAGCAGCAGAGGGAGATCCTGAGAAAGAAATCCTGCCTCAAAGCACATGGGAAGTTGAATACAGCTTGAAGGTTATCCTCCTGACCTTCACAGCACAGGAGAAAGTACAGAGATGGATGCTGAATGGACAACTAGCTTTCCCTTTTTTGCAGTCCAGGATCACACCTTATGGTATGGTCCTGGCCAAAGTTAGGATGGGTCCTCACACCTCAAGTAGCCTAACCTAGAAAAGAAAACTGTTCACAGATGTGACCAGAGATTTGTTTCTACAATGATTCTAAATCTTGTCAAGTTTATAACTAGAGATTAGCCATCACACTTCATGTGACATAAATCTGCTCCATAGAAGACCCTCGTCTTCAGAGAACTAGATCCAGGGTCTTCAGAGAAGGACACCCATCACAGTGAGGTCAGCCTCATATGAAGCTGTGAAATTCAGAACCAGCAATTATATTTCATTCTTTGTTTCATTGTTTTCTCTTGTAATACTGTCTTCTTGTTAATATTTGATAGCTTTATTAAATGAATGGTGGTGGCTTCTATTCTTACTATAGCTGAGAATAAAAACATATTGTATTTTAGATGTCAAAGAACAATGTGATGTGGGTTGGATCAGAAGCCTGTATTTCTAAATAGAGCAGTGTCTGAAGCCAAACTCTGCCACTTATTAGTTGTGTAGCTCACCATGTAGATCAGTGCATATTGAGCAGTACAAGGGAGAAAAGTAGAGACTACTTTCTTTTGGGGGTTTGCTCTTCAAGTGTTTGACTACAGTACAAATAAACCTGAACCTGGTCATTTTGAACCATCAGCAAGTTACCTCCTCAGTTGCTCATAGCATTTAAAATAAAGTAAATTATGCAAGCTGTCTCGTCTTGCTGGACTTGTTTTCTCATCAGATAAATGAATGTTGGAACTTGCTACTTCTTACCCCAGATTATTAAATACATGTAATCGACTTATTGGGATAGTGAATTATTTTGTTACATTTGTCATTTAGTATTCTAATACTTTTATTATTTTCATTTTAGCAGATCTTTAGAATATACCCAAATGTTTCCTTTATTGAAATATAGTATCGAAACAGAAAGATACTAGACTGTCATGAGAATGAAATATTCTTGTAATAAACAGAAATGATTCCAGACCACAGTAATGATTTAAAAGTCCAGTTGGTTCATGTTAATCTTAATTTATTGTTTATGGGAAAACCTTTGCCATCCTGACAATTCTGAATATAAGCAGTGACATGGGAAATATTTAACAAGTATACCTTAATCATTGTTCTTTATCTTTGCAAATGAATGCAGTAATTTCAGTGGCATTTTCTAACAAGGAGAATTCAACTAATCTATTTTTATAGAGTGAAAATAGATGTCAGGGTAAAATAGCACACATTGATTAACTACTTAATACGCTGTTGGCTTTACAAGACTTAACAGAGGAGTACTTTCAAATGACAGTGCTTAAATAAAAAATAATAATACAGTGCAATCCTGCATGGCAATTACAAAGGCACTGGGAAACTCAGCAGCTACGCTTGGCACGCAGGCTGGAAAAGATGGTGAAATATGGTTCCAGCATCATTAGAATGTTGCCTCTGATGAGGGCTTTGTGGTCTGCGTCACTGACAGTTGTATTCTGATATGAAATATGCATCACAAGCACACAGCCCCCGCCAGTGAGAGAAAAGCATGGTTGTTTCAAAGGATGGCAACACACACAGTTCTTGACGAATTAACAGCGAATGCGGGAACAAGGCGGTGAGTCAGAATTTGATTTCATTTCCCAGCAAACCCGAGAAAGTGCTCTACAATAGGATTGTGGATGTTTCAGGTATGTTCCAGTTACAGTAAACACACACTAAATTAAAGAGGGCATTTGGCCAGAATGAAGATTTTAGCAGTCTTGATTATTAGTCAACCTGTGTTCTACTGACTTTTGAAAAAACACTTCGTAGTGTCCACTACAGAAAAACTATGGATGGAAAGAGCAGTGCTTCACTCAGATGCTAACAGCTAAGATAGCACAATGACATCAAACCTGGACAGCAGATGGATTTTATTAGTAGTAAATTAAGTCAGTGAAGGGTGTATTCATGCCTGTAAGCTGTTCAGTGCCTACGGAAGTAGCATTTCCATAAAAACCATAACTGAAGCCATAGCCCAGCCATTGCCACTACAGTCTCAAACATCCATTGTGCTTCTGAGCACATTTGATAAGGTGTGTGTTAGTCTTCATCAGATGTTTGTCACCAATACATCACTATCCCTCCTTTGACTTATTCTTTGTAAAATACCTGCCTTTTTGTTTTATTATATCTGTTTGTCCTGTTTTTCTCTATGTTAGCTGATAGCCTAGATTCCAATTTCATGAGTAATCAATTTTAAGATTGCCTTTCTAAGACTAAAAAATATCGTGGATGTCAGTTGTTTCCTTGACACTGAGTGAATCCAGAGTAAAAGAAGGATCACCATGGGTGGACTAGAATGAGTTTCTAGGAAGAATTGCGATGTGTACTAGGTTGCGAAAGATTTATGAAAGGAAGTAGAATTACATGTTGAACCTTCATGAGCAGTACAATGGGGGCCTGAGATACAATGCTTTAAATGTCAGCATCTCATTTTGGTTTATTTTCTGGCAATTGAGACTCTTTCTATAGAAAGATATGGCAAATGAATATGCATAGCAATATTTGATGACAATAAATCTGTTCTTTTGGAATTGAGAATTAGGAGACATTTCAATGTTAAATCTGTCGTAATAATCAGAGATATAAATGTATAGGCTATAGTGGAGTCCATGGTATAAAATGGGATCAAGTTATATGAATAAGAATCAAAGACATCTTTAATGTTAGTGTGTGGTTCAGCAAGTATAACATATAGAATTCAGAAAGGTGGCTCATTTTGGAAAATTAAAACATTACATGCCTGAAATTATACACAATTTATTCTATATATTAAGAAGTACAAATCAATGATATTTATTAGGAACATTAGTGGCTGTACTGTCTCCATCAACCTACTACTGTCATTGTGTTTTTTCCCATCTGTGCCAATCAATACTTTGGAAGGTTCAGAAATATATTTTTGTCTGTTGTGGAGGTGACAACCATTTGAGAGTGTAACTTAAACTGTGCAGTGTAGCTATAGAATATGAACTAAGTTCTGGGACTATTCTTTCATCCCTGAGAACTACTTCAGCTTGATTATCTTTCCCAGACTGCAGACAGTTTTGAAAAGTGAACTAGCTTGGCATGAAATTGCCAAAATATTTTCTTCTCTGAAAAAAAATTGATAGGATATTTTTAAGGAAAAAATACTATAAACTTCCTTTACTTTTCCATGGCAAAAGCATAGAGAAAGACAACTAATATGAGAGCTAGTGTTCACAGAGTTTGATATTACTCTTCATGTTTGACAGTGGCAAGCAGATGAATCCCAAGAAATGATCACCAAAGATAATTTGACTTAGTTTGGATATCTGAATGAGTTCTGCTTTTGATATGTAAGCATCATTAGGGAAAGATACACAAGTTAACCCTAATTAGGTTGATTAACTTGAGCATGTCAACCAAGGCAAATATTACCTTAAAAAATCCGGACACCTTTTTAAGAGAAGAAAATATTTTGGCAACTTCCTGCCAAGCTGAGGGATATACATTTTTTTTAATGTATTTTGTTTTTCACATCTGTTAATTTTATATCTGTGTGTTCACAGCCAACTAAAGTTTATTTATTTTGTTTTAGTTTATTTAGCTTATTTTTAACAGCCATGTTAGGAGATGGGAAGAAAATACTCAAATAACCACCAGTTGTGATTCTCTTTTTAAAATTTGTAGATAGGGCTGAAGAGATGACTTAGTGGTTCAGGCACTTGCCTGCAAAGCCTGAGGACTCAGGTACAACTCTTCAGGTCCCGCACAAGGCAACACAAGGGCTCATGGATGCTCATGTGCACAGGTGGCACATGTGTTTGGAGCTTGATCACAGTGGCTGGAGGCCCTGACATGCCGGTTCTCTCTCTCTCTCTCTCTCTCTCTCTCTCTCATAAACAAAAAAGGCAAGGTTGTTTACACAGGTTTCAGTCTTTTATTCCCTCACTGCTGGTCCTCTTTTCCCTGAGGACCTTCCTCAGCAGGGTCCTTGGTGTTCACTGTGGGCTAGTTAGGGCTTCTGTGTTAGTTTCTGGCTTGGATTTACCCCAGGATATTTCTACCACCATGTGGCTCTTAAATCTTTCCAGCCCCTCTTCTTCAGCAATCCCTGAGCCTTGGGTGTGTTAGCAGTTTGTCTTTACTGTTGGGTTTTCTGTAGCCTCTGTATTTCTGCTATAATGTGTTTCTGTTCTCGTCTGTGTTTTTCACTGTTTCTCTGGGGGTGGCTGTCAGGCGAGCATTGGGAGCAACGCTGGTGTTGCCGCGTCCTCGGAAGTATCTCCTGGGCCCCTGTGGGAGAGGTGGCTCTTCTCATGCTGAGCAGTTGGCTGTCTTTTCTTGCTGTATTTTGATGGATCTTAGATCTCCTCAGTATTCTTTGCTGTCTGTTAAATAAAACAGATTCTCCAACTAAGGGTGACAGCAGCTTTGATTAAGGGAGGGGTATGCATATAATTCTGAGAGACATGTGGGTGAAGATACCCTTTCAACTTGTCCAGAGATCAATGAGGACTTCTCTCTGGGGGTTGTGAGCTTCCTGACCATGGGGTGATGACTTAGTTCCCAGAACCAATTATGAGTTCTCTCCCACTGAGCGGGCCTCATGTCTGATCGGAGGCACTTGGTTACCCCTCATGGTCTGTGTGCCATGATTGCACAAGTTTTTCTTGTCCATCTGGTAGGTGGCATATTTTGCATGGTGTCTCGCCAATTCATGCTACTGGTGACCATTGTCACATGGCAGTTCTAATGGCACTTTCCAGCACCATGAAGGTTTATCAGAGAGGACTGGCTGTCTTCTCAGTTCCCATGTGGCTTCTTGCTGTCCTGGTTTGGCAGCCTATGATGTCTTCAGCAATAAGGTCTTCCCTTTTAGCTCTGCTGGCTAACCAAGTGCTTGGTAGTGATCTGTATTGTTTTGGGGACCACATGGATCTCCCTGCCCAACTGCTCACCATGGGAGTAACCCAGTTCTGGTCCTGAGATTCACAAGCCAGTGTCTATGGTTTTAGGAGTAAGCTTTTTCCACCTTTTACTGGGCACACGTGTCTGGTACGTCCACCTCTCTTAACTGGGGGTTATATCGTGTATACTGGTATCTCAGAGTGTAATTCCTAATGTATTAACTAATTTAGTTTTGTATAGTTTCTCTCCCTGTCCTGTTTCCCCAAACCCTGCCCTCCCTATCCACAACATACTCTCCCTCTATTAGTTTGCCTGTGATCCCTTCCTCTATGCCCTCCCTGATTTCACTTTTTCCTGGTTCTAATGCATATAGCCTTCCTCCCTCCTCTTTGGATGGTCCATTTTAGGAGCCACACATTAGATTTCATTACAGTTCCTTTTAGACGAATGTATTGAAAACAACTCAAATGAGGATGAGCACTTTACCCAGGCTTTTGAAAAGTTAGAGAAATCAGCTGCCTCTAGGGCTAACACCAGCAGAGGATGAGGAAGAAACCCTCTTTTGCTAAAATTATGTGTTGTGTTGTATACCACCACAGAGAACAGTGTCACCCTTCCTTGTCAGTGCTTTATTTTATTCAATATTTATTTTATACTTTCATATCTCTCCATAGGACTCTTTGCTACAAGAAGAATTAATACTTGCCCCTAGGAGATATTTTGTTATTTATTGATTGAAGATCAGGTGTTGATATACTCATAATAACCAAAAGAAACCCTTATATCATCATAGCAGTAGCATTTAGTTTTTCTGCTATCTTTTCCATCCTTGCATTGACATAGAAACAATGAAAGAAAGTCTTTAAATCTACTAGCTTTCACAGAATAACATTTCTTTGTGTATAGTCCAAAGAATGGCACTTTTAATTCATTATCATAAATGTTTTCAATTTAATTTTGTGGCAGAAGCCATACAGGTATCAGTGAAATTTAGTTGCAGGAAAAAAAGAATGAAAGTCTCACTAGTATATGACATCATATAAGTATAATGTAATGACATCATATAATGTGTCAAAGGAATTTGGCTACAAGGTGCCTAGATATTTGCTTAAACATTGTTTCTGGGTGTTCTGTGAGAACAATTTAGAATGAGATCAACATTTGATCCATGAGGCTGATTAAAGTAAATTGCCTTTACCAAGGTGAGTGGGTCTTGTCCAATTCATTGATGGCGAAAAGAGAATAAAAAGCAGAGTAAGAAAGAATTATTCCTTTCTGCCTGATTATCTTAGCTGAAGTTGAGTGGGAGAAGATGGCTGAGTAGCATGGAAGTGAAGTAACCCATGTGAGGAATGCTGTGGAGGAGGAGGAGGTGTTCTTTAAAGGAATTAGGAGAGAGCTAGATGTAAGGCAGGAGTGAGGGCTTACTAGACAGAAAGACAATGCAGACATACCCGGCGAGGACTAAGCAAAGGGTGGTTCCTTCTGAACGTGGGTGGCCCCTGCGGAGGTCGCGGAGGAAGGAGCTCACTAGCACAGGGGGTAATGGCCAGCTGCCACTTGTCAAGGGCTCAGCTCACATTCTTGCTGCTTTCTGCCAGCTGCTGTGGTAAGAAATGATGTCCAGCCTGTGCTTTGCCATCCTTTCCCTGCCGTTATGAGGCTTCCCCCGGGGACTTCAAGTCAAAATAAACTCTTTCCTTCCACCAACTGCTTTTGGTGTTGTTGACACAATGTAAAAGGTCACTACGGCAAGAAGGCATGGTTTCTTAAAAGAACAGGACCGTTAAGATGAAGGCACGAATTTTGCAAGGACAATAACAATAACTTCTCTAGGGCGCTTTGAGAATAGGCCAGACACCTCAGTGGTAGGTCCAAGGGTATGGAATAAAAGTATTATTTTAAGCATTCAGTAACTCAGAGCTTAATTTATCTATAGTAGTGAATTATTTTTTGCTGCAACAAAATTCCCGAGGAGAAGCAACTTAAGAAAGAAAAGTGTTTATTTTGGTATGTAGTTATGTGGGGTTATGCTCGTTCCTATTAGGGAAAGCATGAGAGAAATAAGAGACTAGCTGCTCACATGATAAATATAACGTACACAGCCAGGAAACAGGATAAATGGAAAGTGGTGTTTGACTATAAAAAACTCAAGACCTACCCCAGTGACCCACTTCCTGCAACAAGGCTGCACCTCTTAAAGGTTCCACACCTTCCCAAACAGTGCCACCACCTGGGGACAAATTGCTCACACATGTGAGCCCATGGGGAATGTTTTCCATTCAAATCAGGGCAGTGTCTGTGGATCAAAGGGGGTGGCCCAACTACTGCTCACCCTGGAGGTAGACTTAGCATTATCTACATGATGCTCTTTTGTGAGCATGCCACATACAGAAGTTAGGGGGTCATGATGTCTTCTACCCACATTTCAAAAGAAATCTTGAGAGGCCAAGGAATGTATGGTAGGTTCAAGATCATGCTAGTGTATGTCTTGACAGGTTAACATATGAAACTATAAGGGTAAATCCTAAACCACCATGAGCACCCCAGGATATTGGAGATTCAGGAACGTCAAACATCTGCTGAAAGAGTCTCAGGCAATGAATGGAATGCAACTAGACATAGAGTCTTTGTAGCTTGCAAATTGTAATGGTATGGTAGGAATTATGATTAAAGTAGCCTTGAATTTTGTAAGTAGTCAGGGGTATGGGCAAAAAAAAAAAAAAAATCACTAATGACAAGCCTAGAGAACATGATCAGATTATCCAAGGACTGAATTCCAAAGAGCCCTGACTCACCATGATCAAAAGCAGGCTGACATCCATCCCTTGGGTTTTGTTCCTTTTTTTACCAAGAGCCCTCATGTACATTAGAAATAGCCAATCCTGTCCACCATGACTTGATGCCTAATTTCATCCCCCCACCCCAGGGTAGAACTATCATACACACTCAACTAAATCTAATTCATCCTAACCTGAAGCCCAGTTTATACCTCTGAGGGTACAGGAATCCTTAGTTTCAGTCAGCAAGTGAGTTACCCACTCAGGGTTCCTCCCAGTGCTTGAGGTCTCCACTTTACTTTCTCAGAATAAAGTTTTATTTACCTTGCCATTCTACTTTGCCTATACCTGGCATTCTTTGCTGGTAGTAAGTTAGTTTACTTGAGAGGGACTGCTGAGTGTCTGACACTCTAATCCCTGAAATAAGTCCAACCAGAGCTGAGAAAGTTACCACAACAGTTAATCTGCAAGATTGAGTTTTCCAGCTCTCTTATGATCTACGGTAAAACATGTTCATGTCTGCATGGAGATAAGCAGTTTAAAGTTTTCTCTGTTAGATTTTAGGTTTTGTTTTCATCATTTTATTCATCCATTCCTGCATTTTGAATGGGAATATTTGCTGTGTGCCAACATGCATTGGTAATATGTAACGTTTTGCTTTTAGCTTTGAGCTATTTGTGTTAAATCTCAATGAAGTCTTTCAACTTTGAATTTCTTTTATATTTTTACTTACTTATTTTATAGGAAAAAGAGAGAAAGAAAGAAAGAAAATAGGCAAGTTAAGGCCTCCAGCCTCTGCAAACAAACACAGACTCATGTGCCACTTTGTGGATCTGGCTTTATATGGGTACTAGGGAATTGAACCTGGGCCATTAGGCTTTGTAGGCAAGTACCTTAAATGCTGAGCCATCTCTCCAGCCCTCAACTTTGAATTTTTTGTTTTGTTTTTTTTTTTTTCGAGGTCGGGTCTCACACTAGTCCAGGCTGACCTGGAATTCACTATGTAGTCTCAGAGTAGCCTTGAACTCATGGCGATCCTCCAACCTCTGCCTACCAAGTGCTGGGATTAAAGGTGTGTACCACCATGCCCGGCTCAACTTTGAACTTTTAAGTGTTGTTTTAAATGTTTAAATGTTGGAGCTTCTAAGACGCTGGGGATTATAAGAGATAGACTGAATTAATTTTGCATTATGAAAGGATAATGAGCCTTTTGGGTACCAGGTTAGAATATTACTACATAGCTTAAGGATGGGTGTCAGGTTGACAAAAGCTGGACTTGTCATGGCTAGTCTTGATTTTGTAAAGATAGTTTTATTTATTTATTTGCAAGCAGAGAGAGAAAGAGAGAAGAGAGACAAATAGAAAGAATGGGTACACCAGGGCTTCTAGCCACTGCAAACAAACTTCAGATGCATGTACCACTTTGTGCATCTGGCTTTATGCGGGTCCTGGGGAATTGAACCCCGGCCATCAGGCTTTGCAAGCAAGTGCCTTTAACCACAAGGCCATCTCTCCAACCTCACTATCACCCTTCTCCCAAGTAAAACATCTGACTAGAAACAGCTCATGGGAGGAAAGGGTGTATTTCAGGTTTACAGAATCCAAGAGGAGTTCTATCAGGGCAGCAGAAGCTGGCTCACTTCCATAGGTCATAGCAGAGAGGCACCACCAACAGCCAGCAAACAGGAGCAGCCAGAGCTCCAACTGCTCTTTACACAGGGCTAAAAATTCTCAATCCTTGTTCTTCAGCATCCGGCTGGGAGTACAGGCTTTTGATACCATCCCTGGCCAAGAAGCAGCTTTTGTTTATGTTGCATAAAAATATTGAAAGGTAGTAAAACAAAACAATTCCACATATGGGAAAATTACACAGTATATAAGATCCTGCTCTCTGCATCTTCTCTTGCTCTCTCACCCCCTGCCTTTTTTTTTTTCAAAACAGGGTCTCATGTAGCCCAGGCTGGCCAGGAACTTGCTATGTAGCCAAAAATTATCTTGAACTTCTGATAATCCTGCCTCCTACCTCCCAAGTGCTGTGATTACAGGCATGCACCACCATGCCTTGTCAAAGTATCTTTTTGAATAATTTAAAGTTTCAAATTTGCAATAAGTTAAATGCTTTTAAAAGAGAAAAACTCTACTACATATTCTGACCTATTAAATTCACAGTACTCCATGGCTATGATCTGCAAGGTTAAGTATACAGTGAGAGAAGCTCAAAGAACTTAGAGTGGTTAGGTTTATTTGAAAAGTAAACTGACATAACACCAAAGAGTGTTTTTCTCATTAAATAGTTATTATAAACTTCTTGTATTTCAGGCTTGATATGTTGTTTGATGAATAAAATATGGCCTTTGATCTCATAGACCGTATGCTGGTATAGTGTGTCATATAGGTATATTAGCAAATAAATATATAGTATTGCAATGAATAAAGCAATATATCAGTGGTTTCAAATAGTGTCATATACATTCGTCTTTCTGAATCTTGAAGAATAGTTTTAAGATGTACCATGGATAACAAATTCATGGGTGCTCAATGCCTTAACATTAAATAGCATACCTATTCATTCCCCTCTACAGGTACAAATTCATGGGTGCTCAATGCCTTAACATTAAATAGCATAAATTTTATGTAACCTAGTCATTCCCCTATATAGGTTATATCTTCTTTAGATTAGTTGTAACGCCTGATGAAAAGTAAGGGCCTTGTTGTTTAGAAAGGTGTGCCTGCACATGTGAACACAAGCATTAATTTTTCCAAATATTGACAAAGCACAGCTCACTGAATACATGGATGTGATGTGGATCCCACCAGCATGAAGGACAGTTCTGACCCAGCTCTGTGGAACCTCATGCAGGAGAGGCCATTTCCTGTCCGTGGTGAATGTGAAGGTTCTGTGCAGGGGGAGAGAGGGAAGGCGAAGGCTGGAGAAAAGCAAAACGATATCCTGTGTACATGTTTAAAGCACGAACTACGAGTGGCAAGCTCCAAAGAGCTACAGGTTCAGAGAGCTATAAATGAAAGAGGGGACGAATGGAGAAGAGACTGGAAAGTGGTTTTGACTTTATCCAGTAAAGAACATTGTTTATTCTCTCCATTTAGTTAGACTTTCACAAATACCAGATGCAAGGGCCAACGTCCTTAAGGAAGATAAAGACCGTATGAACCTCAGCCCAGATATACTGGATATGTACACCTTGCTGTGTCTCTGAACCTCCAAAGTAACCCATGAGTATTAGTTTGTAAGGCACTAGGCTGTAGGCAATAGGGTCCTTTGGGTAATTTTAATGTTGTAATGGTTAGTCTTATTTGACACTATAGAACCATATACTATAATATATATTGCAAGCATACTTAAGAAACACAATGAAAAACTAGTTTTTTAGTGTACCTTGAAATGTGGATGGGACCCTAGGTAGCAACTTTGAGTGGTTTAACTGCATTAAATTATATATGCCTACTAGAACACTATTGGTGAAACTTTACCACATAGCATTTTTTTTTCTTTCATGCCCTCCCTCAAGCACAGTAAATTCTTTCTGAATCACTTAATCATTCTAAGCATTGAAAAAGGCTTCATGCGTTGAGAATAAGTAAAGATTTTCTTAACTGTATTACGGCTTTTGAAAGCACAGCTGTAAGTTATATGTGGGAGGCTAAGAGACTTTAAGCTAGCTGCAATTTCAACCAGAGAATAGTTTAGGTAAGAAGTTCTTATATGTCAGAGCAGGAAGTGGGCTGGCCCTGACTCTCCTGAGGCTTAGGTGGGGTAGGCACAGGGACCACTACTGTGGGACCGTGGGCAGACTGGAAGCATGCTCCGTATTGTACAGCTTGTATGTTCATGCTGTGCAGCATCAAGACGTGCGGACTGTTATAACAGCAACATCAAGAAAAGCTGCAGACGTAAATAGAGCTGATAATCATACTGGTGTCCACTGTGAGAATGATACAAGACACATCATGGATAATTCTTTTAAAATGAAAGATAATGAAAATCAAAAGTAGGTCTGCAAGGCTGAGGAATTATGCATAGTTCAGTGATTTCATTAAGGCTCAACATTGATTAGGCCATTCCTAAAGGATGCTTCCTATGTCTTAATGATTTTCAAATGTGAGATTTTACCAATTTCCAAGGAAACAAATTTAAAAAAAAAAATCAATTTTTATTCATGTCATGCAATTTGTTACATTAGCTACAAATGCACTATGTTTTGGCTGTATTAATGTAGCATCAAGAAAAAAGTTAAATTCAGAAGTTTGGGGCTGGAGAGATGGCTTAGCAGTTACGGTGATTGCCTGCAAAGCCAAAGGATCCTGGTTGGATTCTTCAGGACCCACGTAAGCCAGATGCACAAGGGGACACATGCATCTGGAGTTCATTTGTGGTGGCTGGAGGCCCTGGCACGCCCATTCTTTCTCTTTCTCTTCCTCTCTCTTTGCCTGTTTTTTTTTTCTCTCTCTCTCTCACACACAAACAAACAAATAAATAAAATATATTGTAGCAGACAGCTTCAGGTTCGCTGAGATGAACTTCCAGACCAAGCACAGTTATGGAGGAAGGGATATTTATTGAAGCTTACAGATCCAGGGGAAATTCCATAATGGCAGAAGAAGCTGGCCTGCCTTCACAGGACCAAGCACACAGAGAGAGAAGCACAAGCCTAAAAAACCACACAGCACAGCACACTTCAGGAACTCCTGCTAGGCACACTTTGCATATCTTTAGATTGAAATCTGAAATCCACCACCACACCTTAAGATCCACACAATGGCATTGCCTCCAGCCAGATGGCTAGAGATGCAAACTACAAACAAATAAACAACTGAATATATTGGGGGCCATCTATTCTATTCAAACCACCACATTCCGCCCCTGGTCCCCAATAGATTTATAACCATCACACATTGTAAATTGTACTCAGTTCAATTTCAAAGGTCCCCACAGTCTTGACCAATTTAAGATATTAAGACCTGTAAAATCAAACAAGTTAACATTTCTAACATATAAAGGCACAGAGTAAACATTTTCAACTGGTATAAGGCACAGCAAGGAGAGACTAAAACAATGCAAACTCAACCACCATCAAAAAAACTTCTGCAGTTCAAGTTCAATATACCCAGAGACTAACAGTCTCCAGACTTTCCAATTCTGCCCCTCCAGCTGGGCAGAGTACCTGGGGAACACTTCCATCCCAGGCCAACAGTGTGCTCTATGGTAGCCCTTGCACAGTCCTGGTATATACAAAACATCTTCAGGTCTTCATGCAAACCATGGTCCATCTTCCAAAGACTCTTTCAACCTATCAGGGCATCATGCCCTGCCTCATGCTGCATCTCAGCAGCAGCTCCTGGGACCATGTGCAATTCATGACCACTCTTCACATTTTCCAAAGGCTCTTTAAGCCTATCAGGGGATCAGGCCCTACCTCATGCCACATCTCAGTCTCAGCTCCTGGAAGCATGTGCAATTCACGACCACTCCTCGCATTGTTCATGCTTCTGAAACCAATACCAAGTGTGCAGGACACAGCCATATTCTTAATTCACAGATGAAATAAATCATAACCTTGAAAAGCAGGTTCCTTCTCCAGTCAACTCTTTCCAAAAGAGTTTGCATTTCTATGATACTCCTTCCTCAGGCATCCTTTCCATTGTTTTAATGTAAAGCAGTTGGACCATCTTCCTTAAGATTGCTAATGTGTTTGACAATAGCAGGTTCAGTAACCTAAAACCAGTCTTAGTGCCTGTAATTTTAACTTGCTGGAGGTTTTCCAGCTTAAAATCTTAAATCTTTCAGTCCAGTATCTTTAGCCAAGCACATCAATCCATTACCAATTTAACCTTGATCAAACAGTCTGGGCCTGGGCAGCAGGACGCAGCCAGCCCTTATGCCAGTAGCCCAGCTCCAACAAAGTCCTCTGCAGTCTTTCCTTCCCCTTAGAAAGCTCATAAGCCAAGCCTTGAAGTTCAATGCTATCTGCACTTAGCATTCTCAGACTCTCATCAGAATAGTCCATAAAACTTGGCTTACCACTCCAGACGACATCTTCAGTTGCAAGCACCAAGTCCATGCCTATTCCTCCAAAACAAAGGTTCCACAAGATCAACATCCACATAGTAAGGTTCATCTCACCCCACTCCTCGGTACCAAATTCTGTAGCAGACAGCTTCAGGTTCGCTGAGATGAACTTCCAGACCAAGCACAGTTATGGAGGAAGGGATATTTATTGAAGCTTACAGATCCAGGGGAAATTCCATAATGGCAGAAGAAGCTGGCCTGCCTTCACAGGACCAAGCACACAGAGAGAGAAGCACAAGCCTAAAAAACCACACAGCACAGCACACTTCAGGAACTCCTGCTAGGCACACTTTGCATATCTTTAGATTGAAATCTGAAATCCACCACCACACCTTAAGATCCACACAATGGCATTGCCTCCAGCCAGATGGCTAGAGATGCAAACTACAAACAAATAAACAACTGAATATATTGGGGGCCATCTATTCTATTCAAACCACCACATATATATTTTTAAAAAGTTTTTACATGTTTGAAATAAAAAGGAGACCTAAGCCCTTGGATTGCTTATAGGGCCATTTTGTAGATAAATTAGTTTACCTATAAACTTCTTTTCCATTTCTAAGATGACACTCCAGACATTTTGTCTTTACTATACAAGATTTTAGCTATATAAATATTCACTCTTGATCCAAAAAACTCCTAATTAAGGGAAACAGTTTCTTTAGAAATGGGATGTATTCATTTCATATCTTTAAATTCATAATTACTTAAAATTCAGATTCCTTAAAGTTATGTCTTTTGGGATACCCTTTTTAAAATTTAGATTTCTAGGTGCTTTATCCCACTCTTGCTTTCTTATGGGTAGGGGCTCTATATACTCTTATCTTTCCTTCTCTTTAAGTGCTTTTAGTCTATATTCTAATAAACTCTCTAAAAAAGTTATTTACATATATATATATATATATATATGTGTATATGTGTGTGTGTGTGTGTGTGTGTGAATATAGAAAGAGCTGATAACAGGCTATAGCTTCATCAAATAATTGATACACTCTATTCTCTTTGCCTTTTACTGTTATTGTTGTTGTCTTTTCTGATAACATCTATGAAATCAGGAATGCATGTTGTACTACCACTCACTCCTCCTGGTTTGATTGATTTTGTACTTGATAACCATTTCACTTCTCAGAAAGCATTGCAATTTTTCCTCCTACTATTTGGAAAGTATGTAATGGTCTAAGAGATTACTTGTCTTCTGAAGAAATTTCTTTCTTGTCAAGGTAGTAGCAGTATATTTATTAAACTGTCTATAACTTTGTAGTGGATATTTTCAATTCATTTCTTCCTCTGCTTGCCTGTAGCTAAGGAAACACATCAACCTGAATCTTGGCAATGTGATCCAATGGATCTCTAGGACCATTATCTAGATGACTGGAAAACCACAAGTTTCCAGAATGAAATTAAAATCATTTTTGTAAAGTTCCTTTATGTATAACACATGGTAGCTAGAACTCTTTACAATCAAAATTTACCCTGAATTTGCATAAGTCATAGAGAATATTTTTGTACTATTTATTGAAATTATCTAACTACTACTGTTACCTAATAGAAAGAGAAAAATATACTTTTTATCGTTATACTGTAAAAAATGGTCCAGTAATAAGACATAAGGAAGGTCTAAGAAGCTATATATTACTACTGGAAAAAATTCATAGCACAAACAAGCATATGGAAATTAATGATAATTCATTAAGTGATAAATATGACTGACAGCATGTCAATTTTACTTCAATTTATACTGTGTTGTATAATACAGCATCTTTTCTAGCCTCCATATATCCTTTTATCTCTGCTTTAGAAAAGTATAGTTATCTTGTTTTTTTTTTCAGGTTTATGAGGTTTGAGTTTGGTTCTGGAGAGAATATTGTACTTAAGTAAGTGGATAGAAGTATGAAAAGCTTAAGAATGCTCAGTTCTGGGAAGGGGAAGAGTTTTCTGAAGAACCAGGAGGAGCGATGTTAGTATCCAGGATGGATGAGTCAGAGTTTAGGGCATTATAAAAACTTAATATCTCTAGTCCTGATACCTATAAGGCCAATGCTATTATACAAGGCATGGAAGTACAAAGCATGTTGGGATATTATAGGGGAATAATTTATAAATAAGTGAAAAATATCCAGGTTGATATCTCATGACTTAAAAAGTAGTTAGATCTCAGGTAAATAGAGGTAAAGAACTTTAGCAAAAATTCTTAAAGTATTATATGGGATTCTCAAAACTTTTCAGAGGATCAGTGAGGTTAAGAATATTTTAATAAATATAATTGGGTGCTGGAGAGATGGCTTAGCAGTTAAGCGCTTGCCTGCAAAGCCTAAGGACCCCGGTTCGAAGCTCAAGTCCCCAGGACCCACGTTAGCCAGATGCACAAGGGGGCGCACGCGTCTGGAGTTCATTTGCGGTGGCTGGAGGCCCTGGTGCGCCCATTCTTTCTCTCTCTCTGCCTCTTTCTCTCTGTCTGTCACTCTCAAATAAATAAATAAAAACAAACAAACAAAAAAAATTTAAATATAATTAAGTGATTATTTGCCATTTTCTCTGTATTTAGATTTACACTGAAGATGTAAAAATAATGGCACAAGTTAAATTAGGAGCACCAAACTGCACTAGTTATCTTTGTATAGTTTACATATGTAAACACATTTTTAAAAATTCATTTTAATTTAATAATATCCTGATAAAACAGTATTATTCATTTTGTTAAATACAAATTTTTAATTCTGTAAGCACACATTTTTCATATCTTGTTTGACAAAAATCAGAAACAGGTTTAAAACATACCTTCTGCCTAAAAGTATAATGGCTATTACAATGAAAGTCACTTTTTCAGTTGTTTGGTATGCATGATTGACTCACCACCCTTTCCATGATGTGTCTTTTTTTTTTTTTGCTTTGGTGCTTCTAGTCCACAGTCACTGGTCCCATGGTTTTGGTTTGTGACAAGTCATTGCAGGATGGGAGAAGTATGCAGCAGACAAAATTCACTACTTCATCCACCAGGAAGCAAGAGAAAGAAAGAAAGGTTGCTAGGGTACTACAGTGCTTCCCAAACACCCCCTCATGATCTCAAGATAGCCCGTGGGTCCATTTCTGTAAGTTGTACTCCACTTATTCCAATAATGCTATGCTGGGAAGTAGGTCTTTGGTACCTTTGGGGTGCATTTATTCAAACCATATCAATAACAAATACATTTTAAAGGTAAACTTGGAAATTTACAAAATCATATCCATCACCCTGAGGTTGATGTTTTCATAATACTTAGAAAATAAAATGATGAACTCTGACAACCTTAGAGAAATCTGCATAACTTGTGAATCGACACTTTTCCAATGTCAGTGCCTGACAACAACTTGCCTGGGTAACTTACTGGAAAACTGACTAAGAGATGTTAATTACCAGAAAAGGTCACTGATGTCCTTTTACACTATAACAAACCTTGGAGAAACAACTGCTTATTAAACATTAGCAGTGATCTAAAAAGCTTTTAAATATCCCCATGGTTGTTCATTGTTTATCTCTGTAATGCTGAATGTTTTTTCATATTTATCAGGTAAACCAACTTTCCCATTAAACAGATATTTATAATATTTGTAATGGCATAAAACAATTACAATGTTCTCACTAGCATCCTATTTTGGGGACTAAATAGTAGTATTTTTATATACTTAAAAAATATTTGTTATAGTTTGGATCTGAAATGTTCCCCACAAGTTCACATGGAAGCTCTAGGAAGTCAGACCGAGTGGAAAGCTGTAGCACAGAGCCTGGTTCCAACTGCTGTTCTCTGCTTACTGGTCCATGGTGATGTGATGAATCTCTGCCGTGGTCTCCTGACATTGTCAACTCCATCAGGCTTTCCTTAACATTATGGACTAAGACCCCCTGACAACTAGAGCAAAAATGATCCTTCCTATCAGCCATTTCTCTCAAGTATTATGGTTATACTAATGAGAAAACCACTGTTATTGTATTTTAGTGTAATTATGCCTCTAGTTCTCTTCCTAGGTGAATCAAGTGCTTAGAATATCTATTAATTATTTTTGATACATGCCTACAATGAATATCACCATGGAAAAGTCTCCTTATGTTTCTTTTTTTTTCTTTTCCCCTTATCTTTCCTAACAAAGCATAAAAGACCCTGATAGCAAAAGTTCTAAGAATTACTGAGCTATGTAGGCAAATGTGGAGTCTCTCAGTCTTTGGTGTCATCTGATATTGTAAAAGTGGTACTGTATTTTGAGAGATGATATATAACAAACAGAGCTTTTAGGTGTTGGATAAGTGAATAAATAAAAGTTTTGCTACTGAGAATGTAATTAAGCCAGTGGCACCAGCTTTAGAGGCTACAGGATGCAGACAAATCTGAGCTTTGAGAGGTAGCTACTGTATTTGGTAAGAAAGACTTTGCTGGAAGTCTCCTGAGTTGTTTCCATGGTTAAGTACCACTTCTAGGTTGAACCAATCAGCTGTCCCCTCCACTTGCCTGAGCCTCCCTCCATGCCTAATGAGACATGCCTACCTTCCAGAGCCACAGTTGCTTCACCCTTAGGCATTGTTCAGAACCGAATGTCACCCTCTTTTTCTAGCTGAAATGTCATGTATTTTCTCTTCTCTTCCGCCCTAGACTTTGTGTGGTAGGGGTGGAGGCAGTAGGAAAGTGGAAGTTTTTAATTCTCAACAATCTGTGTGATCATAAAATACTTGCATGCTCTCCTTTCATATTTTTTTTTCTTTACTCCAGTACATAATTATAGGTAATGCAAAATTCTCAGTTGTTGAGATTAACAAAACACATAAAAGGCAAGGCTTTCTCATTTGGGACAGACAGAGGTACCCTTCTTTGTTCTTATGTGGGCTCTTTGTCTGGATTTTGGAATGTAATTAATATAAAAGATTGCTAATGAGGTAAAAGCAAAAAAGCATTATTGATGTTACCTTTGCAGATTATATGACTCTAATACATAAGGGACACTAAAGACTCCAACAGAAAACTCCTAGAGTTGGTAAATACTTTCTGCAAGGTGACAGGATGCAAAATTAGCATACAAAAATTAGTAGGTTTCTAATATAGCAATGTCAAAAATACAGAGAATGAAATCAGGGAAATAATCCCATTTACCACAATCTAAACAAAATAAAATGACTTCAAATAAACCTAACCAAGGAAGTAAAATAACCCTACAATGGATACTTTCAAACAAAGATGAAAGAAGTTGAAGAAGATACTAGAAGATGAAAGGACCTCCTTGTTCATGGATCAGAAGTATTAACATTGGAAAGATGTACATAATACCAAAAGCAATCTGCAAATTCAAGGCAATCTCAATCAAAATTTACAAGTCCTAAAATTTATGTGGAAGCATAAAAAAACCCAGATGAGGAAAAAGAGTATTGTTGGAGGTTTCATAACACTTGACTTTAAGTTATCCTGCAGAGCCATAGTAAAACAAGCAAACAAAACAAGGTCTGAGTTCCTTCTGCAGACAGTGCGTGGGCAGGCATGGCGGTCTGCAGTGAGTAGGCCAGAATCGTATCTGGGCTTCTCCCACCTCACAGGTCTGAGATCCTTGCATCGACAGCGTGTTGGCTGGGGCAGCTCTCTGGAGTGAGCAGGCCTAGACCCCAAAAATCTTGCCTCGAGACTGGTAGGCTCCCTCCCCTCAGAGGTTGCAGCAAGCCTAGATTTTGAGGCCGCACCCCTGTACCCCCCACCCTCTGCCCCCCATCCCCCAGCCCCCGCTGTGGGCGTGAGGCCTAGTGGAACTTCCTGAGCCTAGCTAATTCTTGGTGACCTGCCTCTGGCCAGCTATGACTCAGCAAGATGCCTAATGGCCTCTGGCCTGTTACTTCCGCGTAGGAGTTGGAATTCCCACGCACACACGCTTGGGACCAATCATTTCAAAAGTCGCGGTATACTATTGGCCCTTACCTCTCCCCCCATCCTAAAATCCTCACCCTCGTTCTCAACGTTATATAAGCAACTGCCTGTAACAATTAAGTGAGTTCCTGCTTTGACAAGACTCCCTGCCGGGTGGTATGTTCCTGGCCGTTGACATCCACCCTCCTCCTCAACCCCTTGGGAGGAACCAGTGGGCCTGGTCCTTCCTCAGCACTACTTGCTGGGGGAGCAGGGCAGTTCCTGGACATCCTGATAAGATTTAAGGTTTTGCTTTTCCAAGAGCCTTGTGACCTTTTGCCCAGCAGGACCCTATATGCTAAGGAGGTATCAGCCAGCAGCCTTCTCACAGCCAATCTCCCTATAACCCGTACCCTATACCTTTTCCTGCCACTGCTTAAACCATGTGACCCTTTCCCCTCACCCATGGCATCACTACATGCTAATTAGGCATTATCAGGATGCCTAATCCTTATGACCCTTATGACCCATACCTCTTCCTGCTCTTCCACAAGTACTTATATATCCATTCCCCTGACAAATAAATGAGCTGTCCTCTGAAGTTATCTCCTGGGTGTTTCTTTGCATCACACTCGCGGCTGCTCGAGACCTTGCTCCGCAGTTGCCTGGATGCCCCAGGGAAACTGATGCACAGTGGCCTCAGGGTGGCAGGAACCACATCCTCCCACCTCCCTGGTCTGGGTTCCCTGCACTGGTTCTGTGTGCTGGAGGGTCGGCATGAAGCAGGCCAGATCCCTATTTCCTTGCTTCTCCCATTCCCCTGGTCCTGGTGGGTCCCATTGGGCCTTTCTTGGAGAGGCCTGGTCCATGTGAGCTGTGGAAGCAGGGCTTTTGCTCTGGTATCCTGACTGGCCACTGGGTGCCAACATCCCTGTTCACCTCAGTCAGAGGGTAAATTGGCCAAAGGACAAAAACTTGCTTCCTCTGCAATAAAATAGTCTTCCTAAAATGGGTATACAACAATGCAAAAAAGCCAGTGAAAGTCAGAAAAGTGAGATTTCCACCAAGGATGACTAGTCCTACAATGGAAGCCTCCAATGAAATCATAGAGAAAGCAACAGAAATTCATTCCCAAAATGAAAACACAACAACCAATGAGACCCTGATCAAAAAAAAAAAAAAATTGCTGAACTAGAAGTAAACTATAAAAAGAAAAAAATTCAATAATCATATCAATGAAATTGAACACAATTGTCCTCTACAGCAGTCAGCTTTTGACAGTAGGTGTACCTTGATTGAAGAAAATGTTAGAACCCTCCAAAGAGATATGAATGAATTGAAGGTAAGTCAAGAAATGAAAGATCTCATCAACTGGTTAATTAAGCTTAATGAAGACTTGATCATGGCTGGAGAGATGGCTTAGCTGGTTAAGCGCTTGCATGTGAAGCCTAAGGACCCCAGTTCGAGGCTCAATTCCCCAGGACCCAGGTTAGCCAGATGCACAAGGGGACGCATGCATCTGGAGTTCATTTACAGAGGCTGGAAGCTCTGGCGCGCCCATTCTCTCTCTCTCTCTGCCTCATTCTCTCTGTAGCTCTCAAATACATAAATAAACAAACAAACAAACAAAAGACTTGATCAAATGCAAGAATAAACTATAGGAAACTAGCATGAAAATCAGAACTCAAAATGAAATTATACCTCAAAAAAGAGATGGATATGATGCAAAATAACACAACAGAAAACAAAAATCAAGGGCTGGAGAGATGGCTCAGTGGTTAAGCACTTGCCCATGAAGCCCAAGGACCCCAGTTCAAGGCTCGATTTCTCAGGTCCCATACAGGCCAGATACACAAGGGGCACATGCTCCTGGAGTCCGTTTGCAGTGGCTGAATGCCCTGGTGTGCCCATTCCCTCTCTATCTGCCTCTTTCTCTATCATTCTCAAATAAATAAATAAAAATAAACAAATTAAAAAAAAAACAAAAATCAAGTAGAAATTAGAAAAACCTCTCTAGAACCCCTCACCAACAGAGTTACTCATGTAGAAGACAGAACTTCTGACCTATAAGATAAGACAGAAGAAATTGATGGGGAGGCCAAAAACTTTGCTAAGTTCAAAAAATAAACTGGACATAATATGAGGGAAACATGTGATACCCTAAAACAACCAAACGTCTAGATCATGGGTATACTAAAAGGAGAGAAAATCCAGGCCAGAGGCATGAAGACCATATTCAACAAAATTATTGAACAAAATTTTCCAAATCTCACAAAAGAGAGGCCCATATAGAAACAAGAAGCCCAGAGAACACCAAACAGGACCAAAGAAGAAACTCTCCAAGGCACATCATAGTTAAAATTCAACAATGAAAACAACGAGAGAGTGCTAAAAGCAGCAAGAAAGGAGCAATACACAACATACAAAGGCAATCCTATCAGGATTACATCAGATTTCTCAGTGGAAACCCTGAAAGCCTGAAGGGCCTGGGATTGAACACATAAAACTCTGAAACACTATGGCTTCCAACCCAAGCTACTTTACCCAGCAAAAGTATCCCTCGTAATAGATGGTGAAAGAAAAACTTTCCATGAAAAAAGTCAACTCTATGATTATATGAACACAAAGCCAAACCTAAAGAGAATACTTGAAGGAATATTCCACACAGAACAGTCGAACAAACAATCTCAGAAGGCAACAAGAAGATCACAATAACCAAAACAAGTCAGGCTGAAAGCACTACATAACACGAGAAAGTACCAAACCCCATAAAACACTTCATCATGGCAGAGATTAATTCAAACCTCTCAGTAATAACCTTAAATATTAATGATCTTAACTCATACATCAAAAGGCACAGGTTATCAGGATGGATCAAAAAAGTGGACCCTTCTATCTGCTGTCTTCAAGAAACCCACCTCACCTCTAAAGATAGAAACCTCCTCAGGGTGAAAGGTTGGAAAATGATATTCAAAGCAAGTGTAAATAAAAAACAGGTGGATGTTGCTATATTAGTAGCTGATAAAATAGACTTCAAACCAAAAGTAATCAAAAAGGACAAAGAAGGCCACTTCTTACTATCAAGGGAATGATCCAACATGATCACATCACAATCACACATGTATAAGCACCAAACACAGATGTACCGCAGTTTATAAAACAAATTCTACTTGACAATAAAACAGAAATAAGCACCAACACCATCCATTTTTTCAGATGGGAGCTGGACCTGAGGAGGTAAACGACCCTGTGCGGTCTACCCTGGCCCCAGCTGAAACCACAGAGGAGTTAGGGAAATAAGCCAGAGTGCTGCTTTCTTAATGAATCTGATATCAGCACAAGGGTGGTGGAGAAAGGTAATGAGAACACTCAACACCTTCCAAACCAGAGATCCAGAGGCTCTTTTGTGCCCATCACTAAAATAGACTTAAAATGCTCAGCATGGCTCAGGGAATTTTGTGGAAGAAGGAGTGGAAAAATTGCTCTAGCCACAAGTTGGGACATTTTGCATAGAGACATTGCCTCTCCCTCCTCCCCCCCCAAAAAAATGCATGACCCGCACTTCCCATGGAGTTGGCCTGCATCACCTACAAGGAAGGCCTCTTCAGAAAGGGAGCAGGGAGGAGAGAAAGGATGGTACCAACATGTGTTGTTTACATACTTAGTATGTCCATATGTAATAAAAATGTTGCTTAAATTAAAATTAAAATTAAAAATTAAAAAAATCACCACAAATATGAGAATTAAAAAACAAAACAAAACAAAACAAAAATCCTGTGTAATATGGAAACACACATAAATAGATCAATGGACTAGAATAGAGATATCAGTCCATTCAACTACAGCTACCTTTTTTTTTTTTTTTTTATAAAGATTCCAAAAATACTGGAGAAAAGACATGCAGGAACAGACAGAATCAAGAGCACTTTCTCAAGATGGAGTGGTTTTGTGATTGCTGCCTGAAATAACCCATGTATCAATTCAGCATATTCTGGGATTGTACATCCTTAACTTTTTCATTCTTCATATTTTTCATTTATTTTGCTATATTATGAGTAATTTCAAATGCTACTTTGGCTCATACCCCATAATATTGAGTGAAATATTTCAGTTTTGTTCAATCACTTAAATTCTATCTTTTGTTTGGTTTGGTGATTGTTTTTGACTTAAGTTCACTTTAAGGGGCTGATTTTCAATCAGTTTTTAAAGAGTTCCAGCCTATTTAAAAAGAGGTGCTATAGAGAATTTTTAATGAGAAGGGGAAGAGAGGGAGGAGAGAGAAAGACAGATGAACAGAGGAGAGTCAGTGAGAGAAGGTAAAGAGAGTCAGAGACAGAAATGGAGACCAGTGTGATCAGAGACAAAGAATGAAGAACGCCAGCCACCACTAGGAGCTGGAGGAAGAAAGAGACAGAATCCCCTCAGATCTGCTGGAGCGAGGGTTGCCACATCGGAACACTCGGCCTGGGAACACGGAGTGAGTTTTGACTTGTGTCACCTGGAAGTCGTGCTGATTTCTGTAGCTGAAACCACCAGCTTTGCTGTAATTTGAGTCAACAGCAACATGAAACTGACCCAAGTTATCTTCAGCAGTTGAGGAAGGTGTGCACTTTTGACCATTGTCTTAGAAAAGCTTTTTGGGCTACTTGAAATCTCATTGCTAGCTCATCTTCCCTGCTGTCATATCCAGACTTCCCATCAAGTTGCCCACTCAAGTCATCATCTCTACCGAATTCTCTCTCCACTCCTCTTTCCATCTTTCTTGGTGACCTCATCAGCCATCAAAGTGCCCACATGTCCTGACTTCTCTGAATACCCAGTATCACATTGTTTTGCTCACTCAAGGAATTCCCTTACTATTTCCATCTGCACTGCTCAGTTATCAACTTTTCCTGTATGCACTGTAGGTAAGTTACCTCCTCTCATTAGAAAAAAATGAAAGAAAATACCCTGAGCATGTAACTCCCCCTTCAGTGCTTACCTTGGTTCGATGATTCCATTACAGTGAGCATTTGCCAGAAATTGTCTCCACATGGACCTAATTCCTTATCTCTTTTTGTATTTATATTCTGTGAAGTAGCTCTTAAAGAAGGCCTAAGAGCCTCTGTCTTGTCAGTTCCAATGGCTTCTAGTTTCCATGGACCTCCTAATAACATTTATCATGATGGATTAGTTTCTTGAATTATGTTCTTGTCTTGATCTCATAGACATTACTTTTATGATTTTTTTCCTGACTTCTTTTTCTTTCTTCTTTCTAGTAATTCTTATTTTCCTTAATCTCCTATAGTTACCTATCCTCTCTCCTTAAATTATTTCAGCTAGTACTAGGATGTCACTCTCCATATTAATCACTCTCTCATCTGTTCCTCATATCTTCCTTGAGACCTCAATTATTTTCCCAGAACATACACTGAAAAAATTCATTTCAATTTCTAACTGACATTTCAATTGTGCATTTCAATTTCCTACTAGGCGTAATGCCTCCATTGTCTCTGTAAATAGTGATTCAGGATTTTTAGGGGGTTCTGGAGAGTCTCCCAAATTTATGAACCCCAATGTTTAGGTCCTGCCCTATTTTTATTTATAAGAAAGAATTTATAAAAATGGATTCAAGAAGGCTGCATTATGAATTATTAAATTTATCTAGAGAAAAATCACAAATTGTGTGGTTAAGAGAAATTGAAATTTAGAAAAGGAGGTTGGTTGGAGCATAATCGTAAGCACATGGAGAGTAGGAAACACGAGCTAATGTGGAAATCAGCAAAGTCCATGAGATTCACTAAAGAGAAATGGCTTCAGTGGACTAATAAATACATGGAAAACAGAACCTAGGTCCTAATGTAGGGAGGCTTAGAAGAGACACACGCAGCATCCATCCTGAGTTTCTCCATGGAAGAAAGTTAGCAAAGCAAATGGTCCTAGCCCAATGAAGATGGCCGGGGCAAAATATCAAAACGGAGACCAACAACTTTAGATGAGAACTGTTACCCCTAAGTATAAAGCAGAGGCAAGCAGAAAAACTCAGACCAAAAACAACAACAACAACAACAACAACAAAAAAAAAAAAAACACCAGCACTCTGCTCTCCCCAGCCCCTCCCAGCCTGGTTAGGCCTGGTGGAAGAGGAAAGCCAGAATCCCCGGTGCCCACACAGCACAGAGTAGGGCAAGGAGGAACACAGGAAGAGAGGGCCGGAAACAGTGCAGACAGGCCTTTATAAGCAATTGAAAATTTATTCTTTTGTCAAATTCAGGTACGTAAAAGGGAAAGACTCGTTTGCTTGTAGATCTGGAGGGGCAGGTTTCAGGGCCAACTCACCCGGGTGGTGAAGGCTGCGCTAGACTGTGTGCAGCATGAGGCACTGTAGCTGATGTAGATCAATCTCAACCAGACCCAAGTTCCATTCCTGCCGAGAGTTCCATTCATGCTGGTGCAAGGTGGCATCAGTTTTCTCTGGACATCAGTTCCTAACTGAAACAGCCTGAAAGAAGCTAGTTCCTCCTATTTCTCTATTAGTAGGACTCCTGAGTTTCAGCTGCTGAGGTCCAGGTTCCAGGTTTATGTTTCCATACCCCCTGCCCCATACACCCTCCAAACAACAGAGAATCCAGGGGATTCATTGTGTCTGGCCAAGGTGACTGTAGTGCTTTACTTAACCACTGCGGGGACAGTCCCTCTACAAATGCCTGCCACTCAGATGTACATTAGCTTTTTCACCTGGGCCTCCTGCTTATTGTTGCCTCTACCCCAACAGTCTACTTTCTACATAACAACCACTGTGATCCATTTGAATGAAAACCAGCTCACATTTCTCTTATGGATAAAGATTTCTGGTAGCTTTCCATTTCATGTCTATAATCTAAACTCTTGGATCTGGCCCTGCCTGGTTTAACTGACCTTTCCTCCTTTCCGTCACTGGCACCAATCACATTGACACTGCTCTGCCTCGAAGGGGCACCAGGTTCTTACACCATATAACCTTTCATTCTTTCCCCTCTGAATATGCCAAGTTTTCTCTTCCCCGTAGCTGGTTATTATTATTCCATGATTGTCTCTCCTCAAATGAAGCCTTCTCAGAGAAGGATTTCTTTCATTACCTGTTGAAGATCATTTTGCCTAAGCTCATTTGCTTAAGCATATTTTTAAAATTTAACACATCCACAAATAATGATACATATATGCAGACATATTATATGTGTGTGTCTGTGGGTATAGAGGTATATATGGAGAAATATATGTATATTTAAATACATACATATATATATATATACATATATATATATGTATATATATATATATATATATATATATAATATATTTCTGGTAGCTTCAGAAAATGCTCTAAATGTGAATAGAGATATCAGGAACATAATTTGATTGTCTTTCAAAGAATTTATTAAATGATCAATTGGCCTAGAGCTGTGTATAACAGTGCCCATCATGCACTATTGTTTTGTTCTATCTATAATACGTAACAATCAGTATTACTTGTTTCCTTTAAATTTTCCTACTATATTAATTCTGAACTTTATAAGGGAGGGCAGAAACTTGTACCACTATGCTTAGCTTAAGCTTCAAAGTATACAACTGAGGCTAAAAATGCTGTTTTAATTGGTGAAAGAAGTCATGCGAACCAAAGGAAATTAGGTGTGACTGTGTTAAAGATAGAATGGGCATTGTGTCACTGGAAGCAAACATATATTTGGAGATATATTTGGAGATAAGGCGGCTCACATCATCATACATCTTTAGCACAGAGAAAAAGCAGCACGGATGAGCTGTCTCCGACACACAGTGGGTGAATCAACCCCAAGGTGCACACCAAGCAACACATCTCCTCCAGCAAGGCTTCACCTCTCATAGCTCCACCAGCTGGGGTCTAAGCAGGAAGCTTAATCACAGCCTTTGAGGCCATGGGGACTTTTACATTCAAACCACCAGTTTGTAGTAGTTACTTCCACTGGACAAAGCATCTAATCAAAAGCAGATTGTGGGATGAAAGAGTTTATTTTAACTTACAGTGCTGAGGGCAAGTTTCACGATAGCAGGGAATGCATGACATGACCAAGATATCAGTGTGGCACATCTTGTCACATAATTTGGGAGGAAGCAGTCTTTCAACAAGGCTTGAAGCTGGGCTGTATTACCCACAAACTTAAGTCAAGGCTTCACCTCCCAAAGAACCTACAACTTTCACAAATTGCCACAAGTATTCAAAATATCTGAGCCTATGGGAGATATTTCACTGAAAACATTACATTTCTTGTGGTCCCCTCACATTCCTGGGAAATGCTAATCTTTTCTGTCATTCTCCTCCTTAATAAATTTTCTATTGCCCTGCAAATATAAATTTTGTCTTCTAAAACCTCCACAAAGACATAGTTTTGTGAAGGTACTTCATATTTCTTAGTTGTGTCTCTGAGTTCCTTTTAGTGACCATTAGAAATTTTGATTAAAAATCTTTACCCTTCAGAATATATGAAAGAATCTATACTTTTTTTGTCTGGCATTGACATTTTATCTCTTATGCAAATACTTAATTGACTTTAAATGTCTTACTAAAATCTATATTGACTTTCTGAACATAGATGAATATAAAGTTATATTGGAAGTAGATGTAATGCACTATGAAGGCCAAATTAATGAGGAGGGAAATAAAGTTTAAAAAAAAGTTGAGAAAGCATTTTTCCATGCAGTGCTTTTCTTAGGAGACTAGATTAATTACAAATATGCTAATTTTTGGTGATACAGATTAATATCCCACTCACTGTTTATTTGTATAGTTGACTAATTTCTGAAGAATTATATTATAAATCATACTGCATTACATTTAAAATGTGTCATTAAATTAATATCCCAGAGAAAACATTTATTACACATTTAACTTTCTCAAAAACATGGAGGAAATATGCGAATATAAGAATGAATTATCATAAACACTTCCAAGCTGGAAAAATATGTGATTGCTATTTCTTTTATGTAAGTATGCATAATTTCTGAGTATCTGTGATGGTCTTCAGATTATTAAAGGAATTATTAAATGTGAAACTGTTGATATCATTGGAAAGTGTATTTTATCTTTTAAAGACTTAGAATTTGTTTTAATATATGAGTGATAAAAATTGAGAAGTTATTCTTAAAGTATTCTATCTAATTGTTCATCTACCTAAATTGTAATGAACAGGGATGCAAAGTATCAGGAACAAAGTCAAATTGAAGTGACTGAGTGGCAATGAAATGTTTGTTGCAGTAATGTAACCTATTGTCATGCAAGAGAATGTAAAATCACCCTGAAAATATCTCTTCAACCTGGATATATACATGGAAAATATCATTTAATTATCTATGGCTGAGATGATTTAATTTTTTTCATCTATTTCATTGCTACAGTTGAGAATGTCTGTGGCTTAATTTGTAATTGACACTTCATGTTTTGTATTTTAGCATGCTCATTAATCAAAAATTGTAAAAGGTATGAAAAGATCCATAAAATGTCTGTTCTTACAATGCTGGAGAGGTTATTATAACAATTGTTTCATGATCATTACCTATAGAGTCACTTTTATACTTAAAATTAAAAAACCCTGTAAAAATTTCTCCTGCTGCAAAAATCACTTGCATATGACTCTTGTCTTTCAAATTTGTCAAATTTAATTTTATACAAATAGCACCTGATTCTATCTACAGTATTGTATTTAAGTTTATTTTCTTGATTTAATAGTCAGTCATCATTTGCATATATGATAAGATGTCTTTGAAGCCAATGGAGGCTGGAAAAAATTTGACACAAACATTTTAAGTTTGTGGTTTACCATGACTATCACAGAATGTCAATGGGGATAATTGAATGCACAGAAACTTTGTGCATTCAAACACAGCTTTAATGAGAATTTACACACCTGATTTTAATGTATAAATAAATTTATTTTTCCATAAAGCTGGGAGAAATGCTTTTTATTCAAATTGTAATCAAATTCTAGCCTTTTATTCTTTCTATCACTCAGGTATTAAGAACACACTAAAAAGAAAGCTGGAAATTACTCTGTTTGATAGATTTCATCTGACATCACTCGAAGAGCTATTGAAATTCTCAAAGACAAAAACAAAAACAAAAGAGAAAGTTGCTTCTGTTTGCTTGTTATGTAGTCTGGTTCCTTGGTTCTTTCTGGAAGCAAACATAGGCAAATGTTTATTTTTACAGTATGCTGATATAATTTTTAGCACTTGCATGAAAGATATTTGTATAACATAGATGAGAGTTTTGCATTTGTGTTAAAACTTTGTAATGAAGGAGTGTGGTGTTGCACAGCTTTAATCCCAGCAATGAGAAGCTGAGGTAGGAGGATCATCTTGAGTTCAAGGCCAGCCTAGGCTGCAGAGTGGGTTCCAGGTGAGCCTGGACTAGAATGAGACTGTGCTTCAACCCCCCATCCCCACAAAAATAATAATAACAACAGCAACAACAATAACAAAAACCTTTGTAATGAAAGGCATAATTTCTCTTTAACAACTAAATAGCTTCACAAATAATTTAGCCCTTAACCTTCTTTGTATTTCTATACACTACTGTTATGTGTGGCTTATTCTTTCCAAAGCAGAAAATATTTGGAAAAAGAAAATAATTTTAAAGTTATAATTCTGCTAGTATCAGTTTTTAATATTTCATTTTTTTTTTATTTGAGAGAGGGAAAGAGACAGAGCATGTGTTTGTGAGAGAGAGAGAGAGAGAATGGGTATGCCAGGGATTCCAGCCACTGTAAACGAACTCCAGATGCATGCACCACCCTGTATGTCTGGCTTACGTGAGTACTGGGGAATCGAACCTAGGTCATTTGGCTTTGCAGGCAAATGCCTTAACCGCTAAGCCATCTCTCTGGCCCCAATAACAATTTTAATTGTATAAAAAGAAACATTTTGGCACATATTTATGAAATTTATATGCTAATTATAAGTTCAAACTACTTTTTTGTAAATTCAACTAACTTTACCAGTTTTTTCACAAAAAAATTAACAAAATCATCAAATGAGTTGGCTTCTATCCTTCTATCTTTTTTTCTTGAGATAGGGTATTTCTGTGTTTCTCAGTCTGGCCTGGTACATGGTATATAGAAGGGCCAGCCTTAAACTCACGATCCTTCTACCTGAGTCCCACCCTCCCAGTGTAGGAAATACACCTGTGTACTACTATGTTCAGCTAAGATTTTTCAATTTTGATATATTTCTCTATGTCAAAATATTTAAAGACTAGGATGAAAACAATCACAAAGTCATGCACATCCCTAAGCATTAAAAATGCTTTAAATATCAGATTTAAAGCAGATTGAAAACAAGAGTAAATCTGTATGTTGTGATGAGTTAATAATCTAGTAAAAATCTAACATAGTAAGTCAATTTCAAAAATCCATCTTTTTGTTTGCACATTCAGCAAATACTCAGAAAATTGATATTTGAGAGGATATAATTGCTCCCTCAAAGGTAGTAAGATCAATACACAGTTATGAAAACTAAAATTTTAATATATATAATATTAAAGGTAGAAGATTCCACTGTAATGATTCTTAAAATCTTTATCAGGACTTTTAGTTATTTGGTTTAGAAAAGAATGAAATTAAGTCAGAGGAAACCTACTCTGCATTAGTATACAACCAGAACTGTATACTTGCTTAGAGATTTATTTTTAATGAAAAATTCAAACAGTAACCAAAACCAAATAAATTTAGTGAGAGAGGAACGATATTTGGAACTGTTATGCTAAATTTACCATGCCTGGCTATCACTTTAATATTGTTTTTTTTTAATTTTTTGTTTATTTTTATTTATTTATTTGAGAGAGAGAGAGAGAGAGAGAGAATGGGTGCATCAGGGCCTCCAGCTACTGCAAATGAACTCAAGATGCATGTGCCAACTTGTGCATCTGGCTTACATATGTCCTAGGGAATCAAGACTTAAACTGGGGTCCTTAGGTTTCACAGGCAAGCACTTAACCACTAAGCCATCTCTCCAGCCCTAACTTTAATATTCTTAATATTACATGTGTTCTCTTTGGTGTTGCTGTCACTAAGTATACTGATGTGTAAAATATAAATTTATGACTACACACTGGCAAACTTTATATTTTCCTAAGTCATTATGTTATAAATTAATGATGGTGGAATTTACAAATAAACATTCTCTTTTTGACTTTTAAAACTTCATGTATGATGTCAGAAATCAGCTGGAACATTTGTGTTGCTGGGCCAGCAACATTAAATACTTTTTGTCACTGAGCATAATACACTGCGTGTCAGTCATGTATAGCATGCCTACAAAATTCACAAAGTGCACAAGAAAATATGTGCAACAGGACGTCTTCAATCTATCCTTACTTAATGGATTAATTTGCAAACATTGCTATAACTGTCAATGTTAAATGAAATCACTATTGACCTATCTCCCAGTTATTCACCACGGATGAGCAACTGAGAAAAGTGAGCTCAGGTTATAGAGAATAATCTAGGCTTGATTTTAGTTCAGGGTACAATTTGGTTTTCATAGTTGTCACTCTGTGGAATGGTGAAGGCTGAATGTCATGGCTAAGATGCACCGTGAGTCTATCATGCTAGGACACTGGCTGAGTTAGTTGCATGTTTGAGATTAAAATTTCCAACATGGGCCATGCTCAGAGAATCACCTGGGCTGCGTCTTACATACATACATATACTTACATTAACTAAAACAGACCTACTGAGTTAATTCCCAGCAAGGAGATCAGGCCATATGCATTTGCTGTCCTACAGCCCAAGGATCAGCCTAGTTAAGAAATGCTGGTATTAAGACTGGTTTACCTGGCACAATGGCTAGTCTTGCTCTCCACCAAGTGTTTCGAGTTGCTAGGAAGCGCTTGATGCAAGGGAACGAGAATCCAAATAGGTAACCCACTGGCCCTATGTCATTCACAATCTAGGCTTTGTAGCACTTCTTTTGCAACCCTGAGATGAAGTTGCCTTTAGTGGCAGGGTAGGTGCAACCTGACGTGTCACACTGATGCCTGGAACCCAATAGGAACCATTCTCAGAGTAAATCAGGACACTTGGGTGTGTGTAGGTACCCATGGTACAGTTGTCTTTGGAGTTTTTCATGCACCTCTACTTTCTATTATTCATTTTAACTTTTTCTAGCTCTTATAAGGTACTCAAGCAGTAGGTCGATTACTGCATTATGGATGTGGTCTTTTATAGCCTAATTAAAATGAAGTTGATGCTATGAGAAATAATTTTATTGGATATATTTTATAATTATATATTGATATAGTCAAGTGTCATTATTTAGGCTAATTATAAGATATAATTACAGTACACCATGGCAGTTTACTGCTCTTTAATGCCACAATTTTGAAGTGCCTTTCTAACTCTGTGATTAGTGGCATATTTTTGGATTTTTTCCCTCCCTTTATTTGTGTATGAATTATATTTGATGGGCTAATTTTGGATCATCAGTTACTTAAGTTGGGAATGAAATATCCCTGGTAAATTCTTTCAATAAAAGACAAGATAGGGCTCAGTTAGTATGAGTGCATGCTGGGTAAGCATGAGTGTCTGAGAAGGGCCTGAGTTCAATCTCCAGCATTCACATTATAAAAAATGAAATAATAGAGAATAAAATCCAGGATGGCCACACATGCCTGTGACTTAACTCCTGGGGCTAGAGACAGAGACAGGAGTATCACTAGGTAGGGCTCGCTGGTCAGCCAGTCTGACCAAAAATGGCACCTTCACTTTCAGAGAAAAACGCCTTCCCAAAGAAGCAACATGGAAAATCAATAGAGGATGCCTGAACATGCATGTATGTGCATGTACACTATAGAGACAGAACCCATACCCTCACATAAATGTATGTCCACTCACTGTATAGACGCAGATCCCACATCTGCACATACGTGTATGTCCTCACACTGTATAGACACAGATCCCACATCTGCACATACGTGTATGTCCTCACACTGTATAGACACAGATCCCACATCTGCACATACGTGTATGTCCTCACACTGTATGGACACAGATCCCACATCTGCACATATGCGTATGTCCTCACACTGTATAAACACAGAACCCATAACCTGCATGCTTACCATGCACACTACACATATATGACCAAAAGACAGTATAAGATCAACAGGATACTAATTGGGGGAGTCCAAATGATTCTTGTATCATTAAGTAGTACCACAAAATATTTTCCCATGGCTTACAAGGTCTGGTAATTGATAGGTAGCATACTAGTGAAATATTTTAGTTATATAAAGTTTGCACATATTACAAGAGATGAAGATTATTAGGTTTAATGTTTGTCATTTGGTTTCCCTTTGCAGTGATTAGCATATAATCTGTTAGCTTTCATTCTGGAAAATGGAAAAGCACAGTAAGCAGGAAATGAAGTGTTCAATGCTGTCATCCTTCATAAATAATGTACCCAGGTTATGAACAGACTTATCATTCATGGATAATGAATGGCTATAGGATAACATTAGTCAGAAAGCAACACTGTACATAAGAAATATTTGATTTCTACATTTAATTAGTAGGCTTAGATTCTAAGGAATAGGACTGTATAAAACATCTGTGTTGCATGTTACAGCCACCTGTTAACATCCAGGTTTATTCTTGGAAACTCTTCAGTTTAGCAGCATGAGTATCACAAGTTGATCTTGATGTTACTTATGATGTATTACATTCATTTCCTGTCTGTGGCAGATGGACACGTGGTTCGAACATGAATGCTAAGGCTTCTCCTCTCTTGCTTTTGCTGTGTTACAGAAACCTTGGAAACTCTCATCAGACAAGCAGAAAATTACACCAGTATACTTTTTTGCAACACCTACAGAAACATGGCCTTGGAGGCAGTGGCTTCCATTCAGGAGTTCTTCACCGATGTCGGGCTCTATTTATTTGGTGCAGACGTTAATCCTGAAGAATTCGTAAACCGATTTTTCGACAGTCTTTTCCCTTTGGTCTACAACCATCTCATTAACCCTGGTGTGACTGACAGTTCCCTGCAATACTCGGAATGCATCCGGATGGCCCGCAGGGATGTCAGTCCCTTTGGCAATATTCCCAAAAGAGTCATGGGGCAGATGGGGAGGTCTCTGCTGCCCAGCCGTACATTTCTGCAGTCACTCAATCTGGGCATCGAAGTCATCAACACCACCGACCATCTACAGTTCTCCAAAGAGTGCAGCAGAGGCTTATTGAAGATGCAGTACTGCTCTCATTGCCAGGGCCTGACACTCAGTAAGCCCTGCATGGGCTACTGCCTCAATGTTGCCAGGGCCTGCCTGGTGCACGTGGCAGAGCTCAATCCACACTGGCACGCCTATATCCGGTCCCTGGAAGAGCTGTCAGATGCGATGCATGGAACCTACGACATTGAGCATGTGCTCCTCAATTTTCACTTGCATGTTAACGATGCTGTGCTGCAGGCGCACCTCAATGGGCCGAAGTTATCGGAGCAGGTGAGCAGCCCACCCAGCCTTCTTGTCTGGGTTCCTAGAATGTGAATGGTGGTCATGACCGACCCAAGCCTACCTGATGATCCCTTAGCACTATGTACTTTAATTCTTTTTCACCTTAATGACAAAGTGGAGCTAGATGCGTGAGTTTGATGAATTTCATTCAAAGCGTTACATTTTATCTATATTTGTGGAAGCTTCTCAAAGGGTTAGTTAGACATTTCCTCAGTGGTAAATTGCATGTGTTCTGATAAATAACCCTTCTCTCATGCTCATGTAAACAATCCTAAAAAAACTTAGGGAGTCTCTCTCTCTCTCTCTCTCTTTCAATAACAGGTACTAGCTGGTAGAAAGGTATTCAGTAGGAAGGGGAGGGGGAAAAGAGAAGGCAGTGGAAAGTGAGGATAATTGAAAAGAATTATATAGGGCTGGAGAGGTGGCTCAGTGATTACATCACTTCCTTGTGAAGCCTAAGGACCTGGGTTTGTTTCCCCAGTACCCACGTAAAGTCAGTTGCACAAGGTGGCACATTTGTCTGGAGGTTGTTTGCAGTTGCTGAAGGCCTGGCATGCCCATGCCTCTCTCTCTCTGTCCATATATATATATATGACATATATGTGGTATATATATACATATATGTGACTATTTCCCTCTCTCTGTCTCTACAATAAATAAATATTTTTTTAAAAAAATTATACACATGTCAAATAAAATGATAAAAGGGTTATTCAATGAAGTGGGAAGAACTCAGGTTTAATATCAAGACTAACATAGATTTGAATCTGAAGCAGCACCATGAATGAGATGGGTCTCTCAGGGTCATTGAACCTCAATAGCCTCATTGGTACGGAAAAAAGAGTGCTACAACGTGTCTTCATCGGTATTGTTGGGAAGGTGTTATGCCAACTGTGCTGTAAGTGCTTGCACTGAAAAGCTGGGCTGTTGTTACTGTTAGAATTTCAAAGCCTGTTACTTTCCCATAGAAAGTGCTAGCTGTGTATTTTTGACTTGAAGACGTGATACCTGGTTGATCAAAAGCCTTTCTTCAGGGAGTCCAGAATCTGCCAAATTGATTGTGTGATGATTTTTCATATGTGACACCCTCATGCTGTTTTATTTCCACCATACTAAGAAACTTTTGAAACAAAATCATCAAACCAATGAGCGTGAGACTTTTTTCCTTCCTCCCACTTTCTGCAGAGCCATTTAAAAACCTCCTTCTGCTCCCTCAGTAACACCTCGTGTCTCATGCAGTGAAGCTACTGGTAGTTCATCTAAATCTTTTCCTCTGAAATAAAATGAATCGTCCCCAGGACCAAGAAAATATATCTTTCTCTACTGGCACTGATTTACTGAGTTAATAAATATTCTCATCATGCGCTCTCTCTATGAACTCTCTTCATTTCTGATAGAAATTGGAACTGAAAACCTTTCTGTTATAACCTCCTTCTCTGGGTCTTGTGTGAGCTTAGTTGGTGCACTTAGGAAAGTTATAAATGGCGCCCTCTGGTGGATACAGCACCAAGATGTGGTGAGCTGCCTTCCAACTCTTCAGGATACTTTATGCTGAATGCATAATACAATCAACAAGGGTCTGCAAGGGTCCGTCTTCTGCCATTTTAATATTGTTTTTAGTTAGCATGCAAAATACTGGGTTTCATTGTAAAATGTGTATAATATATATATATATATAAAGTTTGTCTTCATTTCCCTACCCTACATTTCCCCCACTTGGGAATGTCTTAACATGGTACAATAGGGCTGGCCTTTTGGTTCTCCCATCCCGTTATGAACATAAGTTATGACCCAAAACTTTCAGAGGGACATGAGGAACCAACAAGTGTTCTGTCGTTAGGAGGAATAGCAGTTTAGATTTGTGAAACAAAATATCCATATTATGATGTCAAGTATTTCCAAAAAAGCAAAAAAAAGTAAAGTGCCAGAGTTCAGAGGCAAAGATTGGAACTGATTATTAACTTGGGACATCCAATCTTGGGACAGAGCTTTCTGAAAATATAAGTGACTTTATATTTAAAATCCTTTTGGAGACCTAGAGGGTATTTTTGCATTGTTAAATATCTATCAGATAGAAAGTTATCCATTTTTTTTTCTAGTTCAATGACTAAAATAACATGGTGATGCATTAGACATGCATGTTTTTAAAACGTGAATTTTTAATTTTTTTATTTTTCGAGGTAGGTCTGACTGTAGCCCAGGCTGACCTGGACGTTACTATGTAGTCTCAGGGTGGCCTTGAACTCACGGCAATCCTCCTACCTCTGCCTCCTGAATGCAGGGATTAAAGGCTGTGCGCCACCACGCCTGGTGGCTTGAGTTTTGTTTTGTTTTGTTTTTTAACTTGTTGGTAGCCTGGAGCCCATTTTTGCCTTTGTGAAGAAGAAGGTAGGTAGTGACGGGTCAAGTGCGATACATGAATCAATCGTCAGTGTTAATTAGCACGCATTGGATACCTGACTGCCTTGATCTTTTCTTTCGTTACTCTTAGGCTAGGCTTGCACAGATATGAGAGGAGTATGTTATTTTTTCGTATCTTAAAGTACCATAATCAGGATTTTGTTTTCTGAATCATTTTACACAAATCTTTCTCCTCTCTTCTTTTTTTTTTTCCTGGCAATAGTCTGATTTCATATAATAACTAGTCTTATAATTGTATTGAGGGATATCAACTATTACTATCAAATTGAGGTTGTATTCTTAAATAAACAACTTAGATACTCATTTTTAGTTATATGGAAGAAGGCAAAGAAACTGACTTTATATTCCTTATAAATTGACTCAATTATTTCTGCCAACTTCAAAGTGATCTATAAACTTTATCAAGCTTTGATAATCACTTCACACATCAATGAATTCAACAATTCAAAATTAATTGCCACAAAGCTGGCAAACAATGGCTCATGTGCACTCCCAGGGCAATCTGGGATCTCTGGTACTTCCCAGCGCTGTCTTTGATACATACGTATTCCTGTTACAAGAACTCCATAGAGGTACCAGATGTATCACACTTCTGTCAGGAGAACTTCACCTGGAAACTTGAAAACAAAAATTCAGTTTCTTGAAAAAAAAATCTTATGTATCTTTTATATGGTGAAGACATGTAAAGAAACAAAAGCATGTTTTCAACAAATAATTTTTAATTCTACATTTATTCTGTGGATTAAATCAACACTCAACACCTCAGAAACAGAAAGATTAGGACTAACCACTCAGGCTAGTGCCTGTGGAAATGGCTCAGTGGGTAAAGTGCTTTTGTACTGAAGCATGAGGACATTAATTTGTATCTCCAGCACCCACTGAACATGTCTGGCCTGGTGGTGTGTGCCTGTATTCTCAGTGCTAGAGAGGCAGAGATGGGAGAATCATTAAGGCTTTCTAGCTAATCAACCCACCTGGATGAGCTGCAGTTTCAGTGAGAGATGTGGTCTCAAAGATTAATCTGGAGAGTGTTAGAGGATGGCACACAATGTTGACTCTGCATGCACACACCCCTGGATACACACGTGTGTGTTTGCGTGCACATAAATACACACACACACACATAATATTACAAACTCATTCCAGGCTTAATTGCACATTCTTCTGTACTGCTTACTACCAATGAGTTAGGACACTCAATTGTTTAATCTCTTTGCTTCAGTTTCCTCTTTGGTTAAATATGGCAATATGAATGCCTACATCTTAGAGTTTTAGTGAGGAAAAAAATGAGTTTTAATTTTCTGTCTCTCATACAAGGTAAGTCCTACGAGTTTTTATCACAGTATTTGTGAATAACACTTAAAATTCTTTGAGGTTTTTCGATTCTTTAGAAATAAGCTTCTCCTTCTTCAGACTGTAGAACTTAAAGGAGGATTCGTGGTATAGAACTGAAAAACTATTTTCAGTTACTGTCCTTTGAGAAGCCCATGCCCGTGATCCTATGGCCCTTCTCTTCCTTTTTGAATGCCCCTCTTTCTCTTTAGCTTCACGCGGTAAGCCTGTATTAAAATATCCTCATTAAACACAAACCCTCATTCATAAAATATTTCTATTTTTAAAACCATTTTTATAAAAAACTTTATTAAACATTTTACATAATCCCCTCACACTACCCTCTTTACCTCCTTTCCCTTATCCCCTCTACTGAACCAGCCACATTTTCTCTACTATCCCCTATTCTATATTGATGTCTTTTTGAATAACAATATTTTTCAATGATTGCTTACTATACACAAATACATGTAAAATTTTCCTCAGATGAAAAAAACCTGGAATTTTTTAGGAAATGCTTTTCATGCCCATAATTTTATAAGCTATACATTTGTATTTATTTAGGTAGAAAGTTCTTCCTTTTGTTAACAAATCATTAATTTTTTGAAATTTGCTGTTAATTTAACCTAGTATATTATTTATTGTTATAACTTAGCAACTTAACTTATCCCAGGCACAGAAATGTGGAGCCTGTGTTAATAAATAAGTAGGTGTCATAAAAAAACTACTTAATTCTAGAGAGAAAACATTGTTTTTAAGTCTGCAGTGAGATCAGAAGAATATTTTCTAATAAGAGACATCTTTTTATGGATAATTTTCACCTCTGTTATCTATTTAAGATTAGTAGAGATTTGGCTGGTTGAATACAAATTACTTTAGTTCTAGTCTGTGATTCATTTTAGAAACATAAAGCATATCAAAATTGACTATAAGGTGAGTTGTGCTCAATAATGTATGTTAATTAACTGGTAAGAAAATGAATATCTCTTTATGGCTTCTATGTGTACCAACATTTATCTAAGTTTGTAGAAAGCACAGTAAAATTTTGTGTGTTTCAAATATACCTTTGTGTAAAATATAAAATGAAAATTGAAATGGTGACACGGATAAATTAGAGTGAAGCACAGATTTTGTCCCATTTCTATTTTGTATTATGTATTTTGTTAAAATCTCACTGTGCCTTTCATTGTGCATAAACTAAGGTAAAATCCCAAAATCATAAGATCCACAATAACCCAAATAAAATATAATGTCATTGCAATTGTAGGTCATTTAAATCAGATATCTTATATAGGGCCCTAACAAAGAAACTCTGGAAGCTTGTCAAGTTAATGTGGTACAGTGTGGGACTATTTTAAGTAACAAAGAGGAGGAGTTAGAATGCACACTTGGATACAGAGATATGTAATATGCTACATATAATTTTAAGACCTCACAATTCCTTCCTATAAGACTGCAGGCTAGATGTAAGGACCTATGAGTTAAAGACAAAAATATCTTTATTTTGCTGGCATTAATAGATGTGGAGTTAATATAAATGAAACATTAAATATTCTTAAACTAAATATATAGAATCTGTTTTTTTTGCACTGGCACATATCAGAATATATATACTTAAAACTGATGGGAGTAGTTAATAAGTAGAGTTTGGGGGATTGCTCCCAGGTCTACAGCATGTAAAAAGGCTGATGTATTAATTTGGAGACAAATTTTTGAAAACAACAATTTATGTGCATATTTACTTTGTACTCGCCTTTCACAGAATTGAAGGTGATGATGAAAAGTTATACATCAGCTACCTCATGCATATGCAGATATATTCATGTATGCTGAATAGATCACTTTTTGCATTTGCCTAAGTTTTGCTTAACTTCTATGGCTGGTTGGTATTGGATGTGTAATTAGTATCATGCTTAAGTGAAGTGAGTCTCCTGAGAAATAAAAGTGAATCTTGACAGAAGAAAATGAACATGTGTAAGAAATAAACTAGTAGCAGTTGAAGTGAAGGAGGGAGTCTATGCTTCCAGGGTGAGAAGCAGTACAGAGTGTTTGTTCATTTAGCATGGAATGACAAGAGAGAGGAAAGTTCTTGAGCTGATAGACAAGCAAAGGAAGTAGGTCAAGGATCCCTTCAGCCTCACGGCTCTACCCTGACTTCTGGGCACTGTGTAGTGATAGAGAACTTCCCTAGAAGTGGCTGCATATAGCCAGTGGCCCTGATTCCTGGTTCCTCCTTTCAATGTTGGGATCGTTGTATTCTCCCATATGGGGCAAGGTGCTTTCTGATTAGAGACAAGTTAAGTAGCAGTTTTTATTACTCATCAGTTTTCTGCTCAAATAAATGTTATGGTATTGAGAGTGGTTTTATAATGTATCTGGCCTTTGCAGGCAAGCTCTCTCAACATGTCTGTTTATACCTCATAAGTTGGCGATTTCTCATGTTGATCACCAGGTTGGCAGAGTTGAGGTAATGTGTGGATTCAACTTGGACTTTTTTTCATTGTTATTTGGCTTTGGAAATACTTCTTGGAGGCTGGCTTCAAACTCACTATGTAGCTAAGGAGAACATTAGACTCCTAACCTTCCCACACCTCCCTCCTACATGCTGTGATTACACGTGCGTACCAACATGTCTGGCTCTCATTTGGGCTCTTTGGTAATCTCTCCTGGGGTTAAAATGATTGACAGTGGTGAAGAACAATCAAGACTCATATTATTCATATGAGGAAAATCTACAGTTCTTTAGAAGCACATCAGGAGACAAGTCTGAATAATTTTCAGATAAATATTTCATAAGAATTTGAAAATGTTACAGGATTAACTTGTTAATTTGTCTTTCTGAGACAGATTGTGACATAATTTCTTAAGATTCAGTATTGGTCCTCATATTTTTTTTTACTTCTACCTAATTTTCTAAGAGAACAAAATTATTAAGCAGCTTGTGAATATCTCTAGGTCTGTATAACAGAAGTAGAGGACATTCTCCAGAAGACAGGTCACCATATTTGTAGACAGGACCATCTCTTGGAAAGTTCTAAACATGTGTATCTTTTAAAATATTTTATTTACTTATTTATTTACTTATTTATTTATGAGAAAGAGGCACAGAAAGAGAAAGCGATAGAGAGAAGGGAGAGATTGGTGTGCCATGGCCTCTAGCCACTCTAAATGAACTCGAGACACGTGAGTCACCTTGTCTATCTGGGTTTACTTGGTACTGGATAATCAAACCTGGACCTGGACCTTAGACTTTGCAGGAAAGTACCTTAACCATTAAGCAATCTCTCCAGCTCTAGAATATGTGTATCTTAAACTGGTATTTGTTTAATGTAATGTTTGAAGATAAGGGCTCCATCCTGACCATCATGGTCTTGAAGTATTTGAGGACCATTATTTCATTCATTTATCTGACACCTTATTTCTTGGCTGTAGCTGTCTATTTCATTCTCTATATAAAAGATAAAGTGATCACTTACCTTCTTCCTCAATTTTGTGTCACAAATATACTTGTTTTTGGTTAGATTATTGAGGTGTTTGTGAGATGATAGAGCTTTTACCTCAATATTGTGAGCTTTTGTTTTTTAGCTCAGAAATTTATTTTTCTTAGTATCATGTCAGTGTGACTTGTCTCATTGCTATGACTTAAATGCCTGACAGAATCAATTTAAAACAGGAAGGATTAATTTTTTTTCTCATAATTCCTGAGGGGTCAGTCCATGGTTAGTTGGAAAGAATATCATGGAGATGGAAGTGCATGGCAGAGGATGGCTGTTTGCATTACCCACAGACTGGAGAGGAAGACAAGGTTCAGCTAAGGATAACTTCAAGGCTCCATTCCAGTGGCCTTCCTCCAACCAGGCTCCACTTTCCAGAGACAAGGACCACAACTCACGAGCTCCCCAAATCACCAGCCAGTTAGGGTCAAAGAATTGAAATCATGAGGTTCTGAAGAACATGTTATGTTTCACGTGTAGCATGTATGTATTTTTTTTTGTACAAAATGATCGTTTCAGTATGACTTTTTCATTTAGGATATACTTTTTATCATACTTAACTGCCTTATTACCTACCTTATCCCACTAATCTACTTCCTGCTGGTCCTCTTATAGTTTCTCTCTACTTTGCTTCTGTACACACACACACACACACACACACACACACACACATAATTAAGGTTGTGCTAAGGGCCTTATACATATAAGGCAAGTACTCTACCAACTGAGCTATACCCCTGATCCCACATGTCTTTTTTATCATAAGTTTTTTTTCTCCCAGGAGTGCATGGGTTTAGTAATACCCAGTGGTTCCTGAGAATTTTTCTGCAACTATCTTTGCTTATGTGGCTTTTCACCTTTATCAGTGAAGTATCCAGCTCCTCTCAAGTGCTTTCTGCCACTTCTAGGCTATCTCTGAATTGGATGCTGCATAAAACTGTGTTTTCTTACAGTATAACTTAATTTGTAAAAAAAATTTCCCCTTAATTTTAATGATAAAATTTATATATTTATGATGAATAATGTGACTTTTTGACATATGGGTACACTGTGGAATGACTGAATCAAGCCAATTAACTACTATGCTACTCGATATACTAATTTTGTTTATAGTACCAATATTTAAAATGTGCTTTCTTAAAATTTTTCAAGTATATGTCATTATTGATTATAGTTATAGAATGCTAAACCAATCTGCATAATTTCTTCTCTAACTGGGACTTTGAATGATTTGCACAACATATCTGGGTTTTACTCCACACGACCCTGGCCCCAGGCAACCACTATTCACTCTGCTCTTTGCAACTATATGGGTTTTCATTTAGATTTCAAACATGTGTGAGATTTTTGTGTAGGCAAAGGAAACGACAAACAGCAACAACAACACATTCATTGCTCTATTTATGCAAAAATACTAATCATCTTATAAATCTAACATTAGAATGACTTTGTTTTTAGCACAGACTGTAATATGAATCTAGTATTTATTCCTCAAGTAGCTTTGTGGTACCATTTACTTCCTCATGAGAATGTTAAGCAAATCTTTCATACCTAATTGGCTTAATTTTTTTTCATGAATAATCAAGTATATACATTGAAGTCATATTCTTTCCTTTAATTTTTATTTTTTATTGACAACTTCTGTACTTACAGACAATAAACCATGATATTTCCCTCCTGTCGCCCACTTTCCTCTTCACAACTCCATTCTCCATCATATTCCCTCCCTCTCTCCATTAGTTTCTCTTTTATTATGATGTCATCATCTTTTTCTCCTATTACGAGGGTCTTGTGAAGGTATTGCTAGGCACTGTGAGGTCCTGGATAACAAGGCCAGTAAGGAGTTGTACCCTTCCTTTGGCTCTTACATTCTTTCCACCACCTTTTCCACAATGGACCTGAGGCTTGGAGGGTGTGCTAGAGATGTTTCAGTGCTGGACACTCCTCCGTCCCTTCTTCTCAGCACTATGGTGCCTTTTAGGTCCTGCTAGTGGTCATCGCCATCTGAAAAGCAAAGCTAGTTAAAAAAATCATGTATCACCTAGAAAAAGGTCATAAGAAAATACGTTGCTTGTATTAAATGGGATTTGTTGTTGCTGTTGTCGTGAAGAGACAGTTACCAAAGCTTCCTGCAAAGACTAACATACGGTAAGTTTGTTTGTTTACATGAATGCACCGACTAACTTAATTAGAAAACATTTACTACTTACCATGAAAAAGTAGTGGATTTAGATAAATATTCTCCAAGGAATGTATACAGCTACCTAATAACCTATAGGAAAGGTGTTTAAGGTCATTAGGTCATATTTAAGATCATTAAACTCATCAGGGACAATGAAAAAAAGAAATGCCTTGTCACACTTTGTAGGATGGCTATAAGATAAATGTAAAAGATGAGCTTATGGTGAGCCTTTGATGTATGTATATATATTTTCCCCCAAGTAGAAACGAAATGTCTATCATCAGAAAAATGGGTAATCACAGTGTCTTACATCCACACAATGGAATATTCAAACGGAATAGGAGGGTTTTTTTTTTTTTTGATATAGGAATTCAGCTAGGGACAGCCCAAAGACACATAGAACATACATGCCACTCTGTCCTGGTGGGACTGGAACTCCAGGCTGATCAATGTCATCTGTGATGGCTGTAAGCAGCAGCAACTTCCTGATGGTTCTTGAACTTTCCCCAAACTTAGCACCTGTGGACTGGCCTTTCTAGAGTCAGGATTCCTCCTGGGTGTCTTCAACAAGTGGCCTTTCTACTTACGCGAACCTGATAATAAAGCTTACTGTAATTGTATGTCTATTTCATAAAAATTGATCTGAGCCACATGTGTGAGAGGTTTGTCCCCGGAGACTTTTCCCACACTGGAAAGAGGCTCTCCCCAGATCTTTACCTCTCCCTTCCAACCCATGCTGGCTGGGAGGGGAGGAATTCCTCTTGGTTTGAGAGCTTTCATGCTTTTTCTTCTCTCCGTGAGTCCACCGTACCCTAGTAACTTACTCTTTCTCTGAGTCCTGGTTTTCCAGTTCTGTTTTAAACATGGACAACAATCCAAGACCTGGGTGTCATTTGCTTGGCTTTCTAATCCCAGAGCTCAGTCTCTCTTCTGAATCCCTGCCCGAACTCCAATCCTGCAGCAATATTATGAGCGATAGTATGGAATGAAGCATTGATTTCTGTTACTGTATGTTTGCCTGGGTGTTGAAACTGTGCTAAAAGGTCCACTAAAGGTCCCTTAGAACTGTGAAGTTCATGGGAGCCAGCAACTCATGCTGCAAGCAGTTTATGCTTCATTGGAAGGGTCTGGAGGGAAAACTTGAATAAAATACTTATCTTAGAAAATACGACAAAGAAATACTTGATTGGATAACATAGAACAGACATCTTAGTGGCTAACTGGCTATCTTTGATTGGTTAAATGTGTTTTGTTTTTCTAGGATGTAAAGTTTAGCGAGTTAAGCGTTGTGTTTGGTTAGGAACCTAAAAGCCTGGTGTTCCCTTAGCTTGATGGCCTTCCAGTTAACATGTTGAATGTGCTGTTTGAAATAAGTCAGTCTCAAAGGGTTCTATAATCATGATTCTGTTAATAGGAAAAGTCAAGAATAGCAAGTCCAAGGAGACAGAGAGGAGTTTACTGGTACCCAGGAGCTAGGAGCTGGGCCATGGGAATGGGGTGGGATTTCCTACTGATATTAAATACTATTTTTGTGGGGTTAAGGTGTGATAAAATGCTATAAAATTTGATAGTGTGATGGTTACACAACTGTGACTGTAGTAAAATTTACATTTCTAAAGGTGAATTTCCTGGTACATAAATTACAAAGTAATAAAACTTGTAAAAATGTTAATGTTCATAGTAACCTTACAAGAAAGTTACAAGTCTTCTACTTTTGAAAAAGATTCATACAAATGAAAGAACCAGTGCAATCCAGTGAGTAATTTTTCTTCCTGGATTTATTCTTCTGTTCTTTCTCTTGGCATGCTTTCCCGAGGCTTTGGGAACTCAAGAGGAACAGTGAGTCTTTTTGAAATTTTTTTTATCCACAATGACACATTAAATATATATTTAGAAACATTTTGTCCTTAATGTGACAAGGTCCTTTAGAGGGGAAAAAATTTCTCCCTATATATTAAAGGTTTTGTTTTCCACCCAGATAATAAACGTTCTGACCTTGAAAAAGCATGTTTTTTAATCACTGAAGGAATTTGGGGTAAGATTGAGCAGAAGAACAAACTTTCTCCTTTAAGCATGCAGCTGATTTGTACAGAATTTGTTTGTTATACTGAATGAGGTACAGCTGGACACTAGGTGTATTCCAACCGGAAAATGCCATCTAATGGTCTGAACATATAACAGATCACCTTGCTTCCTACAATATCTTCAGCACCTCTAGTCAATTCTCCACACAGATGTCTGAAGAATGTTTCCAAAATGAGTGCCTATTATCCTTGGGATGAATCTCGAAGGCTCACATTGGCCTTCTACTCTGGGCCCTATACCCATTACATCCTCATCTGGGCCATTCACACTGCATTGCTTCAGACATGATGGAGTTCTTATGGCTCCTTTAACAAGTGGTCCTTTCATTTGAATCTCGTTGGTTATGTTTATCTAAATGAAGGAGGGTCTTGAGCAACCCCAACACCTTTACCATATCCTAATGCTCCTCATTTTTGGTTTTAATTCAAGTATGAATAAGAAGCATTCTTTGACTTTAGAAGGCAAGGATAGGGACTTTGTGTGATAAATATTAATAATGTGGTACCTGTTCTCTATGACCCTTTGTACAGATGAAGCTACTGTTTATTTGTATTTTGTTTAATTATAGGCTTCACAGGTAGGAGCTACTGTTTGCACTTGTAACTGTATGCTTACAGTCCTAGCATAGGAATTTCTCAGTAAATGCCTCTTGCTCGCCTGAATAAATCCAGCCTTTAATTTATTTTTCCGGACTATAGAGATTGTCTCCAAACTCATATTACATCAGCACTTTGGCCTTCTTTGAATCTGTATGAAACATCTGAAGTCTTTGATATGTTATAGAGGTCCATAAATTCTCACTCATCTCCTCACCTGCCCTGCTGGTGGCATGTCACCCATTCCACTTCCCCCCAAGGTACATTCAGTGTTCTCTGCTATCTCTACTTCACCAATGAAACTGGATGAACTCATGGAGGTTTCTATCTGTTTATCTGTAGGGCTGATTGAAATGTCTGACAGTCCCTGTTGCACTGAAGTGACCTCAAATTTGACCGTAGAAACATCTTGATCTAATGCATTGAACTGGATTTAATTTTAGTCAGTTAGAGTTTCATATTTCCTAGGAGACCATAGCCAGGCAGCTGTGATAATCTGTGATTCTTTTAATGAATGCGCAAAGTATTTCTACTAAAACTTTACAGAGATAAATACTTTGTCATTGTTAATATTATATTTGCATTTATCTTAAGCCCAGTAAAAAAAATCCATTTATTGGGTCAGGTTCCTGAAATGAGGCCAAGAGAAAAGTGATGAACACTAAAGACAAATCATAATGGCATGTGTGATTTACTGTAAGTGGTGATGGGAGTGATCTTACACCACATCTTACAACTTCCACTTCTCAGCCCAGAAGTGTTGACATTTAGAGTTCTCATCATATGGGCTGCTTGGGATCTAGGACAATGGGGCTTCCCAGGGCCTGGAGAGGGACTGAGTCTCCACCGTTTACCAAGGTGCTATTTACTTACTGTTGTTACTCTAGCTCTCATTTATAGAATCCCCATGCTTTACCTAAGGAGTTCTTAAAACTCATTTTCTTTCTGCTTTTTATTTATATTAATTTAGATATTAGTCATAGAGATTAACAACAAGGTAGTTTTTCTGCAGATTGTTAGAGGTATAAGCACAAGAAATACAGATGCTAACCTACAAATTTAAACTAGACATTATAGAAATTCAGTTCCAGAACCCGTCTAAGCCCAGAGAAGCAAGATTGAGTCACTGTTCATCTCCTAAATGATTTTAAGGGTATTAACTCTTGAGGGGGGAATGTTGTAGGCTTAGAGGTCAGTGAAGGACCACACCTCCTGTTTCCTGCTAGCATTAAAAGGGAAGAGACACATCCTCCTAACCGGAGGAGAACTTTGTTCCTCTGGTCCTAGGTAGAGCCTGTCAATCACTCCCTTGGTCTAGAGGCCTCCTCTCATTTACAGGAATGCTAAAGAGGTTGAGGAATAATTATCCCATTAATGAAATAAAATACTATACCTCATAGAACACCCTTGCTAAATGTTGTTGCTCACTGATCCTCACTGCTGAGTCTGCCTGCTTTTTTGAGTTTTAACTCAAAGACTGTCACTTATTCTTTCAGGTTTTTCTCTTTTATTCTTTTCTTTGGATGCCGGCTGGAATCCTAAGCTTGCCCTGACACCTTACACTTTTCTACCTTTGTGTTCACAGCTCCAAGCCCCTGATGCTATGGCCGCTCTCTCTTCTGATGGGAAATGCTCTCACTCTCTTGAATATATATATATATGTGTGTGTGTGTGTGTGTGTGTGTGTGTGTGTTTCTTATTAGACATTACTTTTGTCCTCCTCGTCTCCTTTTCCTCATTCCTTACTACTTCTTTGCCATGGGTCACAAACTGAAGAGCCTTAGCTATGTGAGTCCACATCATCGGGCAGGAGACAAATCATGTTGTTCTCAAAATCCTGTGATATTAGTAGATATCCCTTAAAAGCATCCTCAGTAGCCTTAAGCTTAAAGAACAAGATCTGGTGTTCATTTCTCATGTTTGTGTTATGTGTCAAGTAATCTAGTGATATGCCATTTAAATATCTGTTGACTATACTAAGAACATTCCCAACACATACTTAACCAAGACACCCCTTTTTAAAATCTTTTTTATTTATTTGAGAGAGACAGAGAGATTAAAAAAAAATGTGTGTGCTAGGACCTCCAGCCACTGCAAACAGACTCCTGATGCATGCACCTCCTTGGGCATCTGGCTTACATGGGTACTGGGGAATCAAACCTGGGCGTAGTCTTCAGAGGCAAGTGCCTTGATTGCTAAGCCATCTCTCCAGCCCTTGGAACCCCATTTTTGATTGTATACCTCATGGATTATCTTTTTTTTTTTTCTAAAAATGCTTTAGGAACTGTTTCTCTGATATATTATGAAATGGTAAACTTACTAAGTCAGCTTTATTTGGGTTCTTGGTAGCAAACAAATTACTTTTGGGAGAAGATGAAGGCTATCAAGGCACATGGCTTCAAGTTTAGCTAGAGCCTTGGCAGCTGGAAGCATCCTTGAAATCAGGGAGCAAACCTTGAAATGAAGTAAAGCAGTCTGGAAACTGAAAGCCCATGAAAGCTCTATGTTTGGTTGAAGCAATGTTTAGAAGAGTGTTGAGGAGATTAATCAGTCTCTGGATCTTTAACAAGTAATCTATTTCCATAGAGGTGAGAATAGAAATATGAGTTTATCGTTGATATTCTTCTAGCCTTATACTACCCACGTTTAGTTAATTCATTGTCTATATACATTGGATTTTATAATGTTCGTGAAGATTACTAGGGATATTTCTCAAATATCTTGAACAGTAAGCATGTGATGAATTCTATAGTTAGGAGAGAGAGCAAGAAAGCATTCATGTGCATGAGAGAGAGAGAGAGAGAGACATCATCTGTATCCTCACATTTTTGCTAATAAGCAATACTGCCAATCTTTATATATTTTCTTAGTCAGTTGAATGAATTATATTTTAATTTAACAGCTAAGTACTGAGATGGATAAACTTTCATATATTTATTGTCTTTATATTTTATCTCATTGTTATCCATTCACATTCTTTGTCCATTTCTTTCCTCCACTAGTTTTTGCTATGAACTATACTCAAGTTGTCTTTTGTTATCAGAAGACTCTCTTTAAAGTACCTGTCTTACCGTGTAATTTTATGTAGCATGAATATTAATGAAATATTAGTTATAGTTCAGTAGATGTGAAAAATAAAGGTAGAATAAAACTTGAAAAGTTCTCAGTGTGGTGAACAGAAAGATACAGTATTATGGTTTGAGTACCCTGTGGAAGGATGTGTTTAAATTTTCCCTTAATTAGCATTTTATTGTATCAATAATTGAGGCACACATACAGAAAAGAGCAAATACCTTTGCATATATGTGTATCGACTGTGTTAAATGGGGCATTTTTATGGCTTGTTGCTGCCAGCTCCTCCTTGCTGGGACAAACAGCCAACCAGAAGCGGCTTATGGGCTTATGGGAGGAAAGGGTGTATTGTAGGCTTGCAGATCCAGGGGAATAGCCATCAACGGTGGAGGAAGCTGGCTCATATCCATAGATACAAGCACAGAGACCTCAACAAAAGCCAGAAAACACCAAAAATGAACAGCCTTCACCTCAAACTGCACTTTTCACATCTCAGGCCTGGACTCAAAATCAGCTCCAAACACTGGCTGGACTCCAAGACTCCCCCCAGTGACACCTCTTCCGGCGGGGCTGGTGGAGATTCAAGTTACTCACTTAACCAAAGGTACCTCAGGATATGGGGGAACATGCATTCACGTTGCAAACCACCACATACATGTGGAGAATATATATATTTTTAAACCCTAATAAAATATTTCCTGTTACACTTCAAACTACTACAGGGCCAATTCTCCCGGAGATGTGCAAACCAAATGCTTATTAGATTGATAAATGACCCCAAGTTGAGGGGTCGAGGGCAGTTTCATTTCACAGGTGATATTTTAATGGAACCTTGAAAGTTGCTAATATTTGAGAGGCAGAAATGTGTAGAGTAACTCCAGAGACCATCAGTCTCACAATTGAGCAGAAACACGGGATGGTTAAAGTGGAGTGCTGAGAAATTAGGAGCTTCAGCCATAGTTCACACGAAATGCTTTGGTTTGTAGCATTAAGACCTTGGTGGTGGGTGAGGGGTGACCACAGGCTTCTGATCTGGACAGCTGTGTGATCAGGACTATGCCGTGGGAAGGTTCATCTTGGATCTTGGAGCCTCGGAGGCCTGGCAGGAGGCTGCTCTTTCTGATATCTCTCCGAGAAGAGGCAGGGTAGGTCACTCTGAAGGACAGGAATTCCCACAGTGGGGAAGAGAAGGGGCTGAAACATGGACTGGATGCAGACAGCCCTTGTTTCCATGCTTCGCAGCCTCAGCTGCGCCCATTTCTAAAGTATGCACTTGCTCTGGCAGTTTTCAAAAAACTGAGAAAAATAAAATCACTCATTTATCCTTCTTCACACTTTATGTGGTTGTTATTGTGCATAATACTGACCTTGACTTCATTTCTATTTCCCCTATTTTTATTTATTTCTTTTACTGCTTGTGGTGTGTGTGTGTGTGTGTGTGGCCTGCATGCTTGTGCATATATATGTTTATATGCATGTGGGCGTGTGTGGAGATGCATGTGAAGGTTGCCATTGGGTGTCTTCCACATTAGTTTTGAGAGGACTCTCTCATTGAAGGCTGAGCTCAGCTGCTGGGATTGTCTTTCCACGGCATCCAGCATTTCACCCACTGAACCATCTCCCCAGCCTTCATTTCCCCTATTCATAAACTTGATTCTCAGTTGTTTTTTCTCACAACCTCAGTACTGAGGTGGACCAGGACAGCTTGCTTCATCTTTGTAACAAAACCGTGTTGTTGGTCTTCTGGGGTCTCCTATTCTCCTTGGATTCTTCTCAGAAAGCTTCCACTCTGATTTTGTCAGCCTCTCTTTGTCTCCACATTTAAATGTTGGAGTTCACAGAAATGTGTCTCTGGCGTCCTCCTTTATCTGTCCCCAAGATACTCCATCCCACACTATTGTCTTGTCTGACCTCACCCTAGAGTTACCAGTTCCTTTCATGACAGACTGCAGGAGCCTCCTTCTAGAAGGCCACACATGACCAAGAAGGACTCTTTGATTTCTGCCCCACGACCTCCTTTACTTATTCTGTTTTCTTTCTCAAAGAAATTAGATTTGTGTGGTTGCTTCAAACAGAAGGTAGCAGAAGTCAGTTTTTGGATTCATGTTTCCTTCATTGTTGTGTTTAGTCCTTCTATCGCCATCATGCAGATATATTCATCTTTTCCTGAGATCGCAAGCCTTATGGACCTTCCTTAGTGAAGCCACAATCTTCTTGTCCTTGAAACATACCCCAGATTTCCATATCTAGGCCTTTCCCTTTCTCTTTCCTTGCCAGACTTCTCTCTTTTTTTTTTTTTTTGTTTGTTTTTGTTTTTCGAGGTAGGGTCTCACTCTAGCCCAGGCTGACCTGGAATTCACTATGGAGTCTCAGGGTGGCCTCGAACTCACGGCGATCCTCCTACCTCTGCCTCCTGAGTGCTGGGATTAAAGGGGTGCGCCACCACGCCCGGCTATTTTTTTTTTTTTTTGGTTCAGACTTCTCTTTATATAATAGCCGATGTGCTTTCTCTCTCTCTGTGTGTGTGTGTGTGTGTGTGTGTGTGTGTTTGTGTCTGTCTGTCTGTCTCTCTCTGTGTGTGTGTGTGTTTCTCTGTCTCTAGGTGTGTGTGTGTGTCTTTGTGTGTGTGTGCTGTGTATGAAGCGTATACTTTCATGTTCATAGATGTGTATATACCTGTGTATGGAAGTCAGAGGTCAGTGCTGGTTGTCTTCCTCAGTCCCTCTTCACATGATTTTTGTCTTGAGACAAGATCTGCCTGTAAACCCAGTGCCAACCTATTCAGTCCTTCTAACTAGCCAATTAATCCTAGGGATCCTGTTGTCTGTACCTCCCCATGACTGGGATTGCAGACATGTACCACCGTGCCTGGCTATTAATGTGGGTTCTGGGGATGTAAACTCAGGCCCTTATGATTGTGTAGCCAGTGCTCTACCAACTGAGCCATCTTTCCTCCCCCAGTGTGACGTTTGTAAAAGAGTTCATGTTATGATCTTTTCCCAAATCTTTGAGTTGATCCAGAGCCCATCCAGAACACAAACTCTCCTCCTGGTGGAACCTATGGGATACTACATGGTGTGGCTTGTGTCCGACTTTATTATCATCACTCCCCTTAGTATGTGACATCCTCTTTATGATCTACTTTAATTGCCATTCTCTCAGCATATGAGAGAATATGCTACTTCCATATCTCTGCCTCTTAACTTCATCTTAGCATACAAAGACTACTTTCTAAAATGTTCTTTCTTGACCACTGAGTTGAAGAATGCCACACTCTACCCCACTCTGCTACCAGTGATCTGTTTCAACTGAATACTTTAGTCAGGAAACAAAGCTCTCTATTTAGTGCTATGATTTTGGTTTCTCCCTTTAGAATCTAGGCTCCTTAAGAGAGCAGATCCAGTGCTGTACTCCTATCCCTTAGAATAATGCTGAGGTTATTGATCAACACTGTACTTTGTAGTTAAATAAGAAATGAGAGCCACGTGTCTGACTTTCAGTTCTTGGAACATGCTAAACTAATGTGTGTCTATAACTGGAAATAAAAGACACAAAGAGGAAAGAGGGAAGGGAAGGAGGGAGAGAGGAAGTAAAGTAAAAAAGGAAGGAAGGAAATGCACAAGGAAGGCAGAATGGGAGAGAATGAGAGAAGAGAAAATAATTGAAATTTTTGGTTAATTTTTAATCATTTCATTTGTGAGTACAAAGTAGCCCAGATAGGAGAAATGAGCCCATCCTTAAGGGCTAGGTTTTGGGTTTTTACTTGAGCACATTGGCCTTACAGTACCAGTCTTGTAGTTATACATAAAAGATTGGATTTTTATGAGGATCTCATGTATGAAAACATAGGTCACTTCAGCTGACAAGTTGAAATTTTTCCTTAAGAGTCCTAAAGGAAATGATTTTGATTGGACTCAAACATAAATTTAATTAAAGATCAATAGAATTTAAATGCAGAAGCTCCCTCTGGTGGTGTAATTTATACATGCACCAAAATGGCCAGCCCAGAAGGAACACCCTGCTCATGGGTGGGTGGGTGGGTGGGCCAGGGGCGGGAATGGGGGGTGGGGGGAGCCGGTGTTTTCTTCCAGTTCAGCTTTAACATTACTTTGTTTGCTTGTCCTCCAAGGACTGGTCACCTTGCACCTCTTTAGAACTCCCCTATGGATAAGATGTGTGTATAAAATATGCTTCATGGGTTAGCAATCATTTAAGACTATCTGCATAAATTGCTGCATTGCTAGGTTTAGTTTTTTTTTTTTAAGTGTTATTGTGGTTATACCTATTTCTTTCCCATACTGGTTTCTGAATTTATTTGTACCTTGAACTTCTAGGTAGCATGCACATTTTTTTTTTTTCTTTTTTTTTTTTGGACAGCAGTCATTTCCCAGTTATAGGGCATGACTCAATAATTATTTATTTATTTTTACTGTTACTGATAAAACACCAAATGCTCTCTCACCTTCTCCTTTTATTTGGGAGTCAGGAAGTATATTATTTAAATTCTTATTGCCCTGCCTCTAAGAGGTTTTCCTGTTGGACTTCTTTCCATCCTACATACGTTTTTGTAATGTGTAAACCCCATTTACACAGACTTCGCATTGTCTCTCTGTGCACGTGGGTCTGTATATCAACGTGCTCTCTCTTTGAAATCACTAGTCCATCACTAAAGGTGCCTTCTAGAAATTTGCTCACAAGTCAAGCTCTGCTACACACCCATTCCAAGGAACACACACCCTCCCAAACCTAACTGTTCTATCTTCCAGCTTCCTCTGTCCTTAGCACTACCTTCTCCTTCCTCACTGCATTAGCGTTCCTCATGTTGTCAAATCGTGTTTATTCTCATCATGAAAAGTCTTTTCCTTCTTCATCTCTCATTTCACAGCTGCTTGCTGATTTTTTTCTTTTTTTGTCGACTCTCTTATTCCTGGACATAGTCTCTCTGTTAGTGGCAATGATCCTCACAAACATCCCTAAAACATTCTTTGGCTCACTAGGCATTAACATATCACCACAGTTTGCAAAATGAAGTTTAAACCTAATGAATCCGACACTCAGCAGTCACCTTCCATTCCCCATGATCTGGCCCATTTCACTTCTTTCCCCTTTGTTCTTATTGAAGAAAGGTAAGATCACGGATTTTATCTCTGTTTGGGAAAGGTAGCCTAATTCTCATTTTTGTTAATGGATTTTGCTCTCAATAATACTTCAGAAAACAGTAAGGGCACTGGGCATGAGAAAATAAGTTCACATTTGTTGTTGTGACTGGGAATATCACCAAAAATTTCCTCCTGATATTTAGTTTAAAAGTAGCTTTTACTCTAATGGACCATAGCACGTTTGAATAAATTCAACCTTGATTCTTGCTTTATTTATTATTATGTATTCCATGTATCCTCATAGAGTCATTCCTTAAGTAATTTCTTTTCATCACCTCTCTATTAACAAGAAATATCCTAGATGTGGCCAACGTAAGTGCACAATCACTCCAACATGCAGGTGCTCTGAGGGGGGCCATTTTCCCCTCTCTGGAGCAGCTTGCATGATAATCATACATCTTACCTACACATTCTTTGATTTCAACTTTAAAATATTCTAAACACTTGTGCTTTTCAATTTGTACTATTGTGAACATTCATATAAAAGTTACCATTGTTAGAGAAACTAAGGCTCTTCTGTTGACAGTGAAATGAAAATAATTAAGTTCTTCTCTGCAAATCTCTTAGGGTTATCAGTAGAAGATTTTGGCTTGAATACTCAAATAGGCCTGAATGTACAGACAGAGGGAGGCACTAGCTAATGAGAGACTTTGTGTGTTTCTTGGGTGACATAGAGAGGGGGAAGCCAGCTAAGTCACAAGATGTTGTTGAAACAAACACTTGATTGGAGTGGGAGAATTGATATAGGTTAGAAGCAAGTAGGAGAGTCATTTCAAGGTGAGATGGGAACTTGAAAATCAGTGGGAAGCCAGAGAGAGAACTTAAGGGCAGAGTTGATAAGCTTTAGGGAGGAAAACATTTTTTTTTTTTCTTTCCCTGAGACACTTCAGACTGATTGCAGGGGAGAACAGTAGAAACCAGGGAGGAGAAAAAAGGAGAAAATTACAGTATAAGTCACAGATGAAAAATTGTCAACATAAGTGTGAGGGTGTTTTTTTTTTTTTGTTGTTGTTTGTTTGTTTCAATAGCAAGAAGATTCTACTACTCAAATTTACCACCCAAACTGGCTCACCTCAGGGGAGCAGAGGTGGCAGGCTAATGTCCTTCTGAGAGATGGATTTCCATTCTCTTTTCATAATGTGTGAAGCAGAGCTCCCTGACAGTAAGCAAGCAGACACAAGGGCTTTGAAGTTCACTTGCTTATTGGACTGCAGTGCATGCATGTTTCTTTGCGTGCCATCAGATACCTTGTAACTCCTTGGCCAGAGCATTGTCTTATTTTTGTTTGTAAACAAAATCTCAAAAGTGATCATCAGTTCACTGGTCTTGTGAGGCTGGAATTCAGGTCTCCATCTTCTTACCTGGGAAGCATGCTCCACTGCAGACACGGTTTGACTCACAACGTTGAAGGGAGAGGGTGAGGTAAGATCTTTCTGAGCTGATTATAGCCCACTAGTGTGTTCCACCCACCCTTGAACTGAAGAATGAGAAAACCAGGATTCATAGATGTTACGTATTTTGCCTCACCTCAAGCCCTGTGGCTGGTCACATTGGATCATGATTGTAGAATATTTCTCCCTTACTTTTTTATATTCATTATTTATGAGTGAGAGGGAGAATATGGACAGGGCAGGGCCTCCAGCCACTGCAAACGAACTCCAGATGCACGCACCAGCCACCTTGTGCATCTAGCTTATGTGGGTTCTGGGGAGTCAGTTCTGGGTCCTTAGGCTTAGCAGGGAAGTGCCTGAACCTCTACACCATCTCTCCAGCCCGCTTTCTCCCTGCTTGCTACTCCTTTAATCAGAACACCTTGTCCATCTCCAGATGTTTCTTCCGTCAGCTTACCTCATTGTTCCTTGGTTCTCCTTATAGAGGTTATTGACAATAAAAATTCTCTTTTGTTCTTTATGAATAGTTTAACACCTTTACTAATTTATTTATACTCCACTATCACTTTCTGTGTTTTAGCCTCAGAGATTAGAAATTCATCTTGAGCCTTTTAAAACCTTGGACTTAACTTCTCACTTAGAATCATGTACCAACATGTATCATGTTGATTTTATTGTTTGCAAACCATGAACACTGTCACTACTGAGGTTCAAAATGAAAATTTCTTATTTCAGGGATGCTAGAGACATTTGTCAACAGTTCACATACCTTTCGTAGACTTCTTTCTTCTTTCTCTACTTGAACTTATCCACTCAGCAAAAGCAGGTTTTTCATCTAATAAATGCACTTTCCTAGCCTGGCATTTCAGACCCTGACATCCATCTCCAGTACAACTTCTAACACAACTTCTTTGTACTATTTGTTTGTCACCATCTTTCTTTCCAGGTGAACCAAATTTGTAGCCATTTTCTCTTCAGACCCATGTTTTCTTGTACCTCCCTCTGTTAGGATATTTTTTCCTTGTCTTTATTATTATTCTTTCCCCTGAGAAGATCGTAGTCATATGTTGTGTTTCTTTCCTTTGAATCTCCACTATCCGTTCCTTCTGTTTTGGCTTATTGGTCTCCACAGGTCTGCTCTCCGTCTCTTCACACAGCTTTTCCTTGTGACCTTTTTAAGTGATCATTTTCCTGTTTGGATTTTTTTTTCCCAAACTTGGTTTGCTGTAGCAATTTCTTTAGCTTGGAATTCAGGGTTTGTGTCATTTCTTTCATGTCCCTCTTTCTTCTTGGTATACATCTTTCTTATACTCTGCCCGTACTTTTGAGCGATATGTGTGGGGAGCCGTGGCGTTTCTCTCCGTTGTTTCACTCTTTCCCCCTCACAAGTGCCTAATTCATCCTCGGATTTGCTATTGAGACACAATTTCCTGAAGCATTTCCTTCAGTAACCCAGATAGACATTGTGTGTGTGTGTGTGTGTGTGTGTGTGTGTGTGTAACTGTCAATGTGATTGACTTTCATGCAATCCTAAAGTCACTCTTGCAAAATTACAATGCTTACTTTTTAAAATATATTTATTTGAGAAAGAAAAAGAGAGAGAGAGAGAGGCATATTGATAGAGAATGGGCACACTAGGGCCTCTAGCTACTGCAAATGAACTCCAGACACCTGTGCAAGCTTGTGCATCTGGCTTTACATGGGTCCTGAAGAATCGAACCTGGGTACCTTTGGCTGTGTAGGCAAACACCTTAATTGCTGAGCCATCTGTCCAGCTCTACAATGGTAATTTTGCATTTTTAATTTCATGTGTATGTAGATGTAGCTATAGCATAGCACTTAATAAATTCTGTGTAATACAGCCTTACAATTTTGCTGCATGGAATTAAATCTCAACCTTTCTTGCCCTCATAGAGGCTCGAAGTCTCATCCTGATGGAGAAGCCTTTGTGGATCACCTCTCCTGAACTGCTTCCACTTTCATTTATCTCCTGGGAAGATCCCATCTTTCCTTGACACTCAGAACACATCCTCATTTCTAGACACACTTTTCTTGACATATATAGTTTGAATTTTGATCATAGTTAAGATTTTCTTTTGTTCTTCCAAGTTATAATTTGTAAGCTCCTTTAGGGGAAAATGTAGTTAATCTTTTTCTTTTTAATTTTTCTTGTAACAAGCACCACAAATATTAGAAAGTAAAATAAACATGGGTAAATACATAAACATATGCATGATTCCTTTAATATACTTATTGTGGAAAATCACCAAAATTGAAAAGTTTGTGAGCTCTTTGGAATAACCTAATTAATAGATTATTTGCACCTTATGTATCAGGTAATCAACTCCAAATAAGCTGTGGCATTTTTTCAAGGTCTCAGAACTTAGAAAATAATAATTAGACAAAAGCACAATGGACTAATTCTGGGACATTTTTTTGATGTATTTTCAGTGATATGATTCTACTTCTTCAAGTAGGTACGTTGTCATAGAACTCATTTTGATTTTATGACATGTGAATGAAAACTTATCTGAATATTATTTACATGATTACATAAATCATTTTGAATGATATTATTAGTCATTACGTGACTGATTAGTTACTGTTTCTATTGATAATTATATAAACAATACAAATATATTTGTCATATAACTACCTAAAACATAGTGATTCATCCCCTTGATTTACTATTCCTATAACTTTTAAACTTATTTATTGATTTTTTTATGACTTGGCTATACTGTTGTATCCCTTCTCTCCCCTGCCCGCATTCTCCTGAGGAATCCTCTTCAGTGGGGTTATTGGTATTCACTGTGGTGTTCTAAAGGCCTCAGTCAGTCTCTGTCTGCAGTGGGAGATGGTGTCTCAGGCTTTGCACACCCACCCTGAGGCTCTTATAATCTTTCAGATTATTTTTTATCAACAATTTTCATACATGAAGATAATACAAGTTGATTATAATCACCTGCTTTTATCCCTCTCCTCACCAACCCCTTCCTTAAAGTCCTTATTTCTAACAAGACCCTCCTTCTATTTTGATGACTTCTTTAATGTCCTCCTCCATTGTCCATGTTAAAATGTTGATGATCTCATGTCTGTGGAAATAATGACAGCTGCTATGATTTCATGTTGTAATAATCACTAATTGTCTGGAAGATAGTGTCCTGATCTATTCCTCCCTATTCTAGTCTTACATTCTTGCGTTCCTCTCTTCTGCAACATCCCCTGAGCCTTGGAGGGGATGTTATATTAATCAGCTAGTGTTAAGTATGCAGCCTCCACTTAGTCTCCAACAACTTGCAAAGTTTTGCCATCTGCAAAATGAAGCTTTAATGACTAAAGGTAAAATCAACACTAATCTATGGAGATAAATGGAATATATTAAGAAAACAGGGCTAGAGAGATGGCTTAGTGGTTAAGGTACTTGCCTACAAAGCCAAAGGAACCATGTTTGATTCCCCAGAACCCACATAAGTTAGAGGCACAAGGTGTGCATGCATCTGGAGGTCGTTTGCAGAGGCTAGATACCCTGGCATGCCCATTCTGTCTCTATCTCACTCTCTTTCCCCTCTTCCCCTCTCTCTTTCAAATAAATAAATAGAAATACAAAAAGCAAAAAAAAAAAAAAAAAAACTATGCGAAGGCAATTTGATAGGTACAGTATATCCATTTAATCAGTCAACAGCAGTGGTTTTCCTTTCAAGGTCTATGACCTTAGCAACCATAGGTTTCTGGGTGGATTCTCAGTACCAGGCAAGTATTCTCTACCGTGGAGCAGGCCTTGGATCCAGTCAGAGAGCCGCTTGTTACTTGTATTCCAGTTGTGTCACTATTGCTTCAGACAGTACTTCTTGGCTTGCTAAGTATTTGTGCAGCACATACGGTTGTTCCACAGTTGGGTAAGCCTGTTGAATGTTTTCAAATCATCATTGCATTTTCAAATATTTTGATTCTCTCTGAAAATTGACAAACATATTTTCAAATATTTTGATTCTCTCTGAAAATTGACAAGCATCACAGTTCTTAACAGTTCATCTGGTGCGGGACGTGGTGGTACATACCTTTAATCCCAGCACTTGAGAGGCAGAGGTAGGAGGATCACGATGAGTTCAAGGCCACCCTGAGACTCCATAGTGAATTCCAGGTCAGCCTGGGCTAGAATGAGACCCTACTTCAAAAACAGAAAACAAAACAAAACAAAAGTTCATCCGGAGCTGGAGAGATGACTAAGTGTTATAGAGGCATTTGCTTGTAAAACTTTACAGCCTGGGTTCCATTTCCTCCGTATCCATGTAAAGCCAGATGTACAATGTGATGCATGCTTCTGCAGTTCATTTGCAGGGACAGGAGGTCCTGGCATGCCCATAATCTCTCTCTCTCTCTCTCTCTCTCCCTCCTTCTTTCTGTCTGTCTCTTACTATCTCTAAATAAATAAAAATAGTTTTGAATTAGTTATGTACACAGTGTGTATACAGCCATGTTGGTACCATCATTAGCCTCCTCCCTGTCCTCCTCGCTCCACACGGGCCCTCCTCCTTGGGGAATGTGGGTCGCGCATTATGGGGTTAGCCATCAGTTATGGGTAAGAGGCAATGTCTCTGTGGATAATGTCCCAACGTATGGCTCTAACAATATTTCTGCCTCCTCTTCCACAAAGTTCCCTGAGCCATGCTGGGTTTGTTTTAGGTCTACTTCAGTTATGAGGTCTTGGGAACCTCTGTGTCTCTGGATATCTGGTTTGGTAGGAGTTGAGTGTTCTCTATGTCTATCTCTTGAAGAATAAACAAGAATATGCCATTTTTCCAACTCTTGTGAAACATTGCATTCTCAGAAAAACTGGAGTTCATAACTGCCTTTTAATGTTTTCTGTTTAAAAGGTGAATAAGATTTGTGGCCATCCAGTAAGAATGCCCACACCAAGCCCCCCTTGTTCCTTTGACCTGAGCAAAGAGAAGCATGGGATGAAGATCTCTGCAAGGAATGGGGAAGAGACTCTTGCCACCAGAAGAAAGTAAGACATTTGTTTTACAACCAGACAAAGAAAATAAGTGATTAATTTTACAGTGGAATAGAATGTATCCATTAAATAGGCCCAAATGTGATATGGGAGAAAGCAGAAATCAACATTCATATCAAAATTCTGTGGTTCATCATTATTTTGAAAAATATATGCAGCTTTTGAGACCAAGATGTCTCTCTGTGTCTATGGCAAATAGTATATAGTATATTGTACAAGGCTCAGTCACATGTCATGATTGAGTGTGGATTATATAACTGAAAGCTGAATGTTTCAGTCTAAATAGTCTTTGCTGATTGCCATCCAATTTCTACACATAGCTAGTGGAGACTGTCTTGCACAATCTAAGACAGAGTAATTTGCACAATGGAGTAGATGGAACGCATTTACATGATGTGATCAATATTACTGAAAATTTATCATTCACTGAAAGTGAGTTGGATAAAAAAGAAATTTCCATAATACATTTATCTGGCATGCTTCAAAAGCTACCTGTGGATACGAAATGGAAAGTGAGCCTTTGGCATAACTTGTTATAACTCCCATTTCTGCCGCTGTGTCCATCGCTATTGCACATGTTAAAGACTTCACTAGCACTTTACTTGATAATTGTTTGAAGATCATACGTACGTATTTCCTGACCAAAGCAACATAGCTAAGAAGCACAGCAAAATGGAACTCTTGATATATTTTATTTACTAGCAGAACTAAGCTAATGCAGAAGAGACATTACAGAACGCCTCACTACAAAATATTAGAAAATGAAGAGTGGAAAATTTTAGAAATAAAACTGTCTCTTCCATGAACTCCTGGTTATGCATCTTGCAGATTAATTTTTCTGTGTTTCTGACAAGTCATGCACCATTATTCATTGTCCATAAATTAGGATAGATACATCACAGGCCAGTCTCGCACTACCCAATGTGAGCAAGTAGATGGACTGCATTTGAGTTCACTTGAATATTTCAATTTATGCTGGTTTTCTATCACTATTCTTGAGTTAGCACTTAATTGCCTTGGGATTATATTTATGCTTCTTTTCCATGTCTTCTGAGAATCTGTTCATAAACTAGCTCTGGATTTTTTCTCTTGCCAACTGATTGTCCCTCCTGTGGTCATAAATTTCAATGGAAATAGGTAAGCCACCATAGTGAGGGTGACTTCTTTCTCATGCATTTTACTCAAACTCTGCTCTCTTGAGCTTAATTCACAGCACAACCCTTCCACTGACTGAAACATTGCTTCTATTCAAACCTCATTCCATAGTCGGACATACCAGATCATGTTTAGCTTATTGTGGCCAGCTAGGTTGTGTGGACACTTGTTTAGTGCATTGAGGGCATGTCAGGTGGCATGACCACTTAAGTCATGATAAAGTTTGTAGCTTGTATGAGGGCTCACTTACAAACAATCTTAAACTTGTCAGTCAGCCAAGCTAACTAAGGCACTTCCAATACCATTGAAAGGCCCAATATCAGTGCTTCAGTAAAATTCAACAACAGAATGGGATTTTTGTTTTTTTCCTCCTTATGTAAAACTCCCGGAGACTACCCAGTAAGTGTGTTAGGACAGCAAGTCAAGTGCATAAAGTGTTTTCTACAGTAAGTGAATGGATCCAAAAACTACACCTCTTCATGACTGTTAGGTCGTCTTAGGTATAGATGTCTGCCTTTTCCTCTTCTGTCCTCCCTCCCCTCCCTTTCCCTCTCTTCTCCTTTGTTTTTGATCCTTACTTTCTCCTTCCTTCCTTCCCTTCTTCTCCCTCCTTTCTTTCCTTCTCTTTCCTTTTTTTAAGGCAGACAAGTGCCTTAACAACTAAGCAATCTCTCCAGCCCTTTTTTTCCTATCTCTTTTTCTAATCTCAAACTTTCATATTCTCAAGGCTGTCCTTGAACTCTTATTCTCCTGCTTCTATCTCTCAGGTTCTATGAAACCATGTGTGTATCACCATGCCTGGCTAAGAATTTGCCTATCATGTGAGAAGGCCAGAGCACCTCTTTCTTGCTGGTCATATTTGGAAACAAATGGATCTGGGAAACACTTGAATTCAGCACTTTTTATCTTCACACTCATGTCCATGTTCATGTCCAGTAAAGCATCAGGTCCCTGTCCATCCCCAGAAGGCTATCTACAGTAAGTCACCTAGAGCCATGTCCATCTGCAGTAAACCATCAGACCCATGGCCACCTCCGGTAAAGCATCTAGGTCGATGTGCTTCATATTTTACTGTTTTTCTGGTGACATGACGAATATGTAGATCATGTAGACTCCGGTCTGTCATGGACCGGGATAATAGGTCTAAAGTCTAATAGTGCATGGAGTTCTCACCAGCAGGAAGTTAGATATTTGTGATTGTCTTTATTAAATAGTAAATCAATAAAATTATTTGCCACATCATTTTGTGATTACCAGATGTCAGGGAACAATCTGACTTATTCTAGTGGACACCACCTGCAAAAGAATATCTTTTCAAAATATATATATTTTTTATTTATTTACTTATGAGAGAGAGAAAGAGAAAGACAGAGAGGGAGAAAGAAAAAACATAAGTGCATCCGAGCCTCTAGCCATTGCAAATAAACTCTAGATACATGTGCCACCTTGTGCATCTGGCTTACATGGATTCTGGGGAGTCAAACCTGGGTCCTTAGGCTTTATAAGAAAGTGACTTAACCATTAAGCCACATCTCCAGCCCCAAGAATATCTTAAATTGCAGTCACTCTGTGGCTCTATTGATCATATTTCAAGTATTCTTCCAGTTGCATGTTCTATGCAAATACATGAAGTAGCCATTAGAATTTACCACTAAGGTATTTTTTTTTTCCATCTTTGACAATGGCCTTATTCCCAGCATCTCCAAAATATCTTCAACTACTTCTGTTGGGGAATCAATGTGGGGCTATAGAAAGACCAAAAATATTGCCAGAGTATTTTTGCTTCCTCTGAGTTCCCTTTCTGCTAACTGGTTTCCAAATAGGGGGCTCCTTTTTAAATTTGATTTATCCATTTGAAGGAATTTCTTTATATGTTTTAAGTATGGTTCATTAAGTTTAGACTTCATACAGTTTTCAAACACAGTTATTCATTTAAATGCATAAAAGCTAGATGAGAAGTATCAGTGTAAGATTATCAATTTTTTTGAGTGAGGGAGGGAGATAGGCTGTATATAATCCAGGCTGGTTTCAAACTTGCTGTGTAGCTCAGGATGACCTTGAACTCTTCACCCAATTGCCTGTTTGTTCCAAATACTGGATCTGCAGGCACTCATCACCATGTATGGTAATATAACCTTCTTAAGACAGAAATTCTTAGCTTTTACATCAATGATATTCTTTTTTTATTTAAAATGTATGTCTTACTATTTAAAAGTACATTATTCTACCATATATTTTTTTCTCTGTATAGTTTTATTCCTCTCATTTAATAAAATTAATTCCACTTAGTATAGAGAGAATGCTTTATACATAAAGTGAATCTTACATTTTAAAATTTCCAATTTATTAGTCAAATTTTCCAACATTCTCCCAAGACAACCTATCCTTCCCTTGTTGAGATAGGTTTTTCACTTAATATGTGTGATGGGTAATCTAATTGTTATTTAATAGCATCTACAATCACCTAGGAAACAGACTTCACATATCTGTGAAGGAGTTTCTAGATTAGGTTAGTTGATGTGGGAAAACTCAAATTTTTCGTGATCATTTGTCACTTCTTATTATTTCATCAGATCTTTGATCTACTTTGGAAGAGTGATGCTAGAAATGGAGATCAGGCATAATTGGGCGAATACATTTGTTGAGTTAAGCAGATTTTCTGCACTCATTAATTAAAACTAAAGGAAAAGTAACTAAAAATAGACAAGGAAGAACAAGCTTCCAAATGACCTATCCAGAGCTTTAACATAAAAACTGCTTTGTGGGCTGGAGAGATGGCTTAGTGGCTACATCGCTTGCCTGCAAAGCTTGATGGCCTGAGTTTGATTCCCCAGAACCCACATTAAGCCAGATGCACAAAGTGGCACTTGCATCTAGAATTTGTTTGCAGTTGCTGGAGGCCCTGGGGTGCCTGTTCTCTCTGTTTGCTTCTCTTCTGTCCATCTCTCTATGCTTACAAATAAAAAAAAAAAAATTAAAAACCTGCTTTATGTAATTCATGAAAAGTGAAATTAAATTATAAACTAATATTTCCTGAGTTAAGTTTTATAAATTAGTTAAATTAGTAATATATGCATGATAAATTTTCATAGGTGTTCATTTTTATTTACTTTGTAATAGTTTTATGAGAATACTGTTGGCAGAAACTACTTTCTATAATTTAAGCCAATTCAACACTATTACAGCAAAGCCATGATATAAAATAACTAAGCATTTATTCTATAGGTAAGTTTAATTTCTGTATTAGCCCCCAAAATAAAATTATAAACCATATCACTGAATGCCTACGTAAATGAAGATAAAATTATGTAATGTTGGCAAACATTTAAAATGTATTTTATATTGATGTCATAATTATATTGTTACATTTTACTATATTTTTTATAATTTTATTTATTTGAGAGAGAAAAAGCAGAGAGAGAGAGAGGGAGAGAGAGAGAATAGGCATGCTAGGGCCTTCAGCTGCTGCAAACAAACTCCAAATGCATGTGCCACCTTGTGCATCTGGCTTATGTGGGTACTGGCGTATAGAACCTGGGTCCTTTGGCTTTACAGACAAGTGCCTTAACCACTAAGCCATCTCTCCAGCCCTAGTTTATTTGAATTAATGTAGAACGAAAAAATATTGGTTACAATTGCTAAAAATGATGATGTGCTAGATTAAATAAAAGATCATATCTCTATGATAGAAAAAGTGTTTAATATACATTATATATAGAGAGGTTTATAGTATTCAGATAATTCTTTTGAAGTCATGTTAATATGGCTATAGAGGTAGGAAAAATAGCTTCCTTCCATTCTCCTAGGTTCTTTGATTGGGGTGTAAATTAAATTGACTTAAAGTAGAATACTAATGAAAAAAAAAAAACCTCCAGCATTTTAGCTATATTTATAGGTGTGGGTGTGTCCCACAAAATCTTGAAACTCAAAGAAGACCCAATGACTGAGGCTGTCCTTGTCATCTCCATGGTCAGAGGTCACAGGGCCTGGAGTTGTTGGAGAAAGATTAGGAGAAGGAGATGGTAGAAAGCACACAGTAAAGAAAAGTGGCCTTGTTTATTAATGAAAATTTCATTTATATGTAAAATTCCTTATACAGAGCAGCAGGTTTCAACATCCACTCAGGTCCTATCTTAGTTACTCAGAATATACAGTGCAAGTTACTGTTTGGGGTGGTATATGGGAGTCTCCTATAGTAATCTTTGGGGGTGGTGTGTTCTGTACTCCCACCATAGGCATAAACTTATATAAATAATTTAACTTACTTCAGTCATCTTTTTTTAACCTTCCTTTATTGTTTAGTCAAAAGTATTACTTTTTTATTTGGAATGTTTGGTCCATTATTTAGATTGATGTGTGATGCCCTAAGTGCCTGTGCTTGTGACCACCGTTTTGCTCTTTGGTTTTTCTTAACTTTGTGTCCTTCCTTTTCTTTATTCTTTCTTTCTGCATTTCCCTTGAAATAACAGATTTGTTATTTTTATTCTGTAGCTTTTTGGAGTTGTGTTTATTTTTCTCTTAATTACCATGACACAGATTGTAATATGCATTTTAAGATTTTACTGCTCCTCTTAAATCAGAATTGCTGCTACGTCATTGAACACTGCTCACTCCATTTCTTCCCCCCGCCACATCTTGTTTGTTAGCTCACCAATAAGCATTTTATATCTACTGATTTTTATAACCCTTAAGGCATTATTGCTTCTCTTGTGTTTGGAAAGTGACTATTATATAATTATTAAAGTAGTTTATTCCTCTTTCTGGTGATCCATTCAATCATTTTGCTTCCAGCTTCATATATCTTTCACTGACATTCATTCTTCTCCCCCCTTTTTCTCTTTCTCTCTCTCTCACTGTGACTGAACCTCAGAAGCTTGTACATGCTGGACAATAGTTCTACCTTTGGGCTACAGCTAACTGCTACACCATTCTTGATTATCTCTTGTGATACATTCTTTTGGCTTTTTTTTTTTTTTTGGCAGAAGAATCTTTCATTCTTAAAGAATATTTCAAGAAGTCCTAGAATTCTAGGTTGTCATTCTTTTAACATCTAATCCATAATTAAATTCAGGATATGACAGTATGTGTTGGTGTGTGGAGGATTTGTGGAACACGTAACGTGGCTGCTGCTAGGCTCCCTCACATCTCTTTACCTGAACATTCTGACTGTCACCTAGCTGCTGTGTCCTGGCTATTGGTAACTCAAGGCTTTTCCATTCTCTAGGGGATTAGTGTCTACAAACAGGAGTCACCCATGTTCCTTACCTGTTGTTACCGAATGAACCCTTCTAAAACTTAGTGTTTGATAGAGTGACAGCATAATTTGCTGTGGGCTAGGACTCTGGGAGCTGATTGGTTAGGAGGTTTTGGCTCAGGATCTCTAGAGACAATGCTGTGGAGAAGTCTGATGAGGTCTCAGTCACCGGAAAGTGTCAGGTAGGCTGGAGTGTTATCTCCGGGATGGCGCACTGACTTGGCTGTCAGCACAGGATCTCCTTTCTCAATCAGGATGACCCCTCCACCAATCTCTGGAATGTTCTCACAACACTATGACCAGCTGCCCTCAAGGTGGCAGAACTAGGAGAGAGTCAGGAAGAAGTTGTAGTGTTATGGGCTCACCTCAGAAGTCACACAAAGTCATGGTCATTTCTGTCATACCGCATGTTACACTGCACAACTCTTCAGTGTGCAAGGGGCTACACTTGGCAAAAAGGGGATGATTGCTGGTGGTCTTGGAGACTTCTTACCACTCATCTCTTCTACCTGCAGCAAAGGGACAGATTCCCGCTTGCCTCTCCTGCTTGTCAGCACCTTGTAAGATTGTGGTGGAAGAAGTTTGCCCCTCTCTGAAGGTGGCAGAAACAAGCTTGTGGTGGAATTTGTGTTGCCACATCTTTGTTGAACTCCTTCCTCCCCACCTTCTCATGCTTCCCTTGGCCTCCTCTCTCACAGAAGAATCTTTCAGCAAGGCCTCCATCCACATCCAAATCCTGCCTCAGGCCCCATCACTGGGGATTCTGACCGACAGATGTCTGACTTTATGAAAGCACCTAAAATCATTGTAGAAGGAGTGTCGATTATGGTAGAATGTTGTTCTACATGTAGGTACTTCTCTTCATATTCCAAAGCTCTAACCATTTTATTTATTCCCCTGTGTTCATCTTAAGGAAAAACCTTGTGATAGATTTATGCATTTTTTGCTCAAATAATTGAGACAGAGAAATTTGCTTATTAAAACATGTCTGGATAAGAAGTCTCCTAAGGTCGTTTATGGAGTGTGTTAACTTTGTTTCAGTTGGAAAGTAGGGAAATAACCCTTAGATTTAAAATTTATTTTTTATTTTGTGTGTGTGGTGTACGTATATATGTTTTCCACATGTACATGTGCACACCCTGTGTGCATGTGTGTGGGGGCCAGAGAAGACCACTGGGTGTCTTCCTTTGTGACTATGCTATTTCCATGAGACATAGTCTCTCTCTAAGCTTGGAACTGCCACTATTGGGTCAGATAGGCTGATGAATGAGCCCCAGTGAATCTCCTGTCCCCTTGCCTCAGAACACTAGGGGTTACAGGCATCCATGGCCACATCAGGCTTTTGCATGAGTGTTGGGGGGGTTGAACTCAGGTCTTCCTGCTTCTCAGCAAGCATTCCACTGAGTCATCTCCTTAGCCTCGATTTGAATTATTTTTATTTTAAAGGTATCATTGCTTGAGTTGAGTTTACCTTGCTTTGTTGTTGTTGTTTTCTCATCCTGTCTAGCAAACCGTGAGCTAATTGAAAACTGTGTGTTTCACACATGCCCCTTGCATGAGTCTCTAGAGTGGAGCTAGGCTAGGAAAGACGTGGCTCCTTTAATCAACTAGCAACTTGCCACTATTTCCTTTTTTGGTTAGGAAGCCAATCAGCACAGAAATCTGGGACACTGCACTCATATAGTTGTCTAAACCGTTCCAGGCAGAGAGATTTCCCAGTGGCAGTTCCCATTCCCTGCTTGATTTCCACAAGTTAGCTGGTAAGGAGACACTATTAGCAAGCTTAAATCGGCAATCATTAGCTGTACATTATTATTTCAAAGTGGTGTGGCTGTGCCAATTAAGTGGGTAATTAGGAAAACCCCAGGACAATAAATTAAGACAGAGCCTCAACACCACTGTCCCATCTGTTCTCCAGCAAGCTTTCCAATTAGCCGAGCCTCTCACTGCCGATCTCATGACAGAGGGAATTGGTGGCATGCAGAGTGTGTATTTGGGTGAGAGACCCTAATCTAGCTGATTAGTAAAAATAAGATATTTAATATTTGACAGAATTTTGATGCCGAGGAGGGCATAGAAGATTTGTTTTACATATTAGATTTTTGGCGAAAAAAGTATGTGTTTATTTGCCAAGGAGGGAGAGAGAGAGAGAGAGAGAGAGAGAGAGAGAACTTGAGGGCCTCTTGCCACTGTAAATGAACCCCAGACACATGTGCCATTCCGTGCTTCCAGCTTTACATGGGCACTGGGGAATAAAACCCAGGTGGCAGACTTTGGAGTGAGGCAGCCTCAACCACTTAGCCATTTCCCTAGCCCTATATATTGGATTTTGAATGTTTGGAACAAAATATAATTTAAAACCTAAAAAATTCTCTTCAGAACTTAATCAGAATACTATGCCATCAAGCATTTCTATTTTTTCTATTTCTATTTTAATGCACTTATTAAATTGTTATTTGAGTGAGAAGGTTATCACTTGGAGCATTAATCGTCTAATATGTTAAGAACAGAAACTAAAAATAAACTCTGGAGGTTGTAGAGCTTATGCAGATAAATAAAGAAGGACATCTTCCTGATTGAAGATGCCATTGTTAACTGAAGCAAATTAATATACTGTCAACACACACACAAACTCACAGTGATTTAATTAATTAAACAAACAGGAAAGTATCCATATATATAATAAGGATGCTAAATCCTATTTAGGATTATTACCAAAGCAGATGTAATAGATTTTGTGTTAAATGAGATCAGTTAACATCAAAGATGAATTTACAATAACCATACTTGTTGCAGTGATTTATTAATAAATTCAAAATGAATTTATTTTTATAAACGTAGCACACTGGCTATATGTGATTTTTTTCATAATGCAAATATTTCACGGATGAATATATACATAGATCTTTAAAACGTCAATTCTGAAAAAAAGTTTACTCTCTCCTATAGTACTAAAGAAAGCAATTTAAAATCTATTTCTTAGAAGGAAGTTAGATATTCTTTGAGGTGCCATTATTATTTATTATCTGGATGTCCAATTTACTATAATAAAGGTCATGTTCCTTTGAATGAGAAAAGGTTTTGTTTAATTTAAACCAGTGCTTAGCGAGTGGTGGTATAAGTGCTTCCAGGGCAGCCCCGGCCAAGATAAAGGTTTAGACAGGGTGGCGGGGGTGAGGGCACAGAAGGCACTGAGGAACGTGAGTTACAAGGCAGACCCCAGTCAGGACCTACATGAGTCATAAAGATCAGGGCCTGCAGGGGGTCAAAACCCAGGCACACAGGAAGCGCAAATGCCAGAAGGGAGAGAAAACATATGGCAAAAGTTTAGGCTGGTGTTTCTTAACCTTTGGGATCATGTATCCCACTGAGAATCTGATAAAGCATTCCCAGAGAAAAGAAAGCTCATAAACACATGCAGGCAGAATTGTGTTGCCTTGGAAAGCAATTTGCTCCTTCTGAAACTAATATTAAAGAAAGACAGAAAGACGTCTTTAAAAATGCATTTGCCTTGGCATTCTATATGCTCATGGGAAAATTTGTAGCTGCTTCATGAAATGCCTTAAAACAGGGTAGTACTAAACTAACTGAACACCTCTTGCCCTGAAGCAAGAGATAGTTTCACCTACATGGTACACAATCTAATTTAAACTTATGATTGTTTGTAGTTGGGGTAATACATCCCCACACAAACACACAGTTAGTATCTGGTAGACTTCCACTTCTTGTTTTGATTATGACAAATATTGAAAGTTGAGGAACAACTATGGAAGTTATCCTTTGAATAAAACTCCATAGCATGTTTGGTTAGATGACTATAGACTTATGTCAGGGAATATGGAAATTACTGTTAAATTTTCATGTTCTGTTGATGTACTGAAAAGCACTGGCCATCACGTTATGACATCAATTCGTGGCATCTGTAAAAATGTCCCTGGTAAAATTAGGATCATAGAATGAAAAGGGATCTGTCCACATTTCTCACAACCAAAAGAGTAAGAATATATTTTTTTTCAAGCCATAGGAAGGCTTTTAAATTGGACAGCTTTCATACTAGTTCTCAAAAAACCTATTTCTAAGTAATAGTTTGTCCAGATTCACCAGGAGCTTTCAATACTGTTTATAGTGGTGACTGTAAGGCTACCTCATATATATGACTCTAAATATCTCTCTAGAAGGAGACCAAACTGTGAAGGGAATTTTCCACAAATAGTATGTGTGAAAAACCTTTCTTCCTTCCTTAGCACCTTCATTTCTGTCTTCCTCCCTCCCTCCCTTCCTTCCTTTTTTCTCAACTTCTTTGTCTTGCTCTCTCTCTCTCTCCTTTCTTTTCTTTAGTAAACATGAATATACTATCTATTTCCTTTGAAACAACAAAAAATGTCTCAGAGTTGAAAATCACTTGAAATTAGATTCCCATCTTTTTCTTCCACCGAGAGATTTTTAAAAGTGAGGAGATAGTTAAAGAGATTTTTCAGCAGTTAAAGGTGCTTGCTTAAAATGCCTGAACTCCTAATGGCCCAGGTTCAATTCCCCAGTACCCAGGTGAAACCAGATGCACATAGTGGCATGTGTATCTGGAGTTCGTTTGCAGTGGCAGGAAGCTCTGACATGCTATATCTCTCTCTTTCTCCCTATGTCTCTCTTTCTATCTCTGCCTCTTTATCTCTCTTCCAAATGAATATTTTTCTTTTTAAAAATGAGGAGAAATCAAGTTCATGCCATGATGAAATTGAAAACTTTAAATGAATATATGAAAACATTTCATAATATTCCATGGACTCTGTTGGGGTTAAGTAAAGATGATACATGAGATCTGTTCCTTATGCTACAGTAGACACACTAAGTGCTTTTGGAGGCTCATGGGTGATCCATCTTCATCAAAGCTTATGAGTACTGTCTTCTTTGGTTGGCATGCTAGAGAACATTTCCAACATTTTAAATCTGCCAACTTAATTTAAAGTGTTGTAAAGATTCAAACACATAGCAGGGGAAATAGGGAACAGGAAGTGTCAAAAATAATACCGTATTTAGTTGCATGTTAAATTGAAATGACAAAGTTTCCAATTTCCCCATAATTGTCCTTAAGGTAGTTAAATAAATATGTATCAACTTTAGAATGTTATACACTAAGCCAATGATGGATTTATAATCTTCATTTTATTTGATTTTGTGCATATTTTTAAATTTAGTCCTGATAAAAGGATTATATGAATGACAATGATGGAAGGATATAGCATTTTAATTTATATCACTTGGAATATATTATAGATATAAAACCTTTATATATGATAATAAAATAACACCTTAAATGTAAAATTAGCAATGTACTGATTCTACTCTAGGTCACTCATAGAGAGACTCATTGCATTTTGAGATTTAGTATTTTAAATTATTTGAAATTCAGTACTTTAGGGCATCATAAAATCATAACTTGCATGCAGTCTTTGAATCTTCCTCAATGGAAAACAGAGTAAATGCTTTCTAGGGTATGTTCTTTTGCAGCATGGGACAATGCTATTTGATCAAGTTTTGAAAACTTAGTTCTGAGTCTTTGGAATGAGTTTTAAATCATGCTGGAGGAAGGTATCTTCAGGAGAGCACCTTTTCAGACATTGAATAGCATCTCTATTGACTTCGAGCTCAGGCTTAGGTAAAATTATAGGAGAATTCTCAACTTGAGGCACCTGTATGAAAACAACTCTCTGCAAAGGTAGTCTAAGGGTATTTGTGATTGTTTTTGGATTCCTCTACCTTTCTCCTTCCCCTTGCTTCCCTGTTTCTCCTTAACCTGCCACCCATTCTGAATCCCTTTAACTTTGTTGAGGAGTCATAGTCATCTAATGAAAGGCAATCATATCATGTGAACGAAAGGGTTTCCCATGGGGAAGGGGAAACCTGGAATCACTTAGCCAGGAAAAAAAAAATCCGAGAATGATGCCAAAACAGGTCACAGTTCCCATAACGAGTAGTGAGTTCAGGTGGGGTTCAGAGAGCAGACTTTGTGAGTTTCTCTTTTAGACCAAGGGAATTTTTTTTTCTTTTTAATCAAATATGAATGTAATGTGCTTGAAATACATTTATGTCTTTATGACTCAATAAATGTGTCTGTTGTCTTATATCACATTGCTTCTCCATGATGTATCCACCCTTCCATGTCTCTGGGGCAAAGAAACTAGACTTCAGCTCTCCTTATTGCCTATCTATCTACAGGCACTACATTATTGTCAAGCACTTCTGAAGAGAACTGTTTCTGCTATAGAATAGAAATCTAAAAATATTTTGTCAAATAGAATGACTTAGGTGAGAATAAAGTTAAATGATTAAATATAGATTCTGAACAGCAAGCGAAAATAATTTTTATCTAGAAACATGTAATTATATATTTCCTCTGCCGAGTAGGAGACTGACATTTTAACTGTCTTCTGTTTGACAGCTGTGGTCAGACATCTCTACAGGGTTCAGCCTGCTCATTAGTGCCACATTAACCTTAACTTTGCCTCAGGCTATTAACTAGCAAACTGCACATTTGACCTTTGTTCTACAGATATTTTCAAACAGTGTTCAAGGCACTGCTTTTAATTTGGGTTGTGTATTATGTGTGGACTGACTTTAGGGGTAGAAAAAAAATCAATATATATCATTAAATAAAGAAGCATGTGGTTAGAGACATTCCACAGAGAAAAAGCTTTATTTGAAATTATGATTCTTCTGCAATATATTTTCTAGATAATTAGCTTGGTTAAAATTAGAAATAGTCTCTTCTGTATCCAATGGGGAAAAAAGTGATGAAGTTCAAAATGTGAAAAATTATAAATGTTTTCAATAAAATACATTGCCACTAGATCAGAATACTAGATGGTAAGGTATGCATGTTGAACATACTTTGTTTCTAGAAATTTCTGGTTAAATTAAATGCAAAATCAAATGTAAAAATTAGAGCCACATTCTTGAAGGCCCATATTTCCTTCAAAAACTAGCGAAGTTGTAAACTCACATAGGTGCTTCTTTGCAAACCATACGTATGTCATATGTCACTCATATACATTAAAACATAAGTTATCTTACTATGAGACTATGAGTGTGTGGCTATATTCAGTTAATGAAATATTTTACAGCTATGTAAAAAATAAGTATGAAAAATAAGTATATTTGTGAAGTTGAGGGGGTTTGTGGTCTCCTGTTAAATGAGAAATTTATTTTTCATCTATGTGAATAGCTGGGTACCAACCCTATAAAATTAAACCAAATGATATCTTTATCTTTCTGTTTATCAAACCATTTTGGTATCTTTATCTTTCTGTGTATGTCTAGGATCACTTGCTAGCGTGCATGTAGACAGAGCCGAGGAAGGATAAATGCCGTTAGTGTTAACACTGGTTAATTCAGGAAAGTAAAATGGAAAGCGTGTGGAGGAACAACTACTCGTCTGCTTTTCGTACACCTTTCAACAACTTGATAGGAAAGTTGTTGCTTTGACGTGAAAGGTATCTGTGCCATTGCTGCCAATGGAAAGAGCAGTTCCATTTCACAGTATTAAATGAGCATGGATAAGTCAACAGATCCAGAAAGGACAACTCCAAGATGGACTCTGTCTGTCTGTCTATCTGTCTATCTGTCTATACAAACACACACACACACACAATACCAAATGGTCTATCAGGAGACTTTTTTTTTTGCCACCATTGGCCTCCAGGGCATGGGAAGCAATGAAGCAAGAACTATGCAAGCCCATGTTTCCCCTCTGCCTTCACTAAGCCCAGGGCAAACATGCTGAAGGGATGAATGAGCAATTGTTCTGCAGACCTTTTCTTCTCTACTGAGCCAGAACAGTGCACAGGGCTGCTCATTAGCCAGTGATCATCAGCATTTACCCCACTCCCTGCTTCCTGTGTCAGACACTTCAGATTGGTCAGAATAAACAGATCACTCTATATGAACATGTAATATTCTAAGTGTAGATTTAGGCAGGAAGAAGTGGTCTGTCTCTGTTTTCTAGGATAACAATGTACAAAACGTTGATACATGTAATTTTTTAAAACGTCGCAATTTTGTAGGATTTTAAAAGCATATAGTATTATTCATCTATTTAATTTTTCATCGCTGGTTTATCAATTCAACATTTTCTAATAGTGATAAGTGATGACACTTTCCACCAATGAATTAAATTGAATAACAAAGTGTGTGTTGATGAAATGATAATTCAAATTTAGTTACTTCTCATGAGTCTTTTTGTTTCTCTGGCTTTTCCCCCTTTTTCAATTATATAATAACAGAGCTGGATTCAAGCTCTTGTTCTCAAACCACACCTGTATATTACAGTCGCTGTAGGAAGCTTTCAGAAAAACCAGGTACCCAGGCCTACCCCAAATCAATGAATCTGAATGTCTGAGAGGGAAATCAATCTAGGTGTGCCATTTAGAATGTATCCTGAGTGGCGTGGGGATAGAATGTGCAGCCTCTTGAGGCTCTTTCTAATTCATTATAACATATCACCCATGCGCTGCTATGGGAAGCTGCTAACACAGAAGTGTGACTAAATAGGAATGGGCCATTACATGTTGCATCACATATCCTTGGGAACTGTGGAGCATTTTTAGTTGAGTCTTCGCAGCTGGCAGACTTGTATTTTTGACCTCTACAGTTTCTTAATAGGAGACACTAGGACGACATGATTGTTTCTCTTCAACCTAGGGATGGGTCCTCGAGTTAAAGCATCCCAAGTCATCTTTGCTTCTTATGAACTAAAGAGTACCTTAATCTAAGAAATATATGTATTGCAAAATGTCCCCAGCTCTGGAGACTGACATAAACTAAGATTGCATCCGGGGTTAGCTGAATAAGAATTTGAGTGCCAGTGTCTCATATTGTGAAGAATCGGTCCACACTTTCATTATCTTATTCTTGTAAATTTTTAACTTTGATTCTTTTTTAAAAATATTTTATTCATTTTTATTTATGTATTTGAAAGCAACAGAGAAAGAGGCAGAGAGAGAGAGGCAGACAGAGAGAGAGAGAGAGAGAGAGAATGGGTGTGCCATGGCCTCCAGCCACTGCAAACGAACTCCAGACACGTGTGCTGCCTCTTGCATCTGGCTAATGTGGATCATGGGGAATCGAGCCTCGAACTGGGGTCCTTAGTGCTTCACAGACAAGTGCCTAACCGCTAAGCCATCTCTCCAGCCCTTAACTTTGATTCCTTTTCCACTTTCCTCTTTGTACTTTTGAGAGTCTTTGATTATTTCGTAAAGCATTGTCTATCTAAAAGATTCCATCCACATCCATGGCTTTAATCACCACTTCTGTAACTGACGAGGCGCACAAGCCATGCCGCAGTCCACGCGGGACCCTCGGCTTGCCTTTGCAGCGTGGTGCTGTGTCTGGTGAAGCCCCTGCAGCTGCATCAGTAGCACATGTTTGCTATTTGGAGGTGTAGAATTGTGGTCCCCATCACAGAACAATTACATCCAAATCTTCCTAATGGCAAGATTCTCAGATGTTTTCTACACATTTTTTAAGTTTGAAAAGTAGCCTTCTACTTGCTTTCTCTATATCTGGGTGTTTCAAAGCAATTTCAAGCCAGGCACATTGATTAATTCCTCTTTAATATCAGTTCTGGGTTTCAGGAGGTTTTCATTGAGAATGGGAGGTGAGCGTTAAGAGTAAAAACTCCAGGTATGCAATCCCAACGCAGTAATTTTACAGAGACAGATGATGACAAAGGCCTGGACTCAGGCCATGTCAACACAGCACCAGGAGAGGGGGTTGGCAAAGAGAAAACATCAAGCCTTCCCTCTAGGATCTCTAGCTGTTCTGGGAGAAATGGAACCAGGGAGCTATCACTAAAACTGGAGTAGTCAGTTTGGGGCCCATAAAAAAAAAAAATTATTCAGGCTGGGCGTGGTGGTGCACACCTTTCATCCAAGAACTTGAAAGGCAGAGGTAGAAGAATTGCTGTGAGTTAGAGGCCACCCTGAGACGACATAGTGAATTCTAGGTTAGCCTGGGTTAGAGCAAGACCCTACTTTCAAGAACAAACAAACAAACAAAAATCTATTCAGGGGTTGGAGAGAAGGCTTAATGGTTAAGACGCTTGCCGTGCAAACCCAAAGGACCCAGGTTCAATTCCCCAGGACCCATGTAAAGCCAGATGCACAAGGTGGAACGTAAGTCTGGAGTTCATTTGCAGTGGCTGGAGGCTCTAGCAAGCCCATTCTCTCTGTCTCTCTCCTTCTCTCTCTCTCTCTCTCTGTTTCTCAAATAAATAAACAAAAATAAAAATTGAATAGCTTTAAAAAATCTGTTCAGTTTCATAACAACAATTTGAAGTTCTCAGAAATTCTATTTGTGCACGGCCTCATCTTCTTTTCTAGAAAATTCTTTGACCCCTAATGTGGTATCATTGATTAGGACACACTCTTCCCTTCACTGTGTCCCAGCCATTTAGCACAGTACTAGTGTCTTTCTTAATTATGTTTTAGTAGCTGCAATGAATGGTAGAGTTCATATTTACTTTAGCATTCCAGATAGTAGGGGTATAGCCACCACGCACTCACTTGTCCTCTGGTAGAAAGAAACCTACTTACCGTTCTAAGTACGAGCTGACAGTGGAAGTGCACAAAACCAGGCTCCTTTCTCACCTGTATTAGTGGTGAGCCACATTCATGTTTCTCCCAGTCATTTTGTTGTCAGTCGCCTGGCAATTTTTTAAATTTATTTTTCAATTTTTCTTTTCTTCTTTCTTTCTTTTTTCTCCCTTTCTTTCTTCCTCCCTTCCTTCCTTCCTTCCTCCCCCCTCCCTCCCTCTTTCTTTCTTCTTTCTTTCTTTCTTTCTTTCTTCCTCCTTTCCTTCCTTCCTTCCTCCCCCCTCCCTCCCTCCCTCCTTCTTTCCTTCTTTCTTTCTTTCTTTCTTTCTTTCTTTCTTTCTTTCTTTCTTTCTTTCTTTTTTCCTTCCTTCCTTCCTTCCCACCCTCCCTCCCTCCCTCCCTCCCTCCCTCCTTCCTTCCTTCCTTCCTTCTTTTCTTTTTACAGAAAGGAAGAATTTATTTTAGTTTACAGCTCCAGAGGGCAGCCCTCTACTTGGCAGGCAAGGCGTGTGGAGGCATGGCAGGCTTGGTGGGAACAGCAGCAGGGCTGGATCCATTGTGTTTGCAGTCAGAAAGCATGCAGCGAACAGGAAGTAGAGCCAGGCCACAGAACCTTAAGGCCTACATCACACCCACCAACAATGCTGCTACTCATTAAGGGTCTTTGGCCTTCCGAAGTAGCACCACAAGCTGGGGGAGTGGTCAAACACAGGAGCCTAAGAGGGACATTTCAGATTCAAACCACAACAGAAGGGGAGTCATGTTCTTGGTGGTGTAGCCACTGCTAAATTGCCCATATTCCAGTAAATAACAGTGCACCCATGCTTGTGCAAGCAAACCTAATTTAGTGAACTGGACCATGGGGGAAAAAAAGAAAAAAATGAAAAAAAGGGGGGGATTAGTTGGCAATAAGAATGGTTTATTTTATTTTTCAAGTTTTAAAATGAATTTGGTAGTGTGCGCGTCCACGTGTGTACCCAGGCGTGCGCACCACAGTGCATCTGCGGAGGTCAGAGGACACATCTCAGGTCTTTCCTCTGCCTGTCTACCTCATTTGAGGCATGGTTTCTGCTCTGGCTTCTTGCTTTGCTGATGTTCTTTGTTTCTGGGAAGTACTCGTGTTTCCACCTCCCACCGAGCATGCTGAGCTCACAGAAGCCTACCAAAGGCTTTTGGCTTTTTATGTGGTGTCTGGGGACCAAACTTGGGTAGTCCAGCTTTACTTGTAAATATTTTATCCACTGAGCCATCTCCCTAGACCTCTGGCATTTTTTTTATAAGCTCCAAGACTTGCTGTATTATCTCCTAATCACATAATTATATGATTTACGGTGTGACAGTTGTGAAAATCATGTGTACGCTTCCTGCTTATCATCTCTAACAATTTCTGATTATGGGTGTTTTGTTAAAAATATTTATTTATTTATTTATTTATTTATTTACAAGAGAGAGTGAGAGAGAATGGGGGGTGGCGTGGGAGGGGAGGATAAGGGTAAGGGTGGGGGTGGGGCCCACAAAACTGGACCCAAATGGCAATGGTACCATAAAATTCTGCATCCTAAAAGACAGACTAAGTGGTTGAACATTTATTTATTTATTTATTTATTTATTTCTACAGTGAGAGGAGAGAGAGTGGGCACGCCAGGGCCTTTTGCCACTGCAGATGAACTCCAGACGCATGAACTGCCTTGTGTATTTATGCCTCCGGAGTTCGTTTGCAATGGCTAGAGGCCTTGGTGTGCCCATTTTCTCTCTCACTTTCTCTCTCTAAGAGAAATAATAAATGTTTTAAAAAAGTGAAAAATTAGAAAAAAAAGTCCTTGTGAATTTTACTCAGGCAGGTACTTCCATAGTTGCCACATTTGCGCTGCTCATCCCACGGAATTCTCAAGTTTGCTTTTCACCCGTTTCCTCCTCTGCTCCTCTTCCAATCTAGAAGCCATTTCCTCTGTATCAGTGTAGGACTTGCTCTATGCTGGTCAAAACACTTGTTTATGTCAAAAAAATTACGAAACAACTTAGAAGCTATCTTTGAGAAATGCTGCAATTCACATTCTTTGTACTCCGAAGCCTTGGTTTTACATCTCAGAAGCCTTGCCCTCTAGTATCAAAAATACAAATTGACACAATTTTTAATGATTTTTTTTTGTCTTGCATAATAGTCAAGGACAGGGGAAATAGTGGGCGTTAAATATATATTTCCTTCAATAATTTTTGTTTTCAGTCTTCTGAAATATTTTGCTTATTTAGTTTGCGGTCATATGTAGTAAGGACTTATTACTTGTGTTCTTACATACTAAAGAGAAGAACCAGATAGGAAAATGATCCTCGTCTCCTACACTTTTAATCAGTAGGTAATTAATTACCATGTTGTAGCCATTTTACATTTTTTTTTTACATTAATGAGAAAGTAATTAGTGTCACTGAGTTTCGATACCAGCAGTTAGTGAGGACCTTAGGGAAGCTGAAGTGATGTGTGTGAGTGTGTGTGTGTGTGTGTGTGAGTGAGTGTGTGTCCATGTGTTCTTATGCATGCACATACTAATACATAGTATTCACAACCTCTTATACTTAGAAAAGCATTAGATTCATATCCAGCAAAATGTTTTATTCAAAGAATACATTTAAATATTAGTATATCACATTTTTATAATAACATATTTTTCTTCATTGTGAGGAAAGTATTGAAAGTACATGAAAACAAGTAGAGAAAGTCAAAATATCGCATGGTCAACATCATGCATAGGATTGCATGTTATTCATGTGGCCCTTTATTGTGGAATTTTGCATTGACTCAGTTTCTTTGTTCTTTCATTCAGAGAATTCATCAACAGCCTTCGAATGTACAGGTCCTTCTATGGTGGCCTGGCGGATCAGCTTTGTATTAATGACTTAGCAGCTGCTGATGGACGGCTTTGCTGGAATGGCGAAGATGTTGTGAAAAGGTATTTTGTGAGTGGTGGTCTGTGAAAATGTAGCAACTACTTTTCATCTTGGTTGTTTTCCCTGACCCTAGAATGCATAACTATCCAAATTAGAAGGACGGTTTATTGTTTCTTTAAATTTATTTTTATTAGTTACAGACATACTTGGTACGTAAACAACACATATTCCTGCCATCCTTTCCCTCATATCTACCCCTTTTCCAAAGGGGTCCTCCTTAGTGGGAGTGCAGATCATCCCCGTGGGGATGACGGGTCATGCATTATGGGGGCAGCAGTCAGTTATAGGGGAGAGGCAATATCTCTGTGTATAACATCTCAACTTGTGGCTGTACCAATCTTTCCAGCCCTCTTCTGCAAAATTCTCTGAGTCATGTTGGGTGTGTTTTAACTTTACCCCTGCGATGTGCTCTTAGGAACCTCTGGACCTCTGGTTTGGTAGGTGTTGAGGGTCGTCAGTGTCCATCTCCTTCACCCTTGTGCTGATATCAGGTTCACGGAGAAAGCAGCACTCTTGCTCATTTCCCCAATTCCTCTGTGATTTTAGCTGGGGCCAGGCTGAAGTGCGATGGGTCTTTTCTCTCTTCAGGTCCAGTTCCCGGCTGAAAAAGAGAAGCAGATTCTCCTATGGAGAGTGAAGTCAGCACAAGTTAAATGGGATAACCATTATTCATTTGGAGAGGATTTAATGGGTGTATACCCTCTTATAGCCAAAGATTAGTGAGAGCTTGATATTGGAAAGCCAACTCATTATCTGAATATGATTCTGACTTGTTTTATAATTCCAGATATAGGGTTCCTTTCCACTGACTGGATCTGTTAGCTAATCCAAGAACAGCTGGTTACCCACCATGGCTGTTTGCCACTATTGCACTTGTGTGAGCATCGCATCAGTATGTTTGCTTCTGAGTAGCTTAGACCTCGGGTTATTTGGACAGACGTTGGCCACTTTCCCCTGGTTGCTCATGTAGTGCCTTCCAGCACTAGATGGGCTGTTTGGGGTCTGGCTCTCTTTTGTATTCCAGCCAGGTCATTCCATGCTCAATGCTGACAGTAGATGGTGTCTTCAGCAATAGAGTCTTACCATTAATGTTTGGTGGGTAACCAAGTGCTCTGACAAATCTATCTTGTTTTGGGAGACCTTGTAGGTCTCTCTGATCAACAGCTAATTGTGCAGGTTAACTGCATCCTGGTACTGGGAGTTACAGTCCAGCCCTAAGGGGGAAAAAAAGAAGAAGAAGAAAAAAAAAGAGATAAACAGGAGAAATTTAAGGTTAGGCTTTATGGTACCATCTCCAGGGCCCTTTGATTTAGGTGCTCCCCTAAGGTCCTCATGAAGGTTCAACCTTTTAGTCTATCTTCCAGGACATAGGTTTCCATGGTACCAGTTCAATTTGGGTTGTTTTGTGTCTCCCCCAACCCTTCCCCTCCCCGTAAACCCTACCTCCCCCCCCATTGTCCAGGCCTCTAGATGCCTCTCAGGTATGTCAACAACTGGGGCTGATCTACGTTAGGAACCGCAAATGAGTGAAACCATGCAATGATTGTCTTTCTGTGATTGTGTGAGTTCGCTGAGTATGATCTGCTCCATAAAGACATCTGATTCTACCTGGGCATGGTGGTGCATGTCTTTATTCTCAGAACTTGGGAGAAGAGGTAGGAGGATTGCTGTGAGTTCTAACATAGCCTGGGACTACCCAATTCAAGGTTATCCTGGGCTAGAGTGAGACCATACCTTGAAAGAAACAAACAAAAAAAAAAACCCTACGAAAATCATCATCTGATTGTTTTGTCATCATCAAATATGATAGCATCCTGGGTAGCTTTGAAAGTCTTCATTATATCTACATATTATTTATACAACATTCTACTTTTAAAGTGGTCCAGTTGGCTGTATTTATCAAATTTTACTTTTAAAATTTGTGAATATTGAATCATGAGGAAATTAAGTGAATACTAATTACTCATGCAAAAATTCACTAGGATATATAAGTCTCACAGTGATAATATGCCATGCTATAGTGGTGGGAAAACAAGGGGGGGGGAGAGAAAAAGAGAGAGAGAGAGAGCAAGAGACTGTGCATCTAATACATAATCATACAGGTTCTTTGATATGCTTATTTGAAGCACTGTGTATGCTGTCCACTCTTAAATGTAGAAATGAAATTTACTCCCCCCCCTTCTGTGTCTAGAGATTCTGAGACAGTTCTTGTTATTTTATTTATTTATTTATTTATTTGAGAGTGACAGACAGAGAGAGAAAGAGGCAAATAGAGAGAGGGAGAGAGAATGGACGCGCCAGGGCCTCCAGCCACTGCAAACGAACTCCAGACGCGTGCGCCCCCTTGTGCATCTGGCTAACGTGGGTCCTGGGGAGTCGAGCCTCGAACCGGGGTCCTTAGGCTTCACAGGCAAGCGCTTAACCGCTAAGCCATCTCTCCAGCCCTGAGACAGTTCTTTCTTTCCTCTGACTCACTGCACACTCATGTAGCCTAAGGTAGAGAAAGGCATGCATTCTCCTCTGTGGTGAACAAAGTGGAGTGGAGTCCATCCCTTGCATTGCTGTGCTGATTATTCTAGGAGGTGGGATGATAACCCTGTATGTTTGAATTTCTAAACCATAAAAGGAAATATATCTTTTATGATACACTTTACTTTTTGTTTTCAAATTCATTAAAAAAGTACACTTTGGATATGAACCTGTGGGAAAAAGGCACTTTGTTTTCGACAGTCTGAAAAAAAAACAGTGTGTCAGCCTTCATTAAATGCTTCATACCCACTTCATATAATGTTGTTTGTCATCAAAATGAGGGGTTCATTTAAAATTTTACAAAGCTTTTTTTTTTTAAATCTTTTTCTTTCCTTTTTATTTATTTGAATGAGAGAGGGAAAGAGACTTATATATAGAGAGAATGGGTGCGCTGGGGCCTTCATCCACTGAAAACCAACTCCAAATGCATGCACTACCTTGTGCATCTGGCTTTTACATGGGTTGAGGGAAATCGAACCTAGGTTCTTTGGCTTTGCAGGCAAGTGCCTTAACCACTAAGTGATCTCTGCAGCCCTCATTTAAAATTTTGCTTACCAAATGAAACTTAGAAAGATAAACATACAATGCAGTAAATTTTTAATTTTTTAAAATTCATTTGAGAGAGAAGCAGAGAGAGAGAAAGGGTTGAGAGAGAGCATACCAGGGCTTCCAGCCACTGCAAACAAACTCCAGATTCAGGTACCACCTTGTGCATCTAGCTTTTGTGGGTTCTGGGGAATTGAACCTAGGTCCTTAGGCTTTGCCGGCAAATGCCTTAACTGCTAAGCCATCTCCTCAGCCTCAATATAGTAAAATTTTAATATAAATGTGTATCATAAGTTTAAAAAATAAATTTCTGTGTAATCATATCAGTTATATATAAAAATATAGACTCATGAAGTATTAAATTCTTACCTTGTAATCATTTTGTTTATCACAGTGATTACTAAATATCATAGAAAATATTATTAAAGGTAAGATCTTAACTAAATTTAAATAAAATACTTGGTCTGTGTGTCTAGAATTCTTCTTTTGGCTATGATATTTGGGTTTTGGAATGTTACCATTTTATAAGTATTTATTTTGTGCTGACTCAGAGAAGTTGTACCATATAATGCTGAGTTCCTAACATCATTATGTTAATATAATTTGTCCTGCTAAGGTCTAAGTAATTCCTATTTGACATTATTTTTGCATAACATTCTAGTTGAAGTATTCTTTGTATATTAATGATTATTCTATAGAGACCAATGATAATCTCATGGTATTTAATGAACAATTTAGTATGTATGTAAATATATTTAATATGTTATATAAAGTAACATAATATCACCCAGATCTTCAGCTGTTACAAAGTTCAGTTCAATCCTATTCCATTTTCCTCTTGACAATTTAGCTTGACATTTATGTAATGGGAAAAAGCAGTGCTTTTAATACACATTTTTTTGCACATGTTTTTGCATATGTATATATGTGCATATGCATGCCCACATGTATGGAAGCCAGAGGTCAATGCCAAGTGTCTCTTGGAATCACTTTCCACGTTATTTTGGAGAATGATTTTTCTCAATGAACTCAGGCTGAACCATGTTAGCTAGACAAGGTAGCCAGCAGTCCCCAGGGATCATCCTGGGCCTGCCACTCCAGTGCTAGGATTACAGATGCAAAGTCCCCATTTTACCTTATACTGGGGATCCAAACTCAGGTGTTTATGCTTGAAGTGGGATGCTTTATATTGATTGATTATCAACTTGACAGGGCAGATAAATAGTGGTGAATGATTATCTAGCTTAGGTTAGCCTCTGAGCATGCTTGTCCTGTGAGGGAATCTTTATTTATTTATTTATTTATTTTTAATGTTTTTATTTATTTATTTGGAGAGAGAGAGAGAGAGAGGAAGAGAATGAGTGGGTACACCAAGGCCTCTTGCCCCTGCAGACAAACGCCACATGCATTTTCCACCATGTGCATCTGGATTGTCATGGGTACTGGGAACCTGATCCAGGCTGTCTGGCTGAGCACCAGCATTCATGTCTCTCTCCTTCCTCCCTGGGGGCAGAATGTGACCAGTTCTGCTTCAAGGTCCTACCTCCACCATGCCTTTCCCACCATGGTAGACTGACCATAACCTGAAACTAGAAGCAGAAATAAACCTTTCCTCCCCTAACTGATTTTTGTCAGGTATTTTGTCCCAGCAAGAAGAACGTTATTCATACATACATCAAGTATTTTATTGACTGAGCTATCCATCTTGCTAGCCCCTTGATGAAACATTTTAGAGGGAAAAAATTTTAAAAAATTCTTATGTAATACTAATTTATAGACTGCTGTCTTGTTTTTTTTTTTTTTTAACTAGGAAAAAAAAATATGTTTAGATTTTAGAAGTCTCCCTGCAACACGTCCAGGTTCCCAGTGCAAAGTGATTTTTGTTCGATACCAGTTCGTCCCTTTAGTTTCCTCTACCAATGACAATGCCTGTCTGATCACCATGGCATTAAGGCGCTGAGATCCTCAGCTACTGGTGAACAAGCTCTGCTTCGCCTCTGTCTAACCATATCACTTGAGGGAACACTTTCTCCTTCCTTCATGGTATTCCTTACTTTCGTGCCATCTCATGATCCTCCAGTTGTGTGAGTTACTTTTCTTATTGCTGCAATAAGAAAACAAAAACAGAAGGAGCAGCAGCTTCAGGGAGCAAGGGTTGATTTCAGCTTCCAGTGAGAGGTTGCGGCCCATCATGTCGAGGGAGGCACGGTGCTAGGAGCATGATGCAGAGCTCGTCACCCGGTGTTGGCGGTTGGAAAGCAGACAGCCATGAAAGCTAGTGCTCAGATCACTGTCCTTTTATTCAGCGCGGCACCTGAGCCCATAGAAGGCTGTTGCACACAGTCAGCATGGGTCTTTCCAACTCAGTTACCCTGATTGAGAAACTCCCTTACAGCCATGTTCAGACTTGTTTCCAGGGAGATTCCAAATCCCTTCACGTTGACAAGTAACATTAGCCATCACACGATTCCATTCCTCCTAAAGCTTTATTTATTTATTTATTTTAATAGGGGCGCCACTTTGTCACTGTATCCTCATCTTTGAGCACTTTTCCACAATCAACATGGTTCAACCATGATGATTTTGTAATGGAGAGCTAAGAGTTTCAAGGCTTGACTCAATTCTTCCAAACTACTCTTATATGCTAAAGTAACTCTGTGGGGTTGTATGTCTTTTCTGCTTGTATTGACAAAACTCCCATCCGTGCCTACATTTTTTTAAAGGACATTCTGCTTGTTTGATTGTTTATTTATTTATTTGAGTGCAACAGACAGAGCAAGAAAGAGGCAGGTAGACAGAGAGAGAATGGGCACGCCATGGCCTCCAGCCACTACGAACAAATTCCAGATACATGTGCCACCTTGTGCATGGGGCTTACATGGGTCTTGGGGAATCAAGCCTCAAACCGGGGTCCTTAGGCTTCACAGGGAAGTGATTAATGCTAAGCTATCTGTCCAGCCTGGTGCTTACATTTTTTAAACATTTATAAGTTGTAATTCCATTGATGACTCAGTCAATTCTTATGGAACTGTATAAGAAGGTGTTTTTTTTTTTTTTCTTTCTGGTGTGTGTGTGTGTGTGTGTGTGTGTGTGTGTGTGTGTGTGTGGCTTTGCGAAGTAGAATCTAGCCCAGGCTGACCTGGAATTCACTATGTAGTCTCAGTGTGGCTTCAAACTCACGGTGATCCTCCTACCTCTGCCTCCAGAGTGCTGGGATTAAAGGCGTGTGCCAGCATGCCTGGCCTATAACAAGGTTTTTATCCATGAAAATTCATTGCTAAATATCTAAGTATCAATAGAGTCTACTTGATTGACTATACTGCATACACCATGAGATTTCATGTAGGAGTAAAACATGTGCATATTCACATTTGCTATTGTGCAAATATTTATAATAAAAGTTAAGTAAAAATAGCTAGAAACAGGAGTGTATCTGTTTTACCAGTAGATTTGCATATATAAGATAGATGCCATATTGGCTCAGCATAGAATATTTCTGTAAGGTTATAGGAAAATTATTAATAGATTTAAAATTTTTTAGTAATTGTTAATCTGTCAAACTTTCAGACAAAGTACATGGAAGGGACTTTTTTTATATTTATTGTTGTTTATATAAATTTTAGGGGAAACCTGTGTTAGTTACACTGCTGTTAGAATTATTTGGGCCATTAATGTCATTTTTATTTTATTTCTAAAACTATGAAACTTCATTTTTTTAAAATTGCCACATATTTATTTATAATTTTTCACTTCAACTTCAGATTTACATGGAAAATTTCTGACATTTTTATTAAAGACTTATTTGATTTATTTCAATATTGAGCTACTAAATTTACCTAAAAACATTTCTTTAAAATGTTGGGTCCAGATAACTGTTAAGATATTTAATTTTTAGCCAAATTCTTCCTTGGTGAAAAGGAAGTATAGCAATGAAAACCAGTGAATGACTCTAATAATCCCTCCTTCTGTGAAATATTTATTCCAGATACCTATAGTTAGTTAAAATAATGCATTCAATTATGAGAAAAGAGACATGAAATGAATGTATATCATGTTTGGGGATCGAGATAATTCACTTTTTTATGGTAGGTTATAATACTCATCAAGTTCATCCAGGAGAAATTATAACAATATATCAATTGCTAAATTGTTTACTGCATTTGATATTATCATTTATTGTAGTAGTGGAGTGGCTATTTTGGCAAGACTTCCTGTGCAGCAGGCTTCTGTCAGGAAGGAGGTCACTGGTTAGACATGGGCACAGATGTGCTCTTTTGAAACAGGAACCTTGGAGCCTGTCTCAGGATCATTACAGTATTACAAAATCAGGTTAAGTCAGCTACCTTCTCATCAAAAGAGATGGGATTCCTTGGTGAATACAAATGAAAATATCTGAATTACCTGTAGTATAAGGAAAACTTCATTTCTGAAACAAAATCTATTCTAATTCAGATGATTTTATGGTCAGCATTCATACCACATATTCTGATGTAACATTTATTTAAGTCATTCAAGAATTTCTGACTTCAGATGAAAATGTGCTACTGTAATCCCCATGCCTGTATCTTTTAAATCCCTCTCATCTATTCTTTGTATCTTCATCATGAAACAAAATTATTCTCTGCAAAGTAAGTTAATCTGTTCTCAGTTCTCTATGATTGCAAATTAATTGTTTAATGATTTATTCTTCTTTTTTTTCTGGGCATTGGAGTCCAGGTGACAGTCTCTTAATTACCAGGACTTCCTTCTTCCTTTCTCCTTTTCTTCTTCTTCTTTTTCTTTTGTTCATTTGTATTTATTTATTTGAGAGTGACAGACACAGAGAGAAAGGGAGAGAGAGAGAGAGAACGAGGGGGGGGGGGTGGGGAGAATGGGTGTGCCAGGGCCTCCAGCCACTGCAAAGGAACTCCTGATGCGTGCGCTCCTTGGGCATCTGGTGAATGTGGGTCCTGGGGAATCCAGCCTTGAACTGGGGTCCTTAGGCTTCACAGGTAAGTGCTTAACAGCTAAGCCATCTCTCCAGCCCCCCTTTTCTTCATTTTAAAAATATTTTATTTATTTATTTGACAAAGAAAGAGGGTTAGGAGAGAGAGAAAGAGAGAGACAGAGAGAGAGAGAGAGAGAGAGAGAGAGAGAGAGAGAGAGAGGGAGGAGAGAATGGGCGTGCCAGGGCCTCCAGCCACTGCAAACGAACTCCAGATGCGTGTGTACCCTTGTACATCTGGCTAGCGTGGGTCCTGGAGAACTGAAGCTGGGTCCTCTGGCTTTGCAAGCAAACTCCTTAATCACGAAGCCATCCCTCCAGCCCCCACCTTTTCTTAATAGACAGATAATCTACTAACATTCCCTCAGTATCTAGGAATTTATGATCTCCAAAATAACCCTTATAGTACCTGAGGAAAGTTAGCAAGCTACATTAGTTCTACTATGTCTTCATTTAGTTAATGTTTCTAAATGCTTCTTTCATAATCCAGCTTATTTTTTTTTCCAGCTCTTATGATTGGGGAACTCTTTTTCTCAAATGGTTATGATTGAATTTTTTAAATCAGCTGTAAACAGAAAACATTAAAACTTTCTGAAATTATCTACTTATACTTTCTTGGTTTCTATTCTACTCAGGCAATGATGTTTTTCCCTGGCTGTACTTTTTTCTTAACCTCATTTCCCACCTCATACCCATTACCCACCTGAGATCCACACTGCTTTGAATATTTTGTTCTTTCTGATCTTACAGCATTCAGTTATATTTTTCCTTCTTTAAAAACAAGTGGTTCAGTTTTGAAATGTTATGAATTTCATTTGAAAATAATCAGGCCTTAAGGTTGTTCTGAATGTCTTTAGGTAATAACGAGTTTTTCCCTATTTCCTGTGCTAGCTCATATAATTCTCATGACTTCAACATCAATCTACTTTCTATTGATTTTCCTTGCATGTTATACATGTGCAATCAGTTACAAATATTATTGAACTACGCATTTCCAAAAATAATCATCTTTCCATACCTATATGCCTATGCCCCATAATATTTGTTCAAAATTAGATGGTGGCTAGAAAAAAATGGGATTTTGAGAATTTTCTCCCACTACAGCCATCTAATATGAACTGTGAGATCTCCACTATTAAAAGTATAATTTGGAGCCTGGAGAGATGACTTAGCAGTTAAGGTGCTTGCCTGGAAAACCTAAGGATCCATTTTCAATCTCTATCCAGATCTCACATAAGCCAGATGCACAAAGATGAGGCAAGCACAAGGTTGCACATTCCCTCATACATCTGAAGTTATATTTGGATGTCTTAGGCCCTGACATACCAATTCTCTCTCACACTCTTGCGGTCTCTAAAACTTAAAAAAAAAGTGTAAAGTTAAAGGCACCTGTTTTCAAAGACTGTAGACCCTGGTTTGATTCTCCAGTAAATACATAAAGCCAGATGCACAAAGTGGTATATGCATCTGGTGTTCATACAGTGACAAAAGGCCTTGGCAAGCCCATTCTCTCCCCACTCCTTGTAAATAAATGAATACAATATTTTTAGAAGGAATAATTTCAACTAACTTATTTTTTCCATGCATTGGTTTATACAGATTTATTAAAGTTCCCCCTTTCAACTTTTGCCCCAATAGATTTAACTCCCTAATTTGTATTTAGTTTCAACCCCTAAATTCATCAGTTAGAAATTAGTGATTTTGTGTTTTGTGGACTTCGAACAGTGGCTTCAAGGTGGACTGGTGGGTAATAGGGAGTATGGTGAAGTTGAGTACCTGAAAGACCATGAGAAGAGAGAAAAATCATCTGCATGAGTTTGGCTTTGGGGGTGCTTGCTTTTCTTTATGATTTAACTATAAGATGAGGCAGATAAATATTGTAATATGCACTTTGATTGAAAATGTGAAACCAAAGCCCGGAGAACTCTCTATTTGGGATTAAAATATATTAGGTAGACTCAATCTCAGTGACAACAATAACAATGACACCAAAAGGTGAGGTTCCAATATAAGGGATGGAAAGACACGCAAAGGTCCATCCAAGATCAAATGTCAGAATTTTCCCTGTTGGGAAAATTCCCTGTAAGGTAATAATTGGGAACAGCCCTGCTCTTTTGAGACAAAAATGAAAAGTGTGGTTTTGGACATGTTATGTGTGATGAAACAGATCGTCACATGTGGGCTCTGCATTCTGAGCTCAATTGAAATTGACGTGTGAAGTTTGGAATAAATCTAAAATGAATGTGCAGCATTCTTATCTGTGGCATACCTTTCCACAGCAGTCAGTCTCTCGCTGTGTCACTCTAGAATTCTCTCTGGGAAGAAATTTTCTCTTTTAACTGTAGTTCCTGAGGTAGTTGTCTCATTGCTTGAGCTTATATGAAATAACATAGGAGATATTAGTGGCTCACTGGATTACTTGCTAATCATATATTTCTTGTTAAGCACACAGTTCTTACATTCAGAGAGCTGGCCTCAGCAAGGTGACCATAGAAACTATGGCAGTAGGTCCATATTTTGTCGTGAAATCATGACCTGTTTTTAGGACTTTTTGAATTATTCTTGGTGTCTGAAGGATCCTGGTCATTGGTTAGCCTTGACTCTACAGTGAAAACATTCAGTCAAACCTCATATTTGAACATCTGAAATTCATTGAATGCTTTTTCTCATCCTTCTTCCTGTTAGGTCTGCTTGAGTCTTTGTGGGTGTGAACAATTTCTACTCTCTGTGTCAACTTTGAACTGTCCTAATGCTTTAGCAAATATGTGTGCCTCTTGGGTTTCTAGTTGATAGTTGCAGACCTGGAGGATTGGGATATTGAAAGATGATGAAGTAGGAATGGGAGGGAAGTGGCAACAAGAAAGAATGACTCTTGGCTAGTAATGTTATGCTCTTTCATTGCTGCCTCCTACCTTGGCCAGTGTTAAGAGTGCCTCCTGAAGGAGTTTTATGTGTTAAAGGTAATGTGCTTCTTCTATACCTTTCCCTTTCACAATTAATTTCTGGCACCTTTCTACTGAGGTGGTTTGGCAGGTTCTGTGGCTTCCATGTGGTGTGCTCTGGCCACAGAAACCTTACATCTCCCTCTACTATTTTTTGGTGGCAATAAAGTTTAGCACAGCTGTCCTTCTCTCTGCCACTAGCACAGCTGCTCCAAGCATGAGCTGTTTTATACTGTTTCTTAATGCACTACTCGGCTATCAGCCTTTTACATCTTTCCAGCTGTGAGGATCCCTAAAAGTCTCTTTCACTTTGGGGTAAAAAAAAAAAAGGGTAAGTGGTATAGAAGCCCAACAAGATTTTTTCCAAGACATTCTTTCTTTTGGTGTTCTCAAGCTCAGTTGTTTGAACAGTTGAGGAGAATGTCCAGCTACGGGATGCAAAGCTGTGTCTTGGCATTTGGTCTTCCTGCCTACCATTTCACAAGGACGCTGAGGAGCTTATACCACCTGTTGTCTTGTTCTGAACTGCATTGAAAACAGGAGGGGTACCAAAGTAAGTATGTTTGAAGTGGTGAAGGAACGCAGACAGCTAGATTCAATGTCCAGATACTGCAGTGCATCTTGAAGAGAGCATGAAGTTAGGTCAAATATGATCTCAATATCGAGGGACTTGATATCCAAATATAAACAAAATCATCTTTATTTTATAGACACAACAAACAAGATTCTGAACTAAGAAAAGCATAAAATCCTACATTGCTTCAAGTAAGACAGATGTCCCAAGTGATTGAAGGGAGTAAAAAAATATTTAATATAAGAGGTAACATATGACATGGGTCAGCAGTCATTCACTTAAAATAACTTGTCTGAAATATTTATAGATGAGATGAGATGATGTCTGGAAATGCTTTTAAATAATTCAATTGACTTGGATGGGTTGGAGAAAGCCATGCTCTGTATGAAGCAAGGATTTCCAAATTTTCTGAACGGTATTTATTATGTGTTTGAAAACTCTGCAATAAAATATAATAAATGCAAAATTATGGGAAGGGATAACAAAGATCATATTGTTAAATATCCCTTTTGTCACGTACCGGATTTTAGACACTGGGTTAACAGTGGTTGAAATGGCAGATGGGAACCCTGCTGACACATTGAGTAGGAGACAAATACAACTGTGAATAGTTTAAAGATCTTTAAAACTGGATGGAATATTTTTTTTTTCCAAAATACTTAGGATCATAAAACAGAATCAGAACACACATGCTCTTGAATGAAATGGTACAACTTGAGTGCTCGCTAAGGTGGCCTATCACCCTTCGTGTATCACTTCTCAGACTGTGTTTTCTTCTTCTCACCACTCTCCTCCCTTTCAGCCTAACGAGCATGCCATTTCCGTCACTCATTATAGCACAGCTGTTTTGTTCAGAAAGCTGGTGATGCTCAGTAGTTACAGACATCTGATCAAGAGTCATGCAAACAGGACTCTCAGTAAAGATTATCTACTTAGGGCTGGAGAGATGGATCAGTGGTTAAGGTGCTGGCCTGAAAAGCCCTAGGACCTCGGTTCTATTCCCCGCAAGGTGGCCTATGTTTCTGGAGTTCATTTCCAGAGGCTAGGGGTCCTGGAAACCCATATATTCTCATTCTCTCTCTCTCTCTCTCTCTCATATAATAAAATAAAATGTTTTAAAAGATTATCTACTTAAAATTCTTAGTCTGAATTCAACCACATTCATTAACTTTTTGTTTGTTTGTTTGTTTTATTCTGTTTTTTCAAGGTAGGGTCTCACTCTAGCTCAGGCTGACCTGGAATCCACTATGTAGTCTCAGGGTGGCCTTGAACTCATGATAATCCTCCTACCTCTGGTGTTGGGATTAAAGGCATGCACCACCACGCCTGGCTTACATTCATTAACTTTTAAGTGTATTAGTTTCCATATCTTTACAATGTAGTTGAATGAAATATCTACCTAATATGTGAAATTAAATGAATTAACCACATAAACTGTTCAGAATGCTTTCACATAACAATATCCAACAAGTATGCAATTATATTATGATGGAACAAGATACACTTATTTACTTTAATGTAATGCAAATTCTATTGTTTTGAGCAGCTGCTACCATTGGAGGAATCCTGTTTTTGAACAACATATGTAATCACTTTCTGAGTAAAAATGTATTATTAGGCCTCCCAGGTTGGGAGTAGGAGACAAAATCTTATAAATCACTTGTTTTTAAGATCTTTGTGTGTGTTGGTGTGTGTTTGGGCATGAGTGTGGGCATGCTTGGGAAAGGTATGTCTGTAGAAAGCAGAGGGCAAATCCTGGTGTCGGTCCTTATCTCACCCCTTATATGAGGTAAGGTCTCTGCGGTGATTTGCAAATATCATGTAAAATGGCCCTCATAGCTCCTTGTGTTCTGAATACTTGGCCCCCAGAGGATGGCAATCTGGGAAAGTTGCAGGGCCTTTAGGAGGTAGGGCTTTGATAAAGGAGGTGTGTTGCTGGGAGTAGGCTTTGGGGTGATATAGCCCAGCTCCAAGTCCAGTCCACAGGCTAGTTCCTTCCTGCTGATTTGGAGATGTGACCCACATTTTCTCCTCAGGCCTCTCAGCCTTTCTCCAGAATGATGAAACTTTGCCTCAAAACATTAAACCAAAGTTTTTGTTCCATAAGCTGCTTTTGATCCATAAAGTCACATGTTTTGGCTCAGCAATGAGAACGTAACTGCCACAATTCCTTATTGACCAATGCTGCATGCCTCCAGGCTGGCTACCCTGCAGGCTTCTGGGGATTCTGCTATCGCTGCCTCCCAGTTCACTGGGAGCTGGGATTACAGATATGAGCTGCTGCATCTGCACTTAAGTGGCGGCTGGGGATCCAAATTCATGCCATCATGCTTTCACGACTAGAGCTTTATGCACTGAGCCATCTCCCCAGGCCCTTGGTATTACTTTAGAATATTATTTCACCAGGGCTAAATGTTGGTTGTTGTAGTTAGCTTCTTGTTTCTGGGACAAAACCCCTGACCAAATGCAGCGAAATGGGAGGAAAGGGTTTAATTTGGCTTACTGTGTCAAGGCAGAGCTCCATCATGCAGGGAAAGGATGGAAGAACAGAGGCTGGACATCACTTCTTGCCATAGCAGCTGAAAGGAAACAAGAGTGTGAGATGGACTCTGTCAACACCTCTAAACCTGCCACCAACAAAACACCTCCTTGGGCAAGTGTCAACCTCCCAAATTACCACCAACTGGGAACCAAGTGTTCCATACACATGAGTTTATGGGGGAAATCTGATTCAAACTACCTCATAGGTAAAGTATATCTTAATAGATTTCATGCATTTCAACTACGGGAAAATATATTGTATTCTTTACCCATGTAATGGATCAGTCTTTGCAAGGGAAAACAAAAGTTAAAACCAAAGCAGAACATTTGAGAGAGAGAGAGAGAGAGAGGAAAAAAGTCTTATACCTAGGCAGTAGTTTGGCCATGGTCACCCATTGGCTGGGCTTAGAATTCATCATAGCACACTCTCCACTGACTGGAAATAAGTCACTGAGGCCATGTTAAATTTCAATACATCATCCCAAAGATTGTTTGACATAACCTGACAATTCTAATGCTGGTAAACTTATAGTAATTCCCTTGTGCTCATTGAATTTCCAAGTAAAATACACATATACACATTATAAACAGAATCCATAGAGCCAAATGGGTTGAGCACCAGCCATCACCATGTGTCTCCTCAGTTTCTTGCATGCGAACACAGTACAGGCAGAGTATTTTTATGTTTCTATATACTTTCATCAGAGGCTTTGAGAAGAGGAAGATTTAAAAAAAGTAAGAGAGCAAGGTAAATTACAACCACATGCGAAATCTGTGCAACCCTACTGAGGAGCATCTCCAATAGAATGGGGTCAGGGAAGAGGGAAAAGAGGGTACCAACGCATAATGTATCCACAGGAAACATATTGTTAATAATGATAATAATAATAATAATAATAATAATAAAACATTTAAAATTAAGATGAAACAAAAAATAACTAAAAATATTTTCTTATAACAAAAGTTCACTGAGGTGGGAACCTAAATGACCTTTTCTGTCTTTTTAGCACAGAAGTTGTTACCTCCAGGGGTCCTGTTTTCATCACAGTTCCCTGGACTTCTGACTTCCAGAACATGTGATTACAAAAGAGAAGCAATTCAAAAGGATTCCAGGATGACAAATCTCATTTGAGCCAGAACAGTTTCTTATTTGCTTTATATTCATTCTAGTTTTTACCTGAGAAGCTAGTTGCTTTCAGTCAAAGGGATATAAATACTATTTTTTGGACTATTTCCTATATTTTCACATTATAGCAATAAACTTATTAGTCAATGATTGATTACATTTTAAAGTAAAATATTAGAGGACAGATCAAAAGTAAATAGCCATTTATTCATATTTTTCTTCAAACAAATTTCAATGTAGTCTCATTTAATTTATAAGTGTAGCTCATCAGTTATCCTTACATTTTACTTCCTAACTGTCTAAATCCTTGTCCTCTGATTTATTTCTGAAAACATGTAAGTAAAGTTTGTTAGAAGTTGTTAAAAACAGTTTACAAAATCTGGCTTGAAATTATTTCCACATTAACATATGTGACATTTGTAGTGTATTGGCCTTTGTGTTTGACTTTTCCAATTTATATAATTATATTTTATGTTTTCCTGAAATTTTATTTCCTCATACTACTCTGAAATAAGGAAATATTTTACTTTTTTGTGGGGGGAGATAAATGACTACAAGGTATTTTGGGTTTTATATAATCTACATTCCAAGTTTCATCTTTAACCGGCTTTATACACACAGATATTCATCAAGGGTGCACATTATAAATCTTTAGTTGTAAAATAAGAAAGCCAGGAGTTTTAGAATTATGAAAAAAATGAATCTATTCACATTTGGAAAGGGTTTTAAGTATCATTCCACACTATGCAGATCAAAGCCTTACACAAGGCTGGGAGAAGAGGAAGTACAAATAGGAATAGTTTACTCTCTGCACAGTACAGGATAATGCTTCATGTTTTAATATACCTTATATATGTTACATTAATTAGAAAACAATCTCTGTTTTAAGAAATGTCTTATGAGTACCACGTTTCATTTATCAATGTGATCCAAGCTGTACCTGAACTGGTACAAAATGATGACTTCTGGGTCCCAATTTTTTTTTTTTTTGTAGTTTTGATAGTCATAAAATTCTTCTGCTTAGTAACCTCTTCATTAGTCACCAGACATTAATATATGAACTATGAGTACATAGATACTTTCATAGGAATTTTGTATAAAGTAATTAAGTCATTATGCTTACTTATATGTGTGGATTAAATGGTCATTATCATTACTGTAGACATCATCTGGGCATTTAAATGTAGTGAATCAGTCAAAAAACAAGAGCTTAGAGCAAAAACATTTGACATTTTCGTATGAAAGTCATCATCTTTTAATGAGTATGCCATATTTGAATATGGAAATGTTGCTAAATATCTGCTGCCATTGGCTCAGCATTGCAGCACATCTCTCTTATTTGAAATCATACATAGTAAATTGGAATATATATATTTCTACTGAGGAAAGTGATCCACTGTGAGGTGGAAATTGCCACAGCATAGACATGAAGGAGGGTCATGGCTTTCATTCAGGGGTCATGCGCTAGAGTTATTCACTAGGATTTGTGCTAGTGTTATTGATTAGGATTTTCTAGACAAACAAAACTATGCCCTTTTTCGTTTGAAAGAATTAGGTTCTGTTATCTTGTTTTGAAATGTTATTGCTGCATTTCCTTATTGTTTATATATACTTGTGTGTATATATATTTTAATATACATATATGCTTTTATGTATATGCACACATTATTTGTGCATGTGCTTATGATTATGTGGATGGCAGAGAGAGAGAGAGAAAGAGACAGAGACAAATAGTAATACTAGTCAGTCTCTGATCTGAAACACAAAATGGAAAAAAAAATTGATCAGGAGTCCAAAAACTTTATTAAGTTGAAAAAAAATTATGGGAACAGAATAAGAGGGAACTGTAGGATACCCTAAAATGACCAAATATTTGGATTATGGGTATGCCAGAATGAGAGGAATGCAAGGCCAGAGGCATAGAAAACATATTAAACAAAATTATTGAAGAAAATTTTTACAGTTGCTTAAAAGAGAAGCCCATCCAGATATAAGAATCTCACATAACACCAGACAGACAAGACCAAAGAAGATGCTCTCCAAGTGTGATGTCCACCCTCTGCTCAGGCCATCGTTTTCCCCTACCATCTTGGAGCTTCCCCTTGAGCCTGCAAGCCAAAATAAATCTCTTTTTCCCACAAGCTGCTCTTGGTTGGGTGACTACCAGCAATGCGAACCTGACTGCAATAGTAAAGTGGTACCGAGGAGTGGGATTGCTGCTAGATACCTGACTCTGTGACTTTGGCCTTTTGGAGCTGATTTTCAAGAGTAATGTGGAAGGATTTGAAACCTTGGCCTAAGAGATGCCTTGAAATGGTGTAAGTACAGCTTGATGGGCTATTCTGGTCAGAGTTGAAAGACCTGAATGCAGTAAGAACTATGGACTGTGAGGTTTGGCTTATGAGGGTGAGAAAAAGCTTTGCTTGGACTGGGCTAGTAGTTTGTGTGAAAAGCTTGCTCTTATGCCCATGTCCTGACAAGTTGTGCAGGCTTGGTTTGCATAGAAATGAACTGGTGTGAGCAGAGGGATATGGCACAGAAAAAAATGAAATCTTTGGGCCTAAACTGCTGCCCATTCACCTGCAAATTGTTTGAGAGATTACAACTTTTGAGACTGGGCTAGCTGACCTGCACTGGGGCAACAGAAAGAATGTAAACTCTTTTGAAGGGCCCTGACTGCTCAAGGAGTGTCCTGTTCTTCAAAGTTTGTTTTATCCCCCCCCTCAATTAACAAATTGGCCCCCTACCTCGTATTGTGGAGTATAAAAATGCAGGAAAGAGAGGGTCATTGAATTTGCAATATGATCTTGAGTTTTGGAAATGGCCTTGGGCAGTGTGAAGCAGGTTTGCTGGATGCCTGCATGGAGACCCAGTGGAGCTGTGAGGATGAACTGTAGATTGCAGAGAGACCCAAATGAAGATGGTGGGACCATGAGATGGCTGCTAAAGAAAGCTGACAGCCCCATTGAAGTTTTCCAGGACTGTGAGTAGCCTAGCTGGAGGGGCAGAATTGGAATGCCAGAGACTTATTGCTGGTTAGAAACATTGGAATTGGAGATTTGTCACTGGCTAGAGTTGCTGGACTTGAAGTTACAGAGTTTGATGTTTGCCCTGGTTGTTTTAAATCTTGTATTGGTTGAATATTTCTTTGCTATGCCCAATGGCATCTTTTGCAGTATGAATATTTATTGTGTGCCATTATGGGTTTTTTTTGGGGGGGGTTGTTATTATGGCTCAGTTAAAAGATCTTGCACTATAGAGATGTTTGAACATCATTGCAACTGATAAAAACTATGGGGACTTTTAAAATCAGACTGATGCATTGTGTTTTACATCACAGATGGTTAACAGTTTATGGGGGCCAGGGGCAGAATGTGGTGGTTTGATTCAGGTGTCCCACATATACTTAGTTGTTCTGGATCCTAGGTTCCCCAGCTGATGGCAATTGGAAATTAATTCTTCCTAGAGGCAGTGTGTTTGGGGGTGCAGGCTTATGGGTGTTATAGCCAGTTTCCCCATGCGAGTGTTTGGCACACTCTGCAGTCCCTATTGTCCACCTGATGTTGGCCAGGGGTGATGTCCACCCTCTGCTCATGCCATCATTTTCCCCTGCCATCGTGGAGCTTCCCCTTGAGCCTGTAAGCCAAAATAAACCTCTTTGTTTCCCACAAGCTGCTCTTGATTGGGTGATTTCTACCAGCAATGTGAACCTCACTGCAACAGCAAGGCACATCAAAGCTCAATCCCTTAATGATAAAAACAAAGAAAGAGTGCTAAAAGCAGCAAGAGAGAAACAACTCACTACATATAAAGGCAATTCCATCATAATTACCTCAGATTTCTTAATGGAAACCCTGAAAGTCAGAAGGGCCTGGAATGGAAATAAAAAACTTGATTCCAACCCCAACTACTGTACTAGTGAAAGTATTCCTCATAATGGATGATGAAAGGAAAACTTTACATGAAAAAAGTCAGCTCTAAATGAACACAAAGCAAAACCGACAGAGAATACTTCAGGGAATACTCCACAAAGAGGAGTCAAGCAACCAATCTTAAGAGCCAACAAGAAGAAGATCACAATAACCAAAAATAGACCAGGCTCAAAAATGTCCAAAGTCCAAGAAAGCACCAAATCTCACAAAGCACCATATCATGGCAGGTATTAAATCAAACCTCAAGTTACAACCTAAAATGTTAATGGTCTTAACTCATTCATCAAAAGACAGAAGTTAATGGTGGATCAGAAAAATGGATGCATCTATCTGTTGTCTTCAAGAAACCCATCTCACCACTAAAGGCAGACACATGGTGTCTGGGTGAAAGGATAGAAAATGATATTCCAAGAATAGAAATAAGAAGCAGCTGTCACTATATTATTATATGATTATTTTATCAGACGTCAAACCAAAAGTAATAAAAAAGGACAAAGAAGGCTGCTTCTTACTCATCAAGAGAATGATCCAACATGAGGACATTACAGTCATAAATCTAAATATACCAAACACAGGTGTACCACAATTTATAACAGAAAAACTACTTGACAACAAACTGGAAATAAACACCAACACCATCAAAGTTGGGGCTTAATACTCCACTATCATCAATATACAGACCACCTAGGCAGAAAATCAACAAGGAAATAAAAGAGATCAACAACACCACAGATCAAATAGACCTAATGGACATCTACAGAACTTTCCACTCCAATTCTACAGAACGTACCTTCTTCGCAGTAGCCCATGGAACTTTTTCCAAAACAGACCATATATTAGGCCATTATGCATGCCTCTATAAATTTAGGAAAATTGAAGTAGCTTCCTGCACCATATCAAATCACAATGCTTTAAAGCTGGAAATCAACAATAAGAGTCACATCAGGAACTCCACCAGTTCCTGGAGACTGAACAGCACACTTTTAGATAATGAATGGATTTTGAAATAAATAAAAAAAAAAGGGGTACTGTAAAATTTCTAGAACTGAATGATTATGAAAACAAAACTTACCCAAACTTTTGGGACATTAATAAGGCAGTCCTAACGGGAAAATTCATAGTGCTCAATGCCTTTATAACAAAGACAGAGAGATCCCAAATTAATAACTTAACTGTCCACCTAAAACCATGGGAAAAACAAGCAGAATCTAACCCTATGAGCTCCAGATGGAAAGAAATAATCAAGATCAGAGCAGAAATTAATGAATTGGAAACTAAGAAAACATAAGAATATTGATGAAACAAAGAGCTGATTTTTTTTTTTCCAAGGTAGGGTCTCACTCTAGCTCAGGCTGACCTGGAATTCACTATGTATTCTCATGGTGGCCTCAAACTCCGGCAATCCTCCTACCTCTGCCTCCCAAGTGCTGGGATTAAAGGCGTGCACCTCCACAACCAGCTTGATTTTTTGAAAAAAAAAGTTTGATAAAACCCAGGCCAATTTGATCAAGCAAATAAAGAGAGAAATCTCAAGTGAACAAAATCAGAAATTACAAAAGAGAGGTCACAGCAGACATCAGTGAAATTGGAAGAATCATTAGGGCATACTTCCAAAACTTCTTGTTCACAAAACTTGGATAATCTGGAAGAAATGGATGAATTCCTAGCCACATACCACCTACCAAAACTAAATTCAGAGCAGATTAATATTCCAAACAAACCTATCCCATCCATCAAGATTGAAAAGGTAATCAAAAACCTCCCCAAACAGAAAAGTCCAGGACTGAATGGATTCTCAGCTGAGAATTCTGTCAAAACTTCATTGAAGAACTGAAACCAATATTTCTCAAACTCTTTCACATAATCAGGGAGCGGGGAATCCTCTCTAACTTGTTTTATGAAGCTAGTGTCATCCTAGTACCAAAACTAGACACAACAAGAAAAGGAAACTATAGGCCTATATCAGTGATGAATTTAGATGCAAAGATCTTGAATAAAATTCTCACAAACCAAATTCAACAACACATCAAAAGCATTATCCACCTTGATGAAGTAGGCTTTATACCAGGGATGCAGGGATGGTTCAACTTATGGAAATCGGCCAAAGTAATACACCACATAAATATACTTACTCATAAGAACCATGTGATCCTTTCGATAGATGCAGAAGGCTCTTGATAAAATAAAACACCCCACCACTTCATGATCAAAATGCTGGGGAGAATAGCCATGGAGGGTTTATATCGCAACACAAGTAAGGCTATATATAAATCACCTAAAGCCCAAATAATACATAATGAGGAAAGACTCAAGGAGGTCCCATTGAGATCAGGAACAAGACAGGGTAGCCCCAGAAATAAGACAGGAGAAAGAAATAAAAGGGGTACAAATTGGAAAGGAAGATGTCAAGTTAACACTATTTGCAGATAATCTTATCCTATACTAAGTGACCCAAAAGTCTCCATCTCAAAGCACCTAAAGGTGACTAATTCCTTCAACAAAGTGGCAGCATACAAAATCAATACACAAAATAAGTAGCCTTTCTATATGCAAAAGATAAATATGCAGAGAAATAAATCAGCAAGGCTGTCCCATTTTCAATAGCAACAAAAAAATTAAATACTTGGAATAGCACTAAGCAAAGATGTGAAAGACCTATATAAGGGAAACTAAAAAACAAACAAACAAACAAACAAACAAAAAACCCTAAGAAAGAAATCGAGGAGGACTTGAGAAGATGGAAAGACCTCCTATCCTCCTGCATAGGAAGAATAAATATTGTGAAAATGGAAATTTTACCAAAAGCAATATACAGATTTAAAGAAATACCAATAAAAATTCCAGCATTCTTCATAGAGGGAAAAAAAAAGTAGATCAGCGGATTCCCTACTTTGCTCCTCCACACCCTCCCGCTAGAGGTCTACTAGAATCCGCAAACCTCTAAAACACCCAAAGAACCCTAAAGGTCTTGTCTTTACTTCCCCAGGAGGTGAGGCACAGTCAGGTAGATGCCATCTTGACCAGAAATCATTGATCTTGAAATTTATATGGATTTTCAGCAGGCCTTGGATATCTAAACATATCCTTAGTAAAAGAAACACCTCTGGAGGTATCACCATACCCAATCTAAAGCTATGTTACAAAGCCTTAGTAACAAAACCAGCATGGTACTGGCATAAAAATAAAATATAGACCAAAGGAACAGAATTAAAAACCTGATCCTTTGGTCAAGAAACTACAGCTACTTGATCTTTGACAAAGTTGCCAATAACATAGACTGGAGAAAAGACAGCATCTTCAACAGATGATGCTGGACAAATTGGATAACCATGCATGGTAAAAATGAAACTAGACCCACTCATCTCACCATATAGAGAAATGAAGTCCATATAGATTAAAGACTTCAATAAAAGACAAGCTTTTCTCCTACTGGGAGAAAAAAAAATAGGAGGAACTCTTCATGATACAGGAGTAGGGAATGACTTCTTGAACAAAACCCCAGTAGCCCAGGAAATGAAACAATCACTCAACCAGTGGGATCTCATGAAGCCAAAAAACTTTTGCACAGACAAACATACCAGAGCCAATAGATTACCCACTGAATGGGAGAAAATTTTTGCCAGCTATATCGCTGACAGAGGCCTAATATCTAGAATCTACAAGGAACTAAAAAAAAAAAAAAAAACTAAACAATAAAATAATCAAATAACACTCTCTAATAATGGTGCAGAACCGAATAGGGAGTTCTCAGTGGAAGAAATACAAATGGTTAACACACACTTAAGAAAATGTTCAACATCCCTAACCATCAAGGAAATGCAAATTAAAACAACTATGAGATTCGACCTTATTCCAGCAAGGATGGCAATCATTAAAAAAATCAAATGACAACAAATGCTAGAATGTGCTACATGAGCTCCTGGGGGAAAGTGGCCAACAACAGTCTGAGCAACCAGAGGTCTAAGCTACTCAGAAGCAAACACCCTGACAGGATGTACCTCCCAGTGCAGTAGTGGCACACAGCCTTGGTGGATGACTAATCACTTTCTGATTTGCTAAGAGATCTGCTCAGCATAAAGGAACCCATATCTGGAATTGGGAACCAGGTCAGAATCCTAAGGAGACAAATATGCTATCCACTGTCAAGCTTTCACTAGTCTTTGGCTAAAAGATGGGTTACATATGTCAAATTCTCCCTAAATTGATAATGCTTATCCCATTTGATCTATGTTAACTTCACTCTCCGTTGGAGAATCTGTTTTTCTTTTTCAGAATGTAGCAAGACCAGAGGAGATAAACTACCCTGCGTACTTCAACCAAGCCATAGCTAAAACCACAGAGGAACTGAGGAGATGAGCAAGAGTGCTGCTTCCATGCTGAACCTGATAATCAGCTCCAGGGTGAAGGAGACAGACCCTGAGGACACTCAACACTAATTAAAGCAGAGATCCAGAGGCTCCTAAGAGCACATCACTGAAGTAGGCTTAAAACTCACCCATGATGGCTCAGGGAATTTTGCAGAAGAGGGGGCAGAAAGATTGTCAGGGCCAAAGGTTGAGACATCATGCCCAGAGGCATTGCCTCCTCCCTAAAGAACTGTCTGCTGCTGCTCCCACAGTGCAAAACCCACAATCCCATGGGGAATACCTGCAACCCCATTGAAGAGGGTCCCCAGTAGAATGGGGGCAGGGATGAGGGAAAGGTGGGTACAAAAACATGATGTATTCATCCAAAAGATGTTGCTAATAATAATAAAAAGCTATAAAAGAAAGAGTTCATTTTGGCTCACAGTTTTAGAGGTATCAACTCATAGTTGTCCCCATTTCTTGGGGTTGTGTCAAGGCAGCACATTTTCATAGAAGTCTGTAGCATAGCAAATCCGCTTCCTCATGGCTAGGAAGCATAAATAGAAAGAAGGAAGGGAAGGCTTATTATGCACTTCAAAGCCATTGCCCCTCTGACCTGAAGACCATCAGGTAGGCTTTACCTGGGATCTTGTCCTCATAGAAGTCCTCTAGAGATAAAACTTTTATTGCATAGACTTTCGGGGAATATTTCTGAACCATAGTTTAGACAAAGAAAGATAATAGCTGATAGATAATAGTTGCTACATGATAGATGGTTGGTAGATAGATGATAGGAAAATGATTGATGATTGTGGTAGTTTGAATGGATGCCCCTCAATAGATTTAGGGGTTTTATTAAAGCTTGTAATTTAGAACTCTAGGCAGGTGTGGGTGGGTGCAAGGTCCAGGCCTAAGGTGTTAGTGGCCGGTCTGTAATTTCTAGCTGAAGATGGGCAAAGTGCCTGAGTTCTGCTGGGTTCCCTGCAGTGTGGCTGCTGGCTGTTGCTCCTGCTTCTGGTGGTGGCTTTTCCTCTAGGCGTGTGACTGTGAAAGGGGTCCAGCTTCCTCTGTCATCGTGGAACTTCCCCTGGATCTGCAAGCTTCAAATAAACTCCTTTCCTACATAACCATGCCCGGTCTAGAAGTTCATCCCAGTGACGTGAAACTGACTGCCACAATGATATCTAAGTAAAGAGATGATAGACACTATGTCAATACATAATTGATAGATGATGATAGATAGCAGGCAGATCAGTGAATACAGATTGATAGATGTGTGGATGCTGATGTGTAGCTGATGACAGATGATGATATAAAAAAATAAAAATGATAGATAAATAAGTAAAAGTGGAGTTCAGGGGCTGGGAGATGGTCAACTGACCAAAGGTGCTTGTTTCCAAAGCCTGTTAGGTTTGGTTTGATTCACAGGTACCCACATAAAGCCAGATACAAAAAGTGACACATGCATCTCAGGTTGGTTTGCAGTGGCAAGTGGCCCTGGCATGCTCATTTTCTATTTTCCTGTCCTTTCTCCCTCCCCTTCTGCAACTAAATAAGTAATATTGAAAAAATATATATATAAACAAAAAGGAAAATAGAGCTTAAGACTTTGGCTTGTGTAATTGTATTATTTCAGGAGCTGGCTACTCCAAAACTTTCAGAGAAAGTTAGTAAGCAGGGTTAGGGTTTCAGTGAAAGTTAGTAATCCAAGTGGGACTTGATAGTATAGTCTTGTGGCAATTTGGAGGTAGAATTTACACATTATGGGGCAATTTTAATCCTTTTGCTTAAGACCTTCTTTTGTAAAGAGGCTTGTAAAGAGTCTGTAAATAAGCTTTCATAGCAATGTACAATGCTGTTTGACCTGCTTACTTAGTTCAGTTGCCTAGCTGAGTTGCCAAATAAAATTACCAATTGCCAATGCCATTGTGTGTGAGGAAGAAGCTGTGCTCTCCTGGGGATGGAGCTCCAGAACTGTGGCAGTGGCCAGTGGTAGGTTTAATATCCCCCAAAAAGCCCCTGTGGAGAAGGCACATTTAAATTAACATGTGGGAAGACCTATCTTTGCAAGTAGAGATAGCCTCATGTTTCATGCGCCCGAAGAAGAGAAGGGAAGTCAACGTGGGAGAAGCAGAACGATGCAGGTGAAGAGGAAGTCTGATCTGGGATAAGGTTCCCTTTGGGGCCAAGTTCCAGGTCATTCTGAATGCTTTGAGAAGTCATTGGAGGTTTTAAGCTACAAGAAGAAAACACTAAACCAGATTTTTTCTATCCTCACAGCCAATATAGCACCCTTGAATGCCACTTGCAAGTAGTAGGTGCCCACGTTACCTTCACTTCTCATGATTTGACTGGAATCTGGAGATCCTCAAGTACTTTGTCTAGATTTTGTCACGTGCTAGAGTGACTTACAAACCTCAGGGAAACATTTTCCTTATTTTTACTCATTTCCTTGAAAATATGTGATTCAGAAGTAGCTAAATGGGAGGCATGCATAGAGCTAAATGTGGGAGAAAGTATTTGAAGCTTCCACAACCTCTCTTGGCACAGCACCCTCCTAGAACCTGGGTGCTTTTCAAAGACTATACATTTGAGGTTTGTATGCACTGCTGTCCACCTAGACATGATGAATCAATTATCTATTACTCACTGATCCTTAACTGAGTAACTCCATTTCCAGTCTCTCTCCCTTCCCCTGAGTATCGGGCGGGGGGGGGGGGGGGGAGGCTGAAAGTTTCAAGCTGCTAATCATGGAGTCATCTTTCAGGCAACAATTTCCCATGAAAATCCCAGCAAGAATCTCCTCATTAAAATATCAGGTGCTACTGTCACAGAGAAAATCCAAGGAATATAAGTCTGTTAGATGCTCCTGTTACTTAGGGAATCACAAAGGACTCTGAAGATCTGCTTTAGGAGCTAGGGCCAAAGACCCAATATTAGAACAGAAATCTTTCCGAGAACTCTGGGTCTTGATTGTATTTGTTCTATTAAAATAACTGAGTCTGGGTAAGCCATGTCCTTACGGTTGAAATCTTTCAGAAGTCCAAGTCGAGGCTTCGGACATCTAGTACAGGCTGCTTGTAGCATCTTCGCATAGCAGAAGTCCTCTAATGGGAAAAGGACAAGGAGAAAGCAGTGGGGTGAACATGCCTATTTGCTTAGCATTCTCAGTGATCTCAGTAAAGTACCCAACAGAAGCAACTTAAAGAAGAAGAGAGGCTGGGAAGATGGCTAAGTGGTTAAAAGCTTTTGCTTACATGGCATATTGGCCTGTGTTGGATTCCCCAGAGCCCACGTAAAGTCAGATACAAAAAGTGGCACATGCATCTGGAGTTTGTTTGCAGTTGCAAGAAGCTCTGTCATGCCCATACACACACACACTCTCTCTCTATCAGAAAATAAATAAGTATTTTAAAAAGGGAGCTTTATTTCAGCTCACGATTTCAGAGGGTTTGGTTTGTGGTAGGGACAGCATGTAGCTGTGGGAGTTAGTCAGTTTGTGCCAGGGCTGGTCATTGCCTAGCTCTTCACATGGGCCTGACCAGTAAACAGAGAGCTTTAGTTATAAAGAAGCTGATATCACTTACAAGGCCCATTCCCCAGTTCCCCAACGAGGCTAGCTAGGCTCTCATATCTAAGCTTCCACATCCTCCATTACTAGTGTGATCAATTCCACAACCAAGCTAAAAACAATAGCCTTTTATAATGACATTTATTTCATCCATGAGATAAAAACCTTATGGCCAAGTCACCTCTTACTACAGTCCTTAACTGTTACTAACTGTTAAAATGACAATTGCATTATAATGTGTGTTTTCAAGGGGACAAATACCTAAATCCCAATAGCCAGATTTTCTCTCAGTGTTCCAAAATTCCTGGGGAAATCAACTTAAAGGAGGAAAGAGTTATTTCTGTCACAATTTCAGAGGTTTCTGGCAATGGTCATGTAAGTCCATTGTTTCGGGGATTGTGGTAAGGCATAACATTACAGCAGAAGACATGGTAAAAGGGAGATATCCTTTTCATGGTAGCCAGGTAGCAGAGACAGAGACAGAGATCAGAGAGCGTAAAGGTATCAGGATGAAATGCATCCTCCAAACATATGCTGACAGTAGCCTACTTCTTCCAACAAGGGCCCTAACTTCAGTAGACCATTAAGCTATGAACCCATGAATGAATTAAGTACTGGTGTAGTTAGAGCCCTCATATTCAAATCAACCCTCTTGGTCCTGCCTCAGAATGTTGCTTTGGAAACTAAGCCTTCAATACATGCATCATGGTAGGGCATTTCATATCCAAATGATGAAGTAAGAAGTTTTGAAAGAAAACCCTCTGTGTCAGAGTTAACCAGAGAATATTAAACCCACATTGCAGGATGACGGACTGAAGCCTTCCCACACAACTGGGTCGATTTATCACATGCCATTATCTGTGCTCTTAGTCTGATTCATTATACCAAAATGAATTATTTAAAACCATTTCCTTTTCTGCATGGAAAACAGATTTTGTTCCGGCCATTCTATGTCCTTCAAAACTAATTTATTTTCCTAAAATCACTTACTGTCCCCATAAACATGGTGACATTCCAAGCTACACTACTCCCATACAAAAATGAGTATAGAACCTTCTGATCACGTTAGGGTAGTGATTACAATGTGTGATTGTTTCATGCACATAAAAATAATGTACTTTTTTTTCTCTCATTTAAGCTTTCAGTTTATTCCAGACAGCATTCATAGAGTGGATAGGAAATTTCACTTCTACTCCTATGTAAATCAGGTTAAACAATTTATAACACAATCAAAAATTCGAGATATATACAAATTCAATAAGTTATTTTCATTTGTTCTAATGGCAAAGATCATTACGTTTAATAGTCTTGACATTGTCCAAGGCAGGGAAGAAAAAATATTTTCATACCATAATAAGAGACAAAACTATTCTGTGTCTTAGAGATAACCTCTGAACCATCTCTTTCACATTTGAGAGATTGCCTTCAGATGTAATAACTTATGCAAAAAAGTAATCATTACACATAGTTTACATTAACATGTAACAATAATAACCCAAAGGTCTCAATTGAGACATTTTTATATGAATATACCTTTTAGTTTTAAAAAGAAAATACATGGGCTAGAGAAATGGCTTAGTGGTTAAGGCACTTGCTGTGAAACTTAAAGACCCAGGTTCAATTCCACAGAACCCAAGTCAGTAAGATGTACAAGGTGATGCACGTAACTGGAGTTTCTTTACAGTGGTTAGAGGCCCTGGCACACCCTTATTCTCTCTTATCTCAAAAAATAATAAATAAAAAACATATTAAAAAATATACTAGGTAATGATATGGAAATAACTGTAGAGCATATAGCTATAGAATATTTGTAAGAATTGATTATTGATCATATTCCTGTGTGCTTTCATAACTTTTTACCAGACACTTTCAGTTCTTTTTACAAAATGAGCAATTAAAAGTATAAATATTATAAAATTTATTTATTTATTTATTTGAGAGAAAGAGAGAAAATGGGCACACCAGGGCCTTTAGCCACTGCAAACAAACTCCAGACACATGTGCCACCTTGTGAATCTGGCTTACGTGGGTACTGGGGAATCAAACCTGACTTCTTAGGCTTCAAAAGGCAAATGCCTTAAATTTTGAGCCATCTCTCCAGCCCTGTTTACTTTTGTAAGTACAAAAGTATGTTTTGCTGAGGAGTAGTATAATGAACACTAAAATGTCTTAGATGTCTTAGACAATGTATGAGCAAATTGTTAAATGAAACTAATAATTCGTGAAATATTTTGTCATTATTCAGCTTATAATTATTTGAGAAGTAAGTTGCATAATGGAGAGTGTTGTTAATTACTGTACTTAGTATCAAATCGGTAGTTTGCTGAATGAAAAATACAGGGGGATTGGCAAGGATTGACTGAACAAAGTGTGTGAGAACCACCACTAGTGTGTTTATATTTCAATCCTGGATAAAGAGTAGGTCAAGAATCAGGGAATGGGCCAGAGAGATGGTTTAGGGGTAAGGCACTTACCTGTAAAGCCTAAGGACCCAGGTTCAATTCCCCAGTTCCCATGTAAACCATATGCACAAAGTGTTACATATGTCTGGATGTCATTTGCAGTGGCTTGAGGCCCTGGCACACACATTCTCTCTCTCTCTCTCTCTCTCTCTCTTATTCTCTCTCTTAAATAAATAAAAAAATATTATTTAAAAAAAAAAGAATCAAGGAGTAACTACACCATTGCTTGTTTCCATGAGCTTTTCTTGCCTTGTGTTTTGTCATATGTTCTATAATATTATATCAGTGCACATAGGTCTATAAACAGATAACTGACTACATGCTATAATCTTACCTATGTTAGTTAAGACTGATTATAAAGAGAAAGAGAGTGCTTTAATTGAGCAAAGATAAAGTTAGTCTGAGGATATTGAAAACATGTATTGGAACTGGGGAACTGAATAGTTATCATTACTTTATGTCCATGTTTCTATATTTGCCTCCACATGGTTGTTCACCCCTATAATCACAGGGATTGAGAGGCAGAGGCAGAAGGATTACTATGATTTCAAGGACAACATGGACTGAAATTTAATTCTCAGGCAAGTCTAGGCTAGAGAGAGTGAGACTCTCTATCTAAAATAAAAACAAAAATAACAAAATATCCCAACCCACCAAATGTACATACATTGAGTAATACATATCTCCAAAATGTACTTGGTTATACAGTTCCCTATATTTTCTGGTTTATATACTGTTTTGACTCATTTTATTTTCACTTAATCACTTTAGTTTTCCTTTGAAAACATTTTTATCTTACCTAATTAGTCAATGGAGTAGTTTCTTTGTAACACCATCTAATTCATAACTGAAGAAGAAAGATGCTTGAGGACAGAAATATGAACTATTTTACGTGATGTCATGCTCCCTGAGGGAGATGAGCAAAGAACTTATAAGGCCACATGGTCCTTATGTCCAAGATCTTGAGTGCAATGTTTCTGACCCACACCTCCAATGAATAAGCAGCCCTGGGCTTTATGTTTAAAGGGACATCACAGGTGAATATAAGGGACAGGCAAGTGTGAGGACCACTGCTTTCAGGCACTAATTAACAATATTTTATTTATTTATTAGACAGAGGCACAGGAGAGATAGAGATAGAGAGATAGAGATAGAGCGAGAGAGAGAGAGAGGGCCTCCAGCCACTGCACACAAACTCCAGATGCATGCACCACCTTGTGTATCTGGCTTAAGTGTGTACTGGAGAGTCAAACCTGGGCCCTTAGCCTTCACAGGCAAGTGCCTTAACTGCTAAGCCAACTGTCCAGCCCTAGTTTTTGAATCTATATTTTTCTGTGATTTTTCCAAATATTGAAAAATAGCAAAGTACACATTTCCATCACTGGGGGTTTAGGTGTCATCATGTATATGACAAGTCATATTGTAGAAATGATGTGAGATTTTGTGTTTGGATGAAGTTTTGAGAGCAGTTTTGGTACTTAATAGAATTTCATTTTGAAATACAGAGCACTTTCTACATAATGAATGTTGCATTTCAAGTAGATGAAACCTTTAACACAGAAAGAATTTTAAGTATTGCACATTTACGGAAGAAACACATCGATCACTTCCTCCTTAGATATTTAGTATCACTGATGGAAATTAATTATTTAAGTCACATTTGGATCTTTAACGTTATTCAGGAGACAAAGTATTCTAAAATCACTATTCTTTCATATACATATACAAATAAAATAGTATTTTGCATGTTTGGGGATTTCTAAACACTGATTATAATAGATTGTTGAGTAGATAAAATTAAATATAAAGATAAGTCCTATCACTTTATATCATAATATTTCCAAAAGAAAAAAATAACGAGTTAGGACAATTCATTTTATTAATGATAATATCTCATTTAAAAGTAATACACTAGAATTGATATAAAAATGTTCCTTAAAAATGTTGAATGCTTATAATTTTCAGTGTGTGTATTTATTTTGGGTGAAGATTTTTGTTTTGAACATGATGTTTTCATTGTCATCTGCTTCTACAATCTCAAAATACTCTTTGGACAAAAGATTTTTGCTTAATCCAGACAAGCTATTTGTAGAATGCAAAAGCTTCAGGAGCAGGCAGCTAATTAGGAATTTGTTCATGCAAACGTGCAAGTCTGCCTCTCTTTGGGACTCTATCCAAGTCAATGCAGAGAGCTTCAAGATGCCAGTAGGTGCCTAATGACATAATTTATTATGACTTCTCATATGTATCTGTTGGGAACTATTCACCCACACACTTTATTATTATTTTTATTATTTACTTATGCTTAAGAAATGCGAAGTGTTTCCTGGGACAGTGCAGTGTTGTCTGGGGATCCCTAATTAGCAGTTTCCTGTTCATTTTACTTGCAAATGTGTTGCTATTCTCTCTAGAAGCTTTGCAACAGCCCAGATGACAAACTATTAAGTTTAGGAAGAGGTCACTAACTAAATCAATGTTTAGTTTTTAATTCAAAAGACGCTGAAGAGGAACTTAAGGTATAAACAGAGATCACACTTGTCCAGAGAGTTCTTACAGAAAGCCTATGAATGGCAGGATTTTTTTTCTGCCTTTTGCCCGTCATGATGAAGCGGATAATTTTAAAACATTTTGAAGACATTGTTTTAGACATCTTGAAGAATCTCAGCTGATTTAGGAAAGATAAAATTCTTGCTGAAGAAGTTCGGTGATGGAGTGTTTCGGTTATGTCGGCTGATCACCAGCCATCATTTGCTGGATGCCCACCACATGCGAGGTCCTGGGATGCCGCAAGAATAATGCTCAGCTTTGATCCCTGTCTCCTTGGGAACCACAAAACCTGTTACCAGCTTGCTGGTGATGGGATTGTTCAGTCCAAGCTTTTAAGGGAATATCCTTAAATGGAAAAGCCCTGGAAGTCAGAATTAGGAAGAAATTGTAGCAGACACCATAGTCCATACTTTGACAGTGACCTGCACGCACTCACCTCCTTGCTGCTGGAAGGACTGATTCACTATGTCTTATACCCGGAACCTGCTAAAACCTCTGAGCTCAACTCCTCTCCCCAGACTCTGGGGGTACATAGCAATGATAAGTTCACAAGGGTAGTCAGGCTTGCCTCCAGGTGGGATCCACTCCATGCTGCCCTTGGTGCATTACTTCCTATATCTGAGGGTCCTGGTCTGCTGCTGAGAATGTCTTATTTGTGTATTGTGTGTGTGTGTGTGTGTTTAGGTGCTCATGTCTCTACATGTGGTCACATACATGCCATAGCCCATGACCTCATGTTGAAGTCATGAGGTCAACTTTAGGTGTTGGTTCTTGCCTTCCATCTTGTTTTGAGGAACGTTCTCTTTGTTATTCATAACTTTCTGAAGGAAGGATGGGATTATAGATGCTTACTTTGCATCTGGATTTTTCTGGGCTCTGGAGATCCAAATGGAGACTATCATGCTGCCATACCAAATGTTTTTACCCAAGAATCCATCTCCCCACCTCTTCCTCTATCTCACTTCCTCTTCACCTGAGACTGTTTCCCCAATACTTCTTGAGCAAACATACACTTGTGACTTGTCTAATTTAACAAATGTTCACAGCAGTCTGTGAGGTGTGTAGGAGATAGTAGAAGAAGAGCATCAGGGAAAGGAAGGTATTCCCTGAGGTTCGCCCCATAATAGATGCAGGAGGGAAATCATCCACACAAAGAAGAAAGAGTGTTCTGGTTAAAGAATAGAGTGCTATGCATATAGGACATGATTTGAGGGGTGGGTTCAGGATAAAAGGAGTCACATAAGGGATGCAGCTGAAGGAGTAACAAAAATTTATCAATCAAGTTATATCTGCAGCTATTTAATGACAAAATTTGTGAAAAATGCAGGCTATCATGTGTAAAATTATGGATATTGATATGTCTAAAATTAAATCTTTAGCATATGTCAGGGAAAGAGAGAGATTTTTTTTATATTATCCCTAACCTGTTCATTTGTCCAATAAGGCTGACCATAGCCCTTGGTATAAACAATATAGAGGCTAAATTAGGCAGTATTTCCAGTCTTCAGAACTTCTCATTCCTATTCTCTACCCAAAGTATGACTTCCCCAATGCAGGATAGAGAGCATGTTGTCTCTAGTAAGCATACCTTTGAAGAGTCATAAAGAAAAGCATATATTTAATATATCATTTCCCACCTATTTCATTGCAATACAAGTTTTAATGATGCTCTGTTTGATATTTTTTCATAAGCTAGCAGTAATCTACAAAGGGGATTCATCAAAGGCTGTGGACTACATTGCTATGCATATTGTGACACACGTGTATATTACAGCTTTTGTGCAACAACTTCTAAAATCTATTATAAAATACATAAAAATTGTGCATTATATCTGACTGTCAAACACAGAATTAAATTAAGGGTTATTCTTAAAATCAGTACTTCTCTACCATTTGGGTTGTAACTAATGTTTCATTCCTCTTTGTGGGGATTGCAAATAACCATAATTTGTGACTTTCTAAAAGTACATGGATATAAAAGCACATATATATATATATATATATATATATATATATATATTCAGAGGTAGAGAGCACCATGCATGCCTGTTTGTCTTAGCTAGGTGTCTCTTCTTTACAGCCCTTCCTGTTACACTCAGGCACTTATTTCCCTCACTCCCCCCAGATTTTTAACATGTTTGTCTCTCTACCTGTCACCTTGCTTGCAAACTACTTCCCCACACAGGTAATTGTAACTTAAGAAATCAATAATGCAATTCAGTGCTTATAAATCTCTCTGCAGAATGTTTTCTTCAGCTCCAGACTGGCTCTTTTTACACCCCCACCACATCTCCTGTCCAAGCATAACTTAGGCCTTCAGTATCTCTGTGGTTTAGATCAAACACTTCATATTTGTTGAGGTTTTCTCTCCACCATTTTTATAAAATCAAGATTAAATGTTACTTCTTGAGGTTTGATCAACTGGCTATTTCATCCTCTGGGGTCTTTTACACTTGTTATAAGCCCTCGTGCTGGCTTTTCCCAGAGACTTAATCATTTGCTCTGATGTCTGTCTCTTTCACTAGATTATTTTATGATTAAGAGCCTCAGGATTCATTTACACGAGATTCAGGTATGTGTGATAAAGTGAAACTTGGGTGAGGATTGGTTATAAAACTATATAGAAATAGAATCAACCCTATCTGATTGATTGGAGCAGGTACAGTGAGCTGGACATGAAGTTTATATATAGACTTGTAAGACTGGAGGAGATAGCCCATCCACACCTTAACGTTAGGATTATGTCTGGTTTATTAGGGAACATTGCACTTTATTTGACACATAGCTACATAGTAATACTTTCTGGAACATATTTTTATTTTTAAAAATATTTATTTTCAAGGAGAGAAGGTGGGGGCAGGTGTTCCAGGGCCTTCAGCCAGCACAAACTGACTCCGGATGCATGTGCCACTTTGTGCCCCTGGCTTTACATTGGAAATGAGAATTGGATCCTGGAAGTTAGGCTTTGTAGGCAGGCAACTTAACTGCTGAGCCATCTCTCCAGCCCCTCTGTAACATTTTTACAGTAACCTTATTAAGGAGTTAATATTATTGTCTATATTTTTAAACAGAAAATAATCAGAGGACAAAACTCATGTTATCTCCAATGCTACACTCTGGTATCAGTTTCCAATCAATTAAGAACATCTGTGATGAGCAAAGTAATGAATTTTTCATTTAAATTAGCACAGATGTTCACATGAGACATATAAGTATTTTTTCAAAAGTCAGTAGTAAGAGCTGAAGTTTCGTTTACTATTCAAATTCAAGCCCAGTGCCAACCATCATGCAACCATTAGAAAATAATTAAATCTCTCTCCATAATTCTTCAAAAGCTCTTTTTAGCTCCTGCTAGCACACACCTACTTTAACATTGTAATGTGCAACTGCCCAATAAAATTGCTTTTAAAGCTCTTCCTGCTAACCTTTTACCTTGAAGACTGTGCATAATTTATTGTCCCCTAAGCAATTAAATCCTTTCCTTTTTTTATTTTATTTTTTGGGGAGATTTCCTTTCTTCTCTACTACCAACATTGCTTTTGTTCAATGTATATAATGTTTGGTAAAGACATTTTTATCATTTGTCCTTCCATTTAGGGCTTGTGCTCTCTGTTCTTAATTGGAATTTAATGAAAATAGTTGTCTGTAGCAAAATTGTTGCTCTTTTTATATTCTTTACAGATTTTTTTCATTATTTTTAAACTAATGTTCACTGTAGCCGAGAGAAGTTGACTTTTGTTCTTAGTAATGCTATTGTACTGTGGGAGTTAAATGATCTGAGGACATATCTGGGCACAGAGAAGCTGTTTAAGGTGCAGTCATATGAACATGTTGAATCTTTGCTGTTTAGAAATGACCGGGATGATAAAATACCAGTGTCCAGTTCTGTGACCTCATTATTTTGATTTATAGGGACAATTCTGTCCCATAAAGGCTATATAAAATTGCATGCAGTTTTTACATTTTTAGGCACTATATATAAGTTTTGTATGATAAATGAAAAAAAAATTACTGTCTTAAGATGAACGTTACAAAAGACGAATCTGGATTTTGAGGACGTAGATATCTTAGTTGTAACTTGCAGAGTATTTCCTTTCTTTCAAGTCGTGGAACTATTCCTCTTGCCCTCTTGTTTTCTTCTGGATCATAACTCAGCATCCTTTTGTTAAAACACCTGAAACACTCCCCATGCTCTCATTTCTTTCAAGGCTATTCAAGAATATACTCATCTGACCTCGTTGAAAGGACATCTTACAGTGGCGTATGTTTAACTACTGGGAACTCAGAGGACACATTTGTCCCTGATGCATGACAGACTTACTTTCTGAGCACCCTTAGAGGGGCAGCTACAGCTGGGTGGTACAAGCATTTCAGGAAACTCAGCTTATCTGTTGCTCCTCAGATTCCGGTCAGCTGAAGGATCTTTTCCAAACCCAGTCAACCCATCAGCGTCATATACTCTCACGTGAAAACTCTGATAGGAGATTTTCAGAATTCTTGAAAGAAAGAAAGAAAGAAAGAAAGAAAGAAAGAAAGAAAGAAAGAAAGAAAGAAAAGAAAAGAAGGTGGGAGGGAATAAAGGAAGGAAGAAAGGAGGAAGGAAGGAAGGGAGGAAGGAAGGAAAGAAAGAAAATGTAACTCAGTTATGGAAAAGAGACACTCAGTAGCCAAACTGTTGCTCTTGTTTTCACATCTCACAGGTCCAAGTAGATCAAGGTCTTCCTGAAATCAGGTAGTAAAATGTGTGTTATTAGATTCAGCTGAGTAGCCAGCCTAATGAGGTTTTCAAAGCAAAAGCTCGCTGAGTATTCAAATTTGAATTCAAATTGAGATCGACTTTTAGAGTCACAGAGTGGGGAGATGGTCTCCAGTAATTTCAAAACTTTCATTTTCTTCCATCTCTGTTCTGTCTATGTTAGTCTGTAAGACCACTTATCATTTTCAAGCAGACAATGGAGATTCACTGTCACGCTGTCAGAAACTGTATTGTGCATCGTTGTTTCCCTGAGAGTTAAGTTGGGGCCTTGGAGTCAATGAGGTTTATATAATTTTGCTTAGATGACAAAATACTTACACAGGGATATTTCTAATAAAGTTTAGGCCTGGAGATGAGCAACACCGAGTAAAACAGTCTTGTAGTATAAGTTTATACATAAATTTTATTGTTTAATATTACCAATGTTTTGTTTGTAATTCAACATTACATTTTTCCAAGGACAATGTGATGAATAGAACATATGACAGAAGACTTCATTTATCTTTCTTGATGTAAGGGACATATAAGTCTTCTTATTCTGAATTTACATGTTGCTCCTCTGTGCATTCTGTGGTCTCCTGTCATTCCCACATATTGGGGCCAGGTTCATCTTTTACAGTTGAAAGAGAGGTGCATGGGAAGAAATGTGGGCAACTCTCTCTTAGAGATGCTTAAACCAGGCTCTTGGTTATGCCTGTCTTTTTGAAAAATTCTTTTTCTCTCTTCATTCCCACACTTAAGTTTATATTAAACTATCTTTAATAAAATACAAAATATGATTCAAATACAAAAAGAAAGGAAAAGAAATGGGATATGCTTAAGTGGTTGTGGGTTATCTCTAATGCTTAAGAAATGGTATACAATTCATTCTGACTTTCCGTGTCTCTGTATTTCTCTCTCTCTCTCTTTCTCTCTCTCTCCCTCTTTCTTCTTCCTTCTCTCTCACTCTCCCTCTCTTTCCCTGCTAGATGCTTACACTGAAGACAAATATAGAGGCAGAGGCAGTGTCTCATTCCTCAATACTTGTTGGCCTGATGCTTAATTTCCAGATTTTTCTGCCATTGGTGCATATTAGAAAGCCTCCTTATCAAAAGCAAGCACTGTTAGTTGGGAATTGGATTTGCTTGTCTGACCCTGTAGTCTGGTCTGAAGGAAGAGTACAAAGCTGATCCAGCCAGCCCGAGTGATTTGGTGATATAGCCTGAGCCATATTTAATGGAGGAAGATGATACTTATTTGGTTTTAATACCCTCTAAATGATTCAAAACTTTAATTTATAAGTCCTTTTTAAAAATGTCACACAGAATAAGTAAAAGATAATATATGAAACAGTTTGCATATAGTGGGATCAAGTGTAAGCAAAATAAATCATCTTAAGAGCAGAATAACTGTGTTTTTTTTTTATATGCCAGCCATAAAATATAAACAACTTTACCTAAACTTGTTCACTTTTTCACATTTACTAACCTTGAGAAACAGGTATATATTTCCTCATTTTAATATGAGAGAAGTTCAGTTCAGGTAAATAAAGGAATTTACTTTGTTAATAGAATTGTTAAGCTTAGGAACTGGGAAATAACTCTGCCTATTTCTGAAGCCTATGATTTTTAATAAGGGGAACCTCATTCTGAATAATGTGCTGTGAACAGTTCCTTTTCGCCTAGTCACTTTTACTTTTTTTTTTTTAACTGAAAGTTACATCAAAGAAGTACCTTGGAAGCTGAACTTAAAAATTCATTACACTTCGCACTCACTCTGATGAATAAGCATCACCCTGATCACCTAAAATGATTTTTCTCAAAATACATTAACGTGTGATTTGCCGAAAGGTAGCATACTTTAATTAAATAGTTGCCATTGAATTTATAATCTATATTACAATTGCATGTTTAACATGCAGAATGCATTTTTTAAAGTAAAAGATCCTTTTGAGTTCCTTTTGAAATTCCTGTTCTCCTTTTGATGCAGTTTCTGGATGTTTGGTTGCCATCCAGTGGTCGCCATCACATACTTCACTTGTGAAACTGGAAACAGAAAAACTCTCTGCTGTCTAACCAGTGTCTTTTGTAGATCTGATCCTGATGGAAAACGATAACTTTGTGTAAATAATGTATATAAGTTTAACTTGATCTCTCACTGAGTCCAATAAAGACAAAAAATCAAGATATTGACCAAGGAAACTTTGGATAGATACAAGAAAAATAGTTCTTTATTTTCTTAAACATTTCTCTCTTCAGGAGATCATGAGAAAGAAAATATTTGTGTCAGTAATTTGCAAATCTACACACCAGTGATCAATGTGAATACTCATTTACCAGCTCTTCATATATTTTTTTCAAGTGCGATATTGTGACCATGTACATGAGAGGAGGCATGACTATAAAACCGAGAAGAGAATTTACAGCAATAAAATATATTTTGATTATTTCTCCCAAGATGAGCAAGTTATCTGAAACATCATTATCATTTTAACTCAATAATTTCCAGAGGTACATTAGAAATTCTTGTGAACAGAGAGGCATGATAAGCAAAATGGGGCTTGATTAAGTCAGTGAGAGTAACTAAATCAACATTTGTAGTTAAAAGAACAGTGTTTATGTGCCCAAAATATAGGCGGCAAAAAGTAAGTTGCCTCCTTCCAGTATACAATACAATGACACAGGATCATCATCCCTTATTTTAAAGGAAGGAAAGGGGGCATAGGAAGGAGGGATGGAGCAAAAGCAGTATGATGCCTTGCAGGGCTAACAGTAAAATCTGTAACTCTATTTCAGGTACCCTGCTTATATAGTATTTTTATGTATGCTTGGAAGGGATTGAAAAGAACCCCCCCCTTATGATCCCACAACTCCACTTGGGGCATACAGAACCTTTTAGGCTTATTTTCCAGCTTTCCTCAGCAGAATCTTTACGTCCATGACATCTTTATCACCATACTGTCACTACTTAAATGTCATGTGCACAGATTCATGCATTTCCCTCTTAGGACTCCTTGTAGGGGAGACAATTAGACCTTACAATTTCCTCGGCCTTCCTTAAAAACTCTTGATGGAATTGTCCATAAGCCAATATAAGTCTTATCTAGGTTAAATATAAGTCTTATATTTGGCATGCTTGAAGCAGCAGTGTATGAGCAATCCCAAGGTCCGCTGCCAGCTCGCACAGTATTCAGCACCCTTGACCCCCCACTGCAGCAGCTGGTTTGAGTGGGTGAGCCTGGAGAACATGGGCTGAGGCCCTCCCAGGTGAGAACACTACCGTCTGACTTACTTTCAAGTTTTATATGCTGGATCCAGAACAGGGCGGAATATGGCTAAATCCTAAAATGTGCTCAAGGCACGTTTCTTTCCCAGGGCGCATTGCATAGCTTCTCTTCCATGACCCTCCTATCCAACCACCCAGACCTGTTCACACCTTGCAGTTGATTCCTCTTCTATCAAGACCAAACCTTTTCCAAATCTTTTTCTTCCTCATTTTGCTTCTAATCATTATCATAAATTTAATAAGTCATTCTGAAAGAAGTAAAGTGATATCTTGTGCTTTAATCTCTATTTCTCTGATGATTAGTGATGTGGAGGCTTTCATGTTGTTACTGCTTTCATATAACCATTTACTCTTTGTATATCTTCAATTAGGAAATGTCTATTCAGGACCTTTTTAATCAATGCCTAAACTCTTCATAGTTTTATAACATTATTCTACATATAAGTTAGTGGTGTTTCTGTGGCATATTAAGCATATTATTTATTTATGCATCATTGACTGTCATTCAGTCATTAATTCCAGAAAATACATTTATGTTCCACATATGTGCCACACACTCTTGTTTGAGAAATGTATAGATTTTTAAAAATATTTTATTTTTATTTACTTATTTGAGAGAGGGAAAGAGGCAGAGTGAGAGCGAAAGAGAGGGAGAGAGAGAATGGTCATACCAGGGCTTCCAGCCATTGCAAATAAATTCCAGAGGCATGCACCACCTTGTGCACCTGCCTTATGTGGGTACTGGGGACTCAAACTGAGGTCCTTCGGCTTTGTAGGCAAATGCCTTAACAGCTACACCATCTCTCCAGCCCTGAAGGTATAGATTTGATCAACCAAATACAACTGCATTATTTGTGCTACAGCCTGGGTGACATTGGTGATATGACACTAACAACACTTTCTATGCTCTAAAATAATTTATTTATGAGCACTTTTACTCTTTTTATTGGTATTTCAGAATGAAGTTTTTCTCTGACATGTTCAAAACAGTATTTATCAAATAAATAGAAAATTATTTGATACTTCATTATAATCTGAGATCTTATAATCAACTTTCACATTTATATATATATATAATACACACATATATATACATATACATATACATATACATATACATATACATATACATATACATGCATATATGTATATATACATCCCCAATAACCAAAACAATCCACCTCGACATGACACCTAATTTATGTCCCCAAGGGCATAAAATCTCCTGATTAAATGTCACCCATTAGCAACCCTCTTGGGCCCCTTCTGTTTTGGCTATTCTATATCTGCTTTACTTTAGCTTTCTGTTTTGCTAGTGAATTTTGCTTCTCTTGCTCATCTGTTGAATCTTCACTCCTCATTCTTCCTGGGCCATAAGACAAGAACTCAAGAGCCATTGGCTTGCAGATTTTTAGTGATCATTTGTGTCCTGGTGCTCTGACCCCTAAGTTAGGCCAATTCAGAGTTGAGAAAGGGTGGATCACTGTCAAAACCAGCAACAACAGTGCATGTATCCAGCTCCATTTGGCACCTGAGGTTTTCCTCAGCAGCTGTTCCACAGTCCTGGCATGTCATATATCCTGGGCTCTCTACTAAACATTAGGCTTCCCCTTTCCAACATCATCTAATGGCCACTCAGGGCTTTCTTACAGGGAATCTATCTTGCCTCACATTTCTTGGCCTCTAGCTTTTGGAAACTTAGTGTTAACCTGCATCACTCACCCCTACTCTTTTATCTTTCAATCCTGGAAAACCAGTATCACATGGACAATGAAGTAAATCCTGCTTCTAGCTTAAGAAGTAGCCTAGCCCCTCTATCACAGCTGTGATGATCTCTGTATGTCTTGGTGACCATTAACTTCTTCTTATCCTGGAGTACTAACAACAGCTCAGAGAGTAGGAGTCTTCACTTGGATGATTCAATCTTCTATTCGTGAAAATTCTTGAGACCCTTGTCTGCATTTTATTGCTAAAGTGTTTTGGTTTCTTTCAGCCTTGAATGTACAAGTATTCAGAGATATTTATTGAAACCAAGTGATCACCTGAAAACCTTTGCAGGAACCCATGCTGTCTATGACAATTGACCTAAGAGCATAGGTAAGGCCAGAAGAACAAAATGGCAATTACTACTCCCAGTTAATTAAAATCTTCAAGCTTTCTGGAAGGATAATGTTCCCCCTCAAATGTTAAACCACCTTAAACCAGCAAAGCCCTAGATCATGATGTTGAACAGTGAAAATTTATTTTACTAGCTGGGAAAATAGCTCAATAGGAAAGGGCACTAGCTGCACAAGCATGAGGGCTTAAGAAAAGCCTGAGGTAGAATCACAGCACCCACAAAAAAAGGTCATGTCCATACATACATACAACCCCGGTCCTTTTACGTGGGAGGGGGACGGCATGGAGAACAGAGAATCACTGGTACTCACTGATCATCTAGTATGAGAGACTCTAGATCAAGGAAATAATTAAGAGGAATAATAGAGTATCTGATATTCTTCCCTGGCCTCCACATACATGCACACCAAACATGCACATGCATGCACTATACATAAACACACCACGCCATCCCTACCACACTCACACTCACCAAAAAAAAAAAAAAAAAAAAAAAAAACATTTGGGTGATATATTAGCTATAGTAAAGGGGAGAGCTACAGTTGGTTCTACTTTTTGATTTATGCTAAGTTAAATATTTAAACAGCTAAGAAAAAAATTGGACCCAGTAGGAGGTAGGAGATTCTTTCTTTTATATATAAGCTCTACTTCAAGGATAATTACTAAAATGCCTCACAGGAGTGGAGCATATTTAAATGTCAAATTTAAGGCCATTTTTCTAATCAGGCATGTTAGCATACATAAACATGGAGATGTTTTACTATTTAACATAGATGTTGTAGTTATTATGTATTCTTTTATAGATATTCCTTCACTATTATTCACTGAAATGTTTGGTATGGGTATTGTAGTGGTTTGAATGTAAATGAATGTCCCCTGTGTGCATTTTGGTCTTTTGGAACTTTATTGCTAGAGGAATGTGGGAGGATTTGGTACTTTGGACAAGAGAAAACTTGCAGTGCTATAGGCAAACCTTGATGGGCTACTCTGGTGAGAGTTTGAAAATTCTAAGTAAAGAGAGAATTGTGGACTGTGAAGGCTTGTTTTATGAACTTTTTAAAGGGGAAAGATAGAAATTTATTTGAACTGGGCTACTGGTCAAATGACTGGCTGTGTTCTTGTGCCCATGTCCAGAAAGTTTGATCAAGCTTGAATTTAAAAGTAATGGACTGATGTGCTTGATGGGGCATATAGGACAGAATGATATGAAAACATATATGGTTTATCATAGTAAAAATTAAGCAAGTTTGAAGTTACAGGCACAGAGCCTGGTTTTAGGTTATTGAAGCTCCATTTGCTCAGCAGATTAGCACCATTTATGGTGGCCCAAGTGTCTTGCATTGGGACAATGGAAATGATGCCCTCGGGTGAGCCACTGAAAGAAGGTGGCTTGAAGGAAGTCTGGTGAAACAGTGTCCTGCTCTCAAGACTTATTTGTTGGATTTACAAATTTTGCTATACCATCTCACCTGGTACTGGTTTTGAAAGTATAACAAATGCTGGAAAGAAAGGGTCTTTGCATTGGCAACATGGTTTTTATTTATTTATTTTTTGGAAATGGCTTTTTGGCAAATGTGGCTTCTTAGCAAATTGAGGAAGGGTTGAAATCCCTGTGTGGAGACCCAGTAAGGCCATTGTATGAAGGTGAACTGGTTCCAGGAGCTGAGATATGGCAATGGAAAACAGGGTTGATATCCCTGTGTGGAGAGCAAATAAGGCCGTTGTATGGAACTATGAAGATGAACCGTGGTTTGCAGTGCAGACCCATAGATGTTTTGGACGTACCAAGACATTGGAATGGCTGCCATTGAGAGCTGCTGGCCCAGGATGAAAGCTCCCTAGGTTGCTCAGCCCATCTGTAAAGGCAGAATTGGACTCCAGGAACTTTCATCACTAATTATGTATGTTTGATTGAGATGCAGATATTTAACACTTGCCCAATGGTTATTGACTTTTCATTGTCTAGTCTCCACTTGTTTTGCCTTTTTTTCAATGGGAATATTTACTCTGTGCTATTATGTATTGGAAAGATTTAACTTGTTATTTTTATGTTACAGAGCTCACAATTAAGATACAGTCTTGAATCTCAGTGGAGACTTGGGATGTTGGAAGAATGTTAATATTGGTAAAGACAATGGGGACCTTTGAAGTCGGGCTAAGTGAAATTTGCGTTTGGAAATGATCATGAGTCTATGAGGCCCAGACGCAGAATGTGGTGGTTTAAATATGAATGTATGTCCCCCATAGCCTCAGGGATTTTTGCTTAAGGGTTATGCTTCCTACTTATGTGCCCGGAAACCTTTTGCAGGAGGCATTGCTGGGTACACATATTGTAGTCCTGCTGTAAGATGTGTTCAGAGTGAGTTTGAGCTCTGGCTGCTCATGTTTGCTGGCTGTTATTGCTTTCTACTCTTGCTGTTGTCTCCCTCTGCTGCGGATCCTCACTGCAGTGAGCCAGCTACTGCTGCTCTGGTTGAACTTCTTCTGGATCCTGTAAGCTGAAGTAAACCATTTCCTTCCATAAGCTGCCACTGGTCAGGTCAGGTGTTTGTTCCACCAAGTAACTGCAATAGGAAGTTTGGTATTTATCTTCATGTTCTAAGATATGAAGAGAATATATATATATATTGGTGACCAGTGATTCCTCAGCTGGCCTTGTACTCTTTGTGATTTGGTGCTGTTGATATCAAAATACTTATCTGTGAGACATATAGGACTGAAAACTTGGATGATATGTAATCACAGCTTCTGCAATTCTTTTATTTTTGTCTTCTACTTAATGTAACTATTTATATTAGGAATCAATGAAAAATGAATGTACATTGGGTATGAAGAGTAAATAGAAAGATGTCCATTAAAGAGATTATTTTAATTTTCTAACAATCTGGCAATGATTATTGTGTTTTCTTCAAGAGATTACAGAAGTGTAAGACAATCTCAAGAATCATGGCCGAACATCCTGAAATGAAAAGACATATTGTTTTTAGTTTGTTGACATTTTACTTTATATATGTGTTTTATTGAAAATTTGCCCAAATTTTCTGCTTCTCAGTGCATACAGCTATATCTCTTGGTGGCTATTGCTCTAAAATAATTCATAGCAAGATTCATAAAAATTTCATTCTGGATGTATCAGAGATTTTATATTAGTGCTGGTATTTTGTAATTTATTATATATAAACAATAACAGAGGTACTATAGTGCTTGGAATTATAGATTCTCCAGAAGTCTTTGTAGAATAAATATACTAAGGTTGAGGGCTTTATTTTGCAGTGATTATAGCCTGATGGCAGCTTTGGAAGACTCCTACCTCTGTATTTGATTAGTGTTTTATGAATGCAGAATTTAAAAAAAAACTGAATATATTGTTACAAAAGAGTTATCATGTTTTATTAATAATTCAAGATTTTTAGTTTCTGTCAAAAAGAAACATTTGGAAATGAGGAATATAACTTTCTGTATTTACATTCATGACCTCACATTGGCTGACACCATCTTCACAAGACCAGGTCAAAAACTGACGACATGAAAATAGAACTGGGACTAATTGTGCTGCAGTTCTCTTTGAACTACTGGCAAAAAGCACCCAACCAAAATCAGCTTTGGGGAGGAAATGGCTTATAGCGAGCTCCATGATGCCAGGGGAAGTGATGGCATGAACAGAGGCTGAACATCAACTCCATCACACCAGGTGGAACACTTCAGTATGAGAATGAGCCAAACAGTGGCAAGGGGAAGCTGGGCATAACACTTGTAAGCCCACACCCAATAGCACCTCATCCATCAAGGCTTCAATTCCCAAGTTGCCACTAGCTGGGGACCTAGCCTTCAGAGCACAGGAACTTTGGGGGACACCTAATTCAAACCACCATATGTTGAAAGAATTGGGTTTTAAAGTAAATTATTACAGTTTATTTCCCCCTATGTTTAAATATATTCTTTGATTTCATTGTCCCTAGTGGTTTAGATGAGGTATGGCAGATTTCTAGCCACTTAAGTCTAGGACTATATTTTCATTTTATGTGTAATTCTAGTATGTTTTATCCATTTCAGTACATGTATCTCACTGTTTCCATGGCATCTTTATAAGAAAAGATGAAATGGTGTATTTTGAGTTTGTAACTATAATGCTATATCTAGTTATTTTTGGTTTTACTTTATTTACTTTTCAGAGAGAGAGAGAGAGAGAGAGAGAGTGACTGGATGCACCAGGGCCTCCAGTCACTGCAAATGAATGCCAAATGCATGTCCCACCTTGTGTATGTGGCTTACATGGGAACTGTGGAATTGAGCCTGGGTTCTTATGCTTTGCAGGTATGCACATTAACCACTAAGCCTCTTTTCAGTTTGAAAAGGTCACCTGAATTTTTCATATCTGTGCATACTTGTTAAGTTTAGTCTAGACACCAATCATTCCAACCAAGGTTTAGGAATGTACCATTTCTCTTAGCTTTAAAATTCTCTTACTTACATAATGGATGAAGATTTTGAGAGCTGAGTAATAGAATGAATATGCCATGATGGTTAATGGTAAGAAGCAGTTATTTACTGTCATGGCCACTTTCCTGGTTTATCTAAATCCAGCTCTGATGTTGAGTAGGACTAAAATTCCCATGCTCTGTGCTCTGCATACCTGTGTGTACGTACATGTTTATTTGTGTTTCTGTCAGAAACCTGAAAGCTTTGTTTGCTTATTGATTTTGTTTCTGAAATCGCAGCCATCTGACATTAAAAACAACATTTCAGAGTTGACATTTTTTCTTTGGCCTGACATCAAACAAATTTTACACGGGATTCAGGTTTATCCTTGACAATATTCTTTCTTGTGTTCCTTGTGCACTGCACCCTGTACATATTCTTGTAGTTTCAAGCCTGCCCCCCCTTTTTTGTTTGTATTTTTGAGGTAGGATCTCACTCTCCCAGGCTGACCTGGAACTCACATTGCAGTTCCAAGCTGGCCTCAAGCTCACAGTGATCCTCTTACCTCTGCCTCTGGAATGCTGGGATTAAAGGGGCACGTCAGCACCTGCAGCCTGGCTTCATACTTTAACATGTACCCTGGCTGACCCTAAGAAATATCATTGGAATTATGGATGAAACCATGTAGTTAGTGACAAAATCAACTAGTTGGTTGACAAATAATAAACAGGTACAGTGATTAACCTCCATATGACTTCATGGCACAGTTTCCACATGCTGCATAGCTACAGCTAAATAATGAGAATATTTCGGCACCTAACATTGTTTGAGGGTCTTATATATAGGAGACATTGCAGTAGCATTTTCTGTGGGGCCTAATATTATTTTCACTATTTCTACCTTGCATAGATGTTTTGGGCAAAATTACATGCCTATCATTTTGTTACAACAAATAAGCAGTCCATTCCACCACTGTGCTCACATTTCAAATGCTTGAATTTGGCAGTGACACAAAAGATGATGATCTCTGTAGCTCCAGACTTCTTTATGCCTCATGCTTAAATTGCAGAGTTCTCCTTAGGTGTACATTTTTGCACTGGCCCCATGGGCTTGGATGAAACAGATAGCACAATGCATTAAAAATATAGACATTCAAATACAGAACTGTGTGTGTGTGGTTGCAGGTCAGCTCTCATAGAGCAATATTTTAAGTTATCAGAAGACAGTTGAGGGGCTGGAGAGATGGCTTAGCGGTTAAGCGCTTGCCTGTGAAACCTAAGGACCCGGGTTCAAGGCTCGATTCCCCAGGACCCACGTTAGCCAGATGCACAAGGGGGCACAAGCATCTGGAGTTCGTTTGCAGTGGCTGGAAGCCCTGGCGTGCCCATCCTCTCTCTCTCTCTCTCTCTCTCTCCTTCTGTCACTCTCAAATAAATAAATAAAAATGAACAAAAAAATTTAAAAAAGAAAAAAAAAAGACAGTCGAAAATACTGAGCATGGGGGGGGGGGTTACTCTTCATTATCAATTTGACTGGACCTGGAATGGCATAAGAGGCACACCTCTATTTACATCTCCGGAGGAGTATCCATAGAGCTTTAATCTGAGTAAGAATGAAGTTCATACCATCCCATAAGCTAGAGTTCCAAACTGAACAAAAAGGAAAAATAAAATAAGATAAAATAAACAAAGAAAAGCTAGCTGAGCAGTACATTCATTTGTCTGTGTTTCCTGACTCTAGTTGAAATGTGTCCTGTTGGGTCACACCACTGATACCACAGCTAGGCTGCCCCTTCTGCCTCAGGCTCCCTGCCCTGATGGACCGTGTCCTCAGACTCTTAGCAATAGTTGCTTCTTTCCTTAAGTAGCTGCTGTCAGGCATTTTGCCTCATCAGTGAGAAAAGTAACTAATAAAATGAATTTACATAATATGATAATGTGGTCCTAGAACTTAAAGTTAAAAGACACAGATCATTTGACTTAATAAAGAATTTAGATAAAATGTCTGAAAAATCATGAAATCCAGCTAGCCTTTTATAAAAAGTGAAGTGCTAACATTTTTCTATGACTAGATTTTTTAGGATAAGAAAAAACTAATGAAGTAAAATGAGTAAGAAATTAACAATAAGTCACTGGGTTCTTCTCACAGCCATCGGGAGCGGCGTGAGCAGAGAGTGTAAGCACACCGCTGAGCTCTGCTTCGCTGGGTCTGTTTCAGTGGGGTCCTTCCTTGCTAACATCATGGCCCAACAGAGTCTTCACACACTGCTGTCTTCTGTGGTTAGCAAAGTGAGCAGCAGAGTGGTGAGTTTGGGGTAAACAAATGATGGAGCCAAGAGAGGAGTGACAGAGACAGTGATTGGCATCTTACTGCTAATGACATTTTTATAACTCTGCTTTATAAACTCCTGTACTGACAAAACCCCAAATTGTATCCTCCACCGCTACCTAAACTTGACTTGAAAATGATTAAATAAAAGCTAAACTCAAGGCGTTAGGAGAGGTGTTTTTACACTTAAAAATATGATTCAAGGGGGCTGGTGAGATGGCTTAGCATTTAAGCACCTGCCCGTGAAGCCTAAGGACCCCTGTTCAAGGCTCGATTCTCCAGGACTCATGCATCTGGAGTTCGTTTGCAGTGGCTGGAGGCCCGGTGTGCCCGTTTTTTTCTCTCTCTCTATCTGCCTCTCTCTCTCTCTTTCTGTCTTAAATAAATAAATAAATAATATGATTTAAGCACTAGGGATCTGGCGCCGTGGATACAGCACTTGCAGTGCAAACACAAGTATCTGAACTTGGATCCCCAGAACCCACAGAAGGCAGTATGCATCTATAACCACAGGGCACCTACAACAAATGGAGATGGATACAGGATACTAGAAAACCATGGGACAATTTACCTGTGGTGCACTGCAGCAGGCAATGGGAGACCTTGATCTCAAAACAAGATAAGGTAGTGAGGATAGTGAGGACCGGGTACCTGAGATTGTCCTCTGACCTCTGTTTACATGCCACATGACCAAAGGTTGTTTGATATATTTTTTTTATCCCTTGAAACTTATCTTTATGCATATGACTACTCACTACTCACTATTGGATGGGAAAAATACAATATTTTATTTTCCCAATTAAAGAATTGTATTTAGTTTCCATTTAAAATACCCTAGGCTTTGTTTTATTGTGTCATTAATTAGCACTTGAGCGGTCAAAGGGACTATTTAGTAAGCATGTATCTTGCAACACACTAGAGGTAGATATTAATGAAAGGCTAAAAACATACCCAGGAGTCTCTTACTGCCATATTAAAACATTTATAAATGGGACTTTAATTTAAAGTGCCGCTAAAATGAAATGTTTTATTGATTCTCAGGCCAGATGCTCTTTAGAAAACGCAGTGTGTGTATTATTCTCTCTTCAAATTACTACTTCAAAACTGACCTGGACATACTCAAATATAATACTCTGAAGACCAGATGTAGTTTGTAAGGCAATTAAACTAAGTCATTTAAATTCTGTGGGAAGACTTTTGTACACTAGGTGGCAGAGGTTTATAAGAATATTTCTCTTACATCAAGTGCCTTACTTTTCTTTTTGCAATATGAAAACAAAAATTCCTCAATATTTAAGTCTTTAATAGTTGAAGAATTTCTTTAATTTTCTCCCACATGGGATGTTTCACTGAAATTTAAACTGCATACTTCATTCTGTGTGAATCATTAACAACAGCAGTAAATTTTGTCTCTAGTAAATTTATTTTTAATATGATAATGGAAATATGATTTATATTTGTAAATTTTTAATTTAATTTTATGCTTTGAAGTATTTCCCTTCATTTAAATTTTACCTTTCACTTTAATGCAATGAAACACTCATTTTAAGTATTGTGATTTATATGAATATGACGGGCATGCTTCATCTCTCTTTCATTCTTAGAAGTATTATATGATGTGAAAAGATCAATTTTAAACACAGAGAGTAGCCTCTAGAATTCAGAAGTGATGTGCTACTTTTTTTGATTCCTGATTTCGGACTAAGCACAAAAAATTCAATAAAATTTTAAACTTAAAACTATAAACATTTGATATTGCATCATTAATTTCCTCTCAAGTATTTTTGTGAGAGTCTAAAAGGGTTACAGTTGGGTTTCAACATAGTTTATGCACAGTTTTCTTTAGGTGTTCAAACACAAGTTTACTTGTTGCCACAGATCACTACTTCTAATCTCAGATCAATTGTCACATTCACATTGGTTTTATTAAAAAAAGAATTTTGTATCTTATGCCAAACCATAGTCATCCAAGATTTGGCACCAGTTTTTGAGACCCAACACATTTCTGTCATAAATATGATATAACACAGGTAGACACAGATAAAAGTATCTGAACAATAGGAAAGGAAGTACTGAAGAAAGAGAGGGAGAAAGGAAGGGTGGAAATAAGGTAAGAAAGGAGAGAGGGAAAAAGGAAGATAGGGAGGGAGGGAGTTGGGAAAGAACGACAGAGTGACACATGTCATTAGCTATTGCCCCAGCTGTGGTGATTTCATGCCATGTGGTCTTTGGCATCATCATGAATTCTGATAAATTCCACACATTGCGAACCCAGTTCTTTGTTTGTGGTTTTTTTTTTTTTTTTTTTTTTTTTCGCTTGTTTATGGTAGGGTCTTGTTCTATCCCAGGCTGACTTGGAATACACTATGTAGTCTCAGGCTGGCCTGGAACTCACCGAGATCCTCCTACCTCTGCCTCCCCCAGTTCTAGTATTAAAGCTGTATGCCACCACACCCAGCTGTGTTTGTGACCTAGAACTCACATGCTCACATGGATCCTGCTTAGTTTTTGTTAAATTCCCTGGGTCAAACTCTTTACACACCCATTGAAAATCTCACCGTTTCATGACAGCTCCTCACTGTCCAGGTCACTCTGCGTGGCTCAAGGATAGGATGGCACAGTGAGAAGTTTACATCAACTAAAAGATGCTATAAGGTTTGGAAAACCACATATTATTTTCTATGTATGCCTACCCGTGAGATTGCTTTGTAGCAAGAATTTCTTGAAATATATTTGATTTCTTTAAAGTATTTCATTTTATTTTTATTTATTTATTTATTTATTTGAGAGAGAGAGAGAGAGAGATAAAATGGGTTCACCAGGGCCTCTGGCTACTACAAACAAACTACAGACACATGCACCTTGTGCATCTGGCTTTCGTGGGTCCTGGGGAATCAAACCTGGGTCCTTAGGCTTTGCTGGCAAGCGCCTTAACTGCTAAGCCATCTCTCCAACCCTATATTTGATTTCTAACCAGTCTCCAGACCTAAATCTTCCAGTGTTAGCTTCTGACTCCTGTTTGTATGTTGTGCCATTGGTGGAGCCTGACAAAGCCCACCCCCTACCTGCACTTTCATGAGAATAATCCCCCCCAAATTACATAAATTGGTGGATTATTTCTCAGCTTGGCCAACATTGTTTCATGCCTCTGTGTTCTAATATTTTCATTTTCCCAGATATTTCCTCACACAAAGATGGCTCTCAGTGTCTTTATACTAGAGCAATAATTAGGAAAAATAGATAAATGGTATAAAAACAATGTTTAAAGGAAATATTATGTAACTAGGGAAAGTAAGTCAGCAATACAGACTACGTATCTTGAAGGATATGGTCAAAGATTTAATTCCTTTATTTAAAAATGTTTATTACCTTGATTATATCTTGGCACTGTATGACTGAAACCTCATCCGTGTCTGTGCCCCTCTAATGCTCTGACAAGATGCTTGTACGTCACCAGATAATTCATGCTTTCAATAATTAGCTGATAGTTTTATACCTTTCATCAGGTACTTCTCCTGTGGTATGCAAATATAAAACCACGTTAGCCCCTTCTGAAATAGTTTAAATCTATCACTATGAAATCACAGCAATGACACTGTCTGCAGAAGTTTCCAGTGACAGAGGTGAGCCCTGTGCCTGACAGCTAATGGTGAATAAAGTTTATCCTGACACTGAGATTGGCTAACAAGTAAGTGGGAGTCCTCTCACATTTTCTTTGCACTGTCTTGCAAGTGTCAAAACTGTAAGTAACCTACCTACTGGCTGACATTTAACTTGATGAAACTAAAATTGACTTCCTGGTGGTGACTGTGTTAGGGAAAAACATACATACATGTATATGCAAACAGAATGTCAGCAAAGAAATTCTTCAGTTTTCTTTTGGTTGCAGTGGAATCAATTGGAAGCTTAATATACTTTTTTTATATCCCTTAGAATGTGTTACTATAATAAAGTTTATTTCTCACATATGAAACTCTCCTCTGTTGCTTTATCTTAAGTAAAGAAAATGTTTTAGCACAGACTACATATGACTTACAAACATGGTAAAACATACACTGAATATATGATGTCCACTTTTATATACATTTATAGTGATTTAAATGCACATATGAATAGAAATCTAGTGTCCTTTTTTGTATATTGTATAATTGTATATTTAGTCCACTATAAGAAAACTTTTTCAATACAGGAATAATCAAGTTTCATACATTAAAATTGTTATCACTTAATTTCTTGAAGATTTTAGCTTAACAGAAAAAATAAATTAAAAATAAATATTTAGAAATTACTCTGATTAGCCTCATAGGATAAGTATCAAAAAATCCCTGAGAATTTCAATGTTCAACAAAACATAAATGGTTAAACACATCATGATACATGCACATGTTATTTTAAATGATTTAATATATTTAATTACATATTGACATGTTTATTTTGTACAACTTAAGGGAAGATATTTTTAAGGAGCTGATTTTAAAATATTGTTATTTATATACTTGCAAGGGGAGATAGAGAGAATGAGAATGAATATGGGTGTGCCAGGACCTCTAGCCACTGCAACTGAACTCCAGATGCATGCATCTCTTCACACATCTGGCTTTATGTGGGTACTGGGGAATCACACCCAGGCAGTTAGGCTCTGTAGGTAAGTGCCTCAAATGTTGAATTTTTAATATAATATTTTCTGATCATAATCCCTCACATTATATTCTCTTGCCTGCCCTGTCTCCCTTCTGATGAACTCCTTTCCAACTAGCTCCTCTTTGATGTTTCTTTTGGTAGCTTGTGCATGGCTGTGACCCAATGTGTTTAGTTAGGGTTTCCTGTACTACCAAGAGCTACATCACCTCAGAAATGTCTGACTCTCCCTCAGCCACCACTAACTGCTTGAAAAGCCTCAGGGATGAATGGTGGCCTCCTAGTCTCCTAAGGAAGGGATTCTTAAGTACTGATTAATTTTCTATCTTTTAATAATAGGTTATAAATAACATTATCCTAATTCTTTTTATTTAAAATCACAAAAACTTATTTAATTATGCACAGTACCATGAAATACCATACATATCCTAAACTTTTAATATTGTCAATCTCTTTTAGAAAATGTGGGGAATTGGTTGATATCTACTCTAATGTTTACCTCCATTCTGTTTCAAAATCAGTAAAATTTCTAAAAATTAGTTCAAAGTAAAATGATATATTAGAAGCTTTTGAATGCACACTGAGCCATTTTAACTAGTCAAATTTTCTGTACAACCACAATGTGGAGCTGCAGTGTAGATCACTCGGATCCCATGTGCTAATGTTCTCTGAGTCTAGTGAAGCAAAATGTGCTAGACAGACTGTGAGCAACGTGGAGGGGCAGCACCTAAAAGCTTGGTTTAGGCTACATTTATGAATGCTTCCTAAGTGAAACTAGCTAGCGAAAATTCAGACCAACATGTGTAGAAGTCCAGATCAGAAAAGCTTTAGTTTTCAAGTCTGTCTGTCTGTCTGTCTTTCTTTCTTTCTTTCTTTCTTTCTTTCTTTCTTTCTTTCTTCTTTCTTTCCTTCCTTCTTTCTTCTTCCTTCCTTTCTTTCTTTTTTCTTTATTTCCTTCCTTCTTTCTTCTTCCTTTCTTCCATTTTGATTTTTAAAATACCACATTTTACAAAGGATTCCAGAAAGGGGAAGGCTGGGAGGGAAGAGGAGATAAAGTGGAGAGAAGAGAAATACACCATGTGAAGCCCAAAAGCCCATGTGAGCCACATGTATGTAGCTCAGGAGTCCATGTGACCAAATACGGATCTGGGGGAGAAAAGTGTGAAAAGAAAAGAAAAAGGGAAAGTTCAAGGAGTTCCTGCCATGTGGGAAGCTGAAGGGGATAAAGAACCCATGTGGAGAATAAGGGCTGTGGGCAGGTGGGGGGGGGCACTCCTGGCTGGGCTTGGGCTAGGGCCTAGGCCGAGCCCCTCCCAGTTGGGCCTGGGCTAGTTTAGCTGAGGGAAAACCTCACCCACAGCTGGAAGTTCCCAAGTGATCAGAGAGAGTGAGAGGGTCTGTTTTATTTCTTGAAATTATGCTTCTGTGTACTCACATGACATTTTAAAAAAAGGAAGATGGAAAATGGAAAGAAGAGGACACTCAAGGGCAGGGAATGGGACAAAAGAGAATGCTATGAAGGGGTTATGATCAGGGTTCATCATATATATATATATATATATATATATATATACACATATGTATGTACGTATATATATATATATATATATACACATATGTATGTACGTATATATATATATATATATATATATATATATATATATAGAGAGAGAGAGAGAGAGAGAGAGAGAGAGAGACTGTCAATAAAAGAAAATAAATAAGATGCATAGTTTAGTTGTTCCAAAACTACTTAGTGATAGAATACTGCTAAAAAAAAAAAAAACTGGAGGGAGAAGTAGAAAAACACAAGACATTTGTAAACAAATCATGACTAGCCAATTTACACTGTGTAACAGACTTGCAATGTGATTCAAACATGAATGTGCAGAGAACTTTAATTACTCAGATTTACAGACTGTTTCGACTATGAATTTCAATATTTCTTCTAGTCTGTTTCACTGTTTGTATATTATCCAATATTGCACAATCCTCTGTGTTGCTTGTGTTCAAATTCTGTCCTTCTCTTCTTACCTTTCTAGTTCTGAAGTTCTGTCCTTCAGTAGATGAAGATTGGGGCTTTCTCACATCTTGCTAATCCTATGTTCTCAATTACATAATTGTAGTAATAACATTAACCTCAACAGCACAGATAATGAAGTAACCTCAACAACACAAAGACAGTGGCTGAAACCTCAGATCTTACAAGGTCTTATTCCTTCTGCGTCAGTATCCCAGAGTCTACTGGAAATAAAATGTTGACATTTTTGGATTACCATCCAGAAACACAACGTCCCAGTAAAATCTCTATTCATTGGGTCTCACATATGTTCTGAATGTTAAAATTATGCCTGTATAGTTTAAGCCAAAGTGTGTTATAGATGTTGAATTCTAGGATGGGAAGCAATGATGGCAAACTGTGGCAGTTAAAAAAAAAAAGCTGGCATTTGTACGTCTGTACTTGTACAGAACCAAAAAATGTTCCCATCCTCATGACCTCTTAGTTTATGTCACTTTTGGCCCTCTTTTTTTTTTTAATTTTTTTTGTTCAGTTTTATTTATTTATTTGAGAGTGACAGAGAGAGGAAGAGGCAGATAGAGAGAAAGAGAGAGAATGGGCACGCCAGGGCTTCCAGCCACCACAAACGAACTCCAGACACGTGCGCCCCCTTGTGCATCTGGCTAACGTGGGTCCTGGAGAATCAAGCCTCGAACCGGGGTCCTTAGGCTTCACAGGCTAGCGCTTAACCGCTAAGCCATCTCTCCAGCCCACTTTTGGCCCTCTTGTAGTTGCTTGCTTACTTAATATTGAATGAGGCCTTTTGACACCTATAAAATGAGGTTTATATGCACATTTTTTTTATATAACTTGTACTTTTTGTAGGTCCAAGAAGTGTGTGTTTTGTTTTTCATTTGGATTACTCTCATGCACCTGTTTGCATCTATCTGAAAGTACTCTTGTTTTTTGGGAGCTCTGAGAGGCACTTTGTACCTCTGAAATTTTCATTAGTGGTTGACTGGCTGCCAAGAGTTTGTGTGCTGCAGTGCAATACAGAGGTGGCCATGCACGGGGCTGCCAAATCTTCCATACTTGTCTAGCGTGGCAGCGAGGACCTCCAGACACACAAAAGCAGAGCCCGTTCACAGGACAGAACTGGATTCTTTCAACTAGTGCTTGGTGCCAGAGTCCATTCAGTTCTCAGCAAAGCAATAGCCAGGAGGGTCTGAATCAGATGTGTCAGAAACATGTGAGTTTTAGGTCAGGAGTAGGTAGGTGGGGATGAGATTTGCTATATATTGACAAGAATGGGGGACATTTGAAAAATGTCCAGGTAATTCTTATTTAATCTTTCAGTGCCACACACCCAGTCTTTGAAACAGCAATTCAAAATGATACTTTTTTTTTTTGTGAAAGTAGGAAAGTTTGGGTCCTAAATCACATAATTAATTTAGAAAAAACAAATAAATTAAAAAGTACCTTATTAAAGACTTAGGCAATTCAGCACATATAATAACTCCTGCTCCAATTTAAACTCAACAAATGTATACAAAATTTTGGATAATAGTTCAACTTGTGTTTTTAGATTACCTTAACTGAAATTCTCAATGTAACTTTCAGAGATACTTGTAAGTACTCTTGAAATTCTATCAAATACATCTTTGTTTACTTAGGCCTCACTTTATATCTCTCTGTATGTGGATATTTATATCTTTATGCCTCTATCTAGCTCTTATTCATTGGGTTTGTAAATTGTTTCAATAGTGAAATCTTAATATTCAATATTTTTTATAAATAGAATAATGTAATCTATTATCAAGTTCCTAAAATGCAATTTGTTTGATTCCCTGTGCTGTCTGGACTATTTGCTGGCAGAATAACATCATCCTTGATATTGTCACATTCTTAAGATGCCATTTTCTATGTAGCGTGCATTTGGAAGATTTTCAAAAACAATATCATTCCTTGCCTTGGAATCCTTAATAGAGCTACTTAAAGCTGATTATAGAAATTCATAATTGTTTTCACTGCTAAAGGATCCAAATAAATGTGCAGCAGCGTGATCAGACAGGCTGCCACCTCCATCAACAAAGGCCCTCACCAGCAGCAGGAGCATGCCTTGCTCCTGCTATGTAAGAAGCAAAGCAAGCCTGGCGTGGTGGCGCACGCCCTTTAATCCCAGCATTCGGGAGGCAGAGGTAGGAGGATTGCTGTGAGTTCGAGGCCATCCTGAGACTACATAGTGAATTCCAGGTCAGGCTGGGCTATGAAACCCTACTTCGAAAAACAAAAATAAATAAATAAATAAATAAATAAATAAATAAATAAATAAAAAGAAGCAAAGCAACCTCAATGTGTTACTCTCGTGTTTGTGATTCTGTAGCATTGCATCCACAGAAACCGATACTGGTGGTTTATCAGGTGATGAATGTGGTGGTCCCACAGGCATGTAAGTTACCTCACCCACACTAATGGAAGTACTGGCGTAATGGTGCTCAATTGAGCTCAGGGTGGTTTTCCGTCAGCTCTGGGACCATCCGCACCTCCACAGCCTGCATGAGACCAGGATCCTCACTCAAAACCAAAATATGGCCCATATAGATTGGTGTTTTCCCATCATGTTATCTCATGTTCTCTGTATATGGATTGTTATGAGATCTGAAATATTTCAAGAATAATCCAAGGAGATCCCCTCCTCCTCTGTATCTTTCTCTACCTATAGTTATATTTTTTCATTATCCCACTCCGGCCTTCCACTTCCTTGGTTTCTTCAGCATACCAGAAAACACTTGTTGAACATCTATTTGTTAGAAACAACGAAATATGACACATGGATACATTTGTGGGAGTGATTACCTAGATAAAAAAATGTTATAAAATATTAATGTTCTCATTCTCAGAGTGCTCAGAAGAAAGGATCAACAAGGGCCACATTAGCCACACAAGTTTGATAAGAGCTAAATCATAATTTACCGTGCGTAATGGCTTATGGAGTGCACTGCCTCCGGGGATGCATCCTTCCTATTGTAAGCTCTGTGTGGGCAAGGACTGTTCTTGTCTTGGTCAAATGGGTATGTGCTGTGCCTGTGACACTCAAGATGGGCATTGGAGAGCTCTGTTGAGTGAATACATAAACACAAGGCTGTCAGCGGACAGGATATCACACTTCTTTCTCTCAGTAAGACAAGGTTCCAACAGGAAAACATCACATGCCAGGTGTGATGACCTTCATTTCACAGAAGGAAAAGGTATACTTCCTTGAGGTTATTCACTGCTCTTCTAATTCTGTTTCAATTAGTAAAGGGTGTGTTTTGCTGTATTGAAATCAAGGGGAGGATAATTAACTACTTAGTCATTTATCTTTATTCATCCCAACAGCCAGCTGTTTCCTGGAACATACTTTATTACAGGTTGTTATTTATGGTGTGTCTTGGAAGAAAAACATCCGATACAGTTGTGCACAGCAGTGGGTATGGAATAATGCATAATTTAAAGCTTCATAGAAGACAGTCTCTGTGAGTTACCCTAGGAAAGTGAGATGCTAGGATCCTCTTGCCCCTTTCTAAAGCTGCAAGGCACATCCATATATATCTGAGGAGGACAGAAAAGGGCTTTCCTTGAGAGCAGAGGTCACAGGTCTGAACCTTTTCCCTACTACTGGGCAGCAGTGCAGCTGAGCTAAGTGGATGAACCGGGGAGTGTCTCAAGTAAACCTTGCTCCTTAGGTGAGGTGGCATTGCAGAATAGGATGATGTCAGGTGTCCATAAAATTTACTGAAGTTAGAAAATGAAATATTGCAACATTTCAATTTTTTTTTCTTTATTAGTCAGTTCTGTATTCAGCAAATACAGTCAGTTTGGTACCATTATTAGGCTCATCCGTGACCTATCCCCTCCCCTTCGCCCCTCCTTGTTGAGGTATACGGGTCATGCATTGTGGAGTTAGCCCACAGTTATGGGTAAGCTAAATGTCTCTGCATATCATGACCCAACATGTGACTCTGACATTCTTTCCACCCCCTCTTCCGCAAAATTTCCCTGAGCCATGTTGGGTTCATTTTTGGTCTGCTTCAGTGATGAGGTGTTGGGGGCCTCTGAGGCTTTGGCTCTCTGATTTGGTAGGAGTTGATTTTTCTCTGTGCTGATCTCCTTCCCCCTTGTGCTGGTATCCGGTTCATCAGGAAAACAACCCCATTTCAATTTAATTTAGCTTTAACAAATCGTGTAAGAGAACTTTTGTTTTGAATTCTCAGAGTTTTGTGGTGATGTGCATTCTCGGCTGTAGATGGCGTCCTCGTACCAGATGGAGGAAGGCAGTAATTAAGTATGCAAGATTTTCCCAAGGCTGTCACCCTATTTAGTGTAGAGTACAGGCTTAAGAATCCATGGCATTGTTTTTGGTACTGGAAATTTATACGTGTGAAATTTATAGACATTTGAGGGGGGTTGTTGAAAGTCAAATACAATTCGATGCTGATGGGTTATATAGTAATTTTGTTCATTTTAAAATAAAATACTTCAGAGAAGAAAGAGAAGCTGAAAAATGATCCAAATAAGATTCCTGTTTTATTTCTTTGGGGCCACCAATTAAACTGAAAAGGAACACAAGCAACTAGATTTAGACTTGACAATATCAGTCCTACATAATCTCAAACTAGAACTCTGCAATTGTCTCCATTAATCCAAAGTATGTTAAAGAATTTAAAAAAAAGCTTTGTTCATTCTGTCATTTTCTTTTAACCAATTTTCATTCTGGTTTATGGAAGATATTCATTTATTTTGTTTTGATTCATTTCAATAAAAAAATCTGTGATTTGCCGGGCATGGTGGTGCATGCCTTTAATTCCAGCACTAGGGAGGCAGAGGTAGGAGGATCATCATGAGTTCGAGGCCACCCTGAGACTACATAGTGAATTCCAGGTCAGCCTGGACGAAAGTGATACCCTGCCTTGAAAAACCAAAAAAAAAAAAAAAAAAAAATCTGTGATTAGATTTGTGCTTGTAATCCTGGCCTATATATATATAGCTCAGCAAGCATTGAATCCTCAAGGAGAGTTTAGATAGAGTCTTGATGTCCTGCATATACATATATATATTATATATATACATATATATTATTTATATATATATAAATGAATATATATAATTTTATATGAAGTTATATACACAATAATATATAATATAAATTTATATATATATATATATATATATATATATATATATATATATTATGTGGCCTGTGAATAATTAAGGAACATTTCATAAATCTAGCGTTTATTGACTGAACTCAGGGCCTTGTGCTTGCTAGGTAAGGACTGTCACAATGAGCTAAATCCTCAGCTTCATCAGAGTGTTTTTATAATATGCTTATTCTAATAAATTATTGTAGTAAATTATGCAACCATGTCAGTAGTACTACCGTAATGAAATGATCTGTGACATGTGCAAGATTTTTGTTTTTATTTTTATATCTACATCATAGGTTTGGAGAGATTCTAAGGGGGCATCATATACTTCCCTCTTAAGAACATGCAGTTCTTCGTTACCTGTTGACTGAGACCTGTGTAAACACTCATGGTCCAAATCTACTTTGACCAAATCACACAATCATGGGTATTGCATCAACACTCACTAGTCATAGCAAGAAACCCTTACCTTTTCATCTTTCTACTTATTATGAGCAATGACACCATGAAAGTATGATAATAAAGTATTACATAATTTGAAAAAAGCTACAATTATGCATGTACATCACTTTAATATAATCAAAGAATAATAACATATAATAAAAACATCTTAGATGTAGGGGCAATGCTGAAGCCAAAATCAGTTTCTTCCTGTTTCTGACACAAGATTTGCCTTTTTTCTTTCTTTCTTTCTTTTTTTTTTTTTTTTTTTTTTTTTTCTGAGGCAGGGTCTCACTCTAGTCCAGGTTGACCTGGAATTAACTATGTATTTTCAGGGTGGCCTCGAACTCACGGTGATCCTCCTACCTCTGCCTCCCGAGTGCTGGGATTAAAGGCATGAGCCACCATGCCCAGTTTAGATTTGCCATTTTTTATCCTTGATTTTCTTTAACTTAAAATGCATGGTTCATTGTTATCCTCAATGTATTATTCATGTCTTAAAATTATGACTCAATCTACACAGAACATCATGAATTACACAAGCCAATTTCAAGTACAAAGGCATATTTTGAATACTTTTTTAAAATTTATTTATTTGAGAGCAAGAGGCAGAGAAAGAGGGAGAGAGAGAAAGAGAGAGAATGGGTGCGCCAGAGCTTCCAGCCACTGCAAACGAACTGTGCGCCCCCTTGTACATCTGGCTAACGTGGGTCCTGGGGAATCGAGCCTCAAACACGGGTCCTTAAGCTTCACAGGTAAGCGCTTAACCGCTAAGCCATCTCTCCAGCCCTTTTGAGTACTTTTAATTAAAATCCAATGTTATAATCACTTTTTGTCCTTATATGTAGTGATGTCTCCACCCACTTATATGATCGCTTTTCTAGTTCTATTTATAACTCCTTATAATACTTCTAGAACTAGTACTTAGTCTCTTATATATAATCGCTGACATGTGTAATACAAAGAACATTTTCCTGAGGTCTGAACCATTTTGAAATGTCCATGTAGTTGAGGTTGTTTGTCCTGCAAAGTGTTCTAATGGCTTTACTTCTCCAGAGTCCTAGGGTCTAGGACTAGACACTAGACACTGCCTAGAGCATGTACTTTCAGGACTGCATACCTAAAACAGTAAGTGGTTGGGTGTGATCTAATAAAGCAGGGCAATTAGACCTTCAGGAGGAGATGAGACTGTGAGCCTAATCTACTCTCTTCAAGTCTTAAAGATGAAAGGCCTAAGGATCGTACAGCTATGTTTTGGAGCCAATCTAATGAAAATGAAATAAATGGATAAAGAGAAAGAAAGAAGGATCAAGTTATAAGTGGGTTAAGGTGGCAGGAGACTTGGAGGAAGAAAATTAGGCAATAAATTGAGAAAGGTGGAGGGTGGGAGATGGAGGAAAGAGTGTTCAGCAAGCATTGGATCCTTGGGCAGAGTTTTAGTAGTCTTGAGCGGCTCGGTGCTCTCCTGAGAGTCATATGGGTCCATTTTTGCAATAGGTCAAGTGAAAGAAGCTAGTCACAGTGAGCTTCTAAATCCCGCTGGAGATAGTTAATGGTGCATGATGTTGGATAAGTTGAATTCAATTTTCTTTAAGATTTGGTTTCTTCCTCTGTAAATATAAAATTCACTTTTGCTTTACAGTGTTGTAAAGATAAAATATAATGACATATTCAGAAAGACCATTTACAGTATTTAGTATAATCTCTAATAAATGTTTACTGTCTGTTTTTCCATTTCATTATATTAGGATTGTTTTCCTAGCCGTGATAGGTTGTCTGCTATAAATATAACAGAAAAAAGTTTCTTTTTTCATTTAACTATCTTTATTTATTTATTGGACAGAGAGAGAAATAGGGATGGAGAGAGAGAGAGAAATAGGGATGGAGAGAGAGAGGGAGAGCGAGAGAGAGAGAGAGAGAGAGAGAGAGAATGGGCATGTCAGGGCTTCTAGACAATGCAAAAGAACTCCAGACATATGTGTCACCTTGTGCATCTGGCTTATGTGGGTCCTGGGGAATCAAACCTGGATCCTTTGACTTTGCAAGCAAGTATCTTAACCACTAAGCAATCTTTCCAGCCTGGAAAAAAAAAAGTTTTTTTCTTTTTTTTTTTTTGCATGGAGATTAAATACTCAGTATCCTGTAATAAAACTTTCTTTAATAGTTACTGAAAAATCTAATCTCTACTAAGCACTTTATGTATGTATTAAATCTGAGGCTTTTGAAGTCACATTTACTTCCAAAATATTTTTTGTGTTATTACTGACACTTGCTTTTGTAGGTTTAATCAATTTTATATTAGGGGGTATCGCTCAGTGATTGAATATTTGACTGTAATTGCTTATAAGGATTATCATATATCATACATTTCACTGTGGCATCCACAGACTCAACCCTTAAATCATTAAATTAATGCTGCTTAATTTGATACTAATCAATGTTGCTTACATCCACAGTTTGCAGATTTAAGATAGGATGGATTGATTGAAGATGGGGACAGAATGTCGACAAAGCATTGCATGAGTATGATTGATTTTTAGTCTCTAACTTTTTGGACTTTTCTAAGCAGTAGTTTTGCTCAAGTGTGCCTTTTTGCACTGTGAAATAGATAATCATGGCTAAGTGTAATGGTGCCCTTAAAATGCATCCTATGTTGTTTGTATGTACGGTCTAAGCAAAAAAAAAAAAAAAAAAAAAAATGCGGGTATTTGAGTAGATACTGGAGAACAGCAGAGAACGGTTCTTGAAGGACACAGTAAGTGAGCTGCTTGTTTTATAGACTGAAAATGTTTGAATCATAATGCCTCATGATAAGGGAAATAACAAGGGAAACAATTTATCCCCATTCCAACAATAGCAACAGATTGAGAGCTAAGAATTATAAACTCTGGAGAAAGTATTTTAAAAAGCATGGAACTTACTTCAGGCTTACAGATCCACAGGAAGTTCCATAATAGCAAAAAAAGAGAAAACCCACCCTCAAAGCAAAGGCAAAAACCCAGCATCCAAAGAGCAGGGAACTCAGGCAGAACTCAGACTGCTTTCTGCAAGCGTTAGGTTGGAATTCAGATCCACCCCCAAATACACCTTAGGGCTGCACCCCGAGATCCACCCACAGTGATACCACCTCCAGCCAGGTGGCTGGAGATCTAATATATAAGCTTTACTAAACTCCTGAATGTACTGGGGAACATCCATTCGAAGGACTACAGTAAGGTGGCCAAAGCAATTGAATTGGTGAAGGAAAGCATTGTTGTGCACATCTGCACAGGTGCATCAAGTCATTCAAAAGTCAACTCATGATGGATCCTAGAAGTAAACATGACTATGAAATCTGCATAGCTAATCAGAAGTATGTCTTCATGAAAAGCAGGATAAAAGCCTGTGAATCACAAGTGCAAGGACCAGACTGGAATAAACATGCATAAAGTCTATATTGGGCAAAGACTCATCATATACATCAAGCTGATAAATTAATGTTTTGAACAGGACAACCTAACAGAAAAAGACACAAGTCGACATTTTGATCATAAAGGGAGGTGTGTGAACTGAAAAGCATCATGTGGCAGTTCAGATTTATGATGTACATTGGGTTCCAGGCTGAAGAAAAAGAATTATTTTGTTATTTTTTTTATTAAGTAGAATCTTTTTATGGACATACCATATGTTGATACCACCATTTGTCTCCTCCCTGCCCCCATTCTGCTGAGGGCCATCCACAGTGGGATTTCTGGTATTCACCATCGGGGTTGTGGGTTATAAGTTTTGAGAGCAGCAGTCAGTCATTGTAAGCGTGGACAGGGGGAATGCCTTTGTATATGCCCTCCCACCCTGTGGCTCTTAGAATCTTCCCGGCCCCTATTCTTGCCTGCAAAATTCCCCGAGTCGTGGTGGGTGTGTTTTATGTCTGCATTCGTGCTGAGCTCTCAGCAGCTTCTGGATTTCTGTTGTGGTTCATTTTGAGTGTACTCAGTTTTTGCTTCCATCACCCTGGCACAGATGTCAGGCTCACCCTGGAAGCAGCACTCTTACTCATCTCACCAGTCCCTCTGAAACCACAGCTTTTCATGCCTTGTCCCTTTGTCCATTCCTTGTAAAGCTCCAAGCTTCCATATGCAAACATTTTAGGGGACATTTCTTAACTCTTTTCTTCATCAACAGCACAGCACAGCACAACAGGGCCATGCGCTTGGACCTTGCGACAGTGTCAGTTGTGTCTTGTCAGAACACACATGCACACATGCACACACACACACACACACACACACACACACACATACACATGCACAACAGCCTATTCTGTCTAACATATATGTTGCTACTGATGCTTCAGTTCTGACCAGTTTATAGAATACCCGTTTTTGATAGAAATATACATTGATAAATGTATAGGTATTTTTTATTAAAAAAAAAAATAAAAGAGAGCGAGTGAGAGAGAATTGGTGCTCCAGACCCTCAGCCACTGCAATCAGATTCCAGAGGCTGTACCACCTAGTGGGCATGTGTGACCTTGGGCTCGTCTCACCTTTGTGCATCTGGCTTATGTGGGATCTGGAGAGTTGGACATGGGTCATAAGGCTTTGTAGGCAAGTGCCTTAAGTGCTAAGCCATCTCTCCAGCCCCGTGTAGGTATTATTTAATCATGAAATGATTTTACAGCATACATGTTAAGTTAATATTAAGATGTTTTAGTACTTTACCTTAAATTATTTTTAAAATCATCTGAGATTTACATTGGGGTTTATTTTGTATTTAAAAATCACTTTCTGATGAAATATTCTACATTCAAAATTTTCTTAGAATATTTTGGGAAAATTGAATCATTTGGATTAATTATTATCCAAGTGGTAGATTCAAACATTTTAGAAATTTTAAATAGGTATGCAATTTGACATAAAATGTATGTGTATATTTTTTTTTCCTATTTGAAGAAGGTTATTTTTTTTACAGCTACTAATGCCTTCTGAGAAAACAAATGGTTGTATAAATAGCTACTTAATAAAAATCCTTATTTTTCTTGATGCTTTAAACATCTAAAGTTTATAAAGGACTTTGTAAAAATGTCATTTGTTAGGAAAGCAAAGATCACCAAAATACTTTATCTGATTGTCTTTGTGGTGTGAAGCTCAACTACAGTTCTATTACTAAGAATCAGGAATTTATTTTCTGAGTGGCAATATGAGTCAAGATCACCTTTCTGCTTGTTAGAGAAGATGCCCATCAAGAGACCTTTAGCTTAATGACCCAGCTCTTCTGCACAAGTTACAGTCTGGTACCATGGTGGGAACTTTTGAAGCTTCGTTGGCCTTTAAGGCCACAGGCGAAACATCAAATTAACAAAAAAGAAAAGAAAGAAACAAAATTTGAAGTCAGCACTCCCAAAGACCCTCATTTTTATTTTTATTGTCTTCTTTTTTTGGATTTCTAATTATTTTTAGCTATAGAGCACAATGTAAAATTATATTTTCATAAGTTTTGCATAACTTCCACTGTCATTTAACTTTTGAACTCTAAGTCTACAAAACAGTATTCCATGATAATAACTTTCTCAGTTAAGTAATTATTATGTCATCACACTTTGAACTTGAAACACCTCCACTGTGAACCAGAAGTGGGCTCTAATAAGGCTGCAAAAGTAGTTGTGGATATGGTCTGAATCTCAAGAGGGAAATGAGAGCTGAAGCCAGGAATTTGGATCTCACAGTGACTGGTGAATGATACAGATATAAGGTTACTCAGGGAAGTGCTTAGAATCAGAAAATTCAGGAAGCTCAAGATGAAACGTTTGAATCTTTGAAGCATAGCAGCAGTAAATGTAGACAAATGTGTGTAGAATGACTTATAGCAACTGAGGAGCACTTTCAATATGGAGGTGAAAAATTGAGGCTGGAATAGAAAAAAAAAAAACGAAGAAAGAGTGCATTACATTACAAAGCTCATGTGCTCTCAAGAGCTTGTTTTCTGCTGTGATGAGTTTTGAGTCTCTCAGTGTCTACTGGATAACATAGATAACTTAGTCTCTATGGCTAACATAGAGAAGGAAATGGGGGAGGGGGACAAAAAAGAGGATAATATGAAGGGACTGTGATGAAGTCACAGTACATTCAGACATCAAATTTCCCAGTAAAAATTGTACAAGAAGCTCATCTGCATAGCATAAGATGTAATTGGGAAGAGAGAACTGGTAAAACACGATCAAATTTTCACCAGTTTCTCATCCAACTGGGTAATAAATATCAATTAAAAAAATGAATTCAAAAGCAAAGTAATAAAAGAGTAAAATCCAATCCAATTGGAAAATGAACAGATAATCTTCAAATGAAATAGATACAAATGACCAATAAATATCTGGAAAAAGCTCTACTTCATTAGACATAAAAGAACTGCAAATCAAAACTACATTGAGCTTCCACTGCACTCCAGTCAGAATGTTCATCAGGAAACAAAAAAAGTAGCAAATGCTGGGAAAGATGTCAAGAGCAATGGAAGCCTTAAACCCTGCTGGTGGAGGGCAAAATAATTCATCTGTTATGGACACCAGCATTGAGATTCCCATCCATGTTTCTCCCTACATTCTTTTCTTCCCTGCTTCCACTAAAATAGCCTATTTAGCTCTACTTCCAAGCTCTTACACATTTGTCCCTCCAAACAGTTCCAAAGGCTTATTAATCACAGCAGTTTTTACAGTAGTGGTCCCTGACTAAAAGCAACTTGAAGGAAGAAGTGTTTATTTTGGATAAAGTAGGAAGGTTATCATCCACCACGGCAGGGAAGATATACAGCAGGAGCTTGAGGCAGCTGGTCAAATTCAGTCAACTGTGAAGGAGAGAGAGAGGGTGGAAAGGAGAGAGAGAGAGAGAGAGAGAGAGAGAGACTGATTAATATTAAGCCAGCTTTCTCCTTTATATGCAGTAGAGGACCCTAGCTTAAGGAATGATGCCAATAGACTGAGTGAATATTGTATTCATTTGTTATGTCATTGCATATTCAATAATACATTTTCTCTAAATTCAGAATTTCTCTTTATGAACATTTATGTTACTACTGTTTTTTTTTGTTTTATCCTCACTGCAATGCATTGTAAATAAAAACAATGACCTTTGTAACATAGTAAGATTTCTACAAATATTGCTAGATTTTCCTGTGTATGTTTCGTGTAATGTCGCTATGCTAATAGGTATTTTGTAAAGCATTGAAATGTATGTCTTACTGGCAATCCATCATAGCTATGCACCTGCTTTAATAGCAATAGGTGAACAGGATTACATCCCTTTACTTTGGGGTAGAAGGCAGAAATGTGGGCCATCACACTGCTTTTTCTTTACGTATGATAGAAAGTTAATCATGTGCAGCTAGGAAATAGAACCAACTGAGTTAGGTGTAAAATTTCTTGACAACACAGAAAATAAGATGGTTCCAACAGTCTTTCATGGCTGTGCTGTGCTCTGGGATTCTGGTTTCAATTCTGGTTAGAAGCCCATATACATTCAGTAGCTTAGTAAATCAGTGGTGACCAAAAGCTTTATAAGTGTATGTGGACATAATTACTTTAAACCATTATGAAGTCATCATGATTTCAATCAATATGAACTGTAAGTCTTCATAAGACGGGTGACAGGGGTTCCTTTTGAGGTAGTCTATATTCAGTATGTTTGAGGTCTTAGAATTTGCTGATGCAAAAAGTTCATGCATAATTCAATGATAATAAATAAAGTGTAAGTTTGAATGATGGCCACGGAAGCCTTGCACCGTGGTCGTGAGTGCAGGTGCTTTTCTTCTTGGTTATTTGCTCCTTATGTGTTAGAAAGAGTGAATTGCTCACCATCTTTAAGATGTGCCACAAAAACATGTATCTTTGATTATAGAGCAAGCCACTGTGTTGTCTTAGAATTCACCTTCCCCATTTATGCTGGGGAGAGTCTTATTCTACTGACAGGACTCAGTTACAACTTTTACCTAATGTAATTTCTAAACTTTTATTAATTTACATTGTTATCAATTAGATACTTATATTTTTATTGTCACTGTGGCTATAAAAACTTCTCTTGAGGTGAGGGACTTTTTCCTTACTCATCTTTCTTTTTATCTACCATTTGTATTTTCTGACACCTTCCTTAATGGTTCACACAGGAGATACTCAATAACAGTATGTGTGGATGATGGAGTAGGAGAGCTAAATCAGGTTGGGAAGGTGCAGCTGTCAATGTCCTTTGCTGGTTATAAATCCTGAGAAAACTGTATTAAGGACTTCAGTATATAATAAAGCTTGCGGGGGTCAGTATGCCCTTCAATAAAACCTTCTGGGCATAAAACAGGCCAACAGAATCTACAAACAAGTTATAAGAAGATAGAAAATAAAATTGTCCTTGTTTGTTTTACCAGCCCTGAAAGTTAACCACATCAGACTATGTGATTTCCTATTTGCAATATATTTTCTGTTCACATCATTTGAAGAAGTTTACTTAATTTTTGAATTCTCTAACGCTACCACAAAATGATTTATTATTCTTATTTTTGTGCTGCTTAAGGACATTAAGTTGTCTTTAGATGTGAATAATATTTCAATTACTGATTTTAAGCACTTAGGATATATTCCTGAAAGAAGAGCAAATATTATATCGATTAGAAAATCAATATTATATTGATTAAGAATGCCTACTGGTGTGATTCCATAGTAAGGCGTGTCAATTTTAAAACTCCAGGAGTAAACACTTTTTGGAAATTCTTTCATGACGGTAGCCATTTCCCTGGGAACCACAAAAATGTGATCATAATATTTTGAATTGATTATCTGCTACATCTTGAGTTGTGAAATATTTATTTTTACAGATGAGTGAAAGCTAGTCTGTGCAGAGGCTAACAGACACAGAAGATCCATACATGAATTCTGAAAGCATCCAGAGGGAAGAGCTTTCTCACATAGACAGATGAATTAGGTTGCTTAGCAGACAGGGTCATCACTACATTTCTCATTGGAAAAATGGATTTCTACTTCAGGGATAGAAAATATTTAAAAAAATCCTCAAGCAGGCAGTAGCATTCAATGAATCATGTCATAAATTGAATGAGAGGAGAATCTAAGCATGTCTTGTAGAATATGGAGTGAGAAAGGGTCCTGCAACATCAGGCATGCTAGATAAAGAAAAATGCCTCATGCCAGCGAAGAGAGCTGTTGGGCTTGAGGTAGCAAATTGAATGGCTACCTTTAGAGGAAGGCTTCAGTAGCCTTTTAGAAACATCATCTATTTTTCTCAGTAATATACTATACTGAATGCTGTTTATATCTTCTAAATTATTTTGCCCCCACTAAAAGCTTACCTATAGAAATTCAATCATCATAGAGCTTGTCACCTTTAAAAAGGTAGTCAATGGATAATACTAATGGCATCTATTTATCCTTGCAGAAAGACCTTTAAAGGCATTGAATCTATACCTGTAACTTAGAGTAGCTTGGAAAGCTAACTAAAGTGAATTAAAAGAAACTAAGAAGGAAGGAGAACACAGGAAGAAAAGAGAAATGAAGAAGAAATGAAGGGAGAGAAGCAGTAAAGGAAGGAAGGACCAGAAGTTGATTATTGCAAGTAAGACTAACCTTAATCATATTGACAGACTGCCCCATAAACCTTGAACACACAAGCAACCTGGAATCCTGTTAGTCGGTTAAAATGTGCTGGTTTAGGCTTACTATGGCTTCCACTGGACTTAGGGATTCATGCCCCAGCATAGTTAAAGTTTCACTTTGTGTCAGGGGAAGGTAATCACCTTAAAGATGCTATTTACTTCCAATTCCTCCTCACGTCTGTGTGGACATCACCTTGCTGTAGTGCAGGATTTTGACACTGAGTTTTGTTCACCTTATTTATCCCTGGGTTTTGAAGAATAAGATCATATTGTAAGATTCGAGAAGGGCTTCTTTGTGGTTCATAGTATCTGGCCTCAGCGCAAAGGAATGGGAATGTATTTACTGATTCACACCCTACCTACTGTTTATCCAGTTGGTGGTATAAAGAAAATAAGGAGAGAGTAATTGGTAAAAGAACAAAACATTTCAAAAACTAATATTTAAAGTAGTTTTTCCTTAAGTGTTTGAAAATTCTCTAATTTTAAATGTACTGATCTCAATAGAAAAACAATGTTTAATTTCAAATGGAACTTAAGGGGCAAGTGACTAATAATCATATTTATTTCATATACAGAAATTTTATGCTTATTCAAGGTTTTCATCTGAGAGACTAAAATGATGAGATATGTTCCTTAATATTTCTTTTTCCACGGCTAGGTAGATGGCTCCATTTGTAAAGTGCTTGATATGAATCTGTGGTGGTTTGAATTAGGTGTCCCCATAAACTCATGTGTCCTGAGTGCTAGGTGCCAGTCTGGAGGCAGTTTGGGAACAGAAGACCTGGTGGAGGAGGGTTTGTAGCTGGGGGCAGGTTAACACTTGCCAGTGTTCTGCTCACTCATTCTCACGCTGCATTGGTCCACCTGCTGTGGCAGAAGTGATGTCCAGCCTCTGCTCATGATGTCTTTCCCCCTGCCACCCTGGAGCTTCCCCTCGAGTCTGTAAGCCATAATAAACTGTTTTCTCCCCCAAGCTGCTTTGGGTCGGGTGCTTTGTGCCAGCAACTGCAACAGAAGCATGAACACCTGAGTTTAGTTCCTGGTTTGCCTGTAAATAGAGCTGCTGGGTATGTTAGACTATGCTATGGGGTTAGAGACGGGAGGATCCCTGGGCTTGCTGGCTGGCTAGCCTAGATTAATTGATAATCTGCCAGCCAATGAGAGATTATTTCTCAAAAACGGTAGATTACAATACCTGGGGTTGTCCTCTGGCCCCTGCATGCACAAACACACACACACACACAAACACACACACACACACACACACACACCACAACATACAACTTGACTTATCTTTCAGGATATACTCTATTTCTCCCCGAAATGGACTTCTTCTAAAACTCTCAATTGAAAGAACATTAACATAATCTAAATTGTATTCATTTATATTGATTAATGGTTGTATAATGTGAACTGTGGATTTTTAATTTTGTTTGGCAGTATTTCAATGGCTTACTTTGTACCTTGGGGTGCTTCATTTTTCCATTTCAAATTTTAAAGCTTATTTGAATAAGAACCACTAGCTAGCCATAGTCATTATGCCATCCCTCATAATTTTAGAATTAAATTTGAATCATACCAAAAGTTACTCTTTTGTGAACAACCCTGTGTGCTGCGCCAGCAGGAAAATAAAAGGTGACCACTAATGATCTCTTGTGTCTAGGTATTGATGATCAACTCTAAGAATGGCAGACAAAGATCTGCAAATGAGCCCCCAGCAGGAAATCCTAAATAGACCATTTGAACATTTATCACAGATTCGTGAGATCTTGTTTGAAACATCACAAGAAGGCGAGCAACTAAAAATTTAGAGACATATGAATTCAAATGGTTTCGTGGGTGAAGGGTCACAGGCAGTATACGAAAGTGAGAAATATGAAGTCAAGCAGTGAAAAATGCAAAGTAGCATATCCATGGAATGAAAGTCACTGACAATGACACACTCTCATCTCGGGTAGACATGGCAAAACAGAGGAAAGCATTTCACCCGATTTGGAATAACCATATTTAACAATATATATATTGAAAATATTTATTTATTTTAGAGAGAGAGAGAGAGAGAGAGAGACCAAGAGGCAGATAGAGAGAATGGGCGCTCCAGGGCCTCTAGTCACTGGAAACAAACTCTAGACACATGTGCCACCTTGTGCATCTGGCATGCTTGGGATCCAGGGAATTGAATCTGGGTCCTTAGGCTTTGCTAGCAAATGCCTTAACCATTAAGCCATATATCCAGTCCAAGAATATATTTTTATTATCTTACCTTAAAAGATAAAACATGTTTAAAATTCAGTATGCCGTTTGCTAGCTGCATAATTTGAAATAAGTTACTTAAATTCCCTTTCTTCAGTTTTCTCACTAGTATCATTAATATTACCTATCTTACAGGAGATTATTAAATAACTGTTAAAAGTATCTCATATATAATTGTACTTTTGTTTATTTATTATTTATTTATGAGACAGAGAGAGAGAAAGAGAAAGAGAAAGAGGGAGAATGAGTGTGCCAGGGCCCCTAGACACTGCAGCAACCACCAGATGAAAGCACCATCTTGTGCTTCTGGCTTACATGGGTACTGGGGAATCAATTGAACCTAGGTCCTGAGGATTCATAGGAAAGTGCCTTAACTACTAAGCCATCCTCCAGTCCCTATTTTTATTTTCTATGAGGGAGAGACAGTGAGAGACAGAGAGGGAGAAAGAGAGAGAGAGGGAGAGAGAGAGGACCTTCAGCCACTGCAATTGAACTCCAGATGTGTGTGCTACCTTGTGTGCATTTGTGAACTTGTGCGCTTGCATCACCTTGTGCGGCTGGCTTACATGGGACCTGGAGAGTCAAACATGGGCCTTCAGTCATCCCAGGCAAGCATGTTAACTGCTAAGCCATCTCTCCAGCCCTATAATAGTACTTTAATTCTGGGCTGTAATTATTATCAGTTTCCTATTGACTGAAATATACATGGGGAATCAATGCATACACCACACACTCAATCTACACACACACACACACACACACACACACAATAAGTACAAAGCATGGTCTTCTTTACAGCTGCTAAGCATTGTTTTGTTTATTACTCAATGCACGGTCACACATTCACTCTACATATACATGCATACATCACACACTGTTAACACATGCATGTGCACACTGGCACATATACATATATCACACAAACATACACACAATAAGACTCGTCTTCTTTCTTTCTCTTAGCTTTTTTTTCTTTTTTGGTTTTTCAAGGTAGGATCTCACTCTAGCCCAGGCTGACCCGGAACTCACTATGGAGTCTCAGGGTGGCCTCAAACTCACGGAGATCCTCCTACCTCTGCCTCCCGAGTGCTGGGATTAAAGGAGTGCGCCACCATACCTGGCTTTCTCTCAGCTTTTGAACATTGCTTTGTTAATTGCTCAAAAGGAGAAAATTATCTCTTGCTAAAGGACTTGATGGAGAACTTTTTCTAGGGTTTCATACTTCAAAGTGAAGACATTAGTAATTTCAAAAAACAATAATGGTTAGAATATGCATTAGTAAATATAACAGGAGGAGATAAGGATATTTATAGAAATTGATTAATGTTAAAACCAGTTATATTTAATTCTTATTGGTAGAATAATTGCAAATTATGTCTTGTAGTTAAGTAATCTTAGATATTGTTTTATATAGAAAAATACGTTTCAAGAAGAAATTGTAACTCAGTTTATTTCAAAGATAAATACCTATTTATGACCATAAACTTTACTTTTAAAAATAGATGTCCTAGCCGGGCATGGTGTCACACACACCTTTAATCCCAGCACTCGGGAGGCAGAAGTAGGAGGATCACTGTGAGTTCAAGGACACCCTGAGACTACATAGAGAATTCCAGGTCAGGTCAGCCTGAGCTAAAGTGAGACCCTACCTCGAAAAACAAAAAAACAAAACAAAAAAGATGTCCTTTACAGCTTCTTTACAGTAGAAATGACACCTGGCTTGCTACACTCTTCCCATACCTTTGAAGAACATCTTTCTGATTGAATAAATCTTGTAATGCCTAGCTGTTGAACTTGCTCCATTTCTGTGCTCACATAATTATTTCATGTAATTTTCTGTGATTTAAGTACAGAGATCTGTTCAGAGTGAAGGAATAAATTGCTGCTTTCTGGCCCTAAGCTTTTAATATAAGAATCATGAATCCTGATTCAACTAATTGATAACAGGTATTTAAATGCCAGTCTTCTTTGGTTATGAAATTTGTTCATTATTTACCAATGCCTAGAAAAATAGCATACTTGATTTTATTAAGGAAAATGTACTTTTGTGTTTCCTCAGTGCATTTGTTATATAAACCTGACCAAAAGCCGTTCCTTAATTTTTGTTTAATTGGTAAGATGCTCATTAGATAACTTTTGCATATAAAACATAGCAATAGAATTGAGGTCGTTAAAACGCGTTGTGTCTTCAGAAGTCTGGTGTAATGGAGCAGGACCAAGTCCGTGTACAGGGAAAGAAATACACACTAAACAAGCCTGGGGGCAGCCCTGGCTTTTAGGGAGGCTTTCTGAAGGAAGGCTGGGATAGAAATGGTGAGACATAAGAAGGTAGATGGGGACAAGAAGGGTGGAGAGAAGGATGCTTCCTAGTGACCCAGCTTCTTTCATCAGTAAGGTATATCTCTGGGCATGTAAATTATGGACAGAAGATACTGGATCTAGTCCCTCGAATTGTTGCAGTAAAGATTTCCTACAGGTGATTTGGCTACAGATTATTCTGAACAATGATTCACTAGCTGCTAAATACATCAAAGCCAAATATGGTAGTGCACAACTGCAATGCTAGCACTTGGGAGGCTAAGGCAGGAAGATCTTCTATTTGAGGAAAACCTGGGCTACACAGTGAGTTGCAAAGAACACAATTTTATGTACTTAAAAATATTTGTTATGCAAGCAATTTATGAAATATTACAAGTATAGCATTTTAAATGAATAACTAAAATAAAAATAACTCAGGTATTCCTGAAAAGGTATCAATATGCAAGATGGCCTGAAGTTGAGAATGTGCACTGGATTAGCATTATTTTATTACTTTGAATTAAGAAATGTTTGAACATGAAATAATTTCTTAGAGATGGAAAGGCACATCAAGTAATGCCATTTTAAACTTAGCTTTTATTTATCAGAAGAAAGATGTTCACTCCTTTTAGCTAACCCCCCTGACTCTGCAGTTCTCCATGGCTAATGAATTATAAATGGTTCAGTATTTCATTTCCTATGTACATATTTTAAGTAATAATACCTTTAAGTATTTTTATATGAGCCAGTTTTATGCTCAAATAATGACGTTATTTAGATAAGTATTAATGAAGAAAACTAAAAATCATTAAAGGTATTAAAGTTTCTATGAAATGGTGGCAGGAGGTCTTAATCTTGACCTTTTCTTTAATGCTTACCCTTGATTATTATGACACAGTTGGAAATTTGCTGCCTAAAGTCAAAGAAATAGGAGTTTTAGTAGAGTTTTAGGTATTTTATTCTTCTACAGTAATAGAGATTCCTGAGGTCTCTACCTTCTAGGCCAGTACTCTCCATCTGGGCAATATACATCGCTAGTGTAAGTTTCAGGAACTTTAAATGTTTTAAACCTATATTTTGACTTAAGATCCATTCTCTACAAAATGCACAAATTTCTTTTCTGCTGACTATCAGATGTGGCACATTATTGTGAACTAGAAACAAACACTGATTGTTTCTTTCCAGTTCATTGACATGTACCCAAAGGATGTCATGTTGCCATGGAATATTAGAGCTGTGTAGAACTAAGACATGATTCATACTCTTGGTATAGAGATGAGGAAAGGGAAGAAAGAGGGAAAGGCTTACTCTTCCACAGAATGTAGACAAGGATGACTCAGGCACCAGAATTTCTTTATTCCCTCACTATATCAGACTGGGACTTTGGGAATTACTTATTGTCTCATGAGTGGTGATCTCTTTGAAAAAGGAACATTTTCAGATCACTATTTGATTGAAAGTTTTAGTACTAATATTTTGTTTCTCGTGACCCTTACCTTCAAAATCTGGCAATGTCTAAGTATTTATAACCAATGATAATTAATATTATTGATTAATGGTATCATTAAATTAAATATAAGCCATCACTATAACTTTTACAACTCTCTTTCTTTCTGTCTCTTGGTTTTTTGAGGTAGGGTCTTGGTCTAGCCCAAGCTGGCCTGGAATTCACTATGTGGTCTCAGGCTGGCTTCAAACTCATGGCAATCCTCGTACCTTTGCCTCCCAAGTGCTGGGATTATAGGCTTGCGCCACTACACCTGGACTTTGACATCTCTTTTGATAAGAATTCCTTAAATTTGACAAATATTTCTTAAATATATATATTTCAGGTGACATTTACTAATGTCTAGCCAGTTTTTCTTTGCACAGCAAAGAAATGTTCAGCTTTATAGTAGACAGCTTCCACATTGATACAATGAAAATTCATCCAGACAGTGTTTATGGGAGGGAGAAATTTATTTCAAGCTTACAGATCCAGGGGAAGTTTCATCAAATGGCTAAAGAAGCTGGCTACCATTTATAAATCTAAGCAGAGAGAGAAAACAATCACCATCCAACAGACACCAAAAACCAAAACAAAACAAAAAAACCCCAAACAAGCAAACAAACAAACAAACAAAAAAAAGCAGCAGCAAAGAACCCAGAGCTCAGACTTCTCTGTATACCTTTGGGCTGGACGGGAATCTGCCCACAGTGATACCTTCTTCTGCCAGTTGGCTAAAGACCCAAGCAACAGGCTTTAAAAGGACACCTGAATTTGGGGTGGAAGGCGGTGACATACATTCAAACTATAATAAGCTCCCAATGTCAAGGTTGCTTAGTGTACAGGATTTACCATCACTCTCTGTAATATCTACATATAATGAAAAGTATGTTTTCTATAGTAGTTGAAAAAGTTTAGCTCAGTGGAAGAGTGCTTATCTAGAAAGCACAAGGCCCTGATTTCAGTCTTCATCGTAGGAAAGGAATTATAAAAAGAAATTTTACAGGCTGTTCCTAATTTCTCAAGCTATCATTATTTTTTTAATTTTCAGTTATTTATTTGACAGAGAAAGATGGAGGGAGGGAGGGAGAGAAGGTGGGAGAGGGAGAGAGAGAGAGACAAAGAAAGAGAGAGAATGGGCGCGCCAGGGCCTCCAGCCACTGCAAACGAACTCCAGATGCTTGCACCCCCTTGTACATCTGGCTAACATGGGTCCTGGGGAATTTAACCAGGGTACTTTGGCTTGGCAGGCAAGTGCCTTAACTGCTACGACATCCCTCCAGCCCTCAAACTATTATTTTCTGAATTTCTGTTTGTCTGGGAATACAAAAATTGATGTGGCTGAGATTTTTCTCCTTGGGGACTTAAAAGTAAAAAGATTGATTTGGCAGATATAGTGGCTAGCACATGACATAAATTTAAGATTTTAGAGCACCATTGAAAATTAAAACAGCTCCTAGAATAGTGACTACCAAGCCCTTAAAATAATACATTAAACCTTTATCCTATTACTGTGGCATAGAGAAAGTGACAATCTACTTCCACTAGGTCAAATGAAGCTAAAAAAAAAAAAAAAAGTTATTAGCTAGTATCACCCTAAAAAGTGCACTCATAGAATATGTAAAGTGTGATCACATTTGTATCTTTATTATTTACCACATCACTACATCTACCACATCATCTCTGCACTGAATAATTTCAAAAATAACATTCATGAAGTCATTGAAATATTTATGTGAAAGGGATTTGACAAATCTTTGCAATAATACTTCCAATGTTCTGATTTCATCTTGCTTATGTTAGAATTAAAAATAGTCATTCAATAAACTTACACTGCAGATAGGTGTTTCTAGGTTGTAACATTTTATTGGATCCAATCAGAAAGTGTGGTGTGGTTGGCAAACCCCATATTGAGTTTTCAAATTACTATGTTACCCCTATGTTCCAATCAATGAGAACCTATCAACTGTGAACTTTTATTGATTTGTATTCCTCCGAGTAACATAAATGGCTTTCCCTAAGCCTTTCAATTTTAGTATAGTATTTTTCCTGAGTTCTCTGTTCTAAGAAGGTTTATTTATGCACTTATTCTGTTGCTCTCCAAACCCTACATAGTTTTAGTCATGGATAGTATTCTGTGAGCAAGTGCAAGAGAAGAATTCTATGATCGACTTAAATATTTTGTGTGCAGTTAAATTATACTGTGAATGGTTCGGTAAGCAGAATTTTATCTATTAGAGAAGAAATTACTTATTGAAAGTTTCAAATAGAAAAATCAAAAGGAATAATCATTCTCACATCAAATTATATGAGAAATTCTACTATAATAATATAGAACTGAAATGGTTCAATGATTTATTTCACTTTTAAAAAATGTATATGAAATATAGCTCTCAAATCCATACTATTGTAGACATTTTGAAAACTTGTTAAAAACATATATTAGATTTTAGACATGCGATATAATGTTCAAAATCATAGTAAATACTTTCAAAGCATGCTTAATTTTTGCATATTGCATATACATTCTTATGTATATATGAGTAAATATGTTAAATAGTAATATCAGTGCATATATAAAGTAAAAAAACTAATTAATTTGAAAATTTTTGCAGCTATTCAAAAACATCTATTTGAATTGTTTAGATTTTTTCCAAACATTGTGGTCAAATTTTTAAATATTTGACTGTAAAAATTGAGAAAGAGGAGAGGTAGAAATTTCACAGAATTTATCTTTTTTTTTTTTTTGCATTTTTTTCTTTATTAGTTAGTTTTGTATTCAGCAAATACAGTCAGTTTGGTACCATTATTAGGCTCATCCATGACCTACCCCCTCCCCTTGGACCCTCCTTGTTGAGGTATAGGGGTCATGCATTGTGGAGTTAGCCCACAGTTATTTTTCTCACTGTAAATTTTTGCATGTTTTTTTTATCATGTATTTATTGTCAAAGAAAGAAAAAAATAACCACAAAAGAAACCAAAATACAACTTAAAGCTTCATTGACATTTGAGCTCTTATACTCAACTATATTTAATGCCCAACAGTGCCATGAGATCTTGTTTATTCTTTCTTACAAATGCTTGTAAAATGTGTATGGTCTTCTATGTTAAGATTTTTTAAAATATTTATTTATTTATTTGAGAGAGAGAGGAAGAGGCAGCTAGAGAGAGACAGAGAGAGGGAGAGAGGCAGAGACATTGGACACACCAATGTCTCTATCCATTGCAAATAAACTCCAGATGCATGTCCCACTTTTTGCATCTGGCTCACATGGGTACTGGGGAATCAAACCTGGGTCCTTAGGCTTAACAAGCAAGCATTCTAAACTGCTAAGCAATCTCTCCAGCCTTTTATTTAAAAAGATTTTTTTAAATTTATTTGAGGGAGAGAGAGAGGTATATAGAGAGAGTTGGTTAAGATTTAATAGGAAGAATCATACTTGAAGTGGAAGAGTAAGGGAATCAAAATGGAAACACTTCCTGGTATAGATTCAGCCAAGATCCATCTTGCTCCACTTAAACAAGACAACTGAAAGTTTCTTCAGATAGAATGAGTTCTAATGGATAATAGAAAATATATAACATAAAGATAATATGTGTATAACACACACACACATACACACGTATCTGTATACCCAATTACTAGTTTTATTTCTGTAGAGAATTCTAATAATATATGCAGTTTTGAAATCTTACTCATGCATTCATTGATACAGACAGATATCAAAAGATCAGGCATGAATTTATACCAAGGGCTAATATTTTTATTAATTATGATTCTCATTCCTATTATATTGGGGGTAATTAGAATAAATGATTAAAGGAGTTTGTTATCTATTGATATGTTTATATAATTTTGTAATAATACTTTTAAGTCAACTTTTGGAGTTTAAAGGATGGTTCAATAATTTCATGTGTAACTTCAATGAATGAATTTAAGATGATGTTTTTATTTGCAAGATTTGGAGAACTTCATAGTGACTTTTACTTTTGATAATCTTTCATACTTCCACTTTTGAATAAGGTTTATGTAAACTCAAGGGAATTTTTGTTTTTCTCTGAGAATTATTATAATTCTAAAATATTTTTCTACTCTTATGCTTAAGTTACAGTTTTGATCATAAATACTGAGGCATTTCCTCTGAAGTTTCTTGTCCTCCAAATCAGGCTCAGAGGGAGTTCCTTTGGAAGGATCAATAACCATGTGAATGGGTTAGTATATTTGTGGATTCATAACCCAGTGGGATACTGGAAAGTGAGGGAAGATTTAGGAGGTGAGGTATATCCAAAGGAAATAGATCACTGGAGGCCCTGGTTTCTGTTCTTGGGTGGTTCCTCTATCTCTTTGTCTCTTGTCTACCATGAGGTGATGAGTTTTCCTCTACTATGCTTTCTCCCATCCTGAACTGCCTTTCTATGGGTATAACAGTCATCAGAGCAAGCAACTGATGCTTGAAGCTTCTGACTCTAGGCGCCAAAATAAACTTGTCTTCCTTTAACTTGTTCTCTCTCAGTCAGTGTTCAGCAAAGGAAATTTGACTAAGACTTGACCTACTGAGTAAAAATGAATAATAGTCATGTTTTACTTTTCAGTAATATTTAGTATCATTAAAACAGTAAAGTTTTAAAAGTAAATACTTGCATATTTTTGATTAAAAACATTCTACTTACACAAAAGTCAGAAAACCTAGCTTTTAGCTAATGCTAGCTACACACATTGCATATCATTCCCCAATCTGTTTGGTCTTTCCACCCCCCCCCCCATTGCATTGGGGATTAAAATAATAGGTTTACAATGCTCTGGCACTAAGCTTCCTTGCTCTTTTGTCTTAATTTTAATATAAAATATCAATATATTTTTAGAGTTGATTCTTTTTTAAAGTTTTGTTTTTCCTGAATTTTTTTACACTGTATATAGAATAATATTTAAATACAATTAAATGTTACATAATGTATGAAAAACAACACAAAATTATATTTTACTATATGATTATATTAGCCTAAATGTATAATTATATAAATATTCATTATATATTACATTATTGAACTATATGACTTAGTAACAATACAAATTTGTGTGCTGTTTAATACAATTTTATTAACAACACGCTTCACAATCCAATCCAAAGCAATCCATTATACATTGAATAGCATATGTGATGATCAAATTCTGTTGTCAGTTTGATCAAATTAGGAATCCACACTTTCTCCTTAGTAGTTGTGGTGGTTTGATTAAGGTTTCTCCCATAAACTTAGGTGTTCCCAGCTGATGGAGATTTGGGAATTAATGCCTCCTTGAGGCAGTGTATTGTTGGCAGTGGGCTTATGGGTATTATAGCCAGTTTACCCTTGCCAGTGCTTGGCACAGTATCCTGTTGCTGTTGTCCATCTGATGTTGTCCAGGAGGTGATGTCCACCCTCCGCTGGTGCCATCATGGAGCTTCCCCTCAATTCTATAAGCCAAAATAATCCTTTTGGTTTCCCCACAAGCTTATCTTCATCAGGTGTTTTCTTCCAGCAATGTGAACCTGAATGCAACAGTAAAGTTGGTACCAGGGGAGTGGGATTATTGCTGTTAAAACCTGACTGTGTGGCTTTGGCCTTTTGGTGCTGGTTTTCAAGTGTAACGTGGAAGGGTTTGAAATCTTGGCCTAAGAGATTCCTTGCAGTGTTGTATGTACAGCTTGATGGACTACTCTGGTCAGAGTGGTAAGACCTGAATGCACTAAGAACTAAGGACTGTAAGGTTTGGCTTAAGAGGGTGAGAAAGATCTTTGCCTTGACTGGGCCAGAAGCAGTTTGTGTGAGAGGCTTGCTGTTATGTGTATCCTGAGTACTTGTGCAGGGTTGCAGTGCATAGAAATGGACTGGTATGAGCAGAGGGATATGGCATAGCAGTGAAATCTTTGGGCTGAAATTTCTGCCTGGTAGGCTGTAATTATATGAGAGATTATAACAATTGAGATTGGGCCAGCATTGGGACAACAGAAAGAATGCAGAGTCTTTTGAAGGGGCGTGAAAGGTGAAGGAGTGTCCCATCCTTCAAAGTCTGCTTCCCCCCTCCCCCAGATTAACAAATTGACATGCCACCTGGTATTGCGGAGTATAGAAAATGCAGGAAAAAAAGGGTAATAGAATTTGCAACAAGGTCTGTGGTTTGGAAATGGCCATGGGCAGTGTGAAGCAGGTTTGCTGGATGCCTGCATGGAGACCTGATGGAGCCATGAGGATGAACTGTGGGTTGTAGTGGAGACCCAGTGGAGATGCCAGGACCATGAGATGGCTGCTGTAGAGAGCTGCTGGCTCCAGATGAAGTTTTCCAGGACTATGAGTAACCTAGCTGGAAGGGCACAATTGGAACTCCAGAGGCTTGTAGCTGGTTAGAATTATCAGACATGGGGATTTGTCACTCACTAGAATTGTTGGAGTTGGAGGTACAGAGTTTGATGTTTGCCCTGTTTAAATCTTGTAGTGGTTGAATATTTCTTTGCTATGTCCAATGCCATCTTTTGCAGTGTGAGTGCTTATTCTGTGCCACTATAGGGTTTTTCAGGGCTTTTTTTTTTTTTTTTTTTTTTTTTTTGGTATTATGGATCAGTCTATGGGAATGTTTGAACATCATTATGATTGATAAAAACTATGTGGACTTTTAAAGTTGGACTTAATGCATTGCATTTTACATCATTGATAGTTACCAGTTTTGAGGGGCCAAGGATGAAATGTGGTTTGATTCAGGTGTCCCCCATAAACTTAGTTGTTCTGAATGCTAGGTTTCCAGCTGGTGGAGATTTGTGAATCATTGCCTCCTGGAAGCAGTGTATTGTTGGGGGTGGGTTTATGGGCATTATAGCCACTTTCCCCTTGCCAGTTTTGGCACACTCTTCCTGTTGCTGTTGTCTATTGGATGTTGGCAAGAAAGGTGATGTCTACCCTCTGCTCATGCCATTGTTTTCCCCTGTAATCATTGAACTTCCCCTAGAGTCTGTAAGCCAAAATGAACATTTTTTTTTTAACCCACAAGCTGCTCTTGGTCAGCTGTTTTCTTCCAGAAATGTGAACCTGACTGCAACTGTAGGCATTGCCTTTAAAAATGCATGCTACATATTCAAACAACAGTAGAAATAGTGATATTTCTGAGAAATCCTGCTGGAGCTGAGCTGAAAACCTTCTCCATGTGGACCAGCTGACAGAATGCTGGAATAAAGTTATGCTACAGGCAGTTCAATGGGACAGAGAGAAACCACCAGTGAAGATACTCAATAGTGGACACTGCAACCTTAAATTTTGCCAGCCAGACCAAATGAGTCAACAGGTGCAATAGTGGCACATCTATTATGGGGGAAACCAACCACTCTCTAATTGGACTGGAGGCCCTCTCCATGGGAGGAAATATATCCCTGATACTGAAAACCTTCAACAGGGGTAGTCATGAGCCCTAGGGCTGTAACGTCTGCTGGCATCTGGCTAAATTTATATACTATACTCACCAAACTGCCCAGTAAGCACTTCTCTTAATGTTCATACCCATATATTAATGCTACTCTCACTTTTGGTTAGAGAACCTTCTCTTTTCAGATGGCAGTGACCTTTTGATGACTCAGAAGGCACCATGGTGCTGAGAAGTGACAGAGGAGTGCTCATCAATGAAATATCTCTATCACACCTTCCAAGGCTTAGAGTCCATTGTGGGAGAGGTGGCAGAAAGAATGTAAGAGCCAAAGGAAGGGTAGGACTCCTTAAAACGTGCTCCTCCAGACATAAAATGGCCTAGATATCCATGACCTCACAGTGCCTGATACTATCTACACAAGACCATCATAATAGGGGGAAAATATCATGACATCAAAATAAAAGAGACAATGATTGAGAGTGAGAGGGGATATGACAGAGAGTGGAGTTTCAAAGGGGAAAGTTGGGGTGGGAGGGAGGGAATTACCATGGGGCATTGTTTGCAATTATAGAAGTTGTCAATTAGAAAAATAAATAAAAATAAAAATCTGAAAAATCAAAGAAATCGTGACATTTGTTGATGTTTGACAATTTGATATAAATTTTGCAAATTTGAGGGAGAAAGAAAAATACACAAAAAAAACAATGTCTTTTAAATGGTATTTTTACAAGTAGTTATACAAGTAGTTATTTCTTGTTCATTTTGAAAGTTTATTACATTCAAATCATATTTTATTTTCCAATGGATTGTCTGAAGTTAAAATATTTAAAAGCCTAGGGTAAAACAAAACAAAACAACAGCAAACATCTGCTCTTCATGTAAACATTTTAATTGGTTTTTGTTTTTCATGTTCTCCCACGTTAATATCCCTAAAAATGTCCCCTATTATTTCTCACCCCACACAGTTGGCTAATTTTTAGCCCCATTATGAACTACACCCATATTAACTTGTTCATTCTCAAATTTACCCTGTCTTGCTATAAGCTAAAGATGACCAAAAAAAAAGCCACACATGTGTCAAATTCTATAAGACTGATGGACTAACCAGAGCTTTTGTGGTGGTTGAAAGCTGGAATTTGGAGGTATGTAGCCATATTTACTTGGACCTCTTTCACCCCTATAATAATCCCTTACTTGCCTCCTCTGCATTTGACTCAACATTACTGTAACTATCAGGAAAACCCTTTAAGCATGTATTAACAAAGCACTACATTTCCACCAACCCAAATACAAGAAACTCATCAGACAGCATCTACAACATACAACAGATTTCCCTCTGCCTACCCCATATTACCACCAATGTTTCTGGAAATCACCTTGATTTATGACTTTTTAGTTGTGTAACTTTACTGCGTGGAACTGTTACCATGTTGGCACATGGTATTTGGTGCAATGTGTATCTATGTTTCTGCAGCAGAGCCATTCATATTTGGCATCAGTATAAACTCTTTTGTTCCCTTTGAGATGAGGGCTGGGTCTTTAATGTCGGTTGACATTATCCTTATATTTCAGAATCTTTTAATAAATTAAGAAATGTTGTATGACAAATGAGTTTTCTTGAGGATAAAAAATGAATGCGTTTCTCAAGAGATTGAGTACATAAATTCAAATAATGAATTTTTGTCAGTTTTGTTATTGATACTTGATTTCCAAATGCACCTACTTCTTGTGGTCATTACCTTCTCCTTTCCCTCTAATAATGAGCTTTATACAGGCTTTAATTGTGCTTTACAAGTTGCTCTTCTACCTGTACTCTCAGGAGCTATGAGCTCACACTCTTGAGGGTGCCCTCCTGAATGGCTGGGGTATGCTCGTCACATAGGCACAGCATGCTCGCCTGAATTTTGATCTCTCAGGCCTAGGCAGAGAAGATAAAGGAGGCATCATTACAGAATGCAGAAATGATGTCTGTTTAATGTTTTCCTCTGTGTTGCTACAAAAAAAATAAAGGACTTAACAAAAATTAGAGAGGTCCATGTATTATTTAATTCTAATAGACATATGCACATGTAAGTCCACACATATTATCTAAAGTATAATGTATACTTTTTTTTCCTTTTCTTTTTATACAAAAAGAAGGGGAAAAAAAAGAATTTCAGTTTCACTGACATTTAATCAAATTTCAAATCTACTGAATTTTTTCACAGAAAATTTAGAAAGACTGCTATTGATTCAGCAATGTAAATTAACATGAGTTTTTACATTATTCAGAATGTCAAGTTATTGACCAAGGGAATTAGTTTAAAAAAATAACTGAAAAATTCAGATGTTAATAAATAAATACTCTTAATTTCATTCTGTTGACAAAAGTTATATGAGTGTTTTTTGAATAAATGTAATTTCTCATTACATATGCTATATGATAAATATTAATCATTTTTTCTCTATGTTTGAGGTATATTCAGTAGTTTAAAAGTGGAAATTAGCTAAATTTATAACTGGGAAATAGCATACTGGCAAATGAGCTAAAGCATTGTAGGAAATATTTTCTAGTCTGTTGATACAGACATGCAGATATAGCTTGCTGTGTTTGAGATTGGTATTTTATTATTCAAGAAATCATAGTTTTAAAGAGCACACAAAAAAGTAGCATGCAAGGGAAACTGAGAAAGAACAGAAGCCAAGAAAGGGGGAAGATGGACGTGAACTGTGTCAGAGAGGATGAGTAGTTAAAATGAGGGATTGAGGAGGGAACACCAGTCACGTCAAATCGTGATATCAGATGAACGGTACAGTGAAGCCACAGTGTAAGACCAGGGCTTGTCAGCTTGGAGATTCTTAGAGACTTTGAAGAATTTTAGAAGTAAAAGATAGAAAGAGTCATGTAAAACTATGAAGGTATCCTGAGGCAAAGAAATGAAGATAAGAAATTTGGCTGGAAAAGAAACACAAAAAAATGAGAAGGGGATTGAGGAAATGTGCAGTCTTATCACAATCTACTTACAGAAGTTTTCTGTGGGAGGCAGGAATGCAGGCCATTGATATGCATGACAGGGCAGGCAGCCTCTAAGGCCAGAAGCCAGTTCCTTGATATTGCAGATGTGGACTTAGAGAAGAGGCTGAGATTTTTTGTTGCTGAAAAACATGAAAGGAAAGACAAAGCTTAGTGTATATAACACCAGAAGGCTGGTGGGTGCGCTGCAGTATTTCATTGTCTTGGGAAAATTATTTAGAATGATTTGGGCTTAACTTTTTATTTGTTGTTCAATATTTTATTCTTTTCTCTGAAATTGCTGCTGTTCTGTTACATGCATTGTCTTCTATATCATCACTGAGATTGTAAATTTGGTGTCGATAAGGACTATTCCTGAAGAACAGTGAAGAAATCCCAGTGCTTAACTGATTTTAATATTAGTATACCATGACTTAAGAAGAATGTTTCATGTTTATTTGTTTTAACTGGGACATAAACATTGATAAAGACTATCCTTTAAGAATTACAATTACATCAAGTTGTTGTATTCACAAAGGTAAATTGAAAATATGTTTTCTCTTTTACATACAATTCCTAACTCCCTAAAAGTAAAGAACTTTATACAATGCAGTATAAAATGGTTCATGGACTAAGCCAGGCGTGGTGGCGCACGCCTTTAATCCCAGCACTCGGGAGGCAGAGGTAGGAGGATTGCCGTGAGTTCGAGGCCACCCTGAGACTACATAGTGAATTCCAGGTCAGCCTGGGCTGGAGTGAGACCCTACCTCGAAAAACCAAAAATAAAAAATAAAAAATAAAAAATAAAAAATAAATTAAAAAAAAATGGTTCATGGACAAGAGCATGTATTGTTAGAAAAAGAGAAAATGAAACTACTTAAACAAATGAGGGCAATTTGTATACCAAGCCTTAAGTTAACAGTCTGTGGGGTTGCCTACAAGAGAGAAACATGATGAGAAAAATATTTTATGTATTAGAAGATAAAGAGGGAAACTCATCTTCTGAAGGTCTTCTGAAATAATCATTGAACATGAAGGGTTAAAATATGCATTACTTGGGCTGAAAAGATTGCTTAACAGTTAAGGCACTTGCCTATGAAGCTTAAGATCCCAAGTTTGGTTGCCCAGTACCCATGTAAACCAGATGCACAGGGTGGTGCATGCATCTGGAGTTTGTTAGTAGTGGCTGGAGGCCATAGGGCACCCATTCTCTCTCTTCCTCTCAAATAAATAAATATATGAATACTTAAAGTTTAGTTCATTTGAACATTACTAATAGGACCCTTGCCATTATTAGCAGAATCTTACTGTGAGCTAATGCTTTCAGGAGACAATGAGCTCATCATCTCATCAATTCATGTCTTCACACCAGAGTGTTTTCACTCTGGAAGCTGTAATAAAGTTTTAGTGAATGTGCTTGAATTGACTAAAGAGCTTAGAAGTTTATTATGCAGAAAATTTAGGACAAATAGTTATAAATATCCACATGTTTGAGTGAGCTTTTTAGTTTCTTGCTTAAACAAGAATTTCTTGAAAGAACATGGCTTAAATTTACTCAAGGTTCTCAATGTTTGTTTTTGTAAATAAATATAAATATGTCTAAATTAGAACATATAGCAATAGGGTTTAATCATACTTTTAATCAGAAAGCATTGTAGATATATGACTTCTAATCTATTTGCCTCAGATTCATCAATTATAAGATTATATCTCAGTAATGTATATGTCCTAATAATTTTAATACATTAATTATATTTGTTTTGATGTAATCTCATGCTTACATATTAAAATAATTTTCCTCAGTCATTTTCAATTAACTTTTATATCTATGAATTGTTTTAATTTTGGAATATCTCCATTTAAAAATATTTATTTATTGATGAGAATGGCAATGGGGGCACCAGAGCCTCTAGCCACTGCAAACGAACTTCAGATGCATGCGTTGCCATGTGCCTCTGGCTTATGTGGGTACTGGGGAAACAAACCTGGGTCCTTAGACTTCACAGGCTAGTGTCTTAACTGCTAGGCCATCTCTCCAGATCCCCCCTTCTTTGGATATTTTCATTTTTAATACACAATGATGTAGTGTTACAGAGAAATGCATTGACAGAATGTCAGAGCCACAAGTTGGGTCACGATATGCAGAGACATTTAGCTTACCCATAACTGTGGGCTAACTCCACAATGCATGATCCGTATACCCCAACAAGGAGGGGCCAAGGGGAGGGGTAGGTCACAGAGGAGCCTAATAATGGTACCAAACCGACTGTAAAAAAAAAAAATAAAATAAATAAATAAATAAATAAATAAAAAGAAAATGCATTGGCCTGATTCTACATAGATTTACATAAAATGTGTGACAGACAGTTTGAAAGAATGTAAAAAACTTCCATGTGACAGACAAGAAAAAAAAATCAATCAGAGAAGTCAAGATAATGGTAGAAATAAAGCAAATGGGCACCATGTGTGAACATCTGTTGGTAAAGGAAATACACATAGCATTCTGATTCTGAAGGAGAGAGTTTGCTAAAGTGAGGGTGGACTCACTTCAACACTGATAAACACTTTCCTCTTTAGAAATGGAAGAGTTAAATGAGATGCTGCTCGTGATGTCTCCTTATAGCATTACATTACTATTATTTTATGTACTATACACATATGAAAAACCAATGATAAGAAGAAAAGACTAGTGAAATATCCCATGAAGTGTAAGTACTAGTAAGAATTTTACAACCCAGGTTAGTTCTAATGTTCTGGAAATCCAATAGGACTTGTAAGATCCTTAAGCATATATGAACAATTTAATGTATTAAATGGTAAATATATACATACACACACACACGCACACACACACACACACACACACACACACACATATATATATATATACATATATATGTATATATATATATATATATATATATATATATATATATATACAAGCAGTGCTTTCCTTTTTAATGTATTCTTTTATTTACTTGTATTTACTTATATATTTATTTATTCATAGTTTTGTTTTTCAAAAATATACAAATGAAAAAAATGTTCTGAATATTAAAAAATACCAATATGCACAAGCATTACTCCGTTTATTGGCACTTACTATGAGCACGTGTATGTTAGCTCATCTGTGATGTAACTGATATATCAATGTACATTGTCTGATTGAAATTGAATTCTCCCAAGAACTATATACTATGTTCTCTTTAACTTGTTGCATGATTTTCCTGGGTCCAGGAGGACAAGTTCTCAGTGAAGCCTAGCTTGGTGAAGCACTTACATTAGGGTCATTTACAGGAGAATGTATGAGAGGTGACTTACAGGAAAATGGATAACTCAAAGGCAGCTATATACCCAATAAAGCTACTAGGGATTGCATTACCACTCAAAAAGCTGCATCCTTGGAGATCTCTGAAGAACTTCCAGGAAGCTCCACCTAAGTCTCCTCTCCTCCAGCAATTATTTGTTGCTTCTAGAACCTAGGAGAAGGCTCCTCGTCTTATATCTTTCATGAGATTTTTAACTTTTGTAAGTTGTATGAAGTGTTTTTTTTTTTTTTTTGAGTTTTATAAGACCCTCCATTGCCCTGCATGAGTGAATGCTTCAATACAGAGAAGCAGCTATACGCACTAACCATGAGTCCATACCAACTGAAACTGGCAGAGAGAAAACACAGCTACTTTTACTTGTCCTTTATATCATTGCCATTATGCTTTACTGATGTTGCTGGCATATATTCAATGCAGAAAACAAGCCTGTATTATTGCAAGCATGTTGTATTTGATAGGGTTGGAGTGAGACCTGTTCCAGAGTCCCTATTCTTGGGTATTGAAGTATTTGTAAAAAGGCTCATAAAAGGGCAAAAATATGAATTTTTATCATAAAATCAGTAATTAATTCTAAAGACAAATTAAAACTATTTCAAAGAAATTGATTTATTAATCCAAAATCACTTATTTGATATTTTATGTGAAACACATTCTATATAATGAAATTTTTTCTATCATATATTGACTCAACTTATTTTTACAAAAATGATTTGTAGTTAGCTTGGAAAATCCAGAAAATCATTTTTAATTAATTTTTTTGAGAAAACATATAGACAGACAAAAGGACAGTGAGTATGGGCATGCCAGGCAGATAGAGAGAGAGGATGGGCACTCCAGCCACTGCAAACAAACCACAGATGCATGTGCCACTTTGTGTATCTGGCTTTATATGGGTATAGGCAAATCTAAATTAGACAGTCAGTCTTTCCATGCAAGTGCTTTTAATTGCTGAGCCATAACATATGCAAAGTACTTAAAGCTATGACTGGAATATAGGAAGCACACTGCATAATATATATTTATTTTGTCGCCAAACCATTTCCATTGCCTATTGTTTTAGACTGCTTGCAAATAAGTGATTATTCATTCTTGCTATTTCTTTGAGTAGACAATATATATCATGACCTTCCTATATTTTAAATCTTTAGTTAACTGTTTAGTCAGATATGGACTGCAGAGATACCTTAGAGGTTAAAGTACTTGCCTGCAAAGTCCAAGGACCCAGGTTCAATTCCCCACTACCCACAGAAGGCAGATACACAAGGTATCAAATGAGTTTGGAGTTTGTTTGCAATGCGGGAGTCTATGGAGTGTCCATTCTCACTCTCTGTCTTCCTCTTCCTATCTCTCTGTCTCTGTCTCCAATAAAAAATAAAATATTAAAAAAATAATTATATTGAAGCCAGGCACGGTGGCACACACCTTTAAGCCCAGCATTTGGGAGGCAGAAGTAGGAAGATCGCCATGAGTTCAAGGCTACCCTGAGACTACATAGTGAATTTCATGTCAGTCTGAACTAGAAAAACCAAAAAAAAAAAAAATTATATTGGATTGAGATAATATTATCTAACTTATGTCATTATGTTTTAGTCAGAATTTCCCCATACTTATCAAGCTTTAATAAGCATATTTCTTTCTTTCTTTTTTTTTTTTTTTTTTTTTTTTGGTTTTTCGAGGTAGGGTCTTACTCTAGCCCAGGCTGACCTGGGATTCACTATGGAGTCTCAGGGTGGCCTCAAACTCACAGCGATCCTCCTACCTCTGCCTCCTGAGTGCTGGGATTAAAGGCGTGCGCCACCACGCCCGGCTCAATAAGCATATTTCAATATTGATAAACTATCCTAGACTGAATATTCCACAAGTCATATATAAATTATTTATATATATTATGTATGTAGTATAATATATATAATATCCCTATGAATATTTTTGTTGACTAATGTTTAATAACTTTCTGGTAAACTACGAACTATGATAACATTCAAATGATTGAGTCAACTATTCAGTTGAATTTTGATAATGGAAGATATCTTCCACTTTGGAGAATTTCAAAATATAGTTTAATAATTAAAAAAAAAAAAAGCAATCAAATTACCTCTTCTCAGGCTTTTGCTGAACCTGCATTTCAGAGTTGACACTACATAGAAACCCGGGTTGATTCTTTCATTCGACCTCTATTGCTGAATGCACTTTTTTATCTTATGTTTGTAATGATATTCCAGTTTCTCCTCTGCTTGATATTCCTACACCATACCCTAGCTGTCATTTTGTGCTAATTTTCCATAAATTATCTAGCAAAAATAAACCACTCAATAACAAAGAGTGAATTGAGTGTGTGCCCCTTTGACTTACGGTTGCCAGAGCTGAGATCTCTGGTGGCTGCAGGAAAATATGCAACATGTCAGTTTCGTGTCAAACATCAGTTCTGAAATTATTTGGTAGTCTCAAGTCTCCAAGACTGCTTGCTGCCTTGGGTTCCAAGAGATTTGCAGTATTGTTTTAAAGGAAATGGGAAATGTCAGACTGTTGTCTTGAAGGTTTTGTCTCCCGAGTAGTGGCTCACATGTGTCCTTTATTAGATGCCTTTGTCTACACAAAGCATAAATGTTCAGTCTGCTTGGAATCTGTGCCCTTCTATTCGGTTCTAATTGAGCTTGACAATTTCATGTTTTCTCTTTGTTTGCAGTTTTCCCAAGATAGCAACCTTTGTTTTTACTGCTAACTTTGCTTTTATGGCTAACTTTATGCACATTAAGGTAGTTTTAGTGGTAACGAAGTTTATATTTTCAGAAGAGAAAATTGTGATAACAAGAAAAAATGTGAAAAGAAATAACATAGAGTTTCAATACCTTATGGTTGTGGTGGGTGGATAATTGAAAAACAGAGTTTTACCTCTCAGTTTAATAGGAGTTTTTTAGAATTTTTTTTTTCTGTTATTCATTTAAACATAGTTTTCCTCAAAAAAAGTTTTTGTATGTGCCTCCATTTTGAAGAATTAAATAAGTATTATTATGGTTTATCCTTTTATGTGCTTTATAACTTTTAGTTTTCTCTCCCTAAAACAACTTCTCTAAGCTATCAATTTGGATTAATTGTCATTTTTTTTAATTTAAAGTAATGGTAGGCATGCAGGCACTTATTAAAAAAAATTAGGAAAAACACCACGTGTCCATGTCCCAGCTTCCCCACAGGATGATATTTTATATAGTAGCAGTATATTGTAAAATGAGGAAAATGAATTTTCCATAATATAATTAAGTAGACTAAGCATATAATATTTGGAGTTTTTGGAAAGTCTTTGTAACAATATGAGTTACACTTGGGTACTGTTCATGTAAGGAGTAACTGATCAGTTATTTAAAAGGTAATCTGCTTGTTTGTTTCATGTTTTGTAAATTTCCTTTGTGTTTAATGAACTATCCTAAAATGAATAGGTTTTGTTCTTCTTTGGGTGAAAATATTAGCCACTAATATTTGTCACAATACCTTTATATGATTCATATTGATAACCTATCCCAGGGGATTCACATTTTATTCAGAACCAAATTAAAAATTACAACACATTTTTATTATTTAGAGAACAGTCAATTTTGGCTAAAGAAGACATGACAAATTATTAAATGTACATTGTAATTTAAAAGCCAAAATGGGATTCTGATTCAATCTTTGTGATAAGCATTTATAATGCACATTCCAAAATTTTTCTATGAGATCATATCTTCTCATATTGAGTTAGAGTTTTCTTTTTGGTGTAGAGGTGGTTAAATCTTCTTAGGGATTTTCATATAACACATATGCTCATATAGAACTTAAAATTGAACCATTACATTTTAAACTATTAGTGACCACTCACTCCATCCTTTCTGAAATAAATACTAGAAATTAGCATTTCTAGCTATGGCTCTGTCTTGCAATAAGTAATAGTTATTTCAATCATAGTAAAGGCACTTCCTGTAATCACTTTACTCAACTTCATCATCCATGTTACTAGACTTTATTAAGTGAATTCCTTAATCGCTTTGGTCTGCTCTAAAAAAACCATAGGCAAGAATGTGTGCCATATAAACATCAGAAATATATTTCTTACAATTCTATAGGCTTAGAAAGCCAATATAAAGGTACCTGCTCATTCAGGGTTAGAAATCCCAGAGTCTTTGTTCAAAGACATCCAAATGTTCTCACCTGGTAGATGAGGCAAGACAGCTCTGAAAGGCATTATTCCCATCGGAGGGGCCTCTGGTAAGATGACTCAATCACTTCCCATAAGCTCTAACTTCTAATGTCGTGAAGTTGGGGTTAATGATTTTAATATGTGAATTTGGAGAGACACAAATAGAGAACAGCAGCAAATATGCAATACAGAATATAAAACTTTTCCATTATTGGGTTGTAATAAATTAATATACAATGAATAGAAAGAATCCTTATATGCTTAATTTGGATCTCAAATTGCTAGGATAGATGATTTCCTGTCAGTATATAATTCAATTGGTGTTTTCTTTAGTTGAGAATATTAAAACTATATTAATGAAACATACTATTTGGGATTTTTTGCTCTTATACTAGCCATATTAAGAATTATATTTACTATATGAAATGAACTGGAAAGGAGCCATTTTTTCCCTATACTTTTATACATTTTGGAATCCACTGTGCATTACCTTTGATACTTTTTAAAAATTTGTACCCATAGGTTATTCAGGAAATTTATTTTTTCTTAGTTGGATAAACCAGAGGCATGTGTAATATACAAATGCCATTCTTTTAAATTCATATTCAGGGAATCTCATAGGCATTAAAATTAGTTCTTATAGTTTTACTCTCTTAAAAGTACCAGGTCTCCCAATTGTTTATCATTGGCTTTTGAACTTCAGTTATTTGTTTTATTAATTTTCCTGATGATGAAAAAGGTACTCACTTTGGAGCTCAGGCTGGCCTTGAGCTCGTGATCTTGTCTTTGTGTCCCCCAGTGCTTTGATTAAACTTGAGCTACCATCTTAGGCTTCCAATAATTTAAATGGAAGAAAAGCCTGATACATGCTTGGTATAATTTATTCATAAAGAACCAAAAAGCTTGTGTGTGTGTGTGTGTGTGTGTGTGTGTGTGTGAGAGAGAGAGAGAGAGAGAGAGACAGAGAGACAGAGAGACAGAGAGACAGAGAGAGACTGTGTGTGTGGGGGGGGGGTAAGAAGACACACACACAAACACAGAGAGAGAGAGACAGGGAAAGGCTAATGCGACACTACTAGTACTACATTAGAGCAGGAATACCACATGACTGATCGAAGAGCAAAACCCCTGCCCTCTTTAAGATCACTACAGCCCACACTATACAACTACATGTATGTGCATAGCATTGTCTTTATTTCTAAGATCCAGTAGTTTAGCCAGTTTCTGCCTCAACATGGGTAACTTTCTGTGTTTCTCTCCCTACCTCACTTATAGCCTCAGTGGTCCCTTTGTTATTTTTCATTGCATCTATGCTTTAGATCAAGGCCTTTTTCTCCCTCCCACTACACAAATTATTCTTGACTCAAAGATCTCTTCTCTGGCACCCCTTTCTGCTGTCTTCTCTGTCATTTTTTTTTTTCTATGTCTTTCTTTTTTCCCTTGGGCTCTAATTCAATTACTACTTGAATTTCCTCTGTGGTTTCAACTGTGGATAAAGGACCCACCAGTGTATTTTGGGTCTCCTATAAATGTAATCTCGGACATCTTTCATTTTGACATCTCAGTCTTTCTATGTCATTGAACCTTTCATCTCTTGTTTCCTAAATGGAATGTCCTTCTCTATATGTTCAGCATTAAATAGTTTCAAACAACTTTCTAAATATTTCTTCTGATCAAAGTACTTTTTAAGGATGTTCTTTCTTGGTGGCTTCAGTGCAATATTCTTTTCAATGAATTTTTTTATTTTTTAAATATTTAAAAAATATTCTATTTTTATTTATGAACTTGAGAGAGAGAGATACAGAAATAGGCAGGTAGAGAGAGTGAGAGATTGGGTGTATCAGGGCCTCAGCCAATGCAAACAAACTCCAGGTGCATGTGCCCACTTGTGCATCTGGCTTACATGGGTCCTGGGGAGTCAAACCTGAGTCCTTTGGCTTTGCAGGCAAGTGCCTTAACTGCTAAGCCATCTCTCCAGCCCCTAATTTTTAAATGTTAGTTTATTTATTTGAGGGAGAAAGAGAGAGAGGGAGATAGAGAAAGAGAGAGAATTGGCTTGCCAGGGCCTCCAGTCACTGCAAATGAACTTCAGACATATCCACCACCTTGTGCATCTAGGTTTACATGGATACTAGGGAATAGAACCTGGGTCCTTAGACTCTGCAGTCAAACAACTTAACTGCTGAGCCATCTCTCCAGCCCTAGAATGCTTTTTAGGATTGTTTTGTTTGTTTTTCTGTCCCCATCTTGTCTTTCTCCCACTCTTTTATGAAGAATATATTGATTCTGTCCAAAATCAGGATTTTTATATTAAAAAATAAGCCCTTTAAAAAATTTGTTTATTTCTTTACCTTTGAGAAGATGGCTAAGGGCCCTTCTCTGCTCTGCACTTCAAGGAAGATTGATGTGCACAGCTGCTCTGCATAGCCAGAAAGCACTTAAGAGAACAGCTCACCTGCACTGAGGCAGACTCCCTTGCATCCTGCCTGCCTTTAGGACCAGGGTATATTTCAGTAATTAGCATGCATGTGCAGTGATTGGATGAGGTGGTGCCATGAATTAGGGGTTTGTAAATTATATACGCTGCTGCTTTCTAGGTGGGAATTCTGAAGCAAGGCTACATTGTGTTTGGAAATTAATTTTAAATAGCTGGTCTGTATGGTGCAGGTGGCTTATTTATCAGCAAGTTCTATTTTTCTTCATAACCCTCTCCATAGCTCCCCAACTTCATTAAAGTTTTATTGTACAAAATAGCAATGCATGACATAGGGAAGAGAAGGAAAGCAAAGAGTCTCAACTCAGACTTTGGGGGGAAGCAGCAGTGGGAAGGAATACTAGGAAACTCATATTGCTGAAACAGGCTGACAGGTTATAGAATGCTTCTAGCCCCGAGACTCTTCTCCTACCTCCTCCATGGCTCTCATGGGGCGGGGAGTGTGTGTGTGGGGGGGCGGCTCTGATGCATCCTGTTCTTTTATTGCAGCCCTCAGTCTCTTAATGAGACTGGCTATATCAGGGATGTGGGGCAGTCAGTATCTGCCCTTCTAAGTAAGCCATGGGGCCTTGAAGGATCATCTTCAAGGATGCTCCAAGAGTCTGCCTCCAGGAAAAGACAAGGGACAGTCAGCTACCATTCCCTATGATTTCCACAGCCAAAAAAATTCTGTGTCTCGTGAAGTAAGATATGGGTAGGGCAGTTTAATTTACTTATTCTTTCAGCTAGTAAAATAAACTGCATTAGACAACATACTGTCATTATTAGTAATGACCATTGTTAAAGTTTATGGCCTTTGCTCTGTCACTCTCCCTCCTTTCTTCCTCTCTCTACCCTTCCTGTCTCTCTTCCTCCTTCCCTTCCTCCCTCCCTCTGCCCTGCACTTTCCATTCTTCTCTTCTTCCTTCCTGTGGAACTTGGGTGGGACTCCTTTACAGTCTTCCTTTCAATGCTCTTTAAAAGTGGGCCAAATCAGAACTAAAATAGTTACATGTTCATGAATTTGCTATTAAAACAAGAAACCCTTACAAAAATCCCTTCCATAACCTTTTAAAGGACAAGTTCATGGAGAAAGAAACCATTACTTGAAAATTGCTCCTATAATAAACACGGCACCTCTCAAAATCAGAACATTTTGCCAAGCCATGAGGCATTATGGTTAACACAAGCACACAACTTGACTTAAATTCATACTTGGGAATATGACCAATTTTCAGTATGTTCCTGTATTGAAAATGTAATAAAAAAGGAAAGCCAGGCATGGTGGCACATGCCTTTAATCCCAGCACTTGGGAGGCAGAGGTAGGAGGATCGCCATGAATTTGAGGCCACCCTGAAAATACATAGTGAATTCCAGGTCAGCCTGACAGCGAGACACTACCTTGGAGCTCCCCCCACCCAAAAAAAAAGAAAGAAAGAAAATCACACTAGTCACTTAATTACACACTTAATTACAAAACGATTACCAAATCCTGAGGAAAAGTGCTGTCATTCCAAAACCTGCAATGACAGTAATAACCTGGAAAGGTGCTCTCCTCTGTGAGTGTTAGCTTCCTGTGGCTACTGTGACAAACTACCAAAAAATTGAGAGCCTTAAGCCACCAAACTTGACTTTCTTTCAGTTCTACACATCAGAACTCTGAAGTCAGTTTCACCGGGGCCAAATTAAAAGTGTCAGTGGTTCCCCACTTCCTGTAACGTCCTGGGCAAACCCCTTCCTTGTCAATTCCAGTGCTGGTATTCTGGGCTCGTACCCCATCACTCTAGTCTCTTTCTCTGCAGTTTCATTGTCTTCTCTGTTTATCACTTAATTTAAAACAATGTATTCTGCTACTCTCGCTTTTCAATTAAACTAATTTTTCTTAATATACTGACATACAGATGATTAGGTTTCTTGTGGTCTATTTTCTCACTGTTTGCTGTGTTCCCCTCATCTCCTTCTTACTTTTCCTAAAAATTTCATCATTTAGTTTACCTTTATGGCTTAGTAAGAATGCTAATTTTGTATATGTACTGTATTTTATTTATCTTTCCAACAGTTGAAGGACATCTAGGCTGGTACCATTTATCTAGCTATTGTGAATAGAGGGCAATGAACATAGGTGTGCATTCATAGGTGTGGGTGATAGCTGAGTCATATTCAATTTTTAGCTTTTGGGGAAGACTCCACACTTCTTTCTATAGTGTCTGCAATCTAATAACATAATAAACAATAAAAGTTCCTCTTTCTCCATTTCTTCACCATTATTTGTTGTCATTTGTTTTCTTGATGATAACCATTTTGACTGGGCTGAGATGGAATCTCAAGGGAAATTCTAATTTTCTTTTTACTGATAGCTAAGGTTATTGAATATATGTTTAACTATCTGCTGACAATTTGTGTTTCCTTTTCTGAGCACTCTCTGTTGATTTCCTTCACCCATTTATTAATTAAAAAGGCTGGATTTTTTGGTGTTTAATATTTATAACTTTTTATATATTCAAGATATCCACCTCCTGTCAGAGGAATAACTGGCAAATATTGGCTCCAATTCTGTGGGGTTTCTGTTAGCTCTGCTGATATTTTCCTTGGTGGTACAGTAACTTTTTAATTTCATATAGTCCCATTTGTTATTTGTGGTACTGTTTCCTGTGCGATTGGAGTCTTGTTCAGATAGTTTACCTATACCTATACCTTCAAGTGCATTCCCTATGTGTTCTTGTAGTAGATCCGGCATTTGGGGGCTTAACATTAAGGTAGCATTTGTTGAATAGGCTCCCCCCCACCCCAGTGTCTCCTTTCGATGCCCTAATTGAAAATTAGGGATGTGGGTTTATTTCTGGCTCTCTATTCAAATCCATTGGATTATGGGTCAGTTTTTTGAGAGAGACAAAGGCCTTTTTTGTCGCTATGGTTTTATAGGGATTGTGACACCTCCCGCTATCTTCTTTCTGATTAAGATTGCTTTGGCTGTATGTGGTCTTCTGTGTTTCCATGTGGATTGTTGGGTTATTTAGTTCTAGTTCTGGGAAGAATGTCATTGAGACTTTGGTGAAAATTATATTGCATCTATAGATTTTCAATATAGCCATTTCACAATATCAAGTCTGCTAATCTAGGAGTATGGAAGGTTTCTCCATAATCTTTTATATGTTTATCATGTCTATTATTAATGTCTTCAAATTTTCTTTGTAGAGATCTTTTTTTTTTTTTTGGTTTTTCAAGGTAGGGTCTCACTCTAGCCCAGGCTGACCTGGAATTCACTAGGGAGTCTCAGGGTGGCCTCGAACTCACGGCAATCCTTCTACCTCTGCCTCCCGAGTGCTGGGATTAAAGGCGTGCGCCACCACGCCCGGCTCTTTGTAGAGATCTTATACATAATTAGTGAAGTTTATTTATAGATACTTTATTTTTTGAGAGCTATCGGGAATGGGATATTATTCACAAATTCTTTTTCTGAAAGTTCATCACTGGAACATCTAAAAACTACTGAACTTTGGGTATATATATATATACATATATATATACATATATATATATATACACAGCATTCTATAGAGTGTGTAGGATCCCTTAAATATAGGAGCTTGTCATCAACAGATAGGGATATTTTTATTTCCTTTTCTATATTTATCCATTTTAGTTCTTTCTTTTACCATATTGCTCTTGCTAAGACTTCAAGCACTACATTGAATAACAGTGGAAATACTTGGCACCATTGTGTCATGCAGATTTTTGAGGAAATGTTTTCAATTTTTCCACATTTAGTGTGAGGTTGCACTATGATTGTCATATATCGCCTTCATTATTTTGATGGATGTTCTGTCTATTTCTAATTCCTCAAGAATTTTTCATGAAGGTATACCAGATATTATCATAGGCCTTTTATGGGCAGCTATCAAGAAAACTATATGATTTCTGTCTTTGAGTTTATTTATATAGTGGATCACATTTATAGATTTACACATGTTGAATCAATTTGTATCACTGGAATGAAACCAACTTCATCATGATGTAGAGTGTAACTTCCTTAATATGTTTAGAATTCACTTCGAATTTATTTTGCTGATAATTTTGCATCTGTGTTCACCAGGGTAATAGTTTATGTTTTGTTTTATCTTTATCTTGTTTTTGTATTAGGATACTATTAATTTCATAGAATAAGTTGGGGAGGGTTCCTTATTTTTCTATTTTGTGGAAAAGTTTGTGAAGTGTTGGTATTGAATCTTCATTACAAGTTTGACAAAATTCAGTATTGGGTCCTTCTGGTCTTGGTCTTTTCTTTGCAGGGAGGCATTTGTCTCTTTCATCAATCTCTTTGCTCATTGTCAGTCTGCTTAAATTTTTTACATTTTCTGACATTAATTTTGGTAGGATATGCACATTCAGAAATTTATCTATTCCATGTAGATTTAAAGATAATTCCTATAATTGCATCTAGAGACCACCTATATAATCCTGTATCATCTCCTCTTGTAAAACTCATTAATTTAATTATAATCACAAATGAAAAAAAGCATTTTAAGCACAGTAGGGCAATTTGAGAAATTCTATTCTTAGGCAAGAACTATAGAGTGTATATATTCTATGAAACTTGACAGTGATAGTGCTTGTTTTAGGAATTAAAAGGGCAGGATGGAAAGGCAATATGGTTAGTGAGAGATTGGCCAACTTCACCCAGAGGTGGGAATTTGCTGAGTTACTGAAGCACCTTAGCTATGCAGAGCATGGAAGTCTTCAGAAGTCCCAAACATTTTATTTTTCATATTATGAGTCATCAAAATGTGTTTGAGGGACAGTCACAGCTATTAGGAACCCCTAAGTCCCTAGCCATATATAATTCTATAGAGCTAAATCCAGGTATTTTCTGTATAATTAGTATTTCCAAGAAAAATCTAGTATAGAAATTTTGCTTATGTGTACATGAAAATACAAATCAAATATTATTATTTTTGTGTATTATTGCCTCATGCCTATTTGATAATAGGATCTGGGCTGAATTGTAAAGTAGCCCTGCCACAAAAAGCTTAGTTATTTTTACATTTTCTTTCCCTCACCCCTCATTTGTGGCTATGATTTGAACACCATTTTCCCTTAATGATTCAACATACCACAAAGTGGACCAGTTAATTAGAAAGAACTTTAAGGTAGAACTGGAGATGAGATTGATACAATGCTCTGCTCAACTTTTAAAGACTTTTTATGGGCAATTTCTAGTCATATATATAATGTACCCTGGTCATAATTTCCTTCCACCACCTTCCTTTGTCCCTCCTCCTCTAGTCTTCCTTTCCCTGAATCCCTTCTTTCCAAGTAGCCCCTCTTCTGTTTTGATGTCATTTTTTCTGTCCTCACATTATGCAGGTCTTGCATAGATAGCGTCAGCCACTGTGAAGTCATGAATGTAATGGCCACTTCATGTGTGGAAGATGATATTTCAGAGCACTCTACTCCTTCCTTTGGCTCCTGCATTCTGATCAAGACCTCTTCTTCAGTGGTCTTTGAGCCTTGGTCAGTGTGATACAGATGTTTCACAGTGCTGAATACTCCACTGTTACTTCTTCTCAGCATTTTCATAAGTTTTGAGTCTCCCCAGTAGTCACTGCCATCTGAAAAGTTAGAGTAGCATTAATATATGGGTATAAACAAATATTTAGAGGACAATTTGGTGGGTGTACCATATCCAATTAGACAAACAACAGTTGTAGCTTCTTCTCTAGGGCTTATGGCCACCCCAGCCATAATAGACTGTTGACTAGGTTTTAAGTACCAGACATAATTTCCTTCTATGGAGTCAGCCTCCAGTCCAATCAGAGGGCAATTGGTTTTCTCCACATCAGACATGCCACCTTTGTATATCTTGCTTGGATGGACAACTGTCGGATCCACTGCTGGTTATGGCCATTGATGACACCCCCAACAGGATGGATAGTACTTTCCAGGACCATAACAGCCAGTCAATAGGAAGAAGTACTTCAGTTGAGCTCCAGTTTGATTTCCCAGTGTCCTGCAGCCCAAACATGTGGCAATAGGGTCTTATCCTCTTGTTCAGGGTAGAAAACCAATTCACCTAAAATTTTAACTGTTTAGTCACACTATTTAATAAAGTTTTTCATTCATTTCTCACTTGTTTATTAATCTTTTTTGAACTCCAAAATTCTTCTGTGATGGTACCAACACATGATTTGTCCATATAAAGTTTCTGCTCAATAAAAAAAAGAAGAAAACTTCTATGAATTCAGAAACTCTGCTTGTTTGATATTGAAAGTCAAGTAAATGTTAGGAATGGGATGCTGTACACATAGGTGCATGCATGCTCATGTATGTATATATGCATATATGTGTATATGTTATACAGACATAAATCAATCTGGTTCTAATGGGTGTATGTGTAAAGTCTAAAATAAAAGCAGGTAGGATAATAATAAAGCTGTAATAAATTAAAAAAAATTGATTGATTTGATAAGCTCCTATTTCAAATCCAAAATTTCATAGGCCCTGGGCCTGACTTTAAAAATTCTGGAAATTCTATCTCTTTATAAGACCATTTCTTTTATTAAAAATAAAAAATAAACAAAAGTAGGAAAAAAAGAATGATCCCATTAAATGTTGGTATACTAAATCTATTAGAAAATAATCAGGTGCTTATATTAAAAATACATCTTATATAATGACTATTTCCTCCTCTCCTCTTAGTATTGCATGTAAGTTTCTCACCTATATTCCTGCTTGCTATAATGTAGTCCTGCAAGTTACTCACTTATGTTCCTACTTACAATCATGCAGTGTGTAAATTACTCATGAATGACTCTGCTTACCACGATGCAGTTGTAACAGCAAAGTCACTCACACTCAACAATTGTTTTGTGAGTGATCTCAAGGTATTTGAATCCTGACATTCTTTTCTATGATGAGTCACCATATTATCCAGAGATTATGTTCCCTTTAAGAGATATATTAACAGGTTTTTTTTTTTAAAGTAAATTTAGCCAGCTCTGCGTGGTTTCCCACACCTTTAATTCCAGTACATGGGAGGTTGAGGTAGGAGGATTTCTTAGTTTAATGCCAGCCTTGGGCTACAGAGTGAGTTTCGGGTCCATCTGGGATACTGTGATACCCTGCTCTCAAAAAGAAGAGTAAATTCAGGAAAAAAAAATTAGTCATTACTCTTCTGAGATCTCAAATGTTGTATGAATGACATCATATGAGCAATCTGAAATTTTAAAATATCATATATTATATATTAATAACATATAATTTAATATCCTACAAACATCTTTTTTTCAACAAAGTATTCTATAAGAAAGGCTTATTTACTTACCTCTTAAAGATTCTCTTGTCTATTAAAATTATTTTGATTATTAATTATCTCCTAAAACATATAAATTTGTATAAGAGTTTAGCAGATTATCAAAACATGGCTGCTTCTATAGGTACATAATTTTTTTAAGTGAGAAATACTTTCTTATTTGACTTGTGGTTTCCACTCTGGTTTAACTAACAAGACCATTACAGCTAATTTTTTTACTTCATCCTAGTTCCTGCTTCTCTAACTTTCCCTACGTGTCACCTTCCTACTTTCATTATTTCATCATTTGCCTCATTTTACAGAGTTTGTGATTTTTACTGTAAGCTTTCTAAGGCTTTGTGATAATACACAGTGTATATGTAGAAAATGATGAAATAAACATGGCCCCCAATTTGTTTTAAAAGATGGTTGAGTTGAACTGAACAACCTCTGAAGTCCCTTCTAGCTCTAAAAGGATGTTGCTATGACCAAAGTCAGACAAACAAATCTATTAAGCTGTAGGACAAGGCCTGTATTCTTGTGATTGGTATATTTTTTCTTGAAGTCAGAGCATTGAATTCAGCAACCTACTAAGGTTTCTTACAGGCTTAGGGTGATCCAGCAACTGCCAAAAACATAAAAATTCAGTTAAAACACTGTTTTACTCTTAAGCATAAATGAAAAGACATTAAAAAAATAGGAAACTGAAGACCCTAATTATGTCTTTTAGACACTTATGTAAAATGTGAGAAAACTAAACTTAATGAATGAAGCTAATTTTATGAAATTAGTCATAGTTGAATATTGTACAATCATGCTATCACATTAGCATTAGGTGTGGGAAAATTTATTCTATGAGCATATCTGTGTCTCCAAAGCACCAAATGGCAACATCTTCTGTATAACCTGTCCTTCAGTGCTTTGAGAAAATTTGCTTCAGAGCTGGTGATAGGGCTTATGGTTCTGAAATGAGCAGACATTTTAATTTTTCTTTTTTTTTTTCCAGTGTGGGGAGTGGAACCCAAGGTCTTGCTCACACAAAAAAAGTAAGCACATGAAACACTGAGACACACTAATCTCAGAAAATCATTTTTAATATACCACTTCTCTTTGTGTGCATTTAATTTTTGACATTTTCCTTCATATTGTTTCTATTTTAATATCGAATATGTATTTAGTATTTATTGATTTATATGAGAAGGAGAGAAAGAGTAAAATAGAGTGAGAGAGAATGGGCATGCCAGGGTCTCTAGCCACTGTAAACAAACTCCAGACACATGTGCCACCTTGTGCATCTGGCTAATTTACGTGGGTATTGGGGAATCAAATTGGTGTCCTTAACTGCTGTACCTTAACTGCTGAGCAATCCCTTCAGCCCCGTAATGTTTATTACTTATAGGAGTTAGAAGTAATTGAAAATATAGAAAATGTTAAACATCATGTGCTATTTACAAGGAACCTTATGGTATTTTTCTTAAGGCCAAAGGAGATAGAATGGAATCATACATTAACAGAGTTTCATTTAAACAACCTCCAGGCTTTTGTCAGCATCACAGATTAAATTTATTTTCTCTAATATCTTTATTTGAAATTACTTTCTGTGATTATATAATTGAGGTAAGACTTGAGATGCCTTACTAGGGAAGGGTTAACCCTTAAGTGTACTTGTGAGGAACAGAAAAGGACAGTCAGTAATAGAAGAAGGGATCTGAGGGGGAGGCAGAAATTAGTGTGACATAGCTAGGTGTGCAGGAATTGACAAGGTTGTCAGGAGGCACTGTAAGCTAGAGGCAGAGGTAACTCTTCTCTTTGGTGTATAGAGAATGAATGTATGGCTATGCTGGTGCAGCTATCTTGGTTTCAGATGTCAGAACAGTGAGAGAATGTATTTCCATGCTTGTAACCCATGAATGCTGTGAATTTTTCTCATTGTGCTTTGTGTGATTCCAGAGAACTATTCACACCATGATTTCTATCTTTTTCTATTATTTTATTGGGTGTTGGTAGGAAATATCAGATATTGTATCTGTCTCTTTTTTTCAGTAATAGTAGAGTTATTATATCTTCTAATTTTAAAGTACTTTAGGTGCCAATAATTCCTTTTATCAGAAATTTAATAAATGTTTATGTTAATTCCCTTTGAAAAAAAAGTTTCAAGAATGTTTAAGATATTATACTGTCTCAATTAATACATTTTGATGAGCTGGAAATACAGGCCTGTGGTAGAATGCTTGTGTGGCATGCATAATACACTAATTTCAACTTCCATTGCTGAAAAAGAAACTGGTTAAATGAAATTAATATCCTGAATCATTTAGACTTAAAAATTGAGTTTAAAATAATGTTTACTGAAACTCAAATAATAAAAATTTATGAATAGATTTTTCTATTCAATTATTAATTGAAATAGCAAAATGAGAAAAGTAGCACAAAATATAACTGTAATCATTAATCATTATAGATCAAGGAAGAGATATTATTTTGCCTTTCTGAGAAGTTTAATTTTGAAATCTGTGCCTAGAAAACACATTACTGTAATGTTTTAAAACTCAAATATCAGGGGCTGGAGAGATATCTTAGAGTTAAGGCATAGTCCTGTGAAGTCGAAGGATGCAAAATCAATTCCCCAGGAACAATGTAGCCAGATGCACAAGGTGGCACATGTATCTGGAGTTCACTTACAGTGGCTGAAGTCCCTGGTACACCAATTCTCTCTCTCTCTCTCTCTCTCTCCCTGCTTCTTTCTCTCTATAAAATAAAATAAATAAATAACTCAAATATCAGTTTATATGCTAGATTATAGTTAAAAGAGGTAACTGTAAATTTGGATAGTCATGAATCAAAAGATAGTCAGTACACTTCCAAGTCTAAAATACTATGGCTTCCAACCCAAACTATTATACCAAGTGAGAGTATCCCTCATAATAGATGGTAAAAGAAAATTTTTCCATGAAAAATGTCAGCTCTATGAGTTCATGAACACAATGTCAAACCTACAGAGAATAATCCACATAAAAGAGTCAAACAACCAATCTCAAGAGCCTACCAAAAGATCACGATAACCAAAACTTGAGCAGGCTCAAAAAAGTACAAAGCCCAAGAAAGCACCAAACCCCATAAAGCACCCCATCATGGCAGTGATTAAATCAACCCTCACACTTATAACTTTAAATATGAAGAGTCTTAACTAACCCATGAAAACACACACGTTAGCAGGGTAGATCAGAGAAATGCAACTCTCTATCTGCTGTCTTCAAGAAACCCACTTCACCACTAATGACAGACACCTCCTCAGGGTAAAAGGATGGAAAATGATATTCCAAGCAAACTGAAATAAGAAGCAAGCAGGAATTGCTACATTAATATCTGATACAATAGACTTCAAACAAAAGTAATCAAAAAGGGTGAAGTAGGCCACTTCTTACTGACCAAAGGAATGATATAGCATGAGGACATCACAATCATAAATCTATAAGCACCACACACAGGTGCACCACACCACAGTTTATGAGACAGAACCTACTTGGCAGCAAAACATAAACAGAAATAAACACCAACATCACCATAGTTGGGGATTTCGATACTCCACTGTCACCAATAGATAGACTATCCAAACAGAGAATCAACAAGGAAACAACACAGCTCAACACCACCATAGATCAACTAGACCTAATGGACATCTACAGAACATTCCACCCAAATTCTACAGAATGCACATTATTCTCTGCAACCCATGGAACCTTCACCTAAAAGTAGATCATATTATAAGCCAAAAATCATGCCTCCATAAATTCAGGAAAATTGAAGTACCTTCCCACATCATATCAGATCATAATGCTTTAAAAGTAGAAATTAACAACAAAAGACAAATCAGGAATTCCACCAGCTCCTGGAGACTGAACAACACCCTTTTACAGACTGAATAGGTTGTGGAAGAAATCAAAAAAGAAATTGTAAAATTTCTAGAATTGAATGATCATGGAAACACAACATACCAAACTTACGGGACACAATGAAAGCAGTCCTAACGGGATTAATTCATAATGCTTAACACTTTCATTACAAAGATGGAGATATCCCAAATTAAGAACTTAACCATTAACCTAAAGGCTTTGAAAAAAGAAGAAGAATCCAACTCTAAGAGCTCCAGTGGAAAGAAATAATCAAGATCTGAGCAGAAATTAATGAATTGGGCACTAAGAAAACAATTAAGAAAATCAATGAAAGGAAGAGCTGCAAGATTGCAAGATATGCAAGACTGATAAACCCTTGGCCAATCTGATCAAAAAAAAAAAAAAAAAAAAGAGAAGTCTCAAATTAACAAAATCAGAAATGAAAAGGAAAAGTTCTTCACAACAGGTATCAATACAATTAGAAGAATCATCAGGACATACTTTCAAAACCTCTACTCCACAAAATTGGATAGCCTTGAAGAAATGGATGAATTCGTAGGCACATACCATCTACCAAAACTAAACTCAGAGAATATTTATCTCCTAAACAAAGTTATCATATCCATCAAGACTTAATAGGTAATAAAAAAAATATCAAACCTCCCCAATGGAACAGAATTGAAGAACCAGCCCTTAGATCAACTAACTACTGCTGCTTGATCTTCAACCAAGTTGCTAATAATGTAGGCTGGAGAAAAAAGAGCATCTTCAACAAATGGTTCTGGACAACTTGGATAACCATATGCAGAAAATAAGAAACTAGACCCAGTCATATCGCCACACACAAAAATCAACTTCAAATGGATTAAAGACCTCAACATAAGACCTGAAACTCTTCACCTACTGGAAGACAAAATAGGAGGAACTCTTCATGATATAGGAGTGGAGAAACATTTCCTGGTAACCCTGGAAATTAAACAGTCCTTCAACCAACGGGATCACATGAAGCGAAAAAGCTATTCCACAGACAAACATATTGTAATCAGAACCAATAAATTACCCACAGGAAGGATAAAATTTTCACCAGGTACACTACTGACAGAGGGGTAATATCTAGAATTTACAAAGAACTCAAAAAGCTAAACAATAAAAAAAAACATCAAGCAAACAAACTACTCAAAAAACGGGGCAGAGAACTGAATAGGGAGTTCTCAGAGCAAGAAATACAAATGGCTAACACATACTTAAGACAATCTCTAACCATCAGGGAAATGCAAATCAAAACAAGTATGAGATTCCACCTTATTCCGGTAAGGATGGCAATCATTAAAAAAAAAAAAAAAAATCAAACAACAGAACAAAAGTTGGTGAGGATGTGTGGAGAGAGAAACCTTCCTTCACTCTTGGTGGGAATGCAAACTTGTACAACCACTATGGAAATCAATAAGGAGACTCCTGAAAACCATGAATACAGATGGGTCCAGTTATTCCCTTGCTGTGCGTTTACCCTAAACGCTCATGCTTCACTACAGAACTATTTGCTCAAACAAGTTTATAGCTGCTGAATTCATAATATCTAAGAACTGGAATCAACCCAGCTGCCCATCACTCAAGACAAAATGGATAATAAAGTTGTGACACATATATTCAACAGAATTCTACTCAGCAGTAAGAAAAAAAAATGACACAATGAAATTTGTAGGAAAATGGATGGACTTAGACTAGATCAAACTCAGTGAACACACAGAATCACAGAAAAGCAAACACTTGAGTTGCTGGCCTACCACATAGGCAATGTGAGGTCCAGACGATAGGGATGAAAGGGTGAGGGGTGGGGGAAGAGTAGGTTGTGGGGGAACAAAACAGAAAACTGTATCCAAAGTGAATCGGTACCATAGAAACTTTTTTCACTGAAGGTAGACTGAAACCCCTTCCTGCCTCCCTGGGCAAGACCTCCACCTTGCTTCCTTATCTTATGTTCTAGGCTTAAGCCCCCTTGTCTTGGCCCTCCTAAAGCTTTAAACTGTAATTAAATCTTTCCCAATTTTATCTTCTGGTCCGTGGATATCATTCTTCAAATTCATAGGACAAAGATCTAGGAACACCCCAAATTATTGGGGCACTAGCATACAAGGAACCCAAAATTCCTGTATCAGAGATAAACTTACACTTCACTGAAGGCCCAGGTGAAACCACAGAGAAAATTGGGAAGACAAGCAAGAGTGCTGCTTCCACAGTGAGCCTGACAGTCAGTGCCAGAGAGAAGGAGACAGACACTGAGGATACTCAGCACCTACGGCAGAAATACAGAAGCTACTGAGAGCTTATCACTGAAGTAAACTTAGGACACACCCACCAAAGCTCAGGGAATTTTGCTAAAGAAGGGGTGGAAAGATTGTAAGACTCACAGGTTGGCAAGTCATGCCTAGAGGTATTGCCTCACCCAAATAACTGACTGCTTCTTCCACAACACATAACCCACAACCCCATGGGGAATACCAGCAATTCCACTGAGGAGGGCCCCCAGTGGAATGGGAGCAGGGCAGAGGGAAAAGATGGTACCAACACATGATAGGTCCATACAAAGTGTGTTCTTTTTTAAATTTTTTTGTTTATTTTTATTTATTTATTTGAAAGCAACAGATAGAGAAAGAGGCAGAGAGAAAGAGAGAGAATGGTTGTACTAGGGCCTCCAGCCACTGCAAACAAACTCCAGATCATGCACCCCCTTGTGTGTTTGGCTTTTGTGGGTCCTGGGGAATCAAGCCTCCAATGGGTGTCCTTAGGCTTCACAGGGAAGGACTTAACCACTAAGCTATCTCCCCAGCCCAAAAGTGTGTTCTTATAAAAAGAGAGTCATTATAATATAAATATTTATTGTCACTTTAAGAAATTAACTAAACTTTTAGAATATCAAAGCAGAGCATGGATGATCATCATTCTTTCATGATCAACTGAGGAGAGTGGTTATGAGAAGGCCAAAAGCAAGTTGTCTTTACGTGTTTATTATAATACGGTTATAATACTACTCTGTGTTTGTCTGAAATGACAGCTTCCTGAAGACTGCAGATTTTTGCCAGTGAAGCTGCTAGTTTTTCCTGTGGAAAAAACAACCCTCAAGTCGCACAGCTGCTTACCTTACAAAATGTCAGGAAGCGGCTTGCCCATAATTCACGGACATAAACTGGCAAGCACCTACACATACCTTGCCAAGTGATGTGAGAGAAGCAAGTGGCAGATGCCCATGCTTTAATGAGTTCATGCTTTCTTAGGCATTTAAAACATACGCTTGGTTGCCTGGTTTGCGGCAGTGATAAGGTAAACGTTCATTCTTTGTTGGTAACTTTATGAAGCACGGTACTACCTTTTAAAAATAGCTGGAGAGATGGCTTAGCGGTTATGGCACTTGCCTGCAAAGCCAAAGGACCCAGGTTTGATTCCCCAGAACCCATGTAAGCCAGATTCATAGGGTGGCTCATACATCTGGAGTTCATTTGCAATGGCTGGAGGCCCTGGTGTGCCCATTCTCTCTCTCTCTAAAATAAATAAATAAATAAATAAATAAATAAATAAATAAATAAATAAATAAATAAAATAATGTTAATGCCCATTATCTAAAACATATCACAATATGTTGTGTCTATAATAGGAAATTAGTTGTTTATAAATAACACAGCCCCAAAATGATGTTAACTAATTTTATTTATCTTGACATATTTAAATTCAGAAACACAGTGTCTGCATTTAGACATTGTGAACAGGACACTAAATAAATGATAGAGATTAGTTTAAAGTTGCTATGTCTCTTACCACTTGTAGTCAGATAGTAGGAATACAAAATGTTTCATCACTGTGAATTGATTCTACAATTGTCTCACTTCTCTAAATCTCCTGCAATCCAACAGTCTACCATGAAAAGTTACTCTCATAAACGAAGCATATGAAATCAATCATAAGACTCGTTGCCATTCTGAGATTTCACAAATTATGACTTTGGTATGGAGGAAAATGTTATATAGATGCTAAATGTACAGAAAACACCACTCAGTAATGACAGTCGGTGCTCCTCAAGCACACGAGCAAACTTACACAAGGCAAATCTCCAGTATTCATTCGCTCTTTCTACCAGAATCAGGAAGGGAGACACACCAGAAAAGGTTTGAAAGAAAAAAAAAATTTCTTTAAAGTAATGAATGTATGATTTATTTATTTATGAGAGAACAAATGTGGGATGCCATGGCCTCCTGCCATTGCAAACAAACTCCAGAGGCATGAACAACTTTGTCCAACTGACACTCCATGGATACAGGAAATTTGTAAGCAAACAGCTTTAACCAATGAGCAATGTACCCTACCCAAAATATTCTTCTCATTAAAGGAGTTCGCTGATGAGTCCCTACATTATACTTCCCAGACCACCCCCACCAAAATACAATGACAGGCCAACTACAACACCCAGCGATTATCTCCTCATCTGGAGACACTCTGATTTCTAGCAAAGAGAGGAATATTCATGTCCAACCCCATAACAAACGTGTGGTCTTAGAAGAATAAAAACAACACCACCAGCATGGTCCTTTCCTCTGTTGCCTTTTAGCTTCTAGAATGTATAGCATTGATGGGAAGAAGGGTCTCAGTAAGTACCTTCCTCATTTGTAAGCACTTATTCATGTCCTATTTCCTGTCCCCGTGGAGCTGTTGAAGACGGAAGGATAGACCACTTATCTGGTTTGCAAAATTACAATCAGATTCTTGGCATCTCCTTACCCCACCCCTCCCAAACCATGTAAGTGCACATTGAAATATTTCACTCATGGAGTGGATGACTGTTAATCCAGTTCCATTGCATTCTAGAGAAAATGGAATCATAATGCCCAGGAGTAGAAGGCAGATTTCAGACAAGAAATGGTGGTCAAGTAGGATGAAGAACTTCCTAGTATCATACTGTATGTAGATTTATGAGCACTTCATTTTAGTATTATAAACGTTCAACACAGAGAGAATAGGATACTTATTCATCATTGTTTAGAAATGGTTTAGTTAGAATGTTTGTGGCTCTCACTTCCTCCTTTGTAAGTGTCTGTGCTCTACTCCATGGTGAGCAGTCCTATTCAGAAGTTCTCATTCATTTTCAGGTCTGATTAGAGGAACTAAGCACAGATGGTGGGGCTATTATTTTCCTAACAAAAACATTGCCTCTTTCTCTTTCTATGCTATTGTTCTATTCTTCTTATTGAAATGTGAACAATTTTGCAAGTTAAGAAACCTCAAGGGACTCTTGAGATGTTTTATCATTACACATACAGTTAAAAGAAAAAGAGAATAATTAATGATATATTAAAATTTTATAATGAAAGTCAAAAGTATTTGTTAGAAAAATTACTTAATTTAGAAATGATATTTCTGCATGCAAATTAAAATCTACAGGGGATAGATTTTAAAATCAAACAAGGATCCTAAATGGCTCATTTACTGATAACAGAAGTATTTTCTCCAGCCCATGTACATATGACAAAATTAGAGGCCAAAATTGGGCTTCAAAGGGGACTAAGAACTGATGAGGGCTAAGAAAGGGAAGGATATGGAATATGGAGGGAATATTCTCACTGTACAATATATGTACTATATATATATATATATATATATATATATATATATATATATAAGAATATCCTTAACACAGTATCATGTGCAATAAATATATACAAAGAATAATGCTCTTGTAGCTTTTATAGACATTGTCTTATGGGTTGCAACTAATGGTGATTTGTTACATTATTGATTACTTTGTGAGATAAATCATAGAATGTATTCGTTCTTTCCTTTCTTTTAGTTTATTTTTTGAGAGAGAAACAGAGAGATGGAGAAAGAGGCAGAGAGAAAGAGAGAGAGAGAGAGAGGATGGGCATGCCAGAGCCTTTCAGCCACTGTAAACAAACTCCAGACACATGTTCCCCCTTGCATGCATGTGCAACATTGCACACTTGTGTCACTTTTGCATTTGGCCTGGAGATTCAAACAAGTGTTGCTAGGTTTTGCAGGCAAGTTCCTTAACTGCTAAGCCATCTCTCCAGCCCTCTTTCTCTTATTAGGATTTGTGAAACTTTTTCAGTATGTGATTAATATATGTATGTAATAACTTTCATTATTATACTTTCGCCTTTATATGAGCAGACTACCATTTATCTTCTCATGTTATGGGCATGGGCATTGACTTATGTCCAGTTTAGGGTTATCTTGAATGGTGCTTTATTTAAAAGACATTCTTGTGCATGTCTTTTCCTAGAAGACATTTGCTTATGATATGACTTTCAAATAGTTTTAACATCAGTTTACATTCCCATGAACAATCAGAGACAGTTTTAATCATTCCATATCCTTATTATCACCCATTGTTTCTATTTAAACAATTTTGGGAAGTACATGAAACTATCACATCATGTTGTCATTAACCATAGAAAATTAGAAAATAATAATGGATTTAAATGAGCATGCTGAGAATTCTACCTTATGTTTTAAAATATTTTACTTATTTGAGAGAAATAGAGAGAGAGAGAGAGAGAGAGAGAGAGAGAGAGAATGGAGGGTCTCTTGTCATTGCAGAGGAACTCCAGATATATGCATTACCTTGTGCTTCTTGCTTACATGGGTACTGGGAAATTGAACATGTGTCCTTTGGCTTTGCAGGCAAGTGCCTTAACCACTAAGCAATCTCTCCAGCCTGAAAATTTTACGTTCTTATAGACAAAATCAACTTGTATAGCTGGTTGAATAAAGTAGGCACTTAATACAGTTTTGTGACTGATGAATATATATATCTTTATAGTTGACATTATATGAATATAATTTGTTATTGGGCTTTCTTATGACTTTCCTAGCCTTTGAAATGGCCCTATTGTTTTATATAGGAAAGTAGATGTTTTTATTTAAGTACAAAAATCCTGCAGATTTTACTTGATTACAAGGCAAATGATTTTGGTTGATATATATGACATATATATATATATATATATATATATATATATATATATAGAGTTTTGAAGTTTATCTAAATATTGCCTGAAATTAATTGACCTAAGATAATGTCAGAGAGGCATGTAATTAAGCAAGAATTGTTAAGATATTATCTATCTATCTATCTATCTATCTATATATACATATATATACATATATATATATATATATATGTATAATGTTATTCTATAGATATATGACACACACATACACATACTAATATCATCTTCTTTAGCATATTGGTCAGTAAAGTTACAAAACACATATTTTTTAAATTTTAATATAAGAATTTTGAATTGATAAAACGTTGAAACTGTAACAGTTTGTATTCCAAAAAAAATACCATTCATGTATAATCTTTGAGTAAGAAATTCTGAACCCAAGCTGTTTCATCTAGCTATGGGAGACAATAGACTGACCCAATGACTAATTCATAAATCTGTCACTTTTCACCCTGTTAGCTATACTCAGCCTGTGGTTGGAAATGGGATCAAAGCTCAATCTGGAAATCCTGAAGTGAAAATCAAAGGAAGTGATCCAGTGATCAATCAAATCATCGATAAACTGAAACATGTTATTCAGGTAAGTGCTGATCCTCTTTTATTGGTATTCTCAAGAATAAATAACAAGTGGTTACTTTCCTATACATTTGATAACTTTATTCACCATATCTAATATGAATCTACCTAACATTGATTGCTGGAATAGTTTATCTGTATCTAGGGTTTTGGAAATGCTTTCATGAGTGGTTATCATACTGAGTCAAAGTGCAATGTTATCTTAATGGGTGGACAATCTGCATCTGTGAAAAACAAGCGCCATTGCCTCAGCATTTCAGAAATGAGACTCTCAGCGTACAATTCATCCTCAGTGCATTTTCTGTAACCATAAAAAAAAAATCACAGCATAAGATTGACAGAATTATCTTCCAGGTATCTGCTTGAACCTTGCTGTGAAAGGTTCAGTATTCTCAATGACACTTTAATTTTTTTATTTATTTAAATTAAGAAAATATTTATTTGTCAGAGAGAAGGGGGAAGATAGAGAGAGGGACAGCAAGATAATGGGCATGCCAGGGCCTCTGGCCACTGCAAACAAACTCCAGATGCATGAACCACCTTGTTCATCGGGGTTTTACATGAGTACTGGAGAATCTAACCTGGGTCCTTTGGCTTTTCTGGCAAGCACCTTAACCACTAAACAATCTTTCCAGGCCATGAATGAAACCTTAAAAAAAATATTTTATTTTTCTTTATTTATTTGAGAGAGAGAAATAGGCAGGGAAAGAGAGAATGGGCATACCAGGGCCTCCAGCTGCTGCAAACAAACTCTAAACTATGTACTCCCTTGTGCATCTCGCTTACATGGATCCTGAGGAATTGAATCTGAGTCCTTTGGCTTTGCAGGCAAGTGCCTTAAACATTAAGCCATTTTTTTTTCCAGCCCAGAATGAAATTTTGTTACAAGTAAGTAATCTACATTTCTAATTTCACCTTTTAAAAGTTATCTTGTAATCTCCCTCATGAGTATACCCTAAATACTTCTGTTTTACCTTAGTAATGTCATATAATCTGGTGAGTATATACTGCTGTATTTAGTTTATATAATCTCAAGCATAAGAACATAGCTATGAAAAGATTATTTTGTTGAAACAGTCTATTAATGGGAAGCATATATTGTGTTACATGTTGTAAGTACCACCTATATTCTGTACCTCCATTTGACACCTACTCTTATTTAGGGTAAGAAGACATATTTTATTAAGTTAATAGTCATTTTAAAACAATTGTATGCACATATTTTCATTTTAAGCACAAATTTGTTTAGATAGTTGATAACTTTTATTCATTTTTCCACTGGAAATTCTAAATCATACTGAATTATACTTGAATTAAAGTACTCCAGAGTCAACTCTGTGTGGCTACTGTAGTTCTTCCTCCTCTTCTCCTTTTTCTCCTTCTTCTTCTTCCTCCTCCTCCTCCTCCTCCTCCTCCTCCTCCTCCTCCTCCTCCTCCTCCTCCTCCTCCTCTTCTTCTTCTTCTTCTTCTTCTTCTTCTTCTTCTTCCTCTTTTCCTTTATGAAGGGGCAGTTCTTAGGACTGTACTCTCTTGAGAGTATACCTCAGGGAAGGCATAGGTAAGAAGATATAGGGGCTCTCTGGTGTCCATGATGGGGTTCCTCATCCCAGTAGGCAACATGGTTACTTACCTTATTCTGTCTCATGCACTGGGAGAATAAAGCTTTTCCTTTGGAAGGCAAACCAAAAATATGTTACAAAGAGGGAAGGAATGAGAATTGGTATGAGAATGAGAACTATATATACTTATATATACTATATACCTCTATCTATATACCTCTCTGCAGATTTCTCAAAGAGGAGCTTCTAAGGTGAACATTTTGCTTTATGTTGACAGTGGGCCAAATGTTGAGCTATGTTTTGAGACAGAGCAGCCTTGGGATGGGGTTGGGGTGAGGTGTAGCAGCTAGCTGGTTCAGGATGGCTGAACCACTTGTAGAAGCCCCGCACAAGCCTGTGCTCAGCCTCTCAGGCAACTGCACCCCAACACTCAGACACCATTCTCTCTACAAAATTTACCCTTGATTAGAATGCTTTCTTCTGTGCACAGTAAAATTGCTCTACACACAGAAAAGCTAATGAGTCTTCAAGATTACATGAAATATTATTCTAATTATTCAGTTTCCTGTGACTCAAAAAAAAATCAGTGTATTGGCAGTTACATGTACTACCTGCATGGGCTTCTAGTATATGCTTGTCTACATGTATCTCAGTTGGGGTTTTCCAGAAGAAAAACACCTGCAGTTGGGGGTTTTGTGACTGAGTGCCCTCACAATCAGTAAGGGGAAGTAGGCTTGAGTAGAAGGATCATGACTGTGTTGTCATTATTATAGAATCTTCTCTAGACTCGACAGAAGCTCCAGCTAGGTGACCCTCTCAGGGTGTCCACTTTGCAACCAGGAGGCGTCTTTATTCAGCTGGAACTGGGCAATGGGAGGTGATGCTAACAGAGCCTCAAGGATGAGCACCCCTACTTGCAGCTGGAGCAGGTATTCTGTGCATCAAAGGGACACCCCAGAGTAACACCTAGCATGATATGTGATATTAGTATGTAGATGTACACTATCTGAAACTATAACGCATCATTGATAATGTGCTTAAAGCAGCTACGGTAATAGCAGGCACATTTTATTGAGGCACAGCAAAACCTTCCTGACTTCAAAAGTGGGTTAAGGGCTGGGGAGATTGCTCAGTGGTTAAAGTCATTGGCTTGCAAAGCCTGTTGGCCTGAGTCCGTCCTGGTTTGTTTCCTAGTACCCATGTGAAAGTAGCTGCACCAAGTAGTACATGCATCTGGGGTTCATTTGCAGTGACAAGAATCCCTGGTGGTGTAGTCTTTCTCTCATTTCTGTCTCTCTTGCTGTCTCTCTGCAAAAAAATTTTAAAAAGTTAAGAAAATCAAAAATGGGTTTTAAGTTGTCTGGAAGGTGTATACAATGATCTCTTGCATGGAGAACAAAGAATTTCAATGCATATTTGTTCTAACTCATGCATTCATTTGCTATTTTATTAATTGGTATTGGATGTGCAATCAGTTAGTGCAGAAACAATTGTGTGTGATCGTGTGACTATCAAGTGGGCATGCATTCATACTATTTTTGTGGGTCATATGGATGTGTATGCATTTGTACATATGTAGTGAATGCCATGTTTACATTAGTTTGGAGCTGCTATTGAAGAAATAGTACACAGGCAGAAGAACAAGTTAACAAAGGAATGCATACATTTCCAAAGCCAAAAGGTTTATAAAAGCCGTTTGAGGAAGACTTGCTGACTTGTCCCTGTGCCTAGTACTGTTCCCTCTTGTTTTATACATTTCAAAAGCTCGACCCTTTCCAAAGGGGCAGAGTGAAATTATCCCATTTTGTTCAAGCTCCAATTTAGATTGAGCCCCGTAATTTCACCTTTATGAGAATATGAAGATCTCACATTATTCTTCATTATGTTTTATCATAGGGTACAAAAGTATATCAACACAGTCCTGCTTTCAGTCTACTGGCATGATATGATTGAAAATTTGATTTTTTTAAAAATATTTTATTTTTATTTATTTATTTATTTGACAGTGATAAAGGGGGAGGAGAGAGAGGGAGAGAATGGGCATGTCAGGGCCTCCAGACATGGCAAGCAAACTCCAGACACATGCATCTGGCTTGTGTGGCTGCTGGGGAATCGAACCTGGGTCCTTTGGCTTTGTAGGCAAATTGCCGGAACTGCTAAGCCATGATAATTAGATTTTTGTTAAGGATCAAAGTAATTCATATCTTGAACAGATGACACAAAAATAGTAACTTTTAAAATGTTTTTGAACACACTCCCTCATAAACTGGTTTTCTTGGAGAGGAAGAAAAAGGTTGTATCAGATCTGTACTGAGTGATAAGTGTGTGCCTTGCCAAGGGTAGCTTATGCAGTACCTGCCCAGAGGTGGTTAGCAGGATCCCAGAGTCCCAGAAAATAGTGTTCTGTCAGTAGTAACTCTTAGCTTTGGCAATGTGTGGACTGAGTGTAGACATGGACATGGTTACACATTTCAAAATTGAATCCATGCATTTAGACTATCACTTAAGTACTTGTATAAAATTTATTTTTACCGTAATGGATGTTAGATTTATTTCTAAACTGTATATTATGGAAAAATCACTACTACCTTTCACAGATAAACAGAGATAAATGCATGGCCTTTGTTCATATGTATGTTTATGAGAATAAGCCATCCATATTTTGTTTACTAGAAACATTAGCAAAAATTGTCTTTGAATACCAGGCTCCTTTACTTGCTATTGATATGACCTCATTTTCTACTGGGTCACTTCTCCAATTAATCACTGACCAAGCAAGTAGAGATGTGGCTTTACAAATGCCACATTTTAAATGTCTTGATAATTATATTGTAACAAACATTATCATATATGTAGTAAGTAAGTCCATACTTTGAGACTGTCTTCAGAGGTGAACCAAATAGGCATATTTCTGCTCTTATGAGATCTGCATTCTGACAAAAAGTGAGTGAACAAATATGATATCTATAGTTGGAAAGAATCATAAAGGAAGCAAAATATGATAGAGAGAAAGAGAGATGGAGAGAGTCCTCAAGAAGTATATGCTAATAGATACTGCTTACCACTAAGATGGGCGTGTTTGAGTTTGTACTGAATGAAAAAGAGAAAGGAGATACGAAAATCTGTGAAAACTTTGTGGCAAGAGGAATTGATATTTGTTATATTTAGAAAATAGAAAACCATCTGGCCACAGCAGAGGATATGAAAGGAGGGAATAGACATAAAACAACTTTTGGGGGCTCTAGAAACAAGTACATATTTGATTCTAAGTTGACTAGGAAACCATTTGAAGAAGTCAGGGGAAGATTTAGTTGTGTTTTAAAAAGCAATTTTTATTGCATTATGGAACACAGACTGTTAAGTAAAATAGGAGAAAGTTTTTTCAAGCAGAAGTTGATGATAGTTGGGGATAGAAGGATCCAAGTGGATAATATGAGAGGTGAATAGACTCTGATACATATTGCTGGTATAGTTTCCAAGACTTGTGGATGGCTAAGAGATGGAATTATGAAAGAGGGATCATTATGTTTGTTGGAATGACAGCATTATTCAGTAACAAAGGAATTCTGTAAGAGGAGCTGGCCTCAGGGTGGTCTGTGACTAGAAATTAATTCTTTCCTTATATCTGTAGTGCCTCCTAGAGGTCAGAGAGACAGGCTTAAAATTCAGTGGAGACCGCTGAAAGTATTCATTTGATGGTATGAACTATATATAGTCAGTGCCTATGCTATACACATTAGAAGCCTTTAGGAAAGAATATAAGAATAACTGTTAGATAGAAATAATAGAGCATAAGTAGAGGACATATTTTATTAAGTACATTTGACAACTCATAGATATTTAGAAGGTTCATTTAGTTCACAAGCTAATTTGGAACACTAATTTTTTCTTACTGGTAGAAGAGTCGATGCTCATAGCAATAAATTGGATCTTATATTAGGAAATTTGACAGTAAGAGTAGAAAATAAATATTCATATGACTTATAAAACAATAAGCAAGCTTGGAAAATAAACTTAGACGTTTTCCACATTTGAGTTTATCAACACTTTCTCACTGTTTACAAAACGAAAATTGAAGTCAGTGAAGACTCTTGTCTTCTTTACTTTGCACATCCAACTGCATATAACAAATACATCTCCATAGAATATGTCAAATGTCTGAAAGTAGTTGCATATGATTGTATTGTATATAAGGATTATGATTTTACTTACTTCAGTCACCTAAAGTTGGATATTGAAATTGTTATCAAATTTTCATAATAATAAAGATGCCTGATAGGAATATTCATGAATATAAATAAGTTCACATAGTTTTCCTTGTGGTATGTTTAGATATTGTAAATAAGAATGCTCATTAATAGTATCATATTTTCATAAATATTGCCAAGTCCTTTATTTGTTTATTTTTTGAGAATCATAGCAATTTCCAAGGCAAGCAAGTGGAATGTGTCTACTTGGCCTGCCCACTGAGGATGTAGAAGAGAGTTAGGCAGTGACAAGGAATGTTGGTAGTGCGGATATCAGGAGGTTCTATAAACTGAACTAGCTATTCCTTAAGAGATTGGCCTGTGCTGAATGTCCAAGGATGGCCAAAAATTATTGTACTTAGGAAAACAATTTATTAAAACTTTAAAAGCTTCCTAAAGAGTGACATCATGACATAAATAATCTTATTGTATTTCATCTCTTAGCGAATACCCTATATTTATGTCTTCTCAGAAGAAAAAGTGTATCATGAGAAGTCTCGATATAAATAGAAACCCATGGTTCATAATGTGGACCTTTGAGAATATTTCAGGAACCTCAGAGCTCCTACACAGTACTGTAGATTCTTCTGAATTGAGAAAATGATTCATGGAGAAACGAGGGGTATTTTGTATACCTCCCCTCCACCTATTGTACTGATCTCTTTCCTTAGACCCACCGCTATACATACTCCCAGAGCCCATTGCCAGCACTTTCTTATACTCCAAACCCCATTTTTAAAGTGGACAGTGTCTTAAAGTTCAGAGTTCCTGTGATAAAGGTCATGGAGCCAGTATCCAGGGAAGAATTTCACTAAGGGTAATAATAAAGATAGACTGGAAACAATAGACCATTCCTCTTAGTATGTGCCACTGAGGCGAATATATAAATATTTTCAATTCCAATTTGTTTCCCTAGCAAACTTATTTTGAAACTTCTTGTTCATATTGACTATGCTGATTTGAGGCAAAGTAGTCAGCAAAAATGTTATAGTTATGTAACAATTTATCTTAAAACATTTAACAATATCATTTTTCATAGAAAAAGGCTAAAATCATAACTTCAAAGTGCTATTATGAAAATGCAGATACCCACTGCTTAGAAATTAACTTACATGCTTTCAATAAGAAACATAAATGGTAATATGAAATTTTCTATAAGTTATTTATGGCAAAGGCAACATTCATTGCAGTGTCATTAATAGTAGTGGATTCAATAACAGTTTATTTCCTCAAACCTAAAGCCTCCAATACTACTAAACACTCATTCAGGGCTGTTGAGATGGCTCAGCGGTTAAATGTACTTGCTTGAAAGCCTAGCTTTCTGGGTTTAACTCCCCAGTACACACATATAGCCAGATGCACAAAGAGGCACATACCTCAGGAGTTCATTTGCAGTGGCAAGAGGCCCTGGTGTCCATTCTCTTTTTCTGTCTCCCCTCCCTCCCTCCCTCTCTGTCTACATATCTCCCTGTCTCTCTCTCCTTGATAATAAATTAAGTATTTTAAAATTTACTCATTGAATGTGGACTAAGACTTCTGACAATGTCTTCATGTATAAAATAAGTTTTATTATTAAGTTGAAGAAAATAAATTATAACTATTACTTAAAGTACAAAACAACTGAAAGTTTTCTAATCTAGTCCAGTGATCACAGTTCACTATGTATCCGAAAGAGATGCACTCCTACTTTATGTAGGAAATAACTATGCTAAATAGACTCTGCCTTTTTTTTTCACTTCATTCCTAGAATACCAATGTGATAAATAGTCACTTTAGAACCATGACAGACTGAACAGATTCTAATTTAAATCTCAATGAATAGTTATAAGGGTAGTGTTTGCATATACAAGAAAATGAAAAGAGTTTCTAAATATATTGATATCTCAAAAGTTTCAAAATTTTAAAGGCTACCCAAGCTTTTTCTAATAAAAATGACTATGAAGCATGTCTTAGAAAATTTGACACTAGGGCTTGCAATTAAAGGCATTTACTTGCAAAGCTCTTCAAGCCAAGTTCAGTTCACCAGTTTGCAGGTGAGGCCAGATGGACAAAGTGGCACATGTGTATAGAGTTTGTCTGCAGTGGGAGGCCCTGTTGTACCCCTTTTTCCCTTTTCTCTCGTGTTTCTCTCTTCTGGCATATAAATAAATAAAATATTTTAAAATAATATCTCACAATAATACTATAAAACTATTTTCTGCCATAATTGATAGGTTGATTGTGGCATGCCAACTGATCACCCAATTCTTTTCTCCCTCAGGGAGTCCCTCTTCCTTGATTCCACATCACAGATTGCCATGGCCCTACAGCTGTGGTGTTAATATTCCAGAATGATGGTTCTTGATTAGAAAATATCAGTGCACTAGTATTCAAAGCACACTTAAGTATCTTTCCTTGATAATAAAGTACTTGAAATTCACTCAATAACTTTGAATGGCCATCTAATTGAACAATTAGTTAGTCTGAGTAAATTCGATGGAAGGATGCTCTCTGATGCATGAGGTATGACTGCGCTGACTTAACTATTGGCTGTTTCACTTGGAAAAAAAAATCAATGACCAGCATAAAACCACCATTTCAATTAGTGTACAATCAACTGGAAATTGAGGTTTAAGAACTCTTTTTGAAATAAGTGCAATTAGGGTTGGCCATACATAATTTATTTCTTACTATTTTAAAAGTATGTGTTTGTTTTATGTTGAATGCAGATGTGGCTTCTCATTCATCTCAGTGTTGCCAATACTTTTACACACGATATTTACCAATTAGGGCTCAAGCCATTTGTCAGCTAGAGTGTCTTCTTGTAAATTCTTGAAAGAACTTTGATAATTAAAGCTTTTGTATTGTTTTACGTAGATAACTAGTAAAATCAATAGCCACTTATAGACTAAAAAGCTTTACATGTTTTATTAAAAATAGTAAGATAAAGTGTAGTTTATTTAAGAAAACGATGCCATAAATTATAGCTACTTCCCACTAAATTCGGATTTATTTCAAAAAAGTTAAAATGCACTTAGATTTAAATTATCATAGGGATTATGAAACAGAAGATAACTGAACAAGATTTCATTATCGTGATGGTGATTGTTTGCAACTGGTTAGTTGGGAGACACCTGTATAATTAGTAATGCATACCTCTGCATGGGTCTGTGTGGGTATTTCCAGAGATATTGCATCATGAAGTCTCTGACCTAATCTGTTAATGGACTAGTGGACTAAACATGTGAGTATGCTATTTGGAGATGGTGCAACTGTGCAAGATGAAAATGGAGAGAGATAGAACATTGGGTATGTGTCCTTGGGAAGCTACGGTTTGCACAGGCCCCTTCCTGCTACTGTTCCACAGTGCTTCCTGACCATCTTAAGGTGAACGAACTGCTCTTCCCAACACGAAAGACTAAACCCTCTAAAATTGTACATTAAAATTAGTCTTCCCTCACCGTAAGTTGTTTCTGACAGGCATTTCGTCAAAATAATGATAAAAAATGATGGAGATGCTGGAAATTATTAATGCACTTTTGATCTAGTTATTTATTTAATAATACCAAACAACTAAAAACCCCACAGATACATATCCTTAAGTCTCCCCAAAATATCCTTGTCATAATATAGCAATGTGGTAAGGAGTATAGTGTGAATTATCACATAGCATATGTCTAAATTCCAGTTCTCAAATCAGAGGCTGTAAGTTTACCATCACTGTACATCTCAACATGTTTAAACTTGTGGGAGGAAAGGGTTTATTTTGGCTTACAGATGAGGGGACTCTCCATGATGGCAGGGAAAAATGATGGCATGAGCAAAGGGTGGACTTCACTTCCTGGACAACATCAGGTGGACAATAGCAGGAGAGTGACCAAACACCGAGAAGAGGAAGCAGGCTATAACACACACAAGCCCACCCCCAGTGATACACACTACATCCAGGAGGCTCCAATTAGCAAATTGCTACCATCTGAGAACCTAGCATTCAGAACACATAAGTTAATGGGAGACACCTGAATCAAACAACCACAGCTTTCCTTTAAAATATTTTTCATTTATTTAGTATTTATAAAAATCTTTACAAAAATAGTTTTTATTTATTTCAGAGAGAAGGATAGAAATCAGCACTCAGTGAGTATGGGTGTGCCAGGGCCTCCTGCCAATGTATATTAATTCCACATGCATGTACCACTTTATGCATCTGGCTTCATGTGGGTACTAGGGAAACAAACCCAGGCCATCAGACTTTGCAAGCAAACACCTTTATCTGTTGAGATATCTCTACAGCCCCTATTTCTTATTCCTAATTCATTATGGCAATCATCTTTGTTTTTCTCCTGCCCTTTAAATTTGTCCACCAATTTTCCTTCCATGACCATTGTATAAGGTGAGACTGCCACAAATGTCTATCTAGAATAGAGCAAGTTACCCACCCAGTTCTTTAATCGCTGGTCCAGAAGAAATGTCATATTATCTATGTTACAGATGTCATCTCCAGTTCCTCTTATACACACTGATGTCTGCTTCAGTTATCTCCCACCCTCTGAAATGCTCTTGAACAAAATCACTAGTTTATCTGTTGTGAGTGAACCAATAGGAAATCACAAGTCTGTTAAGTGGACTGAGTGTGTCTATGGACATTTAAAAGCCCCTGGTAAACAGTAGGCTATTATGAGGGAATCAAATCACTTAGATACAATTTTTTTTTTTCTAAATGTCTAAATTTGGCATATGTCTCCTTCCTAAATTTCTTTTATGACATAAATCAATGTACATGGATGAACTCACAAAGAAAAAGTTCAGTGTATTTAAAAATATTCTGAACTGTTAAAAAGCATGGCATTCATACGAGCAGCAGGAGTTGCAGTAGAAATGGAAAAAGAGAGCGTTACTTACAGAACGTGAGAAACACTCATCTGGCAGCACTTGGGCACACTGTGGTCGCAGCTTCCGGAAAGAAACTGGTGGAGTCCAGGATGTAATGCATGTGGTTGGTTTGGCTCCTGCCATAGTTGAGGTGTTAGTTTTCCTCCCAAGTCCCTCCTGTAGAATGCTTGAACTGTAGTGGGCACTATGTGGAACTGTTGGACCCTTTGAGAGGTGGGGCCTATTGAAAGCACTTAGGGTATGGACGTGAACCTGTAAAGAGGATTTTGGACTACAGACTCTCTTTTGATCCTAGTCACGGGCAGGGCATTTTTTCTACCATACGTTCCAGAGTGATTTTTGTTGTTGTTGTTTGTTTTTCTTTCCTCTTCAGGAGATAGGGTCTCACTCTAGACTAGAAAAACCTGGAACTCAATCTGTATCCCCAGGCTGGCTTCGAACTCACAGAAATCCTCCTACCTCTGCCTACCTCTGAGTCCAGAGTGATGGGATTAAACGTGTGCACCACCACACCTGGTTTCAGAGTGTTGTTACTTGTCATTCCCCCAGAGACAGTAAATCAATGGGCCCATGAATTGGGACCTCTAAGACCCTGAGCTAAAGTAAATATTTCCCCTTTATAAGATAATTGCCCCCAGAAATTATAGTAATCAGAATACGATTAACACAACTTCCCACATCAATACCCAGTATGCTGTTACTTTTATATCCCCTTGAAGTAGTTTTCTAAGAAAATATAAGGCAGGGGTAGGAGAAATGTCTCAGTGGGTAATAGCACTTGCCGTACATTCATGAGAGCTTGACTTGAATCTCTGGCACCCACAGAAAAAGCTGGACATGGACAGGGTCACCTGACACCCCTTTCCTGGAGAAGAGACAGGGACAGGAGAAACACTCAGGTGACAGATCCGTCAGTGAGAGACTCCATCTCAAGGAAACAATGCAGAAGAGCAATAGAGGAGGACTGATGCTCTTCTCTGGTGCCTATGCAGTGCGTGACTGCAATCATATGCATATACATGCTGCATGCATACACTATAAACAGACCACACTGCCCACACGACACACACACACACACACACACACACACAGACACACCAAAATGAACAAGTACCAGTGAGTTTCCTGACTCATAACTCCAGTCAGAATATAGATCAAAATGAACTATAGGAGAGGAAATAAAGGAACACTTCTCATATAAAGACAATAAGCAAACAATGCACATTGCAGAAAAATAGTGATCAAAAATTTACTTATATTCTCTAGCTAAACATACACTTTCTATTAATATTTCTTATAATAACTTTGTTTTCCTGTTCTGCGTTTAGAATGTGAGTCCTGTCTCATTGTTGGCCAATCTTCTGTTTGATCTCTGGTAATTTTTTTTTTTAAATCTATGTGTCCCACAAATTTTATCTGGATATTAAAGTTCATAGTTCTACCTTTCTACATTGAATTCTGAACTGGTGATGTGGGGTCGTAGAATCCATAGACTCCGAAACTAACCAAAGGGGGTCAGCTTTTATTTATTGTTATGTCCTATGTGGGAAGCAGTTACAGTTTTCCTGGACAACTGTCATGATTTCACCCCAGTCAACTTAAGGTCTAGTATGTAAAACAGTCACTCCAATGCTCTGCAGCACTCTTGTGGCATACTTAGTTTTTGACTGGCTCATTCATCATCCCAGCTCCCTGTAGTTATATTTTGAGCCCATAATGCTTTACAAATCCAGTAAGTGTACTCTGTCCACTTGAATACAGTCTTATTAATGTGTTCTGAAGACGCAATTCTTCAGAGTAGAGAAGTTTCTAGATATATTCCTCTAGTTCGAAGCACTTAACGAGTTGCTGCCTATAGTTTTGAAGTATTTAATGCACCTGGAAACAAGGCCGGCTTAGCAGACGAAGGTAGTCCCTGGGATCAGCAGAGCCGTTTCTTAGGCACAGACTCTTAAAGAAGTGATAAAAATATTGTGTAAGGATTCATCAAAAGCTAAACCACCTAAAACTCTATAAAAAATTAAAACATGTGTTATAGTAGCATTTCAAACTGCAGTAAATCATATGAATGCAAGTTTTGCAATTATTGTATATTTCACAATGGTAACTTAATCCGTTTCATTAGAAATAAAAGAAATCAGGAGTTTTAGAGGAATGTGTTTGAGGAGACATATCTTCAAGTCAGATCAGTATAACTATTTCTGAAAATTATCAAGTTGAAATTTTATATCTTGAAATATGTTATCTAACCAATCCAGTACTCATTAACCATATGGTGTAGTACTATTTAACTTTGTTTAATACTACTTTTCCTTGAGTCTTAAAAAAGCAATTAAGTTTATTAGTCGTCTCTAGAAAATTATAGTTTTTTAATTTATATGGTATATATAGAATAGAGTGAAGATAACAAAATAGATAACAACTATTTTGTTATCTTCACTCTATTCAAGTCAGTTCCTATTTTATACCTTAATTTTTATTTTTCAATTTTTTCTATTAATATGTTATTTATTTATTTGAGAGAGAGAGAGGCAGACAGAGAGAATGGGCATGCCAGGGCCTCCAGCCACTTCAATCAAACTCCAAACATATGCACCACATTGTGCATCTGGCATTACCTGGGTATTGGGGAATCAAGCTCAATGCTTAGGCTTTGCAGGCACATGCATTAACTGCTGAGCTATCTCTCCAGCCCTATTTTTTTAAATTAAAAAATATTTTATCAATTCATATGTAAGTAGAAAGTGTGTATGAGAGAAAGAGAGAGAGAGAGAGAGAGAGAGAGAGAGAGAGAGGAAACTAGATAATGAGATACTGGTCATGTCAGGGCCTCTTGCCAGTGCAAACGAACTCCAGATGCATATACCACTTTGTGCATCTGGCTTTACAAGGATACTGGGAAATCAAATGGAGGCTTCCGAGCATTGCAAGCAAGTGCCTTTAACTGCTGAGCCATTGCTCCAGCCCCACTGATTTTTTTTAATTTTATTATTTATTGGGAGGGCAGATAGTGAGAGAATGGGCATGCCACGACCTCCAGCCACTACAAACAAACTCCAGAAGCATGCACCACCTTGTGGCTCTGGATTATGTGGGTCCTGGGAAATCATACCTGGGTCCTCCGGAGTCACAGGCAAACACCCCAACCACTAAACCATCTCTTCAGCCCAGCACTTTCATTTTTAAATTAATAAGAAAATCTTTTTAAGAGTTCTGTGAAAAAACCACATAATCTTAGATGATCAAAGTTTCTAGAAAATGAACATGTTCTTAAGGCAGTGAATATGTCTTGAATAACCTCTCCACAGAGGTTTTAAAATACCACTTGCACCCACTAAAATTGTAGGGAAAGCTATAAATTTCAGAATTTCCAATCATGAAAAGCAGATAAAGCATATATCAGGTATAAATATGTCAGGTATAAATATTAATTTATTTGTGTTTAATTCTAGCTTAAGTAACTATGCTAAACATTTTTACTGGTGAAGTTTAGTAATACAATTTTTTTTTTTTCAAGGTAGGGTCTCACTTTAGCTCGGCTGACCTGGAATTCACTATGCAGTCTCAAGGTGGCCTCGAACTCACAGTGATCCTCTGTGGTGGTTTGAATAGAATAGATGGCCCCTAGTATATTCAGTTGTTTGTTTGTAGTTTGCATCTGCAGCCACCTGGCTGGATTGAGTGCCATTGTGTGGATTTTAAGGTGTGGAGGTGGGTTTAAGATTTCAATCTAAAGATATGCAAAGGGTGCCTAGCAGGAGTTCCTGAAGTGTGCTGTGGCTTTTGGCTTTAGGCTGGTGCTTCTCTCTATCTGTTTGGTCCTGTGAAGGCAGGCCAGTTTCTTCTGCCATTTGTGGAACTTCCCCTGGATCTGTAAACGTCAATAAATATCCCTTCCTCCATAACTGTGCCTGGTCTGGAAGTTCATCTCAGCGAACCTGAATCTGTCTGCTACATCCTCCTACCTCTGCCTCCCGAGTGCTGGGATTAAAGGTATGCGCCACCACACCTGGCTTTGATATATATATATATTTTTTAATTTTATTTATTTGCAAGCAGTGAGAGAGAGACAGAACAGAGACAGAGAATGGGCATGCTGGGGCCTCTAACCACTGCAAAAGGAACTCCAGATGCATGTGCCCCTTGTGTATCTGGCTTATGTGGGTCCTGGGGAATCTAATCTAGGTCCTTTGGCTTTGTAGGCAAGTGCCTTACCTGCTAAACCATCTCCAGCCCTCATGTCTTTTCTTAATTCATAATCTCAGCGTCTTTTTTTTTTTTTTTTTTTTGAGGTAGAGTCTCACTCTAGTCCAGGCTGACCTGTAATTCACTATGTAGTCTCATGGTGACCTTGAACACATGAACACATGGCGATCCTCTGCTGGAGTGCTGGGATTAAAGGCGTGTGCCACCATGCCCAGTTTATCTCAGTGTCATTTTGAAATTAATGTTTTCCAATAACTGTTGACCTCATTATACTGTAACAATGGATGAGATGGCCAAAAGACAATGTCAGTAATACAATTTTTGCATATAGCCAACAAGCTCATTATCTTTAGTAAAATTCTAATTTCAGTGTCTAGTTCACAAAGTACTATTAAATGTATATTTTTGTCATTTCTTTTTACTAATTTACTGAATGATTTTTTTTAAAAATTATTTATTTATTTAGGAGGGAAAAAGATGCAGAGAGTGTGTGTGTGAGAGAAAGATATAATGGCTAAACCAGGGCCTCTATCCACTTGCAAATGAACTCCAGATGCACATACCACTTTGTGCACCTGAAATACCTGAGTACTGGGGAATTGAACTTGGCCCTGAGGCTTCACAGGCAACTGCCTTTACTGCTAAGTCACTACTCAAGCCCTGAATATTTTTTAGTTATTCTTAAAAAGCTTGATTTTTATTTGTATATTTGAGAGATAGAGAGAGAAAGAAGCAGAGAGAGGGAGAGAATGGGTATTCCAGCGCCTCCAGCCACTGCAAACGAACTCCAGACATATGCAACCCCTTGTGCATCTGGCTCACGTGGGTCCTGAGGAACCAAACCAAGGTCCTATGGCTTTGCAGGCAAACACCTTAACTGCTAAGCCACCTCTCCAGCCCTTATTTATTTTTTCTTAACATGATCTTTTATCTGACATTTTAAAATGATTACAATCTATCAAAACATTTGTTGGATATTATGGAGCTGAAGAAATGGTGTGATAGTTAAGTGTCGTCAACTTGATCTATGTAGTAATCCATAGAAATTCCTTTTGGGTGGGTCTCTGAGGTTGCTTCCAGGAAGGATCAACTAACAGAGGAAGTCCTTCCCCCAGAGTGGGTAGCCCCTCTCAGAGGGGACTTTATATAAGGAAGCTTTGGGTAAAAGAGCTCCTTCCTTCTTCCCACTTGGCTGCCGGAGCTGCTTGCTGCCTTCCAGCATGTATTGAAGACCAGCACTGGCTGAAGACCAGTGTCAACTGAAGACCTGCAAGGATCAAAACACAGTGGCTCCTTAGGAAGCCTTCAGGCCTTCAGTGCTAGATTGGGACTGCTGAGGCATCTGGCCACGTAGAGTGAGCAGCTACCGGGTTTCCTTGATTCTCGGGCTTGCAACTGCTATTGGACTACTGTAAGCTAATCCAATAAATTCCCTTCTTAAAATAATTCATTCTAGCAGTTCTGTTCCTCTAGAGAACCCTGGCTAATACAGTTGGCTAGGTGGTTAGCCACTTGCTTGCAAAGTCTAAGCGCCCAGGTTCAATTCCACAGTACCCATGTAAAGCAAGATGAGCAAAGTGGCACATGCATCTGGAGTTTGTTTGCACTGGAAAGAGGTCCCAGTGTACTCTTTCTCTCTCTCCCTGAAAATAAACGAACAAATAAATAAACTTTTGCCGGGCTCCGCCGGCGGGGGCAGGTAGTGCCGAGGGAAGGACCAGGCCCGCTGGTTCCTCCCGAGGGGCTGAGGAGGAGATGAGCGTCCGACGACTCAGACCTCTCCTGGCCACCGGAGAAAAACCACACTGAGTCGGGAGTCTTGTAGAAGCAGGAACTCGATTTATTGCTATGAACAGTTGCCTATATAATGTTGGGGGTGAAGGCGGGGATTGTAGGATGGTGGGGAAAGGTAAGGGCCAATAGTAAACTGTGACTATTGAAATGATAATTCTAACTCCCATGTGGAGGTAGCAGGTAAGAAGCCATTAGGCGTCTTGCTGAGTCACGTCTGGCCAGAGGCAGATCACCAAACTTTAGCTAGGCTCAGGAAGTTCCACTAGGCCTCACACCTGGGCCTTTAGAGGCCAGCATCTCCCCCTTTTGTTTTTGTAAGAGCATTAGTCACCATGGCCCCTGTTTTAGGTTGTCCCCCTCTGGGGGTCTTAACCGTCATTGGGTACCAGGTGTTTAGCTCAGAGCATTCATCATGGCCCCTGTCTTAGGTTGTCCCCCTCTGGGGATCTTACCCGTCACTGGGTACCATGTGTTTAGCTCGGTGAGAACCCACCCCATGGCCTGTCTTAGGTTGTCCCCCTCTGGGGATCTTACCCGTCATTGGTCACATGGAGGGCAGAGGAGGTGGCAGTGGGTCATCTGAGGAACTTAATTCCTGAGTTTCCAGCCTGTATTTTGACCTGATGAGGTTTTATTGCCTCTAGCCATTGGTGAATAAATTGTGTAATCTTATTAATTACACAAGGCCCGACAGTGAGGAGAAGGAAAAGGAGAAGAAGGAGGGGGAGGGGCCCAAGTAGAGGGAGAAGGTAGGGTAAGAATTCATATAAGCCCGTCCACAGCAGGTTGTCCTGGAGATCCTGCTGCCACCTCTCCAAGTCTTCCTGGAGCCTCTTAATCTTGTCCTGGATGATTCCTGATTTATTGGCGTAAAAGCAGCATTTTTCCTGTAAAAACAAACATACGCCTCCTTTTTCGGCCGTTAGTAGGTTTAGTCCTCTCCTGTTTTGTGGGACTACCTCAGCCAGGGAATCTAGCTGTTGTTGAAGATAGGTCTCCCTCTGATACAGGGAGGGCCTCATTTCCAGGGATGATATTTACATCTGGGATTAAGGTGGCTGGGGCACAAAGGCCCGTCCAATTGGTGGGCAGAAAGTCATAGGCCATCCCGCCTCCACAAACATAAACCATTCCAGAAGGTGGGCAGCATTGAGCATTGGGATCAGCTGTGTTAAAAGTACAGAAGGAAGGATGAATGTATCCCACATCTATACTGGAATTATTAGGGGAAGGCGGGGCCCAAATGCAAGTTCCAGGGGAAACATTGGGAAAAGCTGGACGGGGATGGGGAAGGTGGCTGAGTAATGTTTTAAGGTCGTACAGGCAACTGTACTGCAAGCAGCCAGAGAGGCCCAGATTGGAGGCAAAGCCAGCAATCCTCCACAAGGGAGGGAATTGTTTAGTTTATTAGGGTGAAGGACCATTTTAGGAACAGTCCTCAGGGGTGGGACACTCCCTAGAGAAGTGACTGTCAGTGTCCTCTTGTTGGGACAAATATTTTAGGTCTCTCGCTGGTACCCAAATGGGTCTTTTTTCATCTTGAGGGAAGACACATCCAAACCCTCTCCCTGCTGTGAGGAGCGGATCAGGCCCTCTCCAGGCCCCAGTCAATGGGTCCCTCCATCTTACCCAGATAGAACTGTAGGTAATGGATGAAGACCAATGTTTTTGAAAAGGGGAGAGTTGTTTATCTTCTTTAGAAAAGTTTAAAATATTTAGGGTAAATAATGCCTTTTTTAGTTGGTCATGTGGGGGTAAGGATTCCCCCTTTTGTTTTTGTAATTGAGACTTGAGAGTCTGATTATATCTTTCAACGATAGCTTGGCCCCGGGGGTTGTATGGGATGCCTGTAGAATGTGAGATTTTCCAGTTCTGGAGAAAATCTACAAAGGCCTTGCTTATGAAGCAGGGGCCATTATCTGTTTTAATTTGATCAGGCAGCCCAAGAGTGGCAAAACATTGAAGCATATGACTAATGGCATGTTTAGATTTTTCCCCGGCATGTGCTGATGCCCAGCAGGCACGGGAAAAGGTATCAACTGAAAGAAAAATATATTTAAGTTTCCCAAATGGAGAATAGTGTGTGACATCAATTTGCCACAGATGATTAGGGCGTAGCCCTCTAGGATTGCTTCCTGTAGTTTGAAGGGGGGGTACTTGGAGGAAGGGCTGACAGGACTTACAAGTCCGGACAATTTTTTTAAGGTCCTTGACTGGTACCTGTGGAAACCTGTGCTTGAGACCTCTCCAGTTGACATGGGTCAATAAGTGGAAGCGTGTAGCTTCTGTAATAGTATTACATTGAGGCATAGAAGCCATTTTATCAGCCAAATTGTTTCCTCGAGAAAGAAATCCCGGTAAGTTTTGATGACCCCTGAGATGTTGAAGAAAAATGGGGTTAATTCTTTGTTTGAGTAGGGAACGAGCTTGAATCATCAGAGGAGATATAGGGTTGGAGTCCAGTCTAATATGGGCCTCAACCAGGTTGGGTAATAAATTAACAACATAAAGGCTGTCAGAAAATAAGTTAAATGGCTCTTGAATAGTGTCCAAAGCTAGAACGACAGCAAATAGTTCTTTGAATTGTGCTGACCCCTCAACCTCATGAGAGACTGACTTTATGGGCATAGGCTCTTTTTCCTGTTTTAAGGGAGGGTAAACGACTAGGGAAGCCCCCAGGTGCCCTCCATCAGTAAACACGGTAAGAAAGTCAGGGTTAGGTTGAGACAGAAAAAGCCTGGGGGGCTTCCATTCTAATCTGGAGAAAGAACTCATCCATTTGTGGGGGCCATAATGGCAATCAATTTTACCTAGAAACCCCTCGAGAGCCATAGCAACTCTATTATTATTTCTCTGAAGCCAGGTGAAATCTGTTATCTTAAAGGGGGTGACAATAAGGTGAGGTTCTGTGCCAAACAACCGGACAGAGGTGTCTCTGCCCTTGATAATGCAATCAGCAACCTGGTTGGTTATAGAATAAACTCTGGGGACCCCACCGATTGAGAGGTGGACCCATTGGATGGGTTCACCTTCCTGGGCCAACAGTGCAGTGCATAATGTTTCCCCAGAGAAAATGTAGAGGGAGATGGGCAAATCAGGATTGAACCTCTTTAGGGTCACAGTATTTATAGCCTGTTGTACCTTATGAAAAATTTGTTGATGACAAGGGGACAAAATTACCTGAGAGGAGAAGTTAAGGTCCTTTAGGAGGTCAAATAAAGGGGACAGCTCTTCAGTAGTTATGGGTATCCAAGGCCTCATCCAATTAATTTCTCCCAAAAGCTTCTGGAGTTGAGGCAAGGTGTAAGAATCCTGAATATAAAGTTGTGGTTTAACAGGTGAAACTGTATCTAGGGTAAGGATTGAGCCCAAGATCTTAAAGGGAGGCACAGTTTGAACTTTTTCTGGAGCTACTTTAAAGCCGTGAGTATGCAGGATAGTTAGACATTGGTGGGTAAGGTCCTGGAGTGTGGAGGAATCTAGGCACCCAAGAATAATATCATCCATGTAAATATAAAACAGGGTATCAGGGAGATTGATAAGAGAAGAGAAAATGGATGACAGGTAATATTGACAAATGGGTGGGCTATTTGCCATGCCCTGAGGTAAGACAGTCCATTCAAATCTCCTATCTGGGCCACAAAAATTAACAGCAGGTACAGAGAATGCAAATTTTTCCATGTCTCCTGGATGGAGAGGGATAGAGAAGAAGCAATCTTTAATGTCAATGATAGTAATATGGTATATATTGGGAATAGCTGGGATCCATGGGAGTCCCCTCTGGGGAGTTCCGAAGGGGATCATGCGTTCATTGATCTTTCTTAAATCATGTAAAAATCTCCAGGACCCATTAGGCTTTTTTATGACAAAGACAGGAGAGTTCCAGGGACTAGTGGAGGGACGAATATGTCCGGCCTCCAACTGTTGATCAATAAGTATGTGGAGTTGGTGTAACTTAGAAGAAGGGAGAGGCCACTGCTCAACCCATACAGGATCCCCCGGTCTCCACTGGATTTTAAATGGGGGGGGCTGGGCAGTGGCCCTTAGAATTGGGGGTGTTTATTGGAGTACTTTTGTCTGAGTTGCTCAAAGTAAGGGTCATCTCTATAATTGGGATGATATTCCCTCCCTTCCTCAGACTGTTGTTGATATTCTTTTTTATCTAACAAATCATTATAAAAGGCCTTATGGTCAGTAGTGATGAAAGCCTCGGCATCTCCAAGGATGTCTTGCCCCAGTAAGTTAGCAGTGAGCCCAGTCACCACGAGAGGGCGGACTTTTCCCCTGTCCCCACCTGGGTCAGTCCAAGGGAGCCACGTGGCAGTCTCCCAGGAGGTGGATTGCCCGCCAATTCCCAGTAGGGGAGGGCCGGGCACAAGCTGCCAGGAGGGGGGCACTTCCTCCTTTCTCAGGACCGTTCGGTCCGCTCCAGTGTCAATGAGAAGTTTGAATTTTTTATTGCCAATATTCAAAATAATTTTGGGTCTAAGGCCGGGGACCAGGGGGACGGTCCAATAGGCTTTGATGGTCTCTTTCCCCTTATTTAACGGGGCTGGGGGAAGCCCCTGGAGGAGTTTAAAGGCTTTCCCTGTATGTTAAACTTCCATTTACATTCCTTAGCCCAATGAAACCCTTTATTGCATTTAGGGCAAAGGGTGTGAGGGGCGTTGGTCGTCCCCCCAGAGCGCGGAGGAGGCTTTGTCCTGTTGGGGCACTCCTTTTTAAAGTGGCCCTCGTCCCCGCATCCAAAACATGTCAAGTTTTTAGAATTTAACTGTAATGCACAGATCGTATTGGCCAAATCTCTCTGTTTATTTTCCTGAAGGGCGGCAGCCATGGCCCTAGCCTGATGGGAGATAGTGCCAACGTCCTTGGTGGCTACAATCCATCTACTCATGGAGTTGTCCTTGAGACCCGCACAGGCGAGGCGGTGATCGGCCGTCATCCCATCCCAGACCAACATTTTAGTAAACTGATCCCGTAAAGCCCCTGGGGGAAATTTTCTTTGGAGACTTTTTTCCACCCTATCTATAAATGTAGCCAAATCCTCAGATGGTTTTTGAGTAATACTCATAAGGGGAGTTTCAGAGGGTCCCTCATCAAGCTTTTTCCATGCCGCCAAGCCCAGTGCCCTGACCTGGTCCCTATACGGGTCAGGTATAGCCGCCTGTTGAGTGCCTGTAGCATATTGATCAGAGGTACCAGAGAGCATCCCAAAAGTTATCGGCACAGGGGGCTGTTGATTTTGGTTTCGTTCTGCCTGTGCATGGCATTCATCTCTAAAAAAGGCACACCACTTAATGTATAGGGGACCTGACAAGACAGCCCTGACTAGATTTTTCCAATCTTGGGTTGTACAAGGTTGATGGGCAAGGCCCTGTAACAGGGTCTCAGCCCAAGGAGAGTTGGGTCCATCCTCCGAGACCGCTTTTTTAAGCTCCTTAAGGTCCTGAGCTTCCCACGGATACCAGGCAGCAGGGCGATTGCCCCCAGGATTTAGATTGACGGGAAATAAAAAAGTAGCTTTATTTTCTGACGGCTTGGCTGCCGAATATGGAGGGGCTGAGGGGGTCTCGGCGGCCGAATATGAAGGAGGGGCCGAGGGGGTCCAGAAAGGGTTAGTTGATGGAGGAGGTCCCCCGGAAGGCCAGGGAGCACTCTCAAAGGGATCGAGTGAGGAGCATAAAGATGCATCCTTTTGGGGTTTTTTTAAAGCTGTATCTCCAGGAGGAGTAGCTGGATTAGGCTGTATATTATCTTTTTCTTCTGTCTTTTGTTTATGTTTGGTTGGCCTTGGAGGGAAGCAGGCCTTGAGGGCTGAGATCATAGGGAGGACCCCTGAGGGGGGTATTTGACCCTTCTCCACATGTGCCCGACAAACAAGGGCCTCTACCCTATCCCACGTGTCCCAATCAAAGAGATTTCCTTCCGGCAGCCATGGCGCCAGTTTGAGAAGGCAATCCCAGGTCTGTTGAGCCTGATTATCAGTCAAATTAAGCCCTCTACTCTTTAGGAGTGCCCTGAGAGATTCTAAGGCAGGATTGGATTTACAGTTAGACTGTCCCACATTATAAAGTTGAGAGAAAAATGTCCATAAAATTAGGGCAATAGCAACCCACATACACATGAGTACAATACAACCACAAGGATCTAAAAGATAGGTAAACATGCTGTACAAAAGCCACAGATGTAGCTTGTCTGCAAACTAAAAGTGAAAGGAAAGAGAAAGAGAACAAAGAGATGTTGATCAACAAGTACAGGTTATAGAAGCAAAGTTTAGCACATTAAATATAAAGACTACTTATAGGGGTACGCTCACCCGCATATGTACACCGATTGACCTCCTCAACGAATGTCTCTCAGGGGGCACTAGTCTGCCGGATTCCAAGAGCCGCACGTTAGGCGCCAGATGCCGGGCTCCGCCGGCGGGGGCAGGTAGTGCCGAGGGAAGGACCAGGCCCGCTGGTTCCTCCCGAGGGGCTGAGGAGGAGATGAGCGTCCGACGACTCAGACCTCTCCTGGCCACCGGAGAAAAACCACACTGAGTCGGGAGTCTTGTAGAAGCAGGAACTCGATTTATTGCTATGAACAGTTGCCTATATAATGTTGGGGGTGAAGGCGGGGATTGTAGGATGGTGGGGAAAGGTAAGGGCCAATAGTAAACTGTGACTATTGAAATGATAATTCTAACTCCCATGTGGAGGTAGCAGGTAAGAAGCCATTAGGCGTCTTGCTGAGTCACGTCTGGCCAGAGGCAGATCACCAAACTTTAGCTAGGCTCAGGAAGTTCCACTAGGCCTCACACCTGGGCCTTTAGAGGCCAGCAAACTTTATTGTATTTGAATGAAGAAATATCAAAGTTTTTCTATTTAAAATGAAGTTTTATGTATAATGCTACTCTGATGTCTCTGACAATAATCTATATTGGTCACTGAACATAAACCTGTCTACTGAAAAGGTGAATAGCATTAACAATTTACTTGATCAAAATATGTAGGATATAAATTGAATGCAAAAGCAGTTCTTACAATAATATACTAATAACAACTATATAAAATTATTATCATGACAATGTGATTTCCATTTTGGATTACCTTCTTTTATTTATTTATTTATTGGTATTTTTGAGATAGGATCTCACACTAGCCCAGACTAAATGGGAATTCACTATGTAGTCTCAGGTTGGTCTTGAACTCACAGTGATCTTCCTACTTCAGCCTCCCAAGTGCTGGGACCTAAGGCTTGTGCCACTATGCCTGGCTTGGATTATCATTTTAAAATTACTATTTTGTTTATTTGTCCACCCACCTACTTACCACATATTGACTTACCATCTACTCTATGCCCAAGATACTCATATATATGGAGTGTACAAAAATAATTAAATGAAGATACTGGAAAGAGCAGTGATACACAAAATATGATATTTAACATTTGTAAGTGGCAAGAAAAGGCTAAAAACATTGTCTTTATTCATCATATAAGATATGCTTTTCATTATTTTTGTTGGTGATATTGTCACCACTGGGATACTAAACTATTTCGAGTTATAGAAGCTATTTCTAAGCCAGATATTGATTCATTGTAACAAGTTGAAAACTGGACTTAATTGCTAACAAAGAATTACACTTGAAAAACCAGTCGAAGCTACAAATGAGATTGGATTTTGTTGTTAAATATTTGAACTCTAATTATTTTGCTCAGATTGGTTTATTAAAGCATAATTATAACATTATCAGTAGGCAAACGTGGTATAATTAAACAACATAAATAATCCTTTCTTGAGGTCTTAATATCCTGGCTTTCTCATTTCATTGTGGTAGATAAGATTTCTCTGTAAACACAATTCATTCTCACTACTATGCTTTTCTAAGAATGTCGGAAAATTTAAAATTCTACATTAACATTTAATAACTATATATTTGCCTGATATGGCTATATTGTGTTTATCTGCAAAACATGCAACAAAGTAAAGGCTAATTAGAACATTTGCAGCTATGGAAATCATTAGTAACAGCTTTAATTTGCCTTCAGAAAAAAAAAAAAAACTATTGGTGATTTTGGAAATGGCATTTTCAGTCTAGTTTGATCCCTGGAAGAAGTATTTACACACTGTCATTTCGCTTCTAGCACATCAGTGTTCTCAAACATGTTGATGTGGTTAATTCTTATTCTCTGTTTCTAATTTGTTCAACCACGACAAATTGTATTTGAGGTCTAGAGCAGATATCATACACTTCTCTCTGTTTTTTCTCTCCCTCCTCATGGGAGGTATCACTGGGACGTGTAAAAGATGACAGAGCCATTGGGAAGGGATATCCTTGCTAATAATTATTTCTCTTTAAGAGAATTCCTCAATAGATGAGAATATTAGTGTTGTAGGAAATATGATTTAGCTCTCTAAAGTATGCACTCTCCCACTACTAATTGATAAATAGAGCCGCAGAAGAAGAAAACACTCTGTCAAACTGATGTTCCCTGAGTGTGCACACATGCTTTTGCATGGTTTTCCAATCAGTTCTGTTCCTGAAGAGTTGGACCTAATTGATTGATCGTTTGCCAGGTTTTTTTTTTTTGTTGTTGTTGTTAATCTCTTAGGCCCTCAGTAAGAGGAATCTTAAAAGGCGTGACTATTACTATTTCTTCCTTTCATGTGTCTGCACCCAGTTTCCCACCAACCCTTGCTAAACTGGTCTCTAAACATCTGTTCCACTCAGAGATGCTGGTGAGTGTTGTAAATGACTTTATGCATTCACTAACCTGCTGTTATCCTAACTTGATTTCATATGACAGTCTGGTGAAATCAAACAGAAGGCATTAATGGAACTTTGCTGCATAACACCATAGGGTAAAGAAAGGAGATTTGGGTTTAAAATGTGGTCAGTTTTGTGGTGTTCCTTCAATAGCCAAATGAGTGTCCATTTCATTTGCTTATAGAAGGCCAGTGCACAAGTCCTACAAGTTTCTTTCCTAGCTCATGATCACTGCGCCCTTCAACGTTACAAAGGAGCCTCCCATTCATTGTTTCAGAAGCTGGATCATTTCACTTGGAACATTAAGATAAGGCCAGAGTGGGAATGACAGAACCTTATAATATCAGGAACATGGATTCTGGAAGTAGTTTTCCCCTTCTCTCTTCTCTGACCCTATGTACAACTTGGGATTTTCAGAAATATAAACGCGTTTTTTTCTATTAAAAAACATAACCATATTCATACAATATCTACATCAATTAAAAAATAGCACATATAGGGCTGGAGAGCTGGCTTAGCAGTTAAGCACTTGCCTGTGAAGCCTAAGGACACTGGTTCGAGGCTTGATTCCCCAGGACCCACGTTAGCCAGATGCACAAGGGGGCACACGGAGTTCATTTACAGTGGCTGGAGGCCCTGTTGCGCCCATTCTCTCTATCTGCCTCTTTCTCTCTCTCTCTCTCTCTCTCTCTCTCTCTGTCACTATTAAATAAATAAATAAAAAATGAACAAAAATATAGCACATATAAAATAGGTATAAAGGCTTTATCAACACAGGCTGTCTCATAAAGGTGACTGTGGTAGTTTGAATAGATGGCCCCAATTTATTCAGTGTTTATGTTTTAGTTTCATCTGCAGCCACCTGGCTGGAGAGGTGTCATTGGGGAATTAAGGTGTGGTGGTGGTTTGAGATTTAAATCTAAAGATATGCAAAGTGTGCCTAGCGGGAGTTCCTGAAGTGTGCTGTGCTTTGGCTTTAGGCTGGTGCTTCTCTCTCTCTGCTTGGACCTGTGAAGGCAGGCCAATTTCTTCTGCCACTTATGGAACTTCCCCTGGATCTGTAAGCTTCAATAAATAACCCTTCCTCCATAACTGTGCCTGGTCTGGAAGTTTATCTCAGCGAACCTGAATCTGTCTGCTACATCCTCCTACCTCTGCCTCCCGAGTGCTGGGATTAAAGGCGTGCGCCACCACACCTGGCTTTGATGTTTTTTTTTTTTTTAATTTTATTTATTTGCAAGCAGTGAGAGAGAGACAGAACAGAGACAGAGAATGGGCATGCTGGGGCCTCTAACCACTGCAAAAGGAACTCCAGATGCATGTGCCCCTTGTGTATCTGGCTTATGTGGGTCCTGGGGAATCGAATCTAGGTCCTTTGGCTTTGTAGGCATGTGCCTTACCTGCTAAACCATCTCCAGCCCTCATGTCTTTTCTTAATTCATAATCTCAGCGTCTTTTTTTTTTTTTTTTGAGGTAGAGTCTCACTCTAGTCCAGGCTGACCTGTAATTCACTATGTAGTCTCATGGTGACCTTGAACACATGAACACATGGCGATCCTCTGCTGGAGTGCTGGGATTAAAGGCGTGTGCCACCATGCCCAGTTTATCTCAGTGTCATTTTGAAATTAATCTTTTCCAATAACTGTTGACCTCATTACACTGTAACAATGGATGAGATGGCCAAAAGACAATGTCAGTAATACAATTTTTGCATATAGCCAACAAGCTCATTATCTTTAGTAAAATTCTAATTTCAGTGTCTAGTTCACAAAGTACTATTAAATGTATATTTTTGTCATTTCTTTTTACTAATTTACTGAATGATTTTTAAAAAAAAAATATTTAATTTATTTATTTAGGAGGGAAAAAGATGCAGAGAGTGTGTGTGTGTGAGAGAAAGATATAATGGCTAAACCAGGGCCTCTATCCACTTGCAAATGAACTCCAGATGCACATACCACTTTGTGCACCTGAAATACCTGAGTACTGGGGAATTGAACTTGGCCCTTAGGCTTCACAGGCAACTGCCTTTACTGCTAAGTCACTACTCAAGCCCTGAATATTTTTTAGTTATTCTTAAAAAGCTTGATTTTTATTTGTATATTTGAGAGAGAGAGAGAGAGAAAGAGGCAGAGAGAGGGAGAGAATGGGTATTCCAGTGCCTCCAGCCACTGCAAACGAACTCCAGACACATGCAACCCCTTGCGCATCTGGCTCACGTGGGTCCTGGGGAACCAAACCAAGGTCCTATGGCTTTGCAGGCAAACACCTTAACTGCTAAGCCACCTCTCCAGCCCTTATTTATTTTTTCTTAACATGATCTTTTATCTGACATTTTAAAATGATTACAATCTATCAAAACATTTGTTGGATATTATGGAGCTGAAGAAATGGTGTGATAGTTAAGTTTCGTCAACTTGATCTATGTAGTAATCCATAGAAATTCCGTTTGGGTGGGTCTCTGAGGTTGCTTCCAGGAAGGATCAACTAACAGAGGAAGTCCTTCCCCCAGAGTGGGTAGCCCCTCTCAGAGGGGACTTTATATAAGGAAGCTCTGGGTAAAAAGAGCTCCTTCCTTCTTCCCATTTGGCTGCCAGAGCTGCTTGCTGCCTTCCAGCATGTATTGAAGACCAGCACTGACTGAAGACCAGTGTCAACTGAAGACCTGCAAGGATCGAAACACAGTGGCTCCTTAGGAAGCCTTCAGGCCTTCAGTGCTAGACTGGGACTGCTGAAGCATCTGGCCAAGTAGAGTGAGCAGCTACCGGGTTCCTTGATTCTCGGGCTTGCAACTGCTATTGGACTACTGTAAGCTAATCCAATAAATTCCCTTTTTAAAATAATTAATTCTAGCAGTTCTGTTCCTCTAGAGAACCCTGGCTAATAGAGTTGGCTAGGTGGTTAGCCACTTGCTTGCAAAGTCTAAGCGCCCAGGTTCAATTCCACAGTACCCATGTAAAGCAAGATGAGCAAAGTGGCACATGCATCTGGAATTTGTTTGCACTGGAAAGAGGTCCCCGTGTACTCTTTCTCTCTCTCCCTGAAAATAAATAAACAAATAAATAAACTTTATTGTATTTGAATGAAGAAATATCAAAGTTTTTCTATTTAAAATGAAGCTTTATGTATAATGCTACTCTGCTGTCTCTGGCAATAATCTATATTGGTCACTGAACATAAACCTGTCTACTGAAAAGGTGAATAGCATTAACAATTTACTTGATCAAAATATGTAGGATATAAATTGAATGCAAAAGCAGTTCTTACAATAATATACTAATAACAACTATATAAAATTATTATCATGACAATGTGATTTCCATTTTGGATTACCTTCTTTTATTTATTTATTTATTGGTATTTTTGAGATAGGATCTCACACTAGCCCAGACTAAAGGGGAATTCACTATGTAGTCTCAGGTTGGTCTTGAACTCACAGTGATCTTCCTACTTCGGCCTTCCAAGTGCTGGGACCTAAGGCTTGTGCCACTATGCCTGGCTTGGATTATCATTTTAAAATTACTATTTTGTTTATTTGTCCACCCACCTACTTACCACATATTGACTTACCACCTACTCTATACCCAAGATACTCATATATATGGAGTGTACAAAAATAATTAAAAGAAGATACTGGAAAGAGCAATGATACACAAAATATGATATTTAACATTTGTAAGTGGCAAGAAAAGGCTAAAAACATTGTCTTTATTCATCATATAAGATATGCTTTTCATTATTTTTGTTGGTGATATTGTCACCACTGGGATACTAAACTATTTCGAGTTATAGAAGCTATTTCTAAGCCAGATATTGATTCATTGTAACAAGTTGAAAACTGGACTTAATTGCTAACAAAGAATTACACTTGAAAAACCAGTCGAAGCTACAAATGAGATTGGATTTTGTTGTTAAATATTTGAACTCTAATTATTTTGCTCAGATTGGTTTATTAAAGCATAATTATAACATTATCAGTAGGCAAACGTGGTATAATTAAACAACATAAATAATCCTTTCTTGAGGTCTTAATATCCTGGCTTTCTCATTGCATTGTGGTAGATAAGATTTCTCTGTAAACACAATTCATTCTCACTACTATGCTTTTCTAAGAATGTCGGAAAATTTAAAATTCTACATTAACATTTAATAACTATATATTTGCCTGATATGGCTATATTGTGTTTATCTGCAAAACATGCAACAAAGTAAAGGCTAATTAGAACATTTGCAGCTATGGAAATCATTAGTAACAGCTTTAATTTGCCTTCAGAAAAAAAAAAAAACTATTGGTGATTTTGGAAATGGCATTTTCAGTCTAGTTTGATCCCTGGAAGAAGTATTTACACACTGTCATTTCGCTTCTAGCACATCAGTGTTCTCAAACATGTTGATGTGGTTAATTCTTATTCTCCGTTTCTAATTTGTTCAACCACGACAAATTGTATATGAGGTCTAGAGCAGATATCATACACTTTTCTCTGTTTTTTCTCTCCCTCCTCATGGGAGGTATCACTGGGACGTGTAAAAGATGACAGAGCCATTGGGAAGGGATATCCTTGCTAATAATTATTTCTCTTTAAGAGAATTCCTCAATAGATGAGAATATTAGTGTTCTAGGAAATATGATTTAGCTCTCTAAAGTATGCACTCTCCCAGTACTAATTGATAAATAGAGCCGCAGAAGAAGAAAACACTCTGTCAAACTGATGTTCCCTGAGTGTGCACACATGCTTGTGCATGGTTTTCCAATCAGTTCTGTTCCTGAAGAGTTGGACCTAATTGATTGATCGTTTGCCAGGGTTTTTTTTTTTTTTTTTTTTTTTTTTTTTTTTTTTTTTGGTTAATCTCTTAGGCCCTCAGTAAGAGGAATCTTAAAAGGCGTGACTATTTCTATTTCTTCCTTTCATGTGTCTGCACCCAGTTTCCCACCAAGCCTTGCTAAACTGGTCTCTGAACATCTGTTCCACTCAGAGATGCTGGTGAGTGTCGTAAATGACTTTATGCATTCACTAACCTGCTGTTATCCTAACTTGATTTCATATGACAGTCTGGTGAAATCAAACAGAAGGCATTAATGGAACTTTGCTGCATAACACCATAGGGTAAAGAAAGGAGATTTGGGTGTAAAATGTGGTCAGTTTTGTGGTGTTCCTCCAATAGCCAAATGAGTGTCCATTTCATTTGCTTATAGGAGGCCAGTGTACAAGTCCTACAAGTTTCTTTCCTAGCTTATGATCACTGCGCCCTTCAAGGTTACAAAGGAGCCTCCCATTCATTGTTTCAGAAGCTGGATCATTGCACTTGGAACATTAAGATAAGGCCAGAGTGGGAATGACAGAACCTTATAATATCAGGAACATGGATTCTGGAAGTAGTTTTCCCCTTCTCTCTTCTCTGACCCTATGTACAACTTGGGATTTTCAGAAATATAAACACGTTTTTTCTATTAAAAAACATAACCATATTCATACAATATCTACATCAATTAAAAAATAGCACATATAGGGCTGGAGAGATGGCTTAGCAGTTAAGCACTTGCCTGTGAAGCCTAAGGACACTGGTTCGAGGCTTGATTCCCCAGGACCCACGTTAGCCAGATGCACAAGGGGGCACACGGAGTTCGTTTACAGTGGCTGGAGGCCCTGGTGCACCCATTCTCTCTATCTGCCTCTCTCTCCCTCTCTGTCACTATTAAATAAATAAATAAAAAATGAACAAAAATATAGCACATATAAAATAGGTATAAAGGCTTTATCAACACAGGCTGTCTCAGACCTGAGGAACAGAGGAAAGAGATTAAAAGAATAGTAAAAACTAACATGAGAGGGCAGGGGCATAAGGCCAAGCTGTTTCAAAACTATCCAAGAGAAATACAATGTTTCATAAATCATCTTCTCAACAGTTAGTCTCACAAAATATAAGTATTTATAGAAATTTTCTCTCAACCATTCATCTTGAAAATGGAGTCCAGAGCAGAGCATTTGGGTTCAGCTCCATCCTATAGAGTTTGCCCTGTTCCACAGTTTCCAGATTCCAGAGATGAGCAGTATTATCATTTATTTCCCATCTCTGTGTTGACCTAGTTCTATCCAGCCTCAGTACTCCATTATCTGTCATCCTACCATTTTCTAACGTTAGCAGATTTCATGGACTATTAATTTTAATATGATATGTATTGTAAAATGTTAAATTTTGTTCTTAAGTCACTTGAGAGTTTATTCCTTAGTATAAGTATATCAGAAATTGTCAAGAATTGAGAGATTTCAAGTCAAATAACCTTAAAGTAGGAAGACACCATGCAAATCATGCATTAAACCTTTAAGAAGCATAAAGGTGACTGTGGTAGTTTGAATAGATGGCCCCCAATTTATTCAGTGTTTTATTAGTTTCTAGTTTACATCTGCAGCCACCTGGCTAGAGAAGGTGTCACTGGGAGAATTGGAAGGTGTGGTGGTGTGTTTGAGATTTCAGTCTAAAGATATGCAAAGTGTGCCTAGCGAGTTCCTGATATATGCTGTGCTGTGTGGTTTTAGGCTTGTACTTCTCTCTGTGTGTTTGGTCCTGTGGAAGCTGGCCAGCTTCTTCTGCCACTATGGAACTTCCCCTGGATCTGTAAGCTTCAATAAATCTCTTCCTCCATAACTGTGCCTAGTCTGGAAGTTCATCTCAGTGAACCTGAAGCTGTCTGTTACAGTGACATTTGTCTGTAGAATTTGGGCTGGGTTACCTGATTTATTGCAAAGCATCAGCTGACTATAATCATACTTTTATTCCTTTTTTGAAAATTAAAGCTTGTAATTGACATTTAATCAGCCAGTTCGTTCTCTCGTTTCATTGGATGGGAGTGTGTATGGTGTTTTACTTAGATTTTAACTTCAGCATACAGTTTTAGCACATTTTTCATTTCATCAACCTGTAAGCAGATGTGATATTTACTCTTCTGCTTTCCATTTCACTGAACAGTTACCTCACTTGAGATTTTTTACTTGATTTGATTTTACTTCTTGATAGTAGGTACATCTGCTGTCACCTGTACATTGTTGTCATTTTAATGGTTTGCCTTGAAGCTGAAACCACAACAGAGGTACGCTTTCCTGTCGTTCCTCTTTTCTTTGTTTCATGGGTTTCTATTTTTGAGAAGTTGAATTGATTTGTTACCACAGATGTTTTGCCTTTCCAGATTTTAATTTCTATTTACTTTTTATGTATACCTTTGGAAGAATTTCGTGAGTAATTGATGCATAAAACATCAGACTTCCTTTTGAAGGGTTTCAGTATGTCGCAACTGCACATCAACACAGAATATCTGATGATTATTACAAGATGGTCTTTAGAACAGTAAATTTTGTTATTTAAGTCAATTACCAGAATGCAACTTATAACAAATGCAACTTATAATAACAAGCTAGCTTCATATGACCTGAAGTTAATGTACATATATCATTTTAATCCTTATTCATATGTTAAGAAGACTATGTATTTCGTCTTGGGTATATATTTTGCAAGTCCAGTGATAAAAAAAAAAATGTAGGCCCTTTCCTTAGAAGTTACAACAGACTTTAAGTTTGATTTAATTTCTGGAATTTCTACCTGAGAGAACCAATTCAGAGTTGCATCTATTTTTCTTCTATTATCTGGAACTCTATACAATGGTCTAGATCCAACATATTTTTCTCCTACAAATCAGTTTCGTACGTTTGTACCAAATGCATGGTTGTCTAAGTATATGAAAGTGGGATCCACACAACCTATATCCTACGAAGTTCTGTGCACCTTCATACACACTATCTTTCCAGGCTTCCCTACAGGTCTTTGCTTCTTCAAACTCATCGTTCTTTGACTTTTTATTCATTTCTTTCCACACAAGAAATTTTCCAGTCCAGTGTATGTAACAATTCTATTTATTAATTTCCCTCCCACAACTTGCCATTCTTTACTGAAAAGAGTGATCTACATGATAATTAATAGGTAATGAAATAAAACATGTTTATTAGTTTGCATAGCCTTCTACAGTATAAACTCTGTCTCTGAAAATTTTCTCCTAAAACTTCTATGTAAGGTGTCTGCCAGCAGCAATTCAGACAATTTATATATTAGAATTCAGCATTTTAATTTCACATAGTTTTATTATTCTCACTGCCAGCAGATAATCCCCAGCTGTCTCATCTGCTCAACTTATGTTATTTTCTATAAACCATGACATTATATTCAATCATTCTTTGTTTAAATAGTATCAGATTGCTTTAGACAGTCATAATTTTTGCTGCATCTGAGATTTTAGAGTCATTTTTTTTACAAAGGTCTCTTATAGTCCTATGTGATGTAATAATAAATAGTAATAACCCCTTAATCTTGGGACATGATTATAGTTGTGAGTTCCATAAGGGTCAAGTAAACATCAGAATATGGCTCTATGAAGCAGTTCTGTTAAACACAATATTACCTAAACATGCAATTTTTTATCACTGTTTCAACATTGATACAACATAGAGAAATTGGTTTCTAAACTGTTCATCTATTGAAGAATTTTCATCAGCGACTTTGATACAAAGCTCAACATGAGAAAACTCTTGCTCGTGGGTACTGCCTTATCCACCTGGGCTCTACAGCAATCCCACAGTGTTGCCAAACAGAAAAAACAACAAACGTGTAAGCCTGGGTTATCAGTCACTTGAGCAAATCAGAGCTTACTTAGGGCTCACAAAGAGTCAGAATCAAGCCAGGTGTGGTGGCACACACCTTTAATTCTAACACTCAGGATGTAAAGGTAGGAGGAGTTCAAGGCCACCCTGAGAATATATAGTGAATTCGAGGTCAGCCTAGGCTAGAATGAGACCCTACTTCAAAAACAAAACAAACAGACAGACAAACCACTCAGTCTCAATCTGTCCTTCCATTTTTAAGATGTAGCATCCATTACACATGATGTTTAAGGTACTGGAGGCAGTAAAAGATAGTCTGAGTAGAAGACCTAGGCTTCTTATTGCCGTAGCCCCACCATGATACATGACACCCTCATTTCTAATCTAGTAGATATTTCCATGTGATTCTAGCACATTGGAAGTTTCTGATCTATCTAGCAGTAGATGACTATTAATTTTGGGGGTATTAAATATCTGTCTTTATGATGTTTCCTGGCACTCCTATAGCTTCATATAAAAATACTGATCTACATGAATATTTTCCCTAGGTTTCAAGTAAGTCTCCATGAACTACTAATTTGTAAAACCAAAATTACTATGACTGCTTGGCTACAAGTAATTCCATGTTTTGTTTTTTGCTTGTCAATCAAAAGATAGAGTCATCTGGCAACTTAACTCATGTGGAACAGGAATGCTGTTTATTTTTCTGAATACAGATTCGCAGTGACCTTGGACTTCATGGACAGGCTCAGCAGACACATGGGCATGCCCAAGATTTTACATCCAGGAAGGTTCTTGGGTCTGTTCTAGTGATAGTAATGGAGTGAATCCAGAAAATACAAGACCTCAGAACAGAGAAGGGACCTTCTTCATTGTCTAATCCTTCATATTTAGCTCTGAACTTGTGACTGGCTAGGTTTTATTTTATTTTAAATTTATTTTAATTACATAGGGACATATTTAGTATGTACCATCCTTTCCCTCCTTTCTGCCTCTTTTCTGAAGATGCCCTCTTTGTTGGGGATGCACCTCAGCCCTATGGGGATTGTGGATCATGCATTATGAGGGCACTAGTGAGTTATGGGGGAGAGGCAATATCTCTGCGCAAAATGCCCCACTTGTGGCTCTAACAATCTTTCTGCCCCCTCTTCCACAAAATTCCCTGAGCCATGCTGGGAGCATTTTAAGTCTACTTCAGTGATGGGCACTTAGGAGCCTCTGGATATCTGTTTTGGTAGGTGTTGAGTGTCCTCGGTGTCTATCTCCTTCACCCCTGTGTTTATATCAGGTTCACCTAGAAGCAGCACTCTTGTTCATTTCCCCAATTCCTCTTTGGTTTCAGCTGGGGCCATGGTGGAGTGTGCTAGGTCGTTTATTTCCTCAGCTCTGACTCCATTTAAAAAAGAGAAGCAGAATCTCCAATGGAGAGTGAAGTCCGCACTGGTTACATGGGATAACTATTATTAATTTAGAATTGAAAGGTTGTAGACTCTCTTATATTCCTATATTAGTGGGAGCTTGACATTGGAAAGCAAAATTGTCATCTGCATATGATTCTGACTTGTTTTCCAGTTCCAGATATGGTTTCCTTTCCACTGAGCAGATCTGTTAGCCAATCCAAGGGCAGTTGATTACCCACCATGCCTGTGTGCCACTATTGTATTTGTGTGAGCGTCATGTCATGTTGTTTGCTTCTGAGTGACTTAGACTTTGAGTTGCTCAAGCAGATGTTGGCCACTTTCCTCCAGTAGCTCATGTGGTGCCTTTGCTAGATGGGCTAATTGTCTGGGGACTGGCTCTCTTCTGGTCTCTAACCAGGTCTCTCTATGGTCTGTTCTGACATCATATGGTGTCTTCAGCAGTAAGGTCTTATCATATACCTCTGGTGGGTAATCCAGTGCTCTGACCGAAGTCTGTCATGTTTGTTTTGGGAGATCTAGTAGGTCTCTCTGATCAACAGCTCATTGTGAATGTAAACCACATCCTGGTACAGGGAATTACAGGCCAGCACCAAGGGAAAAGAAAAAATAAAAATACAGACAAGAAAGGGAAACAGGAGCAATTTGATGTTAGGCTTTGTTTCACTCTCTCCAGGGCCCTGTGATTAAGGTGCTTCCCATGATGTCTTCTTGAGTGTTCCACTTTATAGTATAACTTCCAGGATATAGAATTCTATGGTACCAGTTCAATTTGGGTTTAGTTTTGTGTCCCCCATGCCCTTCCACCTCCCCTTCCCCTTCCCCCATGCCATTCCCTCCCTATTGTCCAAGCCTCCAGATGCCATTCAGGCATGTCAGCAGCAACTCAGGTTGATCCAGGTTAGGAACTGCAGATGAATGAGACCATGTTACAATTGTCTTTTTGAAACTGTGTGAGTTCCCTTATAGTGATCTGTTCCAAGTGTGACCATTTTTTCTCCAAGTTTCATTATATAATTTTTTCCTACTGCTGAGTAGAATTCCATCATGTATATATACCATATCTTGATTATCCAAGATGATGGACTCCTGGGTTAATTACAGTTCCTAGCTATTATGAATTGAGCAGCTATCAACATGGTTGAGCAAATATCTCTGAGCTGATGTGGAGCTAACTTTTAGGGTTAATGCCCAGTAAGGGAACAACAGAGTCTGTCAGTAACTCTATATTCATCCTTTCCATAATAGTTGTACCAACTTACATTCCCACCAACAGTGAATGAGTGTTCCTATTTCTCCACATCCTCACCAACATTTGTTTTCCTTTGATTTTTTAATGTGTGCTATCCTTACTGGAGTAAGGTGGAATCTCATAGTTGTTTTAATTTGCATTTCCCTAATGGTTAGGGATGTTGAACATTTTCTTAATTATGTGTTAGTCATTTGTAATTCTTCTTCTGAGAACTCCCTGTTCAGTTCTCTGCCCCACTATTGGAATGGGTTGTTTGATTTTGTTATAATATAGTTTTTTTGAGTTCTTTGTAGTTGCTAGTTAAGAGTGGTATAGCTGGCAAAGATTTTCTTACATTCAGTGGGTAATCTATTGGCTCTGCTTATGGTATGTTTGTCTGTGTAAAAGCTTTTCAACCTCATGAAATCCCATTGGTTGAGTGCTTGTTTAATTGCCTGGGCTACTGGAGTTTTGTTCAGGAAGTCTTTTCCCAGTCATATCATTGAGAGTGCCTCCTATTTTTCTTCTAGTAGTTGAAGAGTTTCAGGTCTTATATTGAGGTTTTTAATCCATTTGGATTTGATTTTTGTGTATGGAGAAATGGGTGGATCTAATATCATTTTTCTATATATGGTCATCCAATTTGTCCGACACCATTGTTGATGCTGTCTTTTCTCTAGTCTACATTATTGGCACCTTTGTCAAATATAAAACAGCTGTAGTTACTTGACATAGGGTCTACGTTTTCAATTCTGTTCCATTGCTCTATGTTTCTGTTTTCATTCCAGTACCATGGTGCTTTTTTTTTTTTTCCATTATGGCTTTGTAATATACCTTTAGATCAGGTATGTTGATACAACCACACCAGAGGGTTTTTTTTTCTTTTTTGTTTTTGCTGATGATATGTTTGGATATCTGAGGCCTTCTACCATTCCATGTGAATTTTGAGATCATTTTTTCAATTTCTGTGAAGAATGATTCTGGTATTTTTTATTGGCATTGCATTAAATCTGTATATTTTGGTAAAATTGCCATTTTCACAATATTAATTCTACCTATCCAGAGGCATGGAGAAATTTTCCATCTTCTCAAATCCTTCTCGATTTCTTTCTTTAGTTTTTATGTTTTCATTATATAGGTCTTCAACATCCTTGATTAGTGTTATTCCAAGGTATTTAACTTTTTTGTTGCTGTTGAAAATGGGACAGCCTCACTGATTTCTTTCTCTGTATATTTGTCCTTTGCATATAGAAAAACTACTGATTTTTGTGCATTGATTTTGTATCCTGCCACTTTGCTGAAGGAATTTATTACCACTAGAAGTTTTGAGATGGAGACGTTTGGGTCACTTATATATAGGATGATGTCATCTACAAATAGGGCTAACTTCACTTTTTCCTTTCCAATTTGAATCCCTGTTATTTCTTTCTCCTGTCTTATTGCTTGGGTAGTACTTTTAGTATGATGTTGAAGAGCAGTGGTGAGAGTGGGCACCCCTGTTCTTGTTCCCAATGTCAGTGGGAACTCCTTGAGTTTTTCCCCATTAGGTATTATTTGGACATTAGGAGCTTTACATATAGCCTTTATTGTGTTGAGATATAAATCCTCAATGCATATTCCTTCCAGTGTTTTGATAATGAAGTGATATTGTATTTTGTCAATGGCCTTCTCTGGATCAATTAAAATGATCATGTGGTTCTTTTGGCTAAGATTACTTATGTGGTGTATTATGTTGGCCTATTTCCATACATTAAATCATTTCTGCATCTCTGGGATGAAGTCTACTTGATCAAGGTGGATAATGCTTTTGATGTGTTGTTGAATTCAGTTTGGAAGGATTTCGTTCAGGATCTTTGCATCTATGTTCATTGGGGATATAGGCTTATAGTTTTCTTTCCTTGTTGTATCTCTGTCTGGTTTTGATATTAGGGTGATGCTAGCTTCATAAAAGGAGTTGGGGAGGATTCCTTGGTCTCAGATTATGTGAAAAAGTTTGAGGAAAAATGTTTTCAGTTCTACAAAAATGGTTAGATAGAATACAGCTGAGAAGCCATCTGGTCCTGGACTATTCTTTTTGGGGATGTTTTTTATTACCTTATCAATCTTCATGTATGTGATAGGTTTGTTTAAGAGATTAATCTATTCTGAGTTCAATTTTGGTAGGTGGTACTTGTCTAGGAATTCATCCATTTCTTCCAGATTATTCAATTTTATGGAGTAGAAGTTTTGGAAGTGTGCCTTGATGATTCTTCCAATTTCATTGATGTCTGTTGTGATCTCCCCTTTTTTCATTCCTGATTTTGATAATTTGAGACTTCTGTTAATTTTTTTTCTTGATCAAATTGGTAGAGGTTTGTCAATCTCTCTTTTTTTTTCTTCAAAGAACCATCACTTTGTTTCATTGATTTTTTAAAAAATTGGTTTCTTTGTTTCCAATTCATTAATTTCTACTCTAATTTTGATTATTTATTTCCTTCTGGAGCTCTTTAGGTTGGATTCTTCTTGTTTTTCCAATGTGTCAAGTGGACAATCAGGTTATTAATTTGGCATCTCTTTGTCTTTGTAATGAAGGCATATGTGGCTATAAAATTTCCCCTTAGGACTGACTGCCTTTATTGTGTCTCATAAGTTTTGGTAGGTGATGTTTTAATTATCATTCAATTATAGGAATTTTACAGTTTCTTTTTTGATTTCTTTCCCAACCCATTCATTGTTTAAAAGTGTGTTGTTTTTCCTCCAGGAGCTGGTGGAGTTGTTGATTTGCCTCTTGTTAATTTCTAGCTTTAAAGCATTTTGATCTGACATTACACAGGAAGTTACTTTCAGTTTTCCCGACTTTATGAAAGCATGATTTATAGCCTAATATATGGTCAATTTTGGAGAAAGTTTCCCAGGCTGCTAAGAATGTGTATTCCATAGAGTTGGGGTGGACAGTTCTTTAGCTATCCATTAGGTCTAGTTGATCTGTGATGTTGTTGAGCTCTTGTATTTCCTTGCTGATTTTCCGCTTGGATGATCTGTCTATTGATGATAGTGGAGTATTGAGATCTCCTACTATGATGGTGTTGGTGTTCATTTCTGTTTTTTTGTTGAGTATATTTTGTTTTATAAACTGTGGTGCACCTATGTTTGGCACATATATATTTATGATTGTGATGTGCTCATGTTGGATCATTCCCTTAATGAGTAAGAAGTGCCCTTCTTTGTTCTTTTTATTTACTTTTGGTTTGAAGGCTATTTTATCACATATTAATATAGCAACACCTACTTTTTCTAATTTTCATTTGCTTGGAATATCATTTTCCACCCTTTCACCCTGAAGAGGTGTCTATCTTTAGTGGTGAGGTGGGTTTCTTGAAGACAGCAGATAGAAGGGTCCAGTTTTTGATCCACTTGATTATCTGCATCTTTTGATGGGTGAGTTAAGACTACTAATATTTAAGGTTATTACTGTGAGGTTTGAATTAATTCCTGCCATGATGAGGTGTTTTATGGGGTTTGGTGCTTTCTTGTGTTTTGTACTATGTTGGGCCTAGTCTATTTTGGTTATTGTGATATTCATGTTGGCTCTTTTTTAATATTTTTTTTAAAATTTATTTGACAAATAGAAAGAGGGAGAAGGAGAGAGAGAGTGAGTGAGAGGGAGAGAGACAGAAAGAAGATTCCTATTACAATGGGATATTTACTATATAGCCTACAATGAGTTAAGTATTTATTCTTATTATTTTATTTAATAAACATAGTTTTTCAAAGAGAAAATTTAACTAGAGTCATTGTCTTAGGTTAAAAAGTACTCAGACATACGTAACTAATGGAATATGTGCTATTTTAGTTATTAGCTGAGAAATCTGTGATTTGAAGTTAGATGTACTTATCATTAAAACATCAATCTATTAATACATTCCATCACACATAATTGTTATTTTAATTTTAGTGATTAATGTGTTCTGACACATATAATATTGAATTTTTTTCCTTGTTTTGATTTTTCCTGGGTCAGAATATTGTCATGGGGCTCAAGTTGACCTCAAATTAGTAATTCTGCTGCTTCTACTTCTGAATGTTGGGATTATAGCATCACACACAGTTGGTTTTATCATAGAAATTGTATTTAGAAGTCCATTTCACTGGACTACAAGCCCTATGAAGTCAGACTCTGAATCTCGGTAGTTACATAACTATCAGTGAGTTCCATGGCTTCCTAAATTTATATTAATTTGAACTGATTAGAATTCTATTCTCTTAGCTACCCATCTAACATTCTGTTGGTTTCTACATGCTGCACAATAGTCCATCTTCTTTCAAATTAATCTCAATGTAAATCTGGGAAGAAGATGAAATTTAGTACATATGATATAATATGTCTGTCTTCCCAAATGCCTATGATATTCTTCCTTTAGATTCTCTTGCTAACTCCAAAACAGGATTTAAGACTGAAAGATTAGGTACCAGGACTTTAATCCCAACACTGGGGAGGCAGCAACAAAGACAGGAGATTTCCTACGGTTCATTGGCGAAGCAATCTATCTAGTCCAATGTTGAACTGAAAGATTTATATAGATCTTGTATTGAAAATTAAGAGGATAACTAAAAAGGCACCCAGTATCTTGCATTAAAAATAAAGAGGACAGCAATTGAAGAAGACACCCCGTGTCTACTTCGGGTCCTTCATGCATGCACACACAGATGTATCTACTCACATAAAATCATGCAAATGTAAACCCACACCTATTAAGAAAATACCCAAAAGGTTAGTAAGGAGTTTAAAATGTGACAATATGTCACAATATTCTCTCATTGTCTATGCCAGCACACAGAAAGAATGAGATTTTGTAGGTTGATACCAGCATGAGAAAAGTCAGAGGTTCAAAGGGAGGTCACTATCAACCCAGGGGCAGAATTTTTTAAATACTTAATTGAAAACATTTTTTTTCATATACGTGCCTTGCTACTGGAGCAGAAGTTCATCCCTCTAATGAAGAGGTTAAGTATCCAGCAAGGCTCAAAACTATGTTTCTTTGGTCTGAAAAGGCATGACCCTAGGGAGCTAAGGTTTGCACAGTGCTCTCTAAATTACCATCGTCAGAGTAGCATTTGCTTCTACATACATCCTTTAATGTAATTGCTTTCTGTTACTGGTGGTGGCCGCGAGATAGTCACTGAAAATGAGAATACGTTCTCTTATTCTTAAAAAGAAGTTATGTGTGTCTTCCAAGATAAAAGTTGGGATTTAAGTTTTTCTTCAAAGCTGTCTGCTGGATGAGGTACACTGACTCTGGGACAGTGATCCACTTTTGACCAAGAAACACTAAAAGTGTCATCAAAATGATTTAGAATATTCAAAGGTTCATTCTATCATATCTGTTTATTGGGGAAAGAAAGATTATGGGGATTCTTTCTATTCCATTCAAAGGCAGATAGAAGCCAGAAGTTCTCAATTCTGTCAAATTTCAGTGGATATGGGTCTCGTCCCAATTTAAGTGGGAGATTGACCATCGCATATCTGGTATTCTACCAGGCTCTTAGCTGCAGACTTTTTTCTGAAACATTCCAAGAACTGGGTTAAAATCTGCTGTTATTATTTTGATTTACATAGTGATCTTGCCATAGAAGAACACTATATCCTTTGAGCAAATCTTTACTATCTCAAAGAATATTTCCTATAATAATTCGACTCTGGTTCTGTGGTTCTATCTCAAGTAAAAACAGGAGTTTCTCTTAATCCCATAGAGCAGGATTAATACTAGCCTGTAACATTTTTATCACTTCTCACAGGATTTACTGCCTCATAGGAATATTTCTGATGCATTTTCTTCAAATTCACATTCCAAAGAAGTTTTTTCCCTCCCATCTAAGGCCATTTTAATATATTACTACAAAAACAATAGTATAGGGCTAGGGATATGGTTCAGTGAGTAAGAACACTTGATGGACAAGCATGAGGTGCAAACCTAAGACCATGACTTTGATCCCTAGAACGTATATAATAAATGGTCAAAAGAAAAAAAAAAGCCTTGCATAGATCTACCTGTAAAAAACTTTGGCAAAAGCAGTCTCACTAGATGGGCAGGAGCAAAAAGAAATACATATTTATCACCACAATACATTTTTCCCCCAGAAATCTAGCCTGTCTTAAGGAACTTTCTAACAAATGAATATCTGTTTGTTTTGTTTTCCTTAAAGCATAGAATTCACTTTACCACATAAAGGGATGCTAGAGAAAATAGAAAACAAATATTAATATCATCGTTTAGGGCTTTATTCCAGTATCTCATATAATACCATAGATACCTTTGTTGAAATTATCTCAGGTTCTCAGAAAACAAACAGATGGGAGCATGCTGGAGCATGAGAATCCACTGATGCGAGAGTCAGTCAGATTCCCTAATAAATCCTTAGGGGCATGTATTGAGCATCCCGGGGATGGATTCCATTGTGTCTGTGATGTTTTCCAAGCTAGTAGTCCATTCTCTGCTTACGACTGGGGCTCTCAAAATGATGCAAAGCTAACCACACTAAGGCGTTTCTTTTTCTTGGAGCTGGTGACTTATAAACGCCCTGCTGGTGAGTTGTACTGCTGTGTTTATTAAGCAGAAGAAATCCATTCTGGTTTATTTGTTATTCAACTTTTTACCCAAAAGAAGTTTTGTTTTCAAATATTTTATTTTTTATTTATTGATGAGAGAGAGAGAGAGAGAGAGAGAGAGAAGGGGCTTGCTAGGGCCTCCAGCTACTGCAAACAAACTCTAGATGCATGTGCCACCTTGTGCATCTGGCTTATGTGGGACCTGGAGCCAAAAGAAGTTTTTACAATAGAAAAAAAAAACATGGTTTATATTATCTTTTGTGGCTGAAATTACAAATATTTGAGCATCATAATATTTCTATGCCTACAATACTTACAATATAAAGTTAGGTCAAAAATTGTGTAATTGTATGTAAAGGTGCACTCCTGGTTGTTAACTCTTCCAAAATACTTTCATCCTAATATAATTACTTTGCTTAACCTCGTGTTTTTTTGTTCATGGAGAAAAGTATTATAACTATTGTTTTTGTTTTAAAAATCTTCAAAATAACTTGGAAAATAAAGGTCTGTTTGCAGTATCCAGTTGATAATTCGTCATGTTTTTATAGAAGAGCAATCTGGAGATCAGAAAGTGGGCCAGAAAGTTAAAATCTATGGCACAATGTTGAAATCTCCACAGGTAAATGCCTTTATATTGATCTTTTATCTGGGCCTGAAGAGCTGTCATGATGATCTATTGACTTAAGTGACTAGAGATGAAGGGCACAGATTCTTTCTTCCACATTGTGTTTCTCCACACAAGATCTTACAAAACTGCAGCACATTCTTCTAATGTGAAAGACACATTAGAAGAGAGAAAATGTATTTTCTGGGATTTGCTATACAGACACAATGGGTTCAATTTCTAACTTCATTTATGAATGCAATATAGGTTTTTGAACAATGATTAAGGCAAACAAATGTAAGTGAAAGTGAGAAAATAAACCAAAAGCCAAGAAATAGCCAAGAATTACAGGATTTCAGAATTTTGTTAAATATGAAAGTCCAAAGCTGAATACATTTCATTTTCCTGTGGATTGATTGACAGAATGAAGAATTAGCCATAGGTACATCAATTTGGACTACCTTATTGCCCAGAAATCTGATACAGACTTGAGGGATATTTTATGAGCTAAATATTTCTAAGGCCTTTTGATGTACAGTAGGAATTTTTGAAGACTTTTGGAGCAAGCTTACTTTACCTGGAATTTACTACAGCTTAGGGTTCAGGAATTTCATTTTTTTAAATATTTTATTTATTTGAGAGAGAAAGAGGAAGAGACAGAGAGAATGGGTGCACCAGAGCCTCTAGCCACTGCAAACAAATTCCAGATGTGTGCACCCCCTTGTGCATCTGGCTAATGTGGGTCCTGGGGAATCGAACCTGGGTCCTTTGGCTTTGCAAGCTAAGTCATCCCTCCAGCCCAGGGTTCAGGAGTTTCTGCTAAGCATTTTTATCCTTTGAGCTAAGTGCTCTAGTATTGTTGTGTCACAGAATGAGTATGAAGGCCATTGCCTCCAGGCCAATGGTAATTGAGCTTCCTGTACCCAGAAGTTCTGAGATAGAAATTAAAGATAAAATAACCTAATTTTTTCTTTAAAGATTACCTTTTTCCTTCCCAGTATATTATATTTATACATTCACTCTACATCTAATTATTATTCTGCCCTTAATAAAATTCACAGATGTAGGTATTATGATGTTTACATAAAAGTTACATACTTACATATTGGTTATGAATTTGCTGACAGAAAAAATAACATCATTAAAGACTATGCAATCTTTATTGCAATGTATGTGTCAAGTTTTCTGAATAGCAGTGTCATTTCTTTTCAGATTTTATGAATATGAAAAATACATTTGCTGTGACAGGTGACCCCTTTAACTACTATTAAATAAGACTATTTTATAATTCACATAATTCAATATTAAGAGTTAAGTAAAACTATATATGTATAAGAAAAATCTCTGCTTCTACTTCTTGGCTTTCTAATAGTGCCTATCAATAAATATTTGTGGACTGATTAAGTGAATGATAGAAAGATCACAAATAGAAGTTCTAGGAAGGAATGCTGTTATATACAAGAGACATTCATGGACTTTCTGGCCAGGTTGGTGACTTGGTGGCTGAGTGCTTGCTGCATAAGCATAAGGAACTACCTTGAATGTCCTGCACCTATATTAAATGCTTGGCACTGCTACACATCCTTATGGATGCAGAGACAGGAGGTTTGCTGGGACTTACTGGACAAGCTCCTGATTTGGAAAGAGACTGAACTCTGTCTCAGGGAAGCATTGCACAAAAGCCATTGCAGAGGACACCTGACATTTTCTGAAGTTCACCTACTGCTTCACGACCTCACCTTATCCTTGTTTTTTCTCTTCAGCATGTATTTATATGAGGCTTTTATTTTGCATAGTAAATTCCCCCAAGGTTTCTATTTTATCCAGTTCCCTAGTATCTAGATTCAGGTGCTGACTAGACCCTTGATATCTGTTTCTTGAATTGCTTGAGCAAAAGAAATATATAATGTCATTACCAAAGCCAGTTTCTGTCATTTGATTGTCAATAAATATAATTTATATTTACAGTTTTTTGGTACATCTCATCGGTACAGCAAAGAAAGTTACCTATTCACCTCTAATTCTTCCTTCATTGGGACAAAATTGAAATCTAAGAGTTGTGTATATTTAAGGTATACCTACTTATGTTTACTTATATATATATATATATATAGACATCCATACACACACACAAGTAATAACCATACTCAAGCTGTTAAGCTAACTAATATTTTCACAATATAAGTTACTATTTTATACTTATTCCTGTATGTGTTATTAAGAAAATTTAAAATCTAACTTCTGCTGGGGTGATGGACAGCAGTTCAAACACTTGCTTACTAATCCTTCTCAGCACCCATATAAAGCTAGACACTAAGTGGCACATACGTCTGTGGTCTCAACCCGTCTATAAAAATGGGAGGCAGAGCCTGGCATTCAGTTGCAGCAGCAAAGCACCCTGTCTTAAAGAAGGTGGAGTAGAAGATCTCAGACCTTTACCTCTAACCTCCACATGTGTGTGGCATGCGCACACTTAAACACACATATAAATACACTAAAAAAATCTATCTTAGCAAATTACAAGTATATGATACAGTAGATCACAAGTATATGCTAACACTTAGATCTTCAGGAAGGTGTTTTCTTTTGTAAAAATATTTTTGTTATTGTGATTTTTTTTTTTTTTGCAGCGTCTTATTGTAGCCCAGGCTGACTTGGAATTTTCTTTATAGCCAAAGCTGGGTTTGAACTCATAGCATTCCTCCTACCTCAGACTCCAGAGTACTAGGATTAAAGACATGCAGCACCATGCCCACAGAAGTTATTTTCTTAATATTTATATTTGTATATTGATTTGTTCTTTTTAATAAAGATTAAGTATTTACATGGTTAAAAGTCCATACAATTTCTACACAGAATTCTGAGGGAAAAATTTGGCCTCAACCTTTAATTTGAGAATAGATTTAATTCTTCAAAATCTTTACTTACTATCTTTCAAATGCTAGTCATTTTATCATTCAGTCTGGTGTAAACCGTCCATCAGGTCTCTAACAAAAGAACAATGACACAAAAAAATGGAAATCTATACTATGAACAGGTCTTATATCAACTCTTTCTGATTAATTCTCCTTTTTGTTCCCAATGCCTAACTCATCCTGACTGAATCAATCAAAAAGCTATTACTTTTGTACTTGGAAGTGTTGCTTTCAAAATCAATAAAAACACAGCTCATTTTTAATATGCAATATATTACAAGAATAAAAATTCCCATTTGCTTGTGTTGAAAATTTAAGAAAAATAGCACAGCGGTTGAAAAATTCTGTATATATGTATGCATGTAAAATTCATAGCGGGCTTTATCTTTCAACTCACGAGTTTTATCATGATTAACTTGCTTATAATGATTGTGTGTGGAGTTAAATAAAGTCAAAGACAATAGTGAATTGTTACTGCACGGTGAATTACTGCTCAAGTCCTGTGTCTAATCATAGGTGCTGAATGAAGAGGATTCCTTAACAAAGTTCTGAACACAATTCATAGTTCCATTTTAAAATGAGATGGTCCATCTAAACTTCAAGTAGATGTGTTCAAGTTGTTCACAGAGATGCTAAAAACATCCAACTGCTTAATTGCCAAATACATATCACTCACTAAATGGGAAAGACTAGAAGTTCTGTCTTCTGTTTGAGAATGACTAATGACATTGAACATAGATATGAAGAAATATATGTTTTTCAACATGCTTGAGTCAACATTCCTCTACACATCTACCACAATTATGCGTGCTTCTAATGTTTAACTCAATACTATAATCAATATCAATGTAAGATTTGCTTACACTTCTTTTCATTTGGAAATATATAATGCTAGTAGCAGATGTATAATTTTGCATGAAAACAAGCTATTTTATTAACACAAAGCCTTGACATCATATTAGATCTGTTCAATGAGTGCTATTTGGGGTTCCTTATTATTTTAGCTAAAATTCGTTGTTTTACTTAAGTCTTTTTAGTCATAATCCATGAACTTTCAGTATTCTTTCTTTGAATGTCATCATATGGCTATAGAAGAGTAGTTTTCTGTCATTAAAAGTTGACAGTTTGCAGTGTGGCATGGACTTTGTCATAAGATAGAATTGGGTTTGGAACATGGGTGATGGATGAATTTTTACTGCCTGATGGATGACTGCTCATTTTGTGAATGGCATTTCATCTATCAACTATTTTTGATATGGTTGATCAGAAGATGTTGCTGACTCAATTTGGGAGGATTAGCTGAAGTGAAAGTGACTCTGGTTTGAAGTTTCACTAATGCCTGTTTTTCCCTCTCGGGAAGACAATGGATGGTAGGGCTTGCTCATACACCTTTCCGCGTGAGAACTTTACTATGGGCTGTCTCGTTCTGTCAACCCCATCTCTTCTGGGTAAGCTGAAATAGAGACTTATGTTCTTAAGTGATTTTTCCATGTCATGGAAAATTTATGACTATCACTCTGAGTTCCTTGTGGAAAGTTGCAAGTATGAAATAATTTTGTAAAGAAAGTAAGATAGATTTCTGATCTGATACTGCAGGACATGTTCACCATTGCCCACCCTTTGCACTTATCCAATTAAAACCTTGAAAATTCCAGTAAACAAATGAGGAGGAACTTGAAATAAATAATGGTAACAGGATTATAAGGGCCAGTCAAAAATTGGAGAGGCATTTTGACTGGTACAATGTTTTTTATTACTCCAATTAAAACAGTAAGAAAAGAAAAACAGTTAAGACAATGTAATAAAGAAACAAAGATGTTATAATAGAAAAGAAACAAGAAACAGAATTAGAAAAATAAGGTTAGAGTTATTAGAAAGGCAATGTAAAATAAGTATTTTTAAACTATCAGAACCAATTTTTTTAAAGCTTATTTATTTATTTATTTATTTGAGAAAGATAGATAGATAGATAGAGAGAGAGAGAATGGGCATGCCAGGGCCTCCAGCCACTGCAAACAAACTTCAGACATGTGTGCTACCTTGTGCATTTGGCTTACTTGGGTCCTGAGGGATCAAACCTGGGTCCTTTGGCTTTGCTGACAACTGCCTTAACCACTAAGCAATCCCTCCAGCCAGAACCAAAATTTTAAATAAAGACAGAATCAAAGCAAACATACCAATAGTGTGATAACTCATTTGAATTTGTCATTTTGTGAATCATTTTGATTACAGTTTTATATGTATTAAATAGTGTTTTCTACTAACATTAGAAAATGATTTATAATTGTTAAAAATTACTCTGTTACAGTATATAGCAAAAATATTTCTAGTTATTATATTTATAAGTTTACCAACATTCAAATTTTTTCCCTGTTTTAAGATAACATCTCAAGGCTTCCTCACTGTAAATGGCCAAAAAAAAAAAAAAAAAAAAAAAGATGCTATGCTATTTTGACTTTCTTTACTCCCATTGTACTGTTTGATATTTTTAAACAGGATGGTCCTTAATATTTGACTCTGGTCTATTTAATATGTTTGCACATTTTGTAATTAACACAGCATTGTCACATATCCTACAGAAGGCAGTCAGGAAATGTATTCCTACTCCCTTCTTTCACTGCCTGTCCTCCGTATTTTTTATAGTTGGAGCATGTGCACAGTGTTAGCATCATAAGTACCATTTTCTACACGTACTTCCCTCCCATACTGGCTGCTCAGTTCTTTTCCTTGTATACTACCTGTTTAGCCTTAGGCTGACTAAAGTGTGTTCTATAATAGAGTGCTCAGGAGGACCTTCCTGTATACATTGCCTTCTGAATTTCTGGGTGTTCATAGCAATGGTCCTTATACTTGACTTATAGCCTGAAATGCTAAAGGGAAATCTATGACTACTTCTTTTATACCATATCTCCTGGTGTGAAATTTGACTGTCAAAAACTGATGCCAAATTGAAACTCTTTATGAATGACTTGTCCTTTTAGCTTAAACTCACTAATGTTCTTTTCTTAACTTTTCAAATATAATTACTATATGAATATATGCCTTGGAAGTGAGCATTCTGATAATAAATTTATATAGTATAGTAAAATATATGTGCCTGTCTGCGATGGTCTTATTTAGCTTAATATAAAGTTTTTCTACTTCTATATTGTCTTTTGTGTCTTTAATTTGTTATTTTTTATTATTTTTGCTTATCTCCATTTGATTTTTTTTTTACACTAAGTCTCATTGTGTAGACCAGACTGGTCTTGAACTCCATATTAAAGGTTGACACCAACTTTTTACCTCACAGAATTCTGTGTAGAAATGGTATGGAATTATAAAAATGTAAAGATCTTATCTTTGTTTTTAAAAAGGACAACTCAAGGGTCTGGAGAGATGGCTTAGTGGTTAAGGCGCTTGCCTGCTAAAACTAAGGACTCAGGTTCGATTCCCCAGGACCCACATAAGCCAGATGCACAAGAGGGTGCAAGCATCTGGAGATTTTTTTTTTTTTTTTTTTTTTTGGTTTTTCGAGGTAGGGTCTCACTCTGGTCCAGGCTGACCTGAAATTAACTATGTAGTCTCAGGGTGGCCTTGAACTCACAGCAATCCTCCTACCTCTGCCTCCCGAGTACTGGGATTAAAGGCGTGCGCCACCACGCCCGGCTTGCATCTGGAGATTTTTGCAGTGGCTAGAAGTCCTGTCACACCCCTTCTCCCTTTCTCTGTCTCTCTCTGTCTCTGTCTCTGTCTCTCTCTCTCTCTCTGTTAAATAAAATAAAATAATATTTTAAAAAAAGGACAAGTCAAAACATAAATAGAAAATATTAAGAAAATGACTTCCATGAGCCTGATGCTGCATGTCTTTAATTCTAGCACTCTGGAGTCTGAGGTAGGAGGATTTCTATGAGTTCATTCTGATAAATAAATATATTACCTCTGATGGACTTATTCAGCTTAATATAAACAGGTTATCTACTTCTATATTATCTTTTGTATCTCCTTATTTTTTCTTTTATTATTTTTGTTAATTCCATTTGATTTTTTTCAACTAAGTCTTCTCATGTAGACAAGGCTAGTCTTGAGCTCATGTGGAGCCCATGCTGTCCTTGATCTTGTCTTCCTCCTGCTCTGAGTATGGGGATTACATGCATGCACCACTCTATCTGACTTCTACATCTGCTTTGAAGGCGAAAAGCATTTAACTTTTTTCTCTCATTCACTCCCTTGATGATCTTACATTCTCTCCTCCCAGGTTTCCTATTGTTCTTATTGCTTAGATTGTTTTTAAAGACAATATTTTTTTAAATATTTATTTATTTTCAAGAAGAGAGAGAGAAGAGAAACAGAGAGGATGGGTATGTCAGGGCCTCCAGCCACTGCAAAAGAACTCCAGAAGCATGCATCATTTTGTGCATCTGGCTTACATGGTTACTGGGAAATTGAACCTGAGTCTTTAGGCTTCCCATGCAAGCACTTTAACTGCTAAGCCATCTCTCCAGCCTGCTTAGATTTTTTTTTTTAATGAAACTACTTTACCTTAAATTCTACTTTTTCATGAGTTCTGTCAGCTTCAGTCTTGTTTTCTATCTCTCTGTTCTCCACAGTCCTACATGCTTGCTTCATAGATTCTTTATGGTTTATTGTATTCTTTTTATTTATTTATTTTGGTTTTTCGAGGTAGGGTCTCACTCTGGTCCAGGCTGAACTGGAATTCACTATAGAGTCTCAGGGTGGGCCTCAAACTCATGGCGATCCTCCTACCTCTGCCCCCCAAGTGCAGGGATTAAAGGCATGTGCCACCACAACCCGCTTGGCTTATTGTATTCTTAAATTTCATATTGTCATGCATGAAAGCTTTGTTTCTCTTCTGTTTTATAACAATGTATTTCTGGTGTTTATGAGTGGATATGATCCTCTTATCTTTATTTTTATAGTATATTTATATAAAGGCTAAGAAAACCCTATTTGTCTCCCTCATGCAAGGACTGGATGGATTTCCTTGCCCATCTGAAAGCAGGATGTTCCTATATGAAGTGATAAGAGGTTGTCAGATTTTCCCAAGCAGCACTGAACAAGGACAGTCTCACCATTTGCCTTCATGATGGTGGCCTCATTTTGAGAATATTTTGGAGCCGCCAGCATCCTCCTTCTCAAAGACAGAGGTGGTTCAAGATAGTTCCTTCTCATGCCTGTATTCTCCCACTTGCTACCAAGTTAGACACCTCTTTCTCCTTCAAACAGGTCCCCTCACTTGGAGAAGTAAATTTTAAAAGTATTTTTCAGTGAGTTTTTCACATATTAGGTGAAAATTCTTTTCTCACTTTCCTGAGGACAACTGTACTGGAAGAACTTAACCCAGGGCCATTATTTCTCGTTCTGGTGGTCCTCTACTCTACCCAGAGATTTGCTAGTAAATATCCAGTGATCAGCCACCACCAGGACCCTTCTTTCTTGGTTTTGTTAACATCAGAGCTTTCCATCCTTAATCACTCCCTTCTCAGATCAGTACTGTTTGTGACATAATGTGATATAACTTGTTATTAAAATCTCTCTTTGTCTTGTGGTTTCCATGAAAGCACATGTGTACTTTTGTAGAGAGGGGCTTTTCATTTTTTATTGTTTCCCTTCTGGGAAATGACTCAACTGAGAAGCTACTGTGGAAAAATACAGATATTTTCATATATTTGAATTATAGAATTGCAGTTTTTAAACTTACCACAATTCCATATGCTTGTACATCTCCCTCTTTTCTGAAAATGTATTTTTCTCTTTCTCTTAGGTTTTATCATTAACACAGGTATTACAAAGCATAATTTCAACCATAATAACTTCATCTAGAATAATTTTACTGGGAAAGTTGTGGAGCACAGTAACTTCAGAAGTTTATGGTTTTGCTCCTCATTTTCAAAGGCTTTTCTGTAATGTGAACTTAACCCCCATGGGCTCTGCATGGCCTTTTTCTCCTGCAGTTCATGATGCATGGGAAGCCTCAGTAAACCCCATGCATGAACAGCAGATGTCACTGTTGGATGGAGTGAGCCATTTCCGTAACTTGATCATCTCTCCTCCAAAGCACATTTCCAAAATCCAAATTCTGTGATTTACTGATAGAGGAAAAATAAAATCAAATTCAAACTTTGAGTCGGTTTCACAACTGACTTTGGAGAACAGGGATATAAGCCAGCCTGGAAATTAGCTAAATGTGTTCACTTGATATTAAAGTACATTCCTGTTTTAAAGAGTTTATGTCACATGATAGAAATGACTTAATTGTGAGGTTTAAGTTATGAATATTTTGTGTCTCATTTGCATTATTGTTTCACACATTTTAATGTGTACTTGAGGTTAACTTCTAGCAGAGTTTTTTTTCTTTCAGTTAATGAAACATTGAAGCTATTTCTCAAAGAATATGCAGTTAATATGAAAATACTGAAAAAATGAGTTGGAGGACTTTATTTCAGCATATACGTCTCCTGAAATTCACCTGCTAATATACATTGCTATTCAGTGTTGCATTCTCCAAAGATCATAGTATAATCCTTATTCACACTGAAGATTCAAATCTGGGTATTGTTAATTTCCAGAATGCCTTTATTCCATGTAAGACAAAAGATAAGAGCATTTTCTCGATGTCTCTATGATATTTAGAAGATCACTTGTCTGTACTAGCTTGCTGATTCTTCCTGCTGGCATTGCAATCATTTTTCACTTTCTGAATCAGAAAATTGTCTTGGTTACATTTTATGTCTCACTGATATGTCATTAATAATTAATTATGTTTAATTTTTTACTTCATAAATATATTACTAGTCAGCTAGTTTATTTTATTTTTTAATTTTGTTTCACACTTTGTAAGAGAACCACCAATCACAAAGTATGACATTTTAATCTTAATTCCATCAGTGCTGCATGGACAGGCTCATATAATTCTTACAGCATAATGTGTCACTGTAGCAATTGAGAGTTTCAGAAAAGGTGACAGATAAGACACAGCCTGTCTTTAAGAATTTTTCATCTAAATTATGTTTATGTTTTACTTTATTAAAGTAAAATCAAACACAGTTATGTCATGGTTTTGATCCTAATTCTGTGCTTATATTTTGTTCAGTGGGAGTGGAGGGTGGAGGGGTAGGACTTCCACACACTTCCAGCTTTGAGCACAGCGGTTGGGTTAGAGTAGGCACTCAGTATATTTCAAATTGTTGAAAGGGTGATTCAATTCATGTAAAATAATTACGTTGTTCACTCCTGACATTAGTAAGTTGGGATAATATGCAACACATGAATGTAGGATTTAAAAGGGAAACTAGTATTGAGATATCAAGGTAGGGGCTGGTTCCTTACATGTGAATGTACTGAACATCTATATTGCATTGGCTCGGTGTTGAGCCATGAAATCTCTGTGGTATGCACAATCTCCTTGGAGAAATGAATTGGTTTCTCCATGTAAATATTTGTGTGGTTTTGAATTTTATTAAATAAATATTAGTTAACAGAAATAGATCTATGAGATAGATTAATTTTCTAATGATGTAAAAATGCCCTCTAAATTCATTAATTTGGGTTGAAGAGATGGCCTAGCATTTAAGGCACTTGATTATGAAGCCTAAAGACCTGGATTCAATTCCCTAATAGCCACATAAGCCAGATGCTCATGGTGGCACAAGCATCTGGAGTTTATTTACAGTAGCATGCCCATTAACTCTATCTCTATCTATCTGCCCCTTCCTCACTTATCTCTTTCAAATAAAGAAATAAAAATAAAACATTTAAATTCATGTTGGGAACAAATAGATAATTTAATGATATGTCCAGTTATTTAACTTCATAATTTCTATCTTGAACTTAGGTTATGGGTAACATAACATGATTGGTATTATTCTTGTATCTGAATTTATAAAAAAGACATATTTTATTTCTTTGCAAGGAGAGAGAGGAAGAGAGAGAGAGAGAAAAGAGAGTGTACCAGGGCCTCCAGCCACTGCAAATGAACTTCAGATGCATGCACCACTTTGTGCATCTGTTTTTACATGGGTATTGGGAAACTGACCCAGGGTCATATGGCATCTCAGGCAAGCACCTTAACCATTGAGCCACCTCTGCAGCCCTTGACTCTGCTTTTTAACAGACTAGGATATATTGTACTTATAACATCAGTTAGATCTCAGGAAGAATGAGAAGCTGCATTTCCTGTGTAAATTATTCATTCAGTGACAAAAATGCAGTATGAGTGTGTCTTGTTAGTATACATGTCAGCTGTGGTTTGGTTTTTCCTTCATATGAGTTACTGTCACATAGGAGAGCCATATGGATGTCAATGGTATTTCTTATTACGGTGTTAAAAGAAGAAATATTAAGAATGTGCCCCAGATGGTTTTTAGCTCCACAAGAGAACAATGATTACTGAGTAGCAGCTAGTGCATCTTTGGAAGTCATGTAACCAACTCACAGTTCACGGACAAACAGGAGTTTAAATGCTAATGTTTTATCTTTGAAAATTCATTGTATGTGACTGTTAATTAGCTTAATGTTGAGTGGCTGCCCATCTTACCTGCCTCAATAAATAACACCCTTAACAGGAGCAAATGGAGGGAAAAGACTAATCTTCATATGTTGTCAGAATTCAAATGAAAGACAAAATGTGACTTCCAGCTTTCACCAGGGCTTCTATTCATGTGCACGCACGCAATGAAACTATGAATATTGCACATGGTTTATATTTCTGGATGTATAGTCAGTTTTACTGATAAAAACAATAGTCAAGGATTTAGAAAAGAAAATAATTCTAAAGTACAAAGTCTACTTCAAAAGAGGTACCGAGGGACTGGGGAGATGGCTCAGTGGTTAAGCATGCATAGCCTGCCAGTGCTGAGTTCAATTCTCTAGCTATACACATAGAGATGAATGGATGTGTGACTGCAGCAGCAAGAGACCCTGGGACGCCCGTGCAAATGTGCATGTGTGCATGCCCACACACACACACACACACACACACACACACACACACATAGATAAAAATGTTTAAAAACTTTAAAAATAGAGGTATCAGGGCTGGAGAGAAAGCACAGTGATTAAGCCACTTGCCTGCAAAGCCTACAGACCCAAATTTAATTACTCAGTACCTGAGTAAGCCAGATGTACAAGGTGGTGCATGCATCTGGAGTTCATTTGCAGTGGCTGCAGTTCCTGCCGTGCCCATTCTCCCTCTCACTCTCTCTCTCTCTCTCTAATATGAATAAATGAATAAGATATAAAATTATTCTAAAAATAAAGTTATCAAGCAGGAATGACCAATAAAGGAACTGTGACAAAAGTTATGAAGGGAAGTTCTGCTTGGGAAATACTTTCATTACAGCTCAAAAATGTGGAGAAGCCACAATTAGCTGGTCATAGGTGTGGTAGGAGAAGTTACCAAGGATAAACTCGGCATTCCTCCCATTTTAGGATTGTGAACAGCCAGACAAAATACAGTGAAACACTCACCACAATATTTGCATAGCTCAATTTAGGTTGTGAAAATGGGAAAGCCACACACCCCAGGGAGTACTGCAGCAGCAAAAGCAACCAATCAGAGGCCAGCCTGAAGGGATTGGGAGTGTGAAATTAAGGTGACTTCATACTAAGAGATGGGGTGGTGGTTTGGATCAACCCCACAAGCTCGTTTATTCTGCATGCCTGGTCTCTACCTGGCAGCAGTTTGGAATGCGGAGCCTTGCTCAAGGAGGTGTGCTGTTGGGTGTGGGCTTAGGGGTTTTATGACCAGATCCCCCTTGCCAGAGTTCAGCTCACTCTCCTGAGCCTCTGTTCTGTGCATCGCTTTCCTCCTGCCATCATGAAGCTTTTCCTGGGGATTGTAAACCCTCCTATCATCTGCATACTGTATTTGGTCCCAGCAATGAGAAGGAAGGTAACTACAAAAGGTAGGAAATTTATCTGGGGGTGGGAAGAAAAAAATATCTCGATTTTTAAGTGATAATTATCTATCTTCTTTGTTTCTCTTATTATTGCCAATAATTTATTTTGGTTTGGGCAACAAGAAGCTCTTTGGTTTGCCCTCTGGAGAATTGGATACCACTTAAGAGGAAAGGAATTAAATGAACCTTTGTGTCAACCACATACTGAGTTAGAGCAGCCTTGCTTGAAACAAAATGCATATCTTATAGATAATATATACAAATGTATATATACATATGTTTCATCTTTAAGCATTACAATCAATAGCCTGTAAGGAAAAGTATTGTGTTGATGAAAGGAGAGAAGGTTAGCACTCCCCTTGACAAAGATGGAAGAGGCCCTTACAACATGCATACGGTTAAGGCAATTGCCACCTACTTTGTTGCATCTAACCACTTTTTTTTTCTTTTGGTTTTTCGAGATAGGGTCTCACTCTGGTCCAGGCTGACCTGGAATTAACTATATAGTCTCAGGGTAGCCTCGAACTCATGGTGATCCTTCTACCTCTGCCTCCCAAGTGCTGGGATTAAAGGTCTGCGCCACCATGCCCAGCTTAACCACTTTTTAAAGTAGTACTCTTTCTATTAAAAAAAAAAAAAAAGTATTCACAATTTTAGACCTCATTAATTGCACATAAGTTGGAATCAACTGATGCTACAAATTTTCACTATGACTTTTGTATATGTCATCACCTCCTCACAAAATCAGTCAGAACATTTTCTCCATGACTAAACCCACAAGACTGTTCCTGGTTCCTAGAGTTGACTTCCTTCATCCTGGAATGAAAGTCTCTTTCTCCCCTAGCGGAGGAATACTTTTTTGTTTCATTTACTAAACAAATGGCCTGATTCCATCAGCCTTTTCCCACCTTCATGTTCTGTGCTTAGTACCTTGCTTAGAATATGAATGATGAACAGAGCTGATGAGAATGCAGGTTTACTCATTACCCAGTGTGTGGACTTGGACAAATCACTAATGTTTGTTGAGCATCTATTTTCTGTCCTTTAAAATTAGAATAAGGGGGTATAGATAAAGCCAGTGGTAGCATGCTTGCCTACCAAGTATGAGACCATAGTCTCTCATTTTAGTTAGAGAAGCTTCTATTTTTAGTTGGGAGTGACTACTGAAGACACTAAAAACTCACTGAAGTGCTGAGAAGAAGTGATAGTGGAGTATTCAGCACTAAATGAGACATCTCTTATATTCTCCAAGTCTCAGGGACCATTGGCAAAGAAGTGACAGAAAGAATGTGCAAGGTAAAATAAGGGAAGGAGTGCTTGGGAATACTGTTTAAAGACATAAAATAGCCAGTGCATCCATGGCCTCACAATAAGTGAAGCTACCTTCTCAAGATCTGTGTAGTATGAGGGCAAAAAATGGCACCAAAATAGAAGAAGAGGGCTGGAGAGATTGCTCAGTGGTTATGGTACTTGTCTGCAATGCCTGGGGACCCAGGTTAGATTCCCCAGGACCCATGTAAACCAGATACACAGGGTGGCACATGCATTTGGAGTTCATTTGCAGTGGATAGAGGCCCTGGGGTGCCCATTCTCTCTCCCTCTTTTTCTTTCTCTCAAATAAATAACTAAATAAATGAAAATAGAAGAAGAACTAGTGGGAAGTAAAAAGTTGTTTATTGGAGGAAGGACACGGAGGGAGCACAAAAGAGGGTGATAGGAAGGGATTACTATCAGCGTTCAGTGTATGTATGAAAGGAAGTTGTTAATAAAAAGTTTTAAAATAATTGGTTTAATACCTAGTACTGAAAAATAAAATTAACTAAATTAAGCAAAAACAATAACTAGGGTAGATGTACCAAACACGTGGGGACCTTTTGAGTATAAATAATATGCTTTCAAAGAATCAGTCGTATTTTCTAGAATTGATATTAATGATTTTTTTTAGTACTTGTTATATACCAACTACTCTTCTAAGAAAAGTTGATATGCAAGGAGTCATATGTGTGTGTGTGTGTGTGTGTGTGTGTGTGTGTGTATTACTTATTATCCTTATTGTAAGAAGTGGTTAACAAACACAAAGAGGCTTGAAAATTGTCCAAAGTTGCATACCTCTGACTAGTTGGGGTGGGGTTTGATCCTGAGGAATGTGAATGCAGCCCAAGCTTCCACTGCTACCTCTGACGACTGGTGTCTTCTCACTGCGATTCTTCTCTGAGTAAGGAGAACCACTCACCCTCTGTTCTGGTGTCTACCATCGTGCTTTGTATTTCACTCCTCAGTGCGTATTGCTCCCCGCCTAGTGTCAGCGCTAGTTGAGAGTTATTTGTGCAGTTTGGGTGTCCACCTAGAATGTAAGGGGCCATACTAAAAACTCAAGATTCGGGCTGGGGAAATGGCTTCATGGTTAAGGCGTTTGCCTGCAAAATCTAAGGACCTTGGCTCCATTCCCCAGGACCCACGTAAGCCAGATGCAAGTGTATCTTGAGTTTATTTGCAGTGGCTGGAAGCCCTGGTGTGCCCATATTCTCTCTTTCTCTCTCTCTCTCTCTCTCTCTCTCTGCCTCTCTCTCCCTCTCTTTCTCTGTCTCTCTCTCTTGATAAAATAAATAAATAAAATATTTATAAAAAATCTCAAGATTCACGGAACAATGAATTAGCAGGGTCCAGGAAACAATGAAAAAATTATGAATTATAAATGACTGATGGGACTACTTTTTGATAACCTTATACCAATCTTCATACCTTGGTCAGGTCAGTTTATGATATCATGAGTAGCATACAGGTTAAGAATTATTACAGTTGGAAACCCTGTTTATGTGTGTACATGTACTAGTAAATGTGCCTGTATGTATTATATATATATATATATATATATATATATATATATATATATATAATGTGTGTGTGTGTGTGTGTAATATATATACAGAGAGGGAAGAAGAAGATGAGTCTATGTACTGTCTTGGACATTAATTCAAACTAGAGCATGTGAGCAACCAGCCTACCCTACTGAAATGTGCTGATGGCTGTAATCCCTTCAGTTGAGTCAGTTTACTAATTTCAACAAGCCTAAATGCTGCATCAGGAATTACAAACTTCTACTCCACATGCCTAGGCAGCAAGGTCACCAAGAAATCAAACAGAGGCTGAGCTAAAAACCTCCTCCCTGTAGACCAGCTGACAGAGAGTTGGAAAAAGCTGTACCGCATGCAGCCTTATGGGAGACAGAAGCCATCAGTGGTGAAAACAGTGGATACTGAAAGCCTCAAGTTTGGCCATCCAAGCCAAAAGAGCCAACTGGTGCAATGGAGCATGTCTGTTATGTGGGATACCAACTGCTCTCTAATTGGACTGGAGCACCACTCTATGGGAAGGAATAAATGCCTGGTACTGAAAACCTAATCGAAAGTCTGTGGTGGGGGAGGTCATGAGAATTAGGAGTGTGATGTGTGGTCCTGACTGGCTAAATGCATATATTATGCCCACCAAACTGCTCTGTAAGTACTTCACTCAATGTTCATACCATATATTAATGCTACTCTCAGTTTTGTTTAGATAAGCTTCTCTTTTCAGACGGTGGTGACCACTGGGATGACCCAAAAGGCACCATAGTGCTGAGAAGATGTGACAGAGTAGTTTTCAGCACTAAAACTTCTCTATCACACCTTCCAAGGCTCAGGGTCCATTATGGAAGAGGTGTTGGAAAGAAAGAGCCAAAGGACGGGTAGGACTTCTTACAATGCAATTGACCAGACAGAAATTGGCCTCACAGTGCCTAGCACTACCTTCCAAGACCCTCATAACAAGAGGGAAAGATGATGACATCAAAATAAAAGAGAGACTAATGGAGAGAGGAGGGGATATGATGGAGTGTGGATTTGTGGAGGGGAAAGTCGGGGAGGGATTTATCATGGTTTATTATCTGTAAGTATGGAAGCTGTCAATAAAAACAAGCAAAGGAAAGAAATTACAAACTTCTGGTCTGGAGAGATGGGTTAGTGGTTAAAGAACATGTCTGCCAAGCCTAAGAACTCATGTTCGACTCTCCAGGTCCTACATAAGCCAAACACACAAGGGGTCGCAAGCGTGCAAGGTTGCACATGTGCACAAGGTGGTGCAGGCTTGGTTACAGTGGCTGAAGGACCTGGCATGCCAATGCTCCCTTCCTTCCCTCTCTCTCTAACTCTCTCTCACTTTCTCACATACGGAAAGGCCAGCCTCCTGGGTTTGACTACAAATAAAATAAAAGAAATGAAAAGAAATTACAAACTTCTAAATTCCAAAGGGATGTTTTGGAGTCATTTAAAAAACACTCATGATAGAAAACTGAGTATTCTTTCAGGCATTAATTTTATTTGAACGTATCAACATTTTAACAACCAACGAGATGTTTTATACCAACAGTTGGTGACAATGGAATTGAAGGATGAAATTTGAGACATGTCTTTAAAGAAGAAACTATAAAAATTATTAGTCAAGGTAGAAAAATAATTAAGTTTTGGTCCCTTTCTAGCAAATCGTCATCTCATAAACTTTCATTTATCTAAATGGAATTCAGTGTAACACCTACCTTCTCTAACAAGGAAATTAATTTCTTCTGAGGCAAACCCAATAGTGTGGTGTTTTTTTTTTTTTTTGTTGTTGTTGTTTTGAGGTAGGGTCTCACTCTAGCTCAGGCTGTCTTTTTTTTATGTACAAGAGCAAGAGCGAGAGTGAGAGATTGAGAGAGAGAGAGAGAGAACTGGCATGCCAGAGCCTCCAGCCACTGTAATCAACTCCAGACATATGCACCATCTTGTGTGCATGTGTGACCTTGTGCTTGTGTTACCTTGTGTGTCTGGCATATGTAGACTCTGTAGAGTCAAACACGTATCCTTGGGCTTTGCGGACAATTGCCTTAAGCACTTACACCATCGGTCCAGCCCACAAGGAATTTTTTTTATTGAAAAACTTTGTTTTATGAAATTACTTGTACACAAGGATGAGAGTGAAATTTGTTTTTCTCAATGGCAAGAAGTTTTCATTAAACACTATGACCAAATGAATTATTTAATTTGCATTGTGTTAAGCATATTGTTGGCATTTAAAATTGAAAATAATGAATATTTGGGAGTTTCAACTCTGTGTTGTGTATTTGCTAGCTATTACCAATTCAGAAATCTGTCTTATATGTGAAGTATCATTTATTTTAACAATAGCTATACTTTAGTGTCTTATGTGCCTGAATATGTGGTATGTGCATGCACTTTCAGTTATGTGATGACGTGCTTGCATTTTTGATGATGTCATGCACATTTTACATTGGGCCTTTTCATTCCATGTAATGAATATTAATTAACTAAAATAACTACTTCAAATTTTGAGAATTCTGAGGTATAATATTGTCAGATAAATAGGCATAATCATGTACATTGAAAATTCCCAAGGAATTTAAAATAATTATGATTATAATTACTAATTCTAACAAGGCTCTTGCATGTGAATCCACTGTCATAAAATCAAACATATAGGATATCTATCAATAAACTTCAGAAAATATTAAAAAGTGTGCCATTAAAGCTTCTCAAAGTATCAGATAAATATTAATTTAATGGATGTTGTACAGACATATTCCCGAAAAATGACATAATTTTATTGAAGAGAAATAAATAAGATCTAAATAAATGGGCATGTATACTATGCTTAGAAAATAAATCTCAATATAATAACATTGTTTATTCTTGCAAACTTTTCTATGAATTCAATAAATTGTCCTTAATATGATAGAACCAGATCCAATTACATATTGTAATTAATGCTAAAATAAAGGACAAAAAGGAAGATGAGACAGAGGCTAGGGCGAGGACTTAGAAGTTAAAGGAATTTACTGGCAAAGCCTTCTAACCTAGGTTCATTTCCCAAGCTACCCTTATAAGGTATTCACAAAAAGTGGCAAAAGTATCTGGTGTTCCTTTGCAGTGGTAGGGGACCCCTACCACTTTTTAAGACTTCCACCCTACGCATATAAATGCATAAAAAAGAATCGGGGGACAAAGAGAATTCCAGTAGAGACATGTACATAGCTTTAGCCACTTGGTTGGTGATCTGGGAGACTGAAATTCTCACATCTCACTATTGTATGGAGTAGGATCGCCTGCCCATAAAACAGTCACGTAGCAGACAGATTTCTATCACCATGCATTCAGTGCAGAATTCTAGGGGAATCCAAAGTTTAAAACAAGAAAACATGTATACTAAAGAACACCAAGGAAATTAGGAATGTGTAAAGTTTATTGGACAGGAGATATGACTTGTGGTTAAAAATACTTGTTTGCAAAGCCTGGTGGCCTGGTTTTGACTTTCTACTACCTACATAAAGCCAGATGCACAAAGTGGCACGTGTGTCTGGAGTTTGTTTGCAGTGGCATTAGGCCCTGGTGTACCCGTTCCTATTCATTCTCTCTCTCTCTCTCTCTCTCTCTCTCTCTCTCATTCTCTCTACTTGCAAAGAAATAAAATATTTTAAATGAAATATTTATTTCTAAACTTTATTGTTCATGACTCCAAATTCTCAATTTAAAGCCAAGCAAAATTAGGATGGACAATTTATTGAAAATTCTTAAATTCTGTTTATAAACTATACATTAAAAGTGGATAAGTCTAAATCTGAGCAAAAGCAGTCAAACACAGTAAAGCATTATGTGTAGTCAAACACATCATGTTAAGAGAAATCAGGACAGGGCTTGTGTCTGTGGAATGGAAGGGAGGAAGCATGTGATTTGTAAGGGAACTTCTATTGTGCTTGTGATATTCAAATTCATGATTTTTTGTGGAAGTTTCTCAGGCTTGCTCGATGCAGCTTACTGTATGTAAATAAGTCATAAATGTGTACATTAAAAATGAAGTAGCCAGGTGTGGTAATGCACACCTTTAATCCCAGCACCCAGGAGGCAGAGGTAAGAGGATTGCTGTGAGTTTGAGGCCAGCCTGAGACTACATAGTGAATTCCGGGTCAGCCTGGGATAGAACAAGACCTTACCTCAATAAAAAATAGAGCAAAATTGGAGATTAAATCATAAAAATGAATGTAGGAAATTATGGATAGTGTTAACACTGGTCAAATTCTGTAGAATATCTCATTTATTTATATTTGTCTATTTTTGTGTTTTTGAGACTGATTCTTAACATTTTAATTTGTCTTATTTTTAAATATATTTATAAAAATGCAACCATTTTATTTATTTATTTGCATGCATGCATGCATAGAGGAGAGAGAGAGAGAGAGAGAGAGAGAGAGAGAGAGAGAGAACATGCCAAGGCCTCCAGCCACTGGAAACAAATTCAAGATGTATGCACCACTTTGTGCATCTGGCTTTATATGGGTGTTGGGGAATTGAACCTGGGTAATTAGGCTTTGCAGGAAGTATTTTAACCTCTGAGCCATCTCCCCAGCCCTTTTTAAACATTTGTTTTTAAACTTGAGAACTTGAATACGTTAACACACTGTAATTTGATCACATCCCCATCCCACTTAGCTTCTTTTGCATCCCCCCCCCCACACACACACACCTGCATTGCCCTGAGTAGCCTCCTGTTTGTAAGCAGTCCACCCTCTGTTTTGACGGTTTTCATGTATTGGCTAGCTTCAAAGTTGCTACGCAATGAAGGGCAACCTTGAACTCCTCATCCTCTTGCTTCTCACTGCCAAGCACTGGGATTCGAGCCACCACATCTGCCACAACATCTAGTTCAGTTAATTTAGATGAAGATTAACAAAGGACATATTCTACGCAGGTTGGAAAAGGACCAGCACCTCTTGAGGAACTATTGAGTGTTGCAGTAACACAGTCGAACTGCAAGACATACAGACCTCTCTATATATGTATTAACGTTCTGCTAGACTAGAGAATTGTACTCAAGGGAACCCCAGCATTTCAGCAATGTGTGTCATCTTTCTAAAGTAGCTTTATCTAAACCATCTGAGAAAATATAGCTTTCTGCTGACTTAAAGATAGTCAAACTAAGTGAATTATCTTGTTTTTGTTTTGAATGGGTGGTATGAACTTTTAGGTGGTTTGTCCAAGATAAATGAGTACCTTTGTATAAGTGGTTGACATTTATCAGTACATTATTGAGATATATATATATATATATATATATATATATATATATATGCTTATTTATTTATTAGAGAGAGAGAGAGCAAGAGGCAGACAGAAAGTGAGAGAATGGACATGCCAGGGCCTCTAGCCACTGCAAACAAACTGCAGATGCATGCGCCACTTTTGCCTCTGGCTTTACCTGGGTACTGCAGAATCCGACTTGAGTAATTAGGCTTTGCAGGCAAGAGCCTTAATAGCTGAGCCATCTCTTCAGTCCTATTATATGATCTTAACAACAGATAACAATTTTTTTTATGCTCGCCAGTGCTGTTCTAGTGGTTTGACTCAGATGTCCTTCATAAACTCATGTGTTTTGGATGGTTAGGTCCAGGCTAATGACAATGCTGGAGGTAGTGTGTCACTCTGGGCAATTCTTGAGTCCCAACTCTAAGGCGTTTAGAGCCAGCTCTTATGTACTGGTGCTGAGTGTTCAGCCAACCACTTCTGCCATCATGGAGCTTCCCCTGGAATCTGTAAGCCTTGAATAAACCCTTTCCTCCCATAAACTGTGTTTGCTTGGGAGAATGGAACTACAACAGATGTCAAACATGCAATTAAATTTCATGAATTATGACTCCAATGTAGCAAATAAGTGTGTTACCAGCAACTGAAACTATAGCCTTGGCTCAACTGTGAAAAAATACAGAGGAATTTTGCTTCACTTTGGGTTCTGCCAATTCACTATTTGCTGTAGATAATGAAATCAGAATTAGAAATGATTCCCTTGGTAACAAAATCATAATATAAAGTAGGTGCCACATGATAGAGTGTCAAGCCTGATTTCCCATTGATGTTTACTATTAGCTGTATTCCTTAATTATTATTATTATTATTTTTAATTTATTTTTATTTTTATTTGAGAGTGACAGATAGAAAGAGGCAGAGAGAGAGAGAGAGAGAGAAAGAGAGAGAGGGAGAGGGAGGGGGAGAATGGGCACGCCAGGGCCTCCAGCCACTGCAAACGAACTCCAGACGCGTGCACCCCATTGTGCATCTGGGCTACGTGGGTCCTGGGGAATCGAGCCTCAAACTGGGGTCCTTATGCTTCACAGGCAAGCGCTTAACCGCTAAGCCATCTCTCCAGCCCCCTTAATTATTATTTTTTTGTTAGTGTGTTACAGGATGAAATGCCACAAATCAGTTCCTATTCTCTCTGGTTTTCCACTATTCCTGGTTTTATGTAACCTTGAACAGTTACATAATATTTCTGTACCTCCTATTTCTGATTTTCAAACTGGGAGTTTAGGAACAAGCATAAGGTAGAGATTTTGAATAGTTCCTAGGAATGAAACAGTGTAAAGATAGTGAAAATCTAAACCTGTGCTTCTGGAGGCATTGCCTAGATGTCCTTTTCTAAGAGCAAGATGACGGAACTTACACACACACACACACCCTCCCAAATAAATTTTCATATAGCTACGTTACATAAGAGAACATGCAGTAGAACAATAGTTGTATTATCTAACAAAGGGAGGAAAATAGGGGTAGTTATTTTTGAAGGTTGATTACACCATTCTAGATTGTGTGTATTGGGGGCATTAAGAGTAGAAAATGTACCAGACACATCCTGTGGTTCTGTGCAGCAGGTAGACACAATGAAGTAAATATCCACACAACCAAAAGATCAGAGGTTACAGATATAACACATTAGAAGTAAGGGAACATGTAATGTAGCCATATTCACATGAATGAACAGTGTATGAACAAAAGTATGCATTTTTTCAAGAACATGTAAGAACATAAAAACATATATAAAACACATTAGAAATATTAATTCCACATGGCAGGAGCAGAAAATGACAACAAAGGTGTTATAAAAAGAAATTAACAATATAAGAGAATTATGACTCCAATAAGCCATGGTCAGATTGGCTATTGTGAGCTCATTCCATTTGCAGCTGAGGTGTAACAATGGCATCCAATTATATGTAGTCCAAATATATACATAATATATATAGTGTGTATCTTTTTCCACAAAATGTTTGATGGACATCAATAAAATTAGTGCTTTTAAAAAGTACCTCAGAAGTTGACAAGAACTCAATAATTGTCAGTTGTTCAGTCATATATGTTTTTTACTTAGCTCCAGCATCTTTTTTTTTTTTTTTTTTTTTTTTTTTGGTTTTTCAAGGTAGGGTCTCACTGTAGCCCAGGCTGACCTGGAATTCACTATGGAGTCTCAGGGTGGCCTCAAACTCACGGTGATCCTCCTACCTCTGCCTCCCGAGTGCTGGGATTAAAGGTGTGCACCACCACACCCGGCTCCAGTATCCTTTTATTTGTAAACTTAAATATATGCATATGTTTTTGGGGGAAGTGTGTTAACCATAAATAGCTTAATTATCTGTGATATCAATTAATGAGTGACAAAATATTTATAACATTCCTATTTACTTATGTTCTCATTTAACAAGTTCTTCTTCCCTTACATTTGTAATACCTTCAGATCCTCACATATAATCATACATAGTCAGATGGGTTGCAAAGAATTTAAAAATAAAAGCATTAGCTGAGAACATAAGGGATTTTAGCCAAAGTAAAGGAATGAGAGTTTTAATTCACAAGGGTTTAAATTCATTTATGATTGTCATATCCTACAAAAGAAAACCATCAACCAGAAAAGGGTAGTCAGGCATGATATTAAACATCTGAGCGTGTCAAAATAATCTCTCTCTAGTTATGGAGTTCCATTCACTACATCCTGCTTGAGCTGATGCCATTGTGTGGGATTTTACCCTTCCTGATAAATTGATCTGTTTTTCCTAATGTAATTATCTTGAAGTCTTCTCTGAAATGCAAATTTGAACTGAATGACTCTATAGAGATAATACTTAGAATATTTGATTTAAACATTAAATAAATTTAATTTGTGAAGTAGGTTTACAGATGGGAGGAATGCTATTTTCTGCTTTTTATTTTTCACACGGGGTAGGATTGGATATACTTATTATAACACACTTTTTTCTTAACTTCCTGAAATTTTAAAGAGATATTATAAGACAAGTGAAAGGTACATTTCATACATGACACATATACATGCACACAGGTGGGTGCACGTGCACACACACACACACACACACACACACATACACACATGTGGGAAAGTCATCATTCATTTACTTTGTAAGGTGAGGGATATGTTACCAGAAAGGTTCATTTACAGGTCATTCAGCAACCTGACAACCTGATATCAAGGAACTGAAAAATTCACTAAAGTATTAATATGAAGTGAATTACTGTAATGTTTCCCTTTAGAGTTGGTAAAGTAGGAAAAGGAATAGCAAACATGACATATTCAGAAGTACACAATGAGAGGAGTACATGATCAGGAAGGAGATGCCTTGCCACTTTTCATGAGATATGGTTCTACCAAGATATTGGAAAATGTTTTGCTTTATCTTTTGTAAGTAAGATAAACTATGTCAGCAACAAAAGGCTTGTCAAATGAAATCTTTTAATTCCCAAACTTACAAAAACACTTGTAGACAGTCACTGGAAAGATAAATATATTTACTAATCATATCTTTTTGTAAGATACATTTTTTCTAGAGTATTTCCTTGGAATTTGGGCTCATTTATGGTTTGTTTATTATTACCTATTATCTAGCCATTGAGTCTAATATCTCACTAAGGTAAGTCAAGGTTTAGTTGCCATTAGCAGATTCTTGCAGTCATCAAATGGACTATTATGTTCACTTAAACTATTCAGTGAAGTGAACTGTTGTTTCACTTAAAAATTAATGATTTTCCTTTTTTAGGGAGTGAAAGAGCGTACAGATATGGAATTACACTATCTGATACTGAGATTTTAATGGCAAAATATGACTATATTATTCTAAGCAGTATTGGATTCAAATTCCATAAAGCAAGTAATTAAATACTTGAAGAGAAGACCTTATGTCCAATTCCTAATGCCACTATCATTTACTGTGCCATTTTCAATTTTTTTTTAATTTATTTGTGAGCGACAGAAAGACTGAGAAAGAGGCAGATAGAGGGAGAGAGAGAATGGGCGTGCCAGGGCCTAAAGCCACTGAAAACGAACTCCAGACATGTGCGCCCACTTGCACATCTGGCTAACGTGAGTCCTGAGAAATCGAGCCTCGAACTGGGGTCCTTAGGTGTCACAGGCAAGAGTTTAACCTGCTGAACCATCTCTCCAGCCCTGTCATTTTTATCCTATTCTTCAGTGCTTAGTTTATATGTTAAACATTTGCATTTTTATTATTAAAAAAAGTTAGTTGTGCCTAAGAAACACTAAATCTTCTGAACCATTTAGGAAAGAAATAAAATGAGCCATAATTTTTTTTAAAAAAGTTATACTTTTCTTCTATTTTTAACAATTAAGTCAGATAGAAATGTATATGATTTCTCTAACATTAATTATACAGTATTTCCGATACAATGTATCACAAAAGTTCTAAAATTAATAATGCTTTTAAACACGTCATTCCTATGAGTACTCAGTACTCTACCAGGTCAGTACTCCATACTGAAATCGTGAATCATTGCTGTTTGAAATAGGTGCCTCTATGATCTCATTTGTTTCAGATGTTTGGTTCCCGGCTGGTGGTGATTTGGGAGGTGGAGCCTTGCCGGAGGAGATGTGTTGCAGGGGGCATGCTTATGTATGTTATAGCCAGTGACCCTTTGCTAGAGTTCTGTCACCGTCCTGCTATTTTCCACAGGCTGCAGCTGAGGTGATGTTCAGCTTCTGCTCATGCCCAGCTGTCCCATGCCATCATGAAGCTTACCCTTGAGATTGTAGATAAAATAATAAAACTTGGGCTGGAGAAATGGCTTAGCGGTTAAGCACTTGCCTGTGAAGCCTAAAGACTCCGGTTCGAGGCTCAACTCCCCAGGACCCACGTTAGCCAGATGCACAAGGGGGCGCACGCATCTGGAGTTCGTTTGCAGTGGCTGGAGGCCCTGGCGCGCCCATTCTCTCTGTGTCTCTCTCTCTGCCTCTTTCTCGCTCTGTCTGTCGCTCTCAAATAAATAAATAAACAAAAAAAATTAAAAAAAAAACTTGCCTACCATCAGTTGCTATTGGCCGTGTGCCTTATTCCAGCAATGCGGAGGTAACTATAATAACAATCAATATTTATATACAGTGTATGATTTTGTTCACATTGCTACATGCCAAAATCCAAGGAAATTCCTGGAACACAGGCCACATTGTTTTCAGCTAATTAACATTTAGAAAACATTCGTTTTTTACCTAATCATGTATAAAACTGCAACTGCCATGCATACTTATCATATGCTTATCAACATTGTGATTTTAATCATTATTGTTTCCTTTTGTTTTTCTTCAGTTCCTTTGGAAATTTAATGCTTTTAGTTAACTATTCATTACTTATATTTGTTCATTTTCTCTTTTTTTTTCTTATAGCAATACATATATCCAGAACATAAAATGTGTGTATATCTGCATATATGGATGCATAATAGAGAACTAATTAAACTTCACATGAAAAAAATTACAAGGTATGATGGCTTACAACTACAATCCTAGCCTTTGAGAAGTAGAGTCAGACAGAATGATCAGGAATTCAAAGCTAGCCTCCACCACTTAGAATATGTGAGTCCATCTTGGACTACCATGAAATTCTGTCTCAAAAAATAAAGAAAAAATAGGGTTGGAGAGATGGCTTAGCAGTTAAGGTGCTTGCCTGCAAAGCCCCAGGACTCAGGTTCGGTTCTCCAGGTTCCATGTAAGCTAGATATACATGGTGGTGCATGCATCTGGAGTTCGTTTGCAGTGACTGGAGGCTGTGGTGTGCCCATTCTCACTCTCTCTCTTTCTTTCCCTCTCTCTGTCTCTAACAAATAAATAAATATAAATAAATCTAAAAAAAAAAGCTAAATTTAAAAATAAAGAAATTCTTGCTTTATGAAGCAGCATACATGAATTTGATATAGATGATGCTAGTGAACAAAGCCAGGTAGAGAAGAGTTAGTAATGCACGAGTTATGATATATATATGGGACTGAAAATCAAAGCTCATTTAGAAAATTCAGATGGGGTTGTCATGGGCTGGGGTAATGTGAGTGTAGAGATGTTCATAACAGAGTACAAACATTGGATATGATGATGAGTTAGCTCTTTGGATCTTTTATACAGTGTTATGGTTACAGCTAGTGTAGAATTATATACTTAGAATGGCTATGAAGGCAGGCACCACGTGAGATGATAACTATATGAGGTGATGGGAATGATCATAGTCACAATCTGTGTGTAAATCCAGTCATCACATTGTGCATCTAACATGTAACAGTTCTGTCATTTCTCTTCCAATAGCTAAAATGAATTGGAAAGATGCAAAACAATACTAAAGCCATTGTTCCAAGAATAAAACTAATAGTTAAAAATAGCATGTAAATAGGCATGGCACATTTTTAAGTATGAGAAAAGCATAACTGTGACATTTGTTTAGAATCTTCCCTGTACCTTACTCTACTTTCCTAGTTCAGGACCTCATTCCAATGCAAAATTAATGAACATATTATGCAGTACGAAATATTCCTTCAACTTAGAAATGAGGGAAGACCTATGTTTGATTTGTGACCATGAGACTTACAGAGAGACACCTGATTTTCTTAAAACAACAAAAGAAGATGTTGAAGAGATGTCAAAGTTTCAACTAGTACCTTGGAAGGGAGTGTGGTTTGAATTTTAATATATTAAAAAGACTTGCAGTGTTCCAGGAGGAGGAAAGTTAGTATTTAGGAAAAATAAGTGTCCTGTGGCACCTGTGCAAGATGAACAATATAGGAACAATTGCTGAATTTAGTGATGTAGCAGCTCAGGTAAGATAATGATGGCTAGGAAGGAGATGTTGGCCACAAAGATGAGGAATACCAGGAGGCTTATGACTTATGTTGTGAAAGTAGTCTTGACAGAGTGTGTTTGTGCAATGAATCCAGGGACTTAAGGGAGGCTGGTGGGCCTCAAGTATTTTGCTTGTGCTATTGTATGGAAGGTTTTACCATTTACTGAGAAAGGTAGATTGAGAGGAGATAGGTTTGGGGAAAGGTAGAGGTTGAATCTGCCATTCTGGTTATGGGATGCCTAAGTATCTATCTGAGCACAGAGGCTGAGCAGGTACTTGCATGTTATATTAACTCATCAGTATACTAGTAAAAAGAAAACCGAAGGTAAATAATGATTTCAAAACAGCTTTAACCAATATCACCACATAGGTTCCAAAGCCATGTGTCTGGATAGAAACAGTGGAAGCAGCTGGTACGTAATAGAAAACATGATAATTACAAAACCATATTTCACTGACTCCAGTCCTATTTAAAGTTTACATGACAGCATATATATTTCTTCTGTTTGCTGTGCTAGGTAAAATTGAAGTTATGTTGTTACTTTTTTGTGCACATGAATTACTCATACAATGTGCTACATAAACCTCTGGTTCTAGTCAACATTTTTTTTCAAAAGACTAATTTCTGTGGGATCTATGGCTGTAATGTGTTCTGGTATTGGAAGATGCATGATAAACCTCTCCTAAAACTATTGCAAACGTATGTGTCAGCCATATAGTAATTCTGACTTAGTCATAACTGTAATGCTTCTGGGGTACTAAGTCAAAATATGCATGTACTCAATGCTTTTCAGCATATTTTTCTATTTCTTTGGCACATGGTTTTTGTGCTTACGGAAATTCCTAAAGGCACAGATATAATATGATTGTAGCCCCAGTTCTGTTAATTCTTAGTTCAACAGAGCTTTTATTTTTATTCTATGTAATCAAAACACTATAAAATTAGTGCAAGTGACTGGTAAATAGTAGAGATCACAATTCATGCACACAGTGCTTTCTTTCTTTCAATAACTGTTCCTGTATTTATTTCAGCTTTCACAAAGAATTAATGAGGTAAATGAAACAGAGACTGTAACAGATAAGAATTCAAGCTTAAAAAATAGTGAAAACTCTTGTTTCCATGTTTTTTCCACTTAATGAAGAGCAGAATTATGATCAGGATGATTAAAAAAAGTTTCTGAAAGTTCTTAAAACTTCTTTTTTTAAATTTTTTTGTTTATTTATTTATTTGAGAGCGACAGAGAGAAGGAGGCAGAGAGAGAGAGAGAGAGAATGGGCGCGCCAGAGCTTCCAGCTTCTGCAAACGAACTCCAGATGCGTGCGCCCCCTTGTGCGTCTGGCTAATGTGGGTCCTGGGGAATTGAGCCTTGAACCGGGGTCCTTAGGCTTCACAGGCAAGCGCTTAACTGCTAAGCCATCTCTCCAGCCCTAAAACTTCTTTTAAAACAAACTCCAAGGAAATAAAAAAAAAATGTATATTTGAAATTTATTTAGAAGTATGGTACACTTGCTACTTTCTTATTAAAGTACAAAATCCTGTACCAGACGCAGCTTAAAGAAGGAATGGGGTTAATTTAGCTTAAAAGTTTCATCATAGTGGGGAAAGCATGGCATGAGCAGGAAAGTGACTCACATCATCAGGTTGGCATTGAGGAAGTAGAAAGCTGATGATTTCTTCTGCTTACTTAGCTTTCTCCTTTTCAATCTGTCCAGGATCCCAGCCCATGGAATGGCACTACCTACAGTTAGGTTGAGGCTAATTCTAGAAAATTACTAACAGGCATGCCAATTTGTTTCCATGGTGACTCAAAACCTGTCAAGTTGGTCACCAGAGATTAATCATTGCATATACCATAATTACTAGCAAGATTTCTGAAAGTTGCCTGGTTCTTCCCCTGGGGGTCAGGTTTGTGTCATGGAAGAGATACAAATACATGCATAGGTATTAGGGATATAGATATATAGATGAGAAAAAAAAGGACTTTGGTTAATATTTAAATCTGGATTTTGAACTTTATTTCATCTAGAGTCACCTAGAAGACAAATCTTGAACATGTCTGTGAGGGTGTTTCTAGAGTAGGTTAATTGATGTGTGAGGACCCAACTGTGAATGGCACCATTCCATGAGTTGGAGTCCCAAATCAAATGAGAAAGAGAAAGGTAGATGAACATCAATATTTATATTTCTCGGTTTCCTCACTATGGACCCAATGTGACTAGAAACTTCCCATGTCTGCCACTATGCCTTTTCCACCATGGTGAAGTAGTGCATGGAACTGTAAGCTAAAATAAATCCTTCTTCCTTAAGCTGATGGTCAGATATTTAGTTGTAACCAGGATAAACTCATTCAAAACTTATTAGTGAATTTATTAAATTAACACTTGATAAATCGAAAACATTTTGACTTAAACAAGTTTCATTGTCAGGGCAAGAGCTATATGTGTCCAAATGTTATAGTAATATCTATGTGGGACATGTAATTTGCTTCTGTATTCAATCATCTACCTAAACACACACACACACACACACACACACACACACACACACACACACACATATATAGTTTTTCCAGAACTATGCCGTAAACTGAAGATGCAAAAGTATATAATAAAGCAGACTAAAGGATAATGTTGAGTTATCTCAGTAAACAGTATTGATGAGAAGCTGGGAGAGTATGTACTAGTCACAAAAAAAGTCCAGCAGAAAACAAATTAGCAATGGTTGATACTGGAAAATAAGGTAGGAATCTACCCACTGGAATCCTTCTCTTCTCTTGATTTCGTAAATCACAAGTAATTGCAAAATCTACATGGAACTGGAGAAGGAAGTATGGAGGAACACGGTCAGAACCGTGAACTAAATAATCATGATAGCAGTGTGGTACCATGTTAGAAGAGCCTGAGGTATGGGCAAAGTTCAGTGGACCTTTGTGAGGCACACTGAACTCATGTTTAGAAGACAATGGGTTAATATTGATAACAATAGAAAGTGCTCATTCTCTTAGAGCAAATGATTTCACTTCTTGGGAATGATTCCACAAACCTAATAATATTTTTGAGGGATATTCAATATTACTTAAAATAGTAAAAAGACTATAACAATTGTTTGGTTTGAAAGTAGTCATGAATTATATGAAGAAATATCCTTGCTATAAAGGGGTAAAATAATATGGTTGAAGTATGTATAAGGAAACAATAATAAAATAGCTACCTGTAGCATTTTAAATATGAAAATAAAATGCGTTTCATGAATGGAAGATTTCAAGCAGAGGGTAGTGGATCCCCATTAAAGCACAGTGAGATCTGTTGGGTTAGGATAGTTGGACTGAGATCAACACGGAATCCATCCAATGAAGGGAAAAAAAAAATCATCCAGCAAGTACATGATCATTAATTTCCTGGTCAATAAAATATCTTGGAAAATAGAAGATGAATACTATAAGCCTATCCTTCTATTGAGTCATTCTTTGCTAATTTCCCCAAAGGGGGAACACAATACTCTAGGACACCCAGAATTATCTCTGCAGACTTATGCCCTGTTGGAGGCTAATTAAACGCACTTCATTCCAAGGGCTCAGTTTGATTTCAACTTGCAGTGTTTTCCAACTCTCTGAGTAAAAACTAGATACCATTCATTTTCAGCTTTATCCTGTGGGGAGTGGCACATGCAGACTGTCTAGAGCACCAGGGGTGCTGAGTGCGTCTGCCACTCCCTGCGGGAAAAGAAGGAACTCTTCCTTGATTCCTTACCAATACTGTGGTATCAATGAAATCATCTCCAACTGATCGAATTTCCACTCTTCCTCAATGATGAGTCAAGTACTGTGCTCTCTCTTTGCAGCTGTTAGTTCCAGAAGGATTGAGTATATTCTGTTCCCATGACCACTTGGTATGTGATGAGGGTGGCTCAAGAACCCTAATGCTAGGGTTGAATGCACATACCAACACACCAGCTGTGAAATTCATTCTTGTAATTATCATCAACATTACTTTGACTAATTGATGTAGCATCTTTTCTGGTTAATGCCCAGAACATTAGCTGTCGTAATTTTATATTTCTTATATTTTGACATAGAATGTCTGTTTATATAATATAAGCATCCTATTTTTGTATCAGTGTAAAAATCTTTACCTTTTATATATTAATAATTTAGTTGCATTTTAAAGCAGTATTCTTTTGTTCAACATGAGTCTGTAATTATGCTATATATATTTTATATTTATGTCATTTTTATCAGTCACTTGATTCCTTTAAATTAACCATTTTATAATTAATTTATTTCTTTGTAATTGGATTTGAGTTACACATTTTCATCATTAGTCTTGCTGTTAAGCTCATTTTCCTGCTACACCTGAGATTTATTATATACAACTTAATACTAGTACTTCTATTGCTTCCCAAACTACTGAAGAAACTTTCTGCTCTCTAACTTCCTTGTCCCTGCAGCCTGTTGTGCTATTTTGTCATATATATTTTTTTAATTTCTACATATGTTATATTCCCTGCAGGAGAAGCACAGCTTGCAATGACTAAGAAAAGTACATGTTATAACTCCTTTAAGATAATGTAGGAAAGTGGCATCCTGAAAATTCATAGGAGATGCATCCAAAAAGAAGAAAACAAAAATACAGTGTCATTTTCGGAGCAGTTAGCATATGGAACTGGAATGCTGGCAGGGCTCTCCATTATAAAGCAGAACAGTTTGACCTTAGTAATCAAGACCTTGTAAAATCTGTTCTTCCAGTGTAATTTCTCACTTTCCAAAACTTTTAACATGGTAGTAGGTGTGTTAATTGTAGTTTTTTTTTTTTTTCCTTTAGATGAAATGCCCTGATTTCTGCTCATTCCCTATTCCTAGCCTTATATTTTTCCTGAATTTCAATTCTGTGGTTGATTCAAATGATCTCAGAGAAAAATAGCAGTCTCCTCCTAAAGTGAGCCTCTCCTGGTAGCCTTATTACACTGTCTGCTAAGTCGCTAATTTGCATAATGGTTATGTAGGCATCTTCTTAAACAGACCTAGCTCCTTAAGGTCTGCTCCCCAGATATTTTCTCAATATCATCAATCACAATGCTTTACAAAGAGTGAAAACACAGAATAATAAATTGACATATTGACCTTGTCTGCCTAGTATATACATTAGTGAAAACATTATTGCTTCAGCATTTTTTAAGGCAAAGCTTATTCAAAAGACTGCTTTTTCCATGGATTCTTGTGTAGACACAAAGAGTCTGTCTCTAAATGCTTCATTAAACAATGGGGGTTGGGTGCCAGGGGCAATATATCAGGAGCTAATTGTCAGTTGGTAAGCAAATTAGATAGCAATCAAGGTTACACAAATACTACACTGTCTTAAGAATAAATGTTAGTTGGGAAGTCATAAATGAACTGATAATCAGGTGGGAAGACATTATAGCGAAAGGTTGTGTTTCCTTAAACAACTTTTATAACAAATAGAATTTTAGTAAGGTATTGCCTCCCATCCCAGACAATCACATTCCATGGGAATGTAATGAAACCTCTGAAGGGGATTGTTGCAATTTGGCAGACACCCACAGGGGCTCAGGAGGAGGCCCAGACATGTTTCTTACCTGCCTCTCCTACTATTTACAAACATAATTAAAATGAAAATGGATATTCTGCTTGACTGCATGGCAATGGCAAGGACTGAGATGAATGTGTAGTGTTTCAGGGTGACCTTTATGAATCTCACTGTTGCTAGAACACTCAGGCAGAAGGGACAACATTCTCATTTCTTCAAGAGATATTTTAGTGGCACACAGGATACTTCTAAGTATTTCTGGAGAGAGGTTGCTTTTTGGTTTATTTTAGATTGGGATATTTCATAGCTTTATAAATTTTCATTGTGTATGCATAAGACAGTAAAGATAAACTAATGAACACTGAGTAAATTTCCTAGTACTTGTTGTCAAAAAGGTCTGTTTATTGCTTGCTAATTTTATTTTATACTATCATTTTATGTAACTTTATTATTTTTCTGTTATTGGTATGTATAGTATGTGATGTTTTGGTTAGTGTGCAGTGTATGGATGTGTGTTTGAAGATGAACTCACCTGCGTGCCCACTAGAGAACTTCGGGTGTTCTCCCCTATCGTTCCTCTACCATTTCCCCTGAGACAGAGTTTCTCACTGGACCTGGCACTCTGTTCTTTTTGACTAGACTATCTGATTAGTGATCCCAGTAGGGCTATTTACATAGGTGCTGAGGATCAAACTCATGTCCACATGTTTGCATAGCAAGCACTCTCAGCAGATGAGCCTTCTCCCCACCTTATCAGTTATTTCTTATGGTACCAATAACCATCTATTTTCAAATTGTTTTTTCATAGCAAAAAAGCAAATCTACAAAGCTTTTGGGTATATATTTTCACCTTCATTGTTCTGCTAGCATTTCAAAGAAAGGCAGAGGCCTTCACACTACAGCCCAAGAGCTAGTGTTGTTTTTCTTGTACTCTGAACATTCTCAGTGTATCGTGCTTTCTACCACCTATAAATAAAGGCTTGGTTTGGAATGTTATGATTTCCAATGTGTTAGAAAGCCAAAAGTTCAAGGAGACACACTGAAAGAAGTGGATCCTTAACTGTTTTTGTTTGTAGTTGGAATGTCGGGTGTCTCCAGTGATCTCTGCATAGGGAGATTAGGACCACCTCTCAGTATGAATTTTTGTGTCAATAACCAACAGGTCTTCAAGCATGTACCATGATCAGAACTGAATCACAACATAGAATTTTAAACAGCTTGGCTCTCTCATTTTTCAGCGAAGAATGGATCAGAAGTACCAAACTGAAAATACTGTGAGAGGCAGACTTTCTAACCAGACATTAAGCGAGAGCCAAGTTATAGTTTCCAGTTCCCAGTCCAGCACTATTACTGATTTAATCATCCCATACAGGTATAAAATCTTGGTTATTACAGAAAAGATATTTTCAGCATGACAGACAAATAAAATATGTGGAGGTATAAACATTAGTTGATTTTCCAGACTCTTCTAAGGTATAGAATCTGTTGTCTAGAACTAATTATGAAGAATTCTCTGACGATGGTCAAGTGGAGTTTTTCTTCATTGGTTGATCAGCCCTTGGTCAACACTTCCATGTTAGAATCCTTTTCCTGTACAGTGTTGAAAGAGTCTCACATATGGTTACTTGTGAAATCCGTAATCATCAAAAGTAGACACGGTAGGGTACCCATTATACCTTTAAGATAATTGACATTCACGACAGAAAGAGACTCTGTTCATGTCACAAATCAGCAAGCAGAAAGGCATGAATGAAGTCAAGTATCCTGTGTGCTACTGATTGTTCTACCCTCCCCTGTCCCACCATCTCCTTGGGGAACATAAATTGTGGATCCTCACTTACCCTGTGCCTTCTTGCCTGTATAGAAAAGTTCTGATCCTTCTGGGAACATTGAGAAAACAGGCTTATCAATGGGTTCCTGCAGCATTATTCTGTATAAAGAATAGAGTTTCTATTTAGGGAAACTTGGAAATTAATTTAAATACAGTCTCTGCATTCCAGACATTTGTGTCTATGTGTCATGTGATCCCCATTTTTCTGAACATGGAAGGTGATACATGTGATCCTAGCCAAAAGGTCAAACAGTGATAAGAATCAATTAATAGGATTCCATCGGACTTACATCACAATGTTGAAAGCAAAAGCAGAAGTTGATTTGATGCTGCTTGTATAAGAACAATATCAATTTTATATAATATAATGTAATACTTACAAATGAATAGTCATTTTGAATTGTGTAGTTAAAACATCTCAGTATGTTTTTTTTTTTTAATTTTTTTTTGGTTCATTTTTATTTATTTATTTGAGAGTGACAGAGAGAGGAAGAGGCAGATAGAGAGAAAGAGAGAGAATGGGCGCGCCAGGGCTTCCAGCCACTGCAAACGAACTCCAGATGCGTGCACCCCTTTGTGCATCTGGCTAACGTGGGTCCTGGAGAATCGAGCCTCGAACCGGGGTCCTCAGGCTTCACAGGCAAGCACTTAACCGCTAAGCCATCTCTCCAGCCCTCAGTATGTTTTTAATGAACTTATGGCCATTGCTTTTATGTAAACTCTAGCATTTCAAGTATTACTTGTAATTGAGTGGTTTAGAGAACATATTCTATGCTGGGAACTGGAAACAGTGAGGAAGATATAAAAGACATGTCATTAATTTGCTTAATGCACTGGTTATCTTGCCTTGGCTCATTAAATAAGTGTTATTAACCATTATCATTAACATATAATAATATTTCCTTGTAAGAATTATATTATCGCCAATATATAATCACCATTGTATATACTACACAATTGTTAATGACATATTTTTAATATAAAGTTAGTATTAATATTGTTACATGTGTAATAATTAGCATAATTTAATAATTAATGTATTAAGTCACATTGGCAATGGGTACAAGACAGAACAGGATATGTTAATAGAAAAAGCAAACAAAATGCAACATTTTCATGTGCTTTGTACAAGCACATAGCCATATAACTACGTTGTTCATATATAGTGGAAGTAGTGTAAAAACGACTCGTGTACATGACATCCCCAGCCTCAAGGATAATGTCCGTATGTGCTGTGACCATCTAGCTAACAATATTTTGGTGTTATCATTTTTGCTGATTGGAACTTAAGGAAAGTAGCCCATACGGTTTTAAACCATAGCTTTGTATCCAAGTACACACAACAATTATACTAGCTATTAGACTATAAGTTAAATTCTATTTTGTTATAAAAATAGTCATAATTCTTAAACTGAAGTAGAAGTGGGCAAAATACCATAGGAGTAATATTGTATGTTTAAAGGGTCAGATGTGAACTTGATTCCACCTCCATAAGGAAAATATTCATATAATATAAAACAGTACTTTGAAACAAACTCAAGCGTTTATGGGTCCATGGCCAATTTAATTAAGTTCTTTGACCCTCAGTTTTGTCATTAGTAAAAGGGCTGGCACTGAGGATCCAGAGTGGAGAAGTCTCTAATACATGCACCTTTTAATGTGACACACCGTGAGTTCTCAGCAGGTAGCAATAACAAGACAGACACCATTAACTAAATATCCCTTCCTCCATAACTGTGCCTGGTCTGGAAGTTCATCTCAGTGAACCTGAAGCTGTCTACTACACATAGCACAACTGTACATTTGTTTATGTTTCTTTAAACTCTGTATATCTATTGGGACTCTACATGTAATTAACTTTTAATATATTTAATACATTGGTTTTGAGATTTTCAAAACATTCACATGCTCAATACTTGTTGAGTAGATGCTGTATACACTGCACTGTATACAAAGCCTACAGAGGTGAAAGGGAAACCACGTTACTCTTTCTAAGGCATTTTCTAAGGCATTTTCCTTAACTGATCAGCATTTCTGGTGTTTCTATTTGTGCAGACGTTTCAACAAAATAAAAGGACAACCATATACAAGGCTTCTGCATTTGAAGATAATGAATGCATAACTAAAATTGCAGATTTCTTACTATTAAAATGTATTTATGAATTTCCCAACTCTACCTCATTTAATGTGAATTGTGTTTACCAGGCCGACACTGTTAGTTTTCACTATTGAACTATGATAATTACAAATATTAAGTGAAGTACATGCTTGTGATAGAAAATCTCTAAGTGCCTAATTTGTGCACAATATTCATATTACAAGAAAGGGGACCAGCCGGATCACGAATTACCAACAGCTGTACAGCCTAATAAGTGGGCACCAGTGAAGTGATGGTCATGACAGTGGCTTTCCTGGCTGTGGTCTTATAACAATGTGAATATGAATCACTCCACCTTTCCCAGCCCTCCTGCCAGCTGTGTTTTCTTTATCAGAAGGAAAGTAAATTGATCCATACTTTGGCTACCCCAAACCAAACCTAGACAGGTCATCCAAAGAGAAAATCAGCAGGGAAATAATAGAGCTCTAACACCATAGATCAACTAGACCTGAAGGACATCTACACAACATCTACAGAGTACACATTCTTCTCAGCAGCCCATGGAACCTTCTCCAAAATAGATCATATAATATGTCATAAATTATGCTTCCATTTATTCAGGAAAATTGATTTAACTTCCTGCATCATATCAGATCATAATGCCTTAAAGCTAGAAATTAAAAAGAAGAGACACATCATGAATTCTGCCAGCTCCTGGAGAAAGGAATGACACACTTTTAGACAATTAATGGGTTGTGGACGAAATTTAGAAAAACAATAATAAAATTTCTAGAACTGAATGATAATGAAAATACAACCAGCCAAAACTTATGGAACACAATGAAGGCAGTCCTAAAGGGAAAATTCGTAGCACTAAATGCATTCATAACAAAGACAGAGAGATCCCAAATTAATAACTTAACCATTCACTTACAGACATTGGAAAAATGAGAAGTATCCAACACTAAGAGCTCCAGACAGAAAGAAATAATCAAGATGACAGCAGAAATTCAATATGGTTTTATATGCAGTTACTGTGTTCATAATGGACATTTGTATAATTTTGTGAGATATGCAAGAATAATATTATTAGACATATGTGTCACATCAGTCGTCCATAGAAGCCATCACATTTTTCCTTTATAAAGTTAACCCGACTGTTATTTACATGTTCACTTACAATGGCCTCTGAACATTTTTATAGGCTATTAAGTTTTTGGTAACAATGCAATCATTCACTTTTACTCAAAATTACATAAGCCGTAATCAACGTGACACTATGTTCAATGTCCCTGATGGTAACTACAGCAACATTTTCAAAAGAGAAGGCTAAAGAATGCAGTTCCAAGAGGTTAACACAAACATAACGGCTTGGTCAAATTGAGGAGGTCATGTTATCTCTAGCCTTGCAGAGCTAATGGGATGCTTCTAACACAAAAGGACAGGAATAACTGGTATGTATCTAGTTATAAAGCACGTGACATGCGTGGGCTTCATAAGTGATCTGGGAATTATGTTACATTCTAATTTATTTTACTTTTAGCCTCCTGGAATTTTTCAGGCATGCATAGCTCCAATTCAGTTTTCAAAAGTATTTTTTTTTTTCTTATTTTAGTGAAAGCTTTAACCATTACAAGCAATTGCAGTTTAGTGCTAGAGTGCCGGGCTAGCATGTCGAGGTCCTGGGTTTATTCACTAGGCACCACCAAAAATTTAGAAATATACCTATATTGATTAGGCTGTTTTACTATTATCTTCATCTTAATGAAATTCAATATTTTACATTAAATATCTTGAGATAACTAGTTGCTGTTTTTCTGAGACAAACACAGATTGCCCATGGATTGTGATTGGAAGAAAAACACCTTTATGTAAACAGTGGTTGCTGAAGGTGGAGCTGTGAGGCCTGTTCCTGGTTCATGTCTTTCAGAAAACACACTTACATTCCCCATCTCTTTTGATTCCTCAATATTTAATCCAGAGTTCTGATTTTAAGATGTGTTATGCACTCCAATGAAACAATAGAGACCATTGTCAATTTCAAACACAAGCTTTCTTTTGTTTATTTCCAGGATGATCTCTCTCTCTCTCTCTCTCTCTCTCTCTCTCTCTCTCTCTCTATCTCTCGTGTGTGTGTGTGTGTGTGTGTGTGTGTGTGTGTGTGTGTGTTTACACATAGGTATGCATGGTAATGCTGCTCCTGGGTTCATCTCAATATTCACTGAATATTACCTTTATGAGAGTGAAATGCCTTTCCAGGTGATGGCCGCCTCCTTTCTCTCTTACTTGATTCCACAGCATCTCTCACGTTTAATAGCAAGTCTTCATCTCACTTGAAAGTGTCAGGTGCTGAGCGGGAGCTCAACAATGCAGGTACCTGAGTTCTCAGGCAGGAAATAAGAAAATGACCAGGATGTCTGTAGCAATCATACAGCAAGTGATAGTTGATACAGCACGAAGTCCAAGAGCAGTCAGGTATGAGCAGAGACAGCAAACCAATTTAATAGAAAGGGACGGGGAAATGCAATGACATAAATCCCAGAAGCAATTTGATAGTCAGTATGCTTTTTACAGGGAAAGCAGGGAAATGCCTACAAGCTGTGAGTGGTGAATGTTTTCCTGAATCCCGCCACAGGATGTGTCGCTTTGACTCTATTGTCAAGATGTTACCCATGAATCAGTGGTAGGTTCAAGGTAATAAAAGACAATAGTGAGGAAAGGCCAGCGTCTCCAGGATGAAAACATGAAAGTGAATATGCCTGTGTACCTTAAAGGAAGGGAAAATAAGCCAACCCTGAGGGAAAATCTTTATTAAGGGATCTGATACATCCACATCCCCTCTCTACCTCGTGTATTCAGAAATGTATCTGACATTCTTAATCATGCGTCATGTTTAATCAACATAAACATGGTATTCAGAGCAGATATACAAAATGCCACAAACCTTTACTGAATGCATATTATGTACAGAAGGAGCCATATTATCTTGAAAACTCTGAACGATTCTCATTAAGTTCTGGGCATAGTCTGTCAATTCCATAAATCCAACTAACAGTTTGTGATCAAGCTCACCATGCCTTGTCTATCTCCTAGGGCACAGTGAGGCCTCTTGTCGAGTCCTGATGCACAGTCCACCCCTTGCCTGACACAGCCAGGGCAGCAGGACATAGTATTTAGCATACTGTTGCTCACCAGTTCCATCTCTAATTACACAAATGTCATCTGTTGAGAAATCTCCTCTAGACTAGAATTCTGGAATAAACCATTTACCTATTTATTTAGCAACTGTCTCCCTATATTTAAAAAAAGTGACTTTGGTCTGGGGAGCTATATCAGCAGATAAGAGCGCTTATGTGCAAGTGTGTGGACTTGAGAGGGCCTGACGTATCCTTAGTCTGAGTCCCCAGAGTCCTAGAGAAACAGCTAAGCGTGGCTATGCATGACAGTTACCCCAGCCAGTCTGATTGAAAGCAGTAGCTCTGGGTTGAGTGAGAGATATTGTCTCAAGGAAACACGCAGATGAACAAAAAGAGGAGGACATCAGGCCTTCTCTTCTGGCCTTAGTGCATCTACATATGCACGGTCCTACACCACACACACCACACCACAAATTACACACACACACACACACACACACACACACACGGTCTTATTTTATGTCTTATGGGGTTTCTTTCATTCCATTGGCTGTTCACTTTTATGTCATTTTAATTTATTTGTTTGTGAGTTTGATTAGCTTTGATTTGGAGACTTATCTTCTTTTAATGACTTAAGCAATACTTTTCATGTTTGAATGTCCTTACATTTTATAAACAATCATTTGACTATATTTGCAGTCTGGAGATGGTTGTTTTTAGTAAAAACAAAGAACATAAGAGTTCACTTTGGATCCTACTGTGGGAATTGAAGCATGCCTTCAATTCTCGTAAGCACCATGACCCTCACAAGTTAAGCATCATGTCCTTTCACTCTCTAGCCTATGAAATGAGGAAAATAATAGAATTTTTTCATAGAATCTTTTTGAAGTTTAAGTTGGTTACTATAAAGAACTTGAATTTATGCATTTAATTCCAGCAGTGAGGAGGTTGAGGCAAGAGAATCATAATTTTAAAGTAAACCTGGGATAACTTTGTTTAAAAAGGAAATATTTTATCACTAAGAATATCAAATATTTGGCTGGAGAAATGGCTGGTGATTGAGGCACCTGCCTGCAAAACTAAAGGACCTAGGTTCAATTACCCAGTACCCCCGTAAGCCAAATACGCACTTGAGTCTGGAGTTCATTTGCAGTGGTTAGAGACACTAGAATGTCCATTATCTTTCTTTCTCACTCACTCTCTCTTACACACACACACATCTATCAGCCTCTTTTTCAAAAAAATAAATAGGCATAAAATAATTTTAAAAGACTATAGGGGCTGAAGATATGGCTTAGTGGTTAAGCGCTTGCCTGTGAAGCCTAAGGACCCCAGTTAGAGGCTTGATTCCCCAGCACCCATGTATCCAGATGCACAAAGGGGCACACACATCTGGAGTTCATTTGCAGTGGCTGGAGGCCCTGCGACACCCATTCTGACCCCCCGCCATCTGCCTCTTTCTCTCTCTGTCACTTTCAAATAAATAAATAAAAACAAATAAAAAATTAAAAAGATTATCAAATATTGCGTTTATTCTATTTCCTTGTAAACAAATATATTTTGTTGGTATTCTCGTTTTTGTTCTATGTTAGCAACTTTGAAAGTATTAAATTGGTTAATAGTTTCATTTGGGTCTTAGCTACTAGTACATATTTCATTTCATTACAAAAATAATCATCGGTTCTATACACCTGTTTACCTGGACAGCGGCCAATTATCCTATTCATTTGTGTTTTTTTTTTTTTTTCTTTATACTTTTTTATGACAGACAGAGAAGTGGTATGTCAGGGCCTCTAGCCACTGCTACCGAACTCCAGACACATGCGCCACCTTGTGCACATGTTCAACCTTGCTCGCTTGCGTCACTTTGTGTATCTGGTTTATGTGGGCTCTGGACTAGAACATGGGTACTTAGGCTTCTCAGGCAAGCACCTTAACTGCTAAGCCATCTCTCCATCCCTATTTCTTTTAAATATTTCATTTGGAAGAAGGGGGGATAGAGAAAGAGAGAATGAATATGCTAGGGCCCAGATTTATGCACTGGCCTTATGTGGGTACTGAGGAATTACACCTGGGTACTTAGGCTTTGCAGGCAAACACCTTAACCGCTGAACCATCTCTCCAGCCCTCATTTGTGTTCAGAGTTTTGCCATTTGAAGATGTGGAAGTTTCACTTCCCATACTTGGGCTCTGTGACTTGTGGTCTATATGACCCAAGTATTTTTTGGTGAACTTAGAGAATGCTGTCCCTTCCCTCACCCTCCCCTGCATTAAATGTATTAGACTAAACTCTCTCTATCAAGTATCCAAAAAGGTTAAATGTCCTTATAACCAACAGCACGTTTTTCTCTTAGCATTGTAAAATATAGCTTAATTGCATAAGTAGCATCCAGGCCAAGATGTCTATCTTCTGTGTTAGCGCCATGTCATGTATTTGGAGAACTATCAGTATTTCCCCCATTTTCTGTGGAGGCCGACTCAGCTGACGTGATGTGTAGCCTCTCTAGTAGAACTTGCTATGGGGTAAAAGCCCTGTTCAGAGGATATCCCTGTTCTGTGTTCTGTGTGTTACTTCTGTTTTTAATTTCGAGGTGATTTTAATACATAAATGTACTGCAATTTAGTAGTGTTTCTATTCTCATTTTTCCCCCTCCCTCCCGGCATTACACTGAAGGTCTTCCTCTTTCAAGGTAGTGCTTCCTCTATTTTGTGGACTCTTTCCTTCTGCCCCCTCCTCCATCTTCTATGTGAAATTGCTGATGTCTTCAGAACAGGGCAGGTCTGTGGGGCATTGATGTGCCTTCGGTGCTGTGATGTTTGCTGCTTACCTTAGAAGTTACAGTGCAAGATTATTGGTTTTTAGTTTGCAGTTGTCAAGGAAGGAGAGTTGATGTTATTTACTCTTTCTATTGGTCTGTGTGGATTTTAGAGGATGGGCAATCTGATTTGGGTTTAGGTGAAAAACCTTTTGCAAGAAATGAAAACTAAGGAGAGCTAAGAAGATCTTTTTTAAACTTTACTTCAAAGTTATTTTTTAACAAAATGTCAAATTCTAGATTGATGGTTACTTTATTGTAGCAACTTGAATATACTTCATTATCTTATGAATACCATTTGTAATATTCATTTATTTGCAGTTATGTGTGCATGCATATGTGCCCATGTGTCCGTACACCAGGGTCCCTTTCCACTGCAAATGAATGCCTGTCCTTCTTTACATAGGCTCGGGAATTGAACCCAGGCTGCTAAGCTTTACAAGTAATCACCTTTAACCATAACCATAACCATTTTGCTTACAACATATCAAAAGGAATAATTTTCTGTTCATCTTTGATTTTATTATAAGTAGCTGAAATAAATTAAAAATATTTTATTTTTATTTATTTGCCGGGGGGGGGAAGAGAGTGAGACACACACACACACACAACACACACACACACACAGAGAGGGAGAGAGAAAGAGAGAGAGGGAGAAAGAGAGAGAAAGAGAGGATGGGCATTCCAGGCCCTCTAGCTGCTGCAAAAGAATTCCAGATGCATATGCAACTTCCTACATCTGGCTTGCCATGGGTACTGGATAATCGAGCCCAGGTGATTAGAGTTGGCAGGGAAGCACCTTTACCCCTAAGCAATCTCTCTAACCCTAATGTAAGATTTTTATTTAACCTGCATTGACTTGTAGAATTAAAAAAAAATCTGGTTTGTTGTCTGAAGACTTCTGAAAATTTTAAAACCTTATCTTTTTACTATTTTATCCTACCCAACTGCCTCATGTTTCTGCCCAGGGATCTTGATGCATGCATATGCCTTCTCAACCTTCTTGTTACTGATTAACCATTTTCTTCCATTTACATATTCAGTTGCACCTCATCTATTATTAAAGAAATCATTGCCAGGCAGGCCTGGTGGCACACTTGTTTAATCCCAGCACTCAGGAGGCAGAGGTAGGAGGATTGCCATGAGTCCAAGGCAACCTTGACACTACAGAGTGATTTGTAGGTCAGCCTGAGCTAGAGTGAGACCCTACCTTGAAAAAGCAAAAAATAAATAAATAAATAAATAAATAAATCACTGCTTTTTAATTAATTAATTTATTTATTACATCTGCCCTTATTTTGTGAAGCTGGGTTTATTTTACAATCACTATGTTATGTTCATTTTTACAATATCTTATTTGTTACCAAATTTTCATTTTTTTTTTCTTTTAGCTCTTTATCAAATTCTGTTATGTTTGTTTCCATGTCAAATAAGGATGCTATGTGGAGTCACTTTGAGTCTGCTTCTACTGAATATCCTTTCTGCTCATTTTTTCTTCCCTTCTTCTTTCACATGGCTGGAATATGTGCAATTCATTTAGTTGATTTCTCTTGAAATGATTTGAGTTCCACAGACAGCAAGGTTATCATCCTCCAGATGCCATTTATAGTGGCCAACTGTTGCAGTCAGGTTCACATTGCTGGTAGAAATCACCCAACCAAGAGCAGCATGTGGGAAAAGAGGTTTATTTTGGCTTAAAGGCTGGAGGGGAAGCTCCACGATGGCAGGGGAAAACTATAGCATGAGCTGAGGGTGTACATCACCCCTTGGCCAACACAAGGTAAGTAATAGCTACAGGAGAGTATTCCAAACACTGGCATGGAGAAACTGGCTATAAAATACATAAACCTGCCCCCCAACAATATACTCCCTCCAGGAGGCATTAATTCCCAAATCTCTATCAACTAGAAACTTAAAATTCAGAACACCTAAGTTTATGGGGAACACCTGAATTAAACTTCCACATTCTGCCCTTGGCCCCATAAATGGACTATCAACCATGAATTAAAATGCAATGCATTCATCCAACTTTAAAAGTCTCCATAGTTTTTATCAGTTCCAATGATGTTTATACTTCCCCATAGTCCATGATCTTTTAACTGAGCCAGAATACCAAAAAAACCTCAAAAAACACATAATGGCACATAATATACATTCATACTGCAAAAGATGACATCGGGCATAAGCAAAGAAATGTTCAGCCAATACAAGATTTAAAACAACCAGGGCAAACATCAAACTCTGTAGCTTAAAGTCCAACAACTCTATTCAGTGACAAATCTCCAAGTCCAATAATTCTAACCAGCAACAAGTCTCTAGCATTCCAATTCCACCCCTCCAGCTAGGCTAGTCACAGTCCTGGAAAACTTTTTCAGGCCGTCAGCTTTCCTCAGCAGCCATCTTGTGGTCCTGGCATCTCTACTGGGTCTCCGCTGTAATCCACAGGTTCATCCTCATGGTCTCATGGGGTCTGCATGCAGGCATCCAGCCAACTTGCTTCACACTGCCCATGGATGTTGCAAACTCAATGACCCTCTCTTTTCTGCATTTCTTATACTCCACAATACCAGGTAGGATGCCAGTTTGTTAATCTAGGGGGGAATAAAGCAGACTTTGAAGAGCAGGATACTTCCTGAGCACTCAGGCCCCTCCAAAAGAGTCTACATTCTTCCTGTTGCCCCAGTGCAGGTCAGCTGGCCCAGTCTCAAAGGTTGTAATCTCTCAATTGCAGCTGAACGGGCAGCAGTTCACCCAAAGATTTATTTTTCTATGTCATATCTCTCTGTTTCTCAGGACACGGGCATAAGAGCAAACTTCTCATTCAAACGGCTTGGCCAGTCCAAGCAAAGCTCTTTCTCACCCTCGTCAGCCAAACCTAACAGTTCATAGTTCTTACTACATTCAGGCCTTTCAACTTTGACCAGAATAGTCCATCATGCTGTACTTGCAGCACTGCAAGGTGTCTCTTAAACCAAGGTTTCAAATCCTTCCACATTCCCCTTGAAAATCAGCTCCAAAAGGCCAAAGCCACACAGTCAGGTGTCTAGCAGCAATCCCACTCCTCAGTACAACTTTACTATTGCAGTCAGGTTCACATTGCTGGTAAGAAATCACACAAACAAAAGCAGCTTGTGTGAAAAAAGAGGTTTATTTTGGACAGAGAAATCAATGGCATGATCAGAGGGTGGACATCACCCCCTGGCCAACATAAGGTGGACAATAGCAACAGGAGAGTGTGCCAAACACTGGCTTGGGGAAACTGGCTATAACACCCATAAGCCTGCCCCCAACAATACAATCCCTCCAGGAGGCGTTAATTCCCAAATCTCCATCAGCTGGGAACCTAGCTTCAGAACACCTAAGTTTATGGGTGACACCTGAATCAAACCACCATACCGATGGAAGGATCCCAAAAATCTTCCCATTTCTGGCCTGAGGTAAGTGAGGTGGCTTCAATCATCCCTTGGATTGTGTAGTTTGTAGAATCACAAGTCCACAGTAGGATGGCTTGTTTACCTTAGTATCAGCTACAAACTTCAGGTTGTCTCTTCTGTTCAGGAACGGATGACCTTAGGTATTCAGCCACATATAGAACCCACAAAAGGCCCTCAAAAAAAAAAAAAAAAACTAGAAAAACTATGGTCAAATAACTAGGCCCCTCTATTTCTGTTTCTTTCTTTATTGATCTTTGATTGCCTTATTTGAATCATTTTTTAAAATATTCTGATGCCATACAGTCCATTTCAAACAACAATTTAGTCTTTCTGTTTTTTGTCAGTTGGACAGGTGGACCAAATTAGCCCATTTAGCATTGTAAATTAGAATATGTTTAAATTGAATTCAGATGTAAACACACACACATGCACACATGTATGAGTACTCTGTTACTCTGGGTTCATATCTTTTTACTATACTAATCAAGTATATAATTTTCATTATAGATTAACATCTATTGGTAGTTTAGATTTGGTTTTATAAAAACAATAATGAACTATATTAGTAGTGACTGAGCTTGCATTTTGAAATATGAGCTTATTACAATAAGTAGTTCTGGTCTGAAAAATTAAAACCACCCATCCAAACATCCTAGTGCTGAGAACATGAACAAGCTATCCATTTCAAGTGCTCTGTGGACCTAAGCAAACAGAATCTCTCTGCATCTTCTCTACGATAGGTAATAAGAAATTCAATAAAAGACATAGTATTACTTCAATTGTCTCTGAAAATTATAATTTGGGGCAATTTTAAGTCCTTTCTTAAAATGTGAACTTCAATTGTCTCTGAAAATTATAATTTTGGGCAATTTTAAGTCCTTTCTTAAAATGTGAACTTTATAGTTTCAATTGCTGCTGCCATTTCTAGTTTCAATTTGACTATGGGATCAGTTTTCTCTGTTGATCAAGGAGAAATTTAATCTCATTCCATGAAGATTTCTACCTCCTATGAATGTGTGTGTATGAGTATATATGTGTGCGTAGTGCTTTGAAACATTGACCATTCAAGCTTATCATAAGAAATTACCATTCAATTGTAAGGTGACTCATAGGTCATGGCCTCCACACACCTTCAAATAAGGAATATGAGAAGGTAAAACTATCTTTTCAAAAGGTAATTTTGAAAAAAATAGTATTAATGTGGCTATAATTTCATTATCATCTTCAATCTCAACAAAGGACCATTACTTCATTTTTGGAAGCACTTTATTTTACATTTAAATATTATTTCCATTATACGGTCCTTTGCAGCTCTTCATATCTTGCATTACCCTTCTGGTGAAAGGCTTATATTTTCTTGGACATCTCTGTTGATTTTCTGTTTCAAATATAGTAGATGTAGACTCAAACCTTCACACAGAGACAAAACAAATACTCAGCCACCGTAATAAAAAAAAAATCCATGTTACCTTTCTATCTTGGCTTGCTCATAGCTTGATAATTTCAACATAATTTCAGGTAGGTATGTTGAGGTTTATTTATTAATAAAATGTCATGATCACATCCTAAAGCTGCATCTGGGACCTCTGCTACATTGGGAAAATGAAAGTTTTCTCAATCTCATTTCCTGTGTTTGCAAACCATTTAGAACATTCATGAAGTCATATTGAAAACTATGAACTTGTTAGTTTCTCATATAAATTAATGATTCTCAAGTTCTATATCTAAATGTAAGACATCTTTATAGAGCTAAAATCAGCCCACTGATCTTTATAAAACAAGCTTAATTCTCAAGAGCTTATATTCTTCAAGATGAAATCAAACTTAACATTTTCAAGGATATAATCCATGAATAAAACTTTTAAAGACAATCATACGACCATCTGTTTCAACCTGCTGAAGGATTGTGTTGTGCTATAGCTATTTTCATTCTCTTATTCCCAAAAGCAAACACTTAGCAATGTGGGCTTCCATGAAAGGTATGGTTGTTCAGAAACTAAGTGCACAAACATGGTGAGTATATACGAGTTTTTAAAATCTAGTAACCACATTAGACTGGAGAAAAACAAGGAATAAAATAAAATTAGTATTATATTTATATATGTATATATATATATGTATATATATATATATATATATATAATACTAATTTTTAAAAAAATCATTTTCAAGCAGAGTAAGACAGAGAGAGACAAAGAGCGATAATAGGCATGCCAGGACCTCCAGTCACTGCAACCAAATTCCATATGCATGTCCCACTTGGTGCACCTGGCTTTACATGGGTACTGGGGAATCAAACCCAAGTCATTAAGCTTTACAGGCAAATGCCTTAACTGCTGAGCCATCCCTCCAGCCCATCAAATTTTTTTGTAATTAAAAAATATGTATGTATGTATTTATTTATTTAGAAAGAGAAAGAGAGAGAAAATGGGCAAGCGGGGCCTCTAACCACTGCAAATGAACTCCAGGTACATGTTCCACCTGTCCATCTGGCTTACATGGGTTCTGAGGAATTGAACCTGGGTCCTTAGGCTTCACAGGCAAGCACCTTAACCACTGAGCTATCACTCCAGCCTGTCCCTCAATTCTTAAACTAAGAGAAAATTAGTATTTAAAGTAAAAACACATTTTCTTGAGTATTACCCAAATTGTACCATGTTGTTGTAATGCATAATTGTGTTATTTACATAAAACCATAGTCATCCTTTGTAAGACTGTAGGAAATTCCAATGTTTGGTTGGAATTATGTTTGCTTAGACCTTAAATGACTGTTGGCATGCATCTTTTCCCTAATGGAGCATGCTAGAGTTCATTTTCTTTGAATTACAAACAGAGATGTGCTGTCTGAGTGTCCTGTTGATGGTCAGACTCTCTGGGGAGCATACTGTTTGTATCCAAGACAGACGCTTAACATGCACTCTATCCATTTCTACATTCTACTATGCTCTGCATGTCAGAAGTGTCCTATAGTTTATCATTTGGAATATTTGTAAGAGACAATGAACTGCCAAAGGACAAAGAAATTTGCCATTTCTCTGGGTTTTCAGGGTGTCAATATCTAATACCAAAAAGAAACCTGGAGAACAAAAGCACAGTGGGAGGAAAAACGAAACAAATGGTCTCCCTTAACACTCTCAATGTTCACTATACCAGCACAGTACCCACGATATAATGTAACTTTCGTAACAATGTCTTCTTAGATAGAGATAGAGAAAGCACATTAGTTTACTTTAAGCTGTTGTAGTTTAAATTGTCAGTGCTCATATAGTTCATGTAGATCTACTTTAAGAGCAGTGCTTGCCTACACTCAGGTGTGTTTCATGGTAAAGCAGTCTGTCTTGGTAAAATTAACTATTTAAAGGATCACATTTCTTTTTTTTTATTTTTATTTTTACTAAGTATATACATCATATGTTGGTAACATTATTTCTCTCTTCCCTGTCCCGATTCTGCTGATGGCCCTCCTCAGTGGGATTGCTGGTAGTCCCCAGGTATCGTGGGTTATGAATTGTGAAAGATGCAGTCAGTCGTGTTTTTTTTTTTTTCTTTTCTTTTTCTTTTTTTTTCCCTGAGGGGCAGGGGATGCCTCTGAATATGCCATGCCAAAATGTGGCTCTTACAATTTTTCTGTCTTCTCTTCTGCAAAATTCTGAGCCATGGTGGGTGTGTTTTAAGTCTTTTTCAGTTTTGAGCTCTTAGAAGCTTCTGGGTTTGTGCTTTGGGGGGTGTTGAGTAACAGTGACTGCCTCCTTTGCTCTGATGTGGGTTGTCAGGCTCTCCATGGAAGCAGCACTCTTGCTCATCTCATTGATTTCTCTGTGGCTTCACCTGGGCCCTGGCTGATGTTTAAGGGATGGTTTATCTTGTCAGTTCTCGCTACTTTCTGAAAAACAAAAACAGATTCTCCAAGAAAGAATGACTACTGGCATAAAAACAGGATTGTAGACCAATGGAAGAGAATTGAGGATCCAGACTTTAGGTGAAGTAACTACAGCTACTTGATCTTTGCAAAAGGTGCCAATAATGTAGACTGGAGAAAAGACACTATCTTCAACAAATGGTGCTGGACAAACTGGATAACCATATGCAGAAAAATTAAGTTAAACCCACACATCTGGCCATGCACAAAAGTCCAAAAGGATCAAAAACCTCAACATAAGACTAGAAAAGGAATTTTCCACAATATAGGAGTGGAGAAAGACATGAGATTATAACTTAGTTTCCTTTAATGCTAACTTAATATCACTAATGTAAATATTCAAATTTACATTTTAAAAGGATGAAACCCAGAAAAAAAGTTCATCACCAACACAAAAAGTAGAGCACTCCAGATCTAAGCTTATATGCGAAAGTTTACAATATCGACACCTTTGTTGAAGATCAAGTAGCTATAGTTACTTGACCTAAGTGCTGGGTCTTCAGTTCCGTTCCCCTGGTCTATAGCTCTGTTCTTATGCCAGTACCATGATGCTTCTGTTACCATGGTTTTGTAGCATATCCTTAGGTCATGTATGGTGATACCTCCACAGGTGTTTATTTTGCTGAGGATATGTTTGGTTATCTGAGGCCTGCTGCCATTCTATATGAACTTGATATCATTATTTTATCTTTGTAAACAATGATGCTAGAATTTTTATTGGTATTGCATTACATCTTTATATTGCTTTTGGTAGAGTTACCATTTTCACAATATCAATTCTACCTATGAAGGAGCATGGGAGATCTTTCCATCTTCTCAAGTCATCATCAATTTTTTTTTTCTCTTCAGTGTTCTTATATTTTCATTACATAGGTCTTTCATATCATTGGTCAGTGCTATCCCAAGGTATTTAATTTGTTGTGGCTACTGAAAACGGGACAGCCTCACCAACTTCTTTCTCTGTGTAGTTGTCCTTTGCATATGGAAAGGCTACTGCTTTTCACGTGCTGATTTCAGTCTCAAAGAGCTGGTAGAATTTCTCATGTGTCTCTTATTGTTCATTTCCAGCTTTAAATCATTGTGATCTGATATGATGCACAAAGTTGCTTCAATTTTCCTGAGTATATGGAGACATGTTTTAAGGCCTAATATAGGATCTCTTTTGGAGAACGTTCCACGGGCTGCCGAGAAGAATGTGTATTCTGTAGATTTGGGGTGGAAAGTTCTGTAGCTGTCTATTAGGTCTATTTGATCTATGGTGTTGTTGGGCCCTACTATTTCCCTCTTGATTTTCTGTTTGGATGATCTGTCTACTGATGGTAGTGGAATATTGAAGTAGCCAAGTGTGATGGTGTGGGTGTTTATTTTGGTTTTGTTGTCAAGTAGGTTTTGTTTTATAAACTGCGGTTCATGTGCATTTGGTGCCTACACATTCATGATTGTGAAGGAGTGGTCTTCTTTGTCCTTCTTGTTTACTTTTGCTTTGAAGTCTATTTTGTCAGATATTAATGTAGCAGAACCTGCTTATTTCTCATTTCGTTTTGCTTGGCATATCATTTTCCATCCTTTCACCCTGAGGAGATATCTCTCTTCAGTGGTGAAGAGGATTTCTTGAAGAAAGCAGAAAGAAGGCTGCATTTTTCTGATCCACCCTGTTATCCTGTGTCTTTTGATGGGTGAGTTAAGACCATTGTTATTTAAGGTTATATTTGTGAGGTTTGATTTGATCCCTGCCATGTTGGTGTGTTTTATGGGGTTTGGAATGTTCTTGGGCTAAATACTTTTCTGAGCCTGTTAGACTTTTGGTTATTGTGATCTTGTAGCTTCTTGAGATTGATTGTTTGACTCTTCTATGTGGAGAATTCCCTGAAGTATCCTCTGTAGGTTTGGATTTGTGTTCATATAATTATAAAATTAGCTTTTATTATGGAAATTTTCCTTTCACCATATATTATGAGGGATACTTTTGCTGGATCAGTAGTTTGAATTGGAAATCATAGTTTTTTAGACTTTAAAGTGCTCCGTTGCAGGCCCTTCTGGTTTTCAAGGTTTCCATTGAGAAATCAAGGTAATTCTGATAGGATTGCATTCATATTGAAATTATTGTTTACCTCTTGCTGCTTTTAGCACTCTCTCTTTGCTATCACTGTTTAGAGTTTTGATGAGGCTGTGCTTGGAGAGTTTCTTCTTTGGCCCAGTCTGTTTGCAGGTTTTAGCTTCTTGTATCTGAATGTGAGTCTCTTTTGAGAGGGTAAGAAAGTTTTCTTCAGTATTTTTCTTGAATAAAGTCTCCATGCCTTTGGCCTGAATTTTTTCACCTTCTAATAAACCCATGACCTGATTGTTAGGACTTTTTAAGGTACCTCACAGTTTCCTCATGTTCTGTTCATAAGACTTTTTTGAATTTATCAAAATTTTTGGACTCCCAAACTGTTTCTTCTATCTTATCTTCCATCACTGAAGTTCTGTCTCCACATGATTAAGTCTGTTTATGAGAGTGGCTAGAGAGGTTTTCACTGGTTCAATTTGGATTGTATCTTCTTTTTAAAATTTTTTTTGTTTATTTTTATTTATTTATTTGAAATCAATGGACACAGATAAAGAGGCAAATAGAGAGAGAGAGAATGGGCTAGCCAGGGCCTCCAGCCACTGCAAATGAACTCCAGACTCATGCACACCCTTGTGCATCGGGCTAACATGGGTCCTGGAGAATCGAGCCTCGAACCAGGGATCCTTAGGCTTCACAGGCAAGCGCTTAACTGCTAAGCCATCTCTCCAGCCCTGGTTTGTATCTCCTATTGCCTTTTTCTATATAATATCCATCCCTTTGTCAAATTCCAATTTCAAGTCATGTTTTGATTTTCTTAGTGCTTGTTATTTATATACCCTATTTTTTGGTTCACCTTCCCTTCATTTATCATTCTTTTGAGGTCACTCTGGTTTTCATTTGTTAGGTTAAACTAAGAAAAGACAGTTGTGTGGATTTCATTTATGAATTTGTTGGTTTTTGTGGATTTTCTACCAGTTCTGCAATTTCCTTAGTCAGGGTCACATAACTTGTGTTTTCATTTTGGGGCTATATTCCTATTTTCTCCTCTATGTTTTCATTAGCAACTTCTATTGTGAGACTAGGAAACCTTGTTGGAAATATCAGGGTTTTTTTGTTGTTGTTGTTTTGCTTTGTGGTGTGTGTGTGTGTGTGTGTGTGTGTGTGTGTGTGTGTTGGCATCTGCCCATCTCAGTATGAGTGTCTTATTTAATTAATGAGGAAATAAGAGTTTTCCCTTGTAGTGTCTTCATTGAGTGTTCTGTTTTATGTTTGAATAGAATAGGCTTCTCTCTCTCTCTCTCTCTCTCTCTCTCTCTCTCTGTAGCTGCCTTTTTGTCTCTCTCAAATAAATAAATAAAAATACAATACAAAAGTTTGAGGTGGAGAGATAGCTTAGAAGTTAAGGCACTTGTCTGCAAAGCCAAAGGACTCAGGTTCAATTCCCCAGGACCCATGTAAGCCAGATGCACAAGGTGGCATTAACAGTTAGCTTGCACTGCCTGGAGACACCCGTGTGCCCATTCTCTCTCTCTCTCTGCCTCACAGTCCCTCATAAGTAAATACATATAAAATGAATAGAATAGGTTTTTGATGGCTTTGCATTTTGAGTTGTACAGGTTATGAAGGGTATAAATGTACCAACAGCTCTGGGCTGGTACTTAATACCAAAAGTGGAATTAGAGGCCTGGATTCTCTTTGACCTGGTCTCAGCTGTGCCTTGTCTTTGGCTTTGGAGCCATAGCACATGCCCTTGCTCTCCTACGGAACACAGATGGACAAGTTATGGAGGACTCTGATTCCCCTGGAAGGTGATTCCCAGATAGTCCTGTGTTTCCCTTCTGGGGCTGAGATGATGATCCAGGTAGTCACTTGACATGCAACATGCATTGGAGAAATGGTGATCATAGCTGGCTCCACAACCCAGGCTCAACTAGGGAAATGGCTGACCTGGGGGGAGATAGGGACACTGGCCAAGTAGTACACACAAGGGCACCGGCAGGCAGCACGATGTGTAGAGGGTCTGCTAGCAGGGGGAGTGAGACAGCCTACAGGCCAGATCACTAAGTAGGCAAGGCTGGGAAGTACACAGGCTGTAGAAGGAGGCTGCAACAGAAGTATGCAAGTACCCAGGAAAATAGGGAAATAAGGGAGTGTGGGTGGGCTGGTGCAGTAGGGGGAGTGAGCAGGAGCCAGGCAAGTGAGCATGGGGGTCAGAGAAGCCTGTGGATAGCGCAGCAAAGAACTTGGCTAGGGAGTCAGAGGTGTGGTGACTATGGGAAGTGGGTGGGGGACCTGAGGGTCTGATGTGCTCCCAGAGGTCATGGGATCAGCAGATTCTCAACTGTGCCTCTCTGTGTCTACCCACTGGAGGTATTCTAAGACTTACTCAAACTGGAGACCCAGAGATCTCGCTTGATGTTACTCCATGAGCTGAAGCTTGGTTAGGAGGCCACCCTCTTGAATGGAAGTCCCCTAAGACATTTTATATGTACATGAAAATGTTCAAAAATCTGAAAATATCTAAAAGATGAAAGCATGTAACTCTGAGAATTTCAGATAAGGGATACTCAACTTGTACTACTGTTTGTAGACTTTTTCACTCAGTTATCTTCATTGTATATTTTTGCAAAAGGTATGTTCAAATACTTGAGGTGGTATCAAAAAGGGAATATAATAATAATAATGTTATATTGAACAATCAGTTTATACTAAATTTTTATAGGAAAATGGGCATATGATAAAGGAAAAATCTAATCCTTGAAACACAATAGATTCATACCTTGAAGAATACATAGAACAGTATGCCCAATAAGATAAAAGAGTGATATAAGATTTATTATCTGTAGCCAGCAAGGAGAGTACTATGAATATGGGGAAACTCCCCAGTAGGGTGTCTCCCTGGTCATAGAAGGCACAGGATTTTATTTGGGAAACACTGATGTTCACGTTTGACAGATTCATCATCACCCATAGAGATAGGCACATTCCTGAGCACATTCAGTTCAGGATCTTGCTTCTTCATGCTGTCTAGAGTCAAAAAATGGCAGGTGCGAATGTTTCCTGGATAGAGAATTTAATGTATAGCAAAAATTACAATGAGTGAAGTACACTTTAGGTCAGTTATGAATGACTCAAAGATTTTGGGCAATTCCTTCAGGTTTTCTAGGGAGGGCCTACTCAGAAGCCAAACTAGTTAATTAAAACAAATTGAAGGGCTGCAGAGATGGCTTAGCAGTGAAGCACTTGCCTGTGAAGCCTGAAGACCCTGGTTCAAGGCTTGATTCCCCAGGACCCACATTAGCCAGAAGCACAAAGTGCTTTGTATTTTGAGTTGTACAGGTTATGAAGGGTATAAATGTACCAACAGCTCTGGGCTGGTACTTAATACCAAAAGTGGAATTAGAGGCCTGGATTCTCTTTGACCTGGTCTCACCTGTGTCTTGTCTTTGGCTTTGGAGCCATAGCACATGCATCTGGAATTCATTTATAGTGGCTGGAAGCCCTGGCACGCCCATTCTCTCCCTCCTTCTCTCTCACTCTCTCTCCCTCTTTCTCTCTCTGTCACTCTCAAATAAGTAAATGAAAATGAACAAAAAATAAAAATAAAGAAATTTAAGGGGTATTAAGAGTTACTTAAAGGGACAGAAGCTGCCTTTCCTAAAAGTTCCTGTCTAGCATCTCCTAGTTCCAACACTAATTAATCTAAGGTGAATTATTTTTTTTTCTTTCTAAGTATTTGTTTTCCATCATTTTTGTATAGCTTATAAGGTTGTGTGTGGGTGGTGTGATTATGTTCATGCATGTTTGTATGTGTGAGGGCACAAATGTGTGGAGCAAGAAGTTGACATTGGGTATTTGCTTCTATCACTCTCCTTCTTACTCATTGATAGAGCATTACTCTGTGAGACCAGAGCTCACCAATTCAGCTATACGAGACATCTTTCTCCATGTATCGACCTACCTAGGACTCCCAGTCCTGGGATTATACATCAATACCAACAGTCTGACTTTTGCATGGACAGGTGCTGGAGATCCAACTCAGGTCCTCATGACTGAGTGGCAAGCGCCTTATCCACTGACACATCACCCAGTGCCAGTTTTAGACTTTTTCAGAAATTTGAAATGGACATAACAAACTTTTGTGTAGCAGATCTGGAATAGCTTTCCAAAATTAATTTTAAAACTACAAATAAACCTTCTCATTGCCTTTAACCTGCTTTCACCCCTAACCTCTCTAATGCACACACCATGTGAATAACACCATGGCATACTATGGAGCTGATAAAGTAATGGATTGGGCTGCCCTCAGGCTCTGTAACACCTCTTTAACATGACTCCTATTTTAATATGTCACCAAAAGAAATTAAAACATACTGTTTTTATACCAGAACTCAAACCAGAACACAAAATACCCAGAAGTGGGTGATAATCAATAAGCCATGTTATTCTACAAAGAACTTTTTTTGTTTGGTTGGTTGGTTTTACTCCCTTTTCTGAAATAAGCCAAGCAGATACCAATAATATTTTGAAGGGGGAACATTGTTCATAGTAGCGTGTTACAGAGTCGGAAACAAAGAAAAATCTAGATAGCCACAGAATAAATGTAATATACACAAAGAATAGAAAAAAATATATCTACTTAGACAGGAAACTTTCTGTATAAGGTGAATAAAATGCAAGGTATGGAATGAAGTAGCATAAAACATGATCAGACATCCTTTGCAAAGAGTAAAATACAATATAATACTAACTGACATTTTCTTCAGTTTATGGAAAAAATAAAACAAAACAAAACAAGGATCTTTTCCTCAGTAAGTACAAGCTCTGACCACCTGCAGAGTAGATCAGAGTAGATATATGGGTAACCCATGCAACCACAGTTTGTGCTATGTTGATATTGAGGTACAAAAAAATAAGCATTTAAGTCAGAGTATGAAATCCTGAGAAATTTCACAAAATTTATAAATTACAGAAAAAATACTGTTAGGAACTGCAAGTAAATATCAAGTATTTCTTCAACTCTAGAAGTGTGTTATTTCCCTTTCCTTCTGACAAAAATCAGCTTCAGGGAAACAGCGTTTATTTCAGCTTATAATTCAGGGTTACAGTCCAGCATGCCAGCGAAAGCATGGTGGTGAGACCAGCTGAAATGGGGAAGTGGAACAAAGAACGCTAGTGCTTAGCTGGATGCCTTGTTTCCATGCAGTCCAGGAGACCAGCTCTAGCAATGGTGCCACCCACAGTTAACAAGGTCTTCCCCGGGCTGGAGAGATTGCTTAGTGGTTAAGCATGTGCCTGTGAAGCCTAAGGATCCCGGTTCGAGGCTCGATTCCCCAGGACCCATGTTAGCCAGATGCACAAGGGGGCGCAGCATCTGGAGTTCCACTTGCTGTGGCTGGAGGCTCTGGCACGCCCATTCTCTCTCTCTAACTGCCTCTTTCTCTCTCTGTCACTGTCAAATAAATAAATAAAAACTTTTAAAATAAATTTTTTAAAAAGTAGGGTCTTCCCAAGTGGGGCATGGTGGGGCATGCCTTTAATCCCAGCCCTCGGGGGTTAGGAGGCAGATGTAGGAGGATCCATTCTGAGTACAAGGCCAGTCCATACCAAAAAAAAAAAAAAAAAAAAAAAAAAAAAAAAGATAAAAAAAAGGTCTTTCTACCTCAATTCTGGTGGAGAGGCTAGTCTAATCTACATAAGCCTTCACAGGCATGCCTAGAGGTTCATTTCCTAGGTGAACTTAACCCTATAAATTAATAATAAATATGAACCATTACAGGGGGCATGAGAAATTTGAAATTTAATGCAGAATTAATTTTGCTTGTTTAAAGATGTTTGCTGTTTTCAATTTAAAAAGACTCATATCCCATATGCAAAGATTTGAACCCAAAGCAACATTTGACCAATAATAGCTATTCATATATCATATAATAAAGCTAAAATATGTACAAAATGCGTGCATAACAAAGTTCGATTCAATAGTTTAAATAGTTAATTCTTGATTTTGGTAGTGTATATCAAATCTAGTTTTACTCTCTTGCTATAATCTCCTATCCTTGGTCAACAAACAAGCAGAAAAATAAATAACCACCTTCATATTTATTACATGCAATGAAGCAGCTGAGTGGTGGTTGATCCATATTGATGAAGTGATACCCTTCAGAACTCAGACCACACAAAGAGAGAAAATTAAAATCATTACATCTGATCTGTAAGAAGCCTCTTATACCCTTTCACTGCTGGTAAAAGTGGATTTAAAAAGTTAAAAGATACGCCTACCCTTTCCCAGGAGTTTCATGAAGTATATTCCAGAAGCAACAGTAGAAGTTTGAACTACAAGGTGATAGGATAATTTGGCTGACTCTGTTTTCCCTACAGAACATGTGCTTCTCAGAATCCCACTCTCAAAGCAGTTTAAGCTTTTAACTTCTCAAAACTTGATTGTTCTTCATAGCAATGATGAACTTAGTAGTAACGATGGCATAGTTTACCATGAATGTATGAATATTCATCTAGATGCTGTATTTGTCTTGTTCATACAATCATGAAGTCGTGAATTAACTCAATGTTCATATTAGAACGAGCAGCATTACAGGTTATCATCAAAACAGGGCTCCCATGGGCAGACTTTCCCCGCCTCACTTCCATGCCTCCCTCAAGAGAGATGAAGAGAGAGCCTCAGAACAATTTATTTTGGACTCTGCGAAAATAACAGCAGACTTTGTCTTCATTTATTTTAAAATCTCCTGAGACTAAACATTAAAATCTCACTCTTATTACAACCACTCTCTGCCGCCCAGCCACATCCTGTGTCATGCTTGCTTTGCTCTTGCCTTCACCTCTTTCTAGAACCTTCTTGATTTTCAGATTTCTTGTGTTCATGTCCTGAGCCTCTTCAGATTTCCACACTAGTGTTATATGTTAAGTGATGTCTGCATTAGATCTCATAGAAGGAAAATCATCCTTTTACTTTTAGCATGCTATATCCTCCTATAACCTCACATTTTTATATCACTATTTATATACATGTACGTTATATGTGAATATTTCATACATATGTGTATCTTATTTAGTTACATATATAACCTTTAGTAGAAGGAGAGAAGAAACATTAAGTTTGTGCTCACTGTATATCTCTAGCATCAGGAATAGGGCCTAATCTAATGATCAGTAAGTATATGCTGAATGAATGCATGAATGATTTACTAATACTGTAATTTCTCTAGAGTCTTCTTTACTCTTAGAGAGGATTCTCAAGCCCTGGAGAGATGTCAGTGGTTAAGGTGCTTGCCTGCAAACCTAACAACCCAGGTTCAATTCTCTAGTACCCACATAAAGCCAGATGCACAAAGTGGTACATGCATCTGAAGTTTGTTTGCAGTGGCTAGAGGCCCTGACTGCCCATTCTTATTCTTTCTACTTCCAAATTAATTCATTGGTTAATTGAAAAAGAAGCTGGGCATGGTGGCACATGCCTTTAATCCCAGCACTTGGGAGACAGAGGTAGGAGGATTGCTGTGAGTTCAAGGCCACTCTGAGACTACAAAGTGAATTCCAGGTTAGCCTGGGCTAGAGCAAAACCCTACCTCAAAAAACCAATAAAACAAAACATAAAGAAAAAAAAAAAGTAGCTGGGTGTGGTGGTGCATGCCTTTAATCCCAGCACTGGGAGGCAGAGGTAGGAGGATCGCTGTGAGTTCGAGGCCACCCTGAGACTCCATAGTGGATTCCAGGTCAGCCTGGGCTAGAGTGAGACCCTACCTCGAAAAACCAAAAAAAAAAAAAAAAAAAAGCAACGATTCTCAAAGGCTGTTAAATTAATTACTAGAGGGTGAAATACACTCAAATGTTAGAAACACTTGCCTGTATTTACTAAGAAAGTAAAGATAGACTGATAAAAATTTGCGTAATAATGAAAGATACCCAAGAGCCCTTAATGCATGCTTAAGCCATGGTCTGAATGGAAGGATATTTTTGTTTTGTTTTGATTTTTGTCACTCGGAAAGCATAATGCACTTGTGCCTTATAAAGAAGGAATTGTGCCTCACCTAATATCTATGTCACACTTATAAATTTATAAGTTATTGTGACAAAAAGTCAATAATATAAATGATGCATTTTCTGTTTTGTAAAACAATCATCAGAACTACACTGAAAAAAAAAACAAAGTGGGTCGATGACAGCTAAAATTACAGAAATAATAGATAAAAATATAGAAACAATAAATACTTTTGGCATTTGATGATTCTTAGAGCCACACCTGTGCAGTGTGAGGTTTTTTTCTGACACAAACCCTGGTTAGTTTATCTGGACAAGTCATACTCCTGTGATAAGCAATTAGCACTTCTGGGGCTAAGAAATTGTGTAGTTTTAGAAAGTAAATAAGTATTGATTTCCATTTGGCTTGAAGAGACTTTGAAATACTATTTGTCTAACATGAAAGTGACTCACTCCCACGTTTGTCTTACAGTTTCTCTCCTAATGCAGTGCCATGTCCAAGAAAATACTCAATCTTGTGTCAAATGTACCAGAAAATACTGTCATCTAAGTTATTTCCAAAAGAACTTCCTTGATCTGCCAGGGTCATATTATCAAGGACTGCTGCCTATCCTAGAAGAATTTTATATGTCGGATTATAAAAATAAAGAGCATGACACATACATATATCTAGCAGAGAAATATGAGATCCATAACTTATATACTCAGAGAGTAGTCAACTTGTATGATTTTTCGTGATCTCCCTAGTTATTAATTAACTTTTTTAACACAGTACATTTTATAATATTATTTTTTTTAAATTTTGGCTTTCTTTTTGGCTTTTCAAATAGAGTCTCACTCTAGCCCAGGATGACCTGGAATTCACTATGTAGTCTCAGGGTAGCCTTGTACTCATGGTGATTCTCCTATCTCTGCCTCCCAAGTGCAGGGATTAAAGGCATGTCTCACCACACCTAGCTCAATTTATGATATTATTATTAACAAAACTTATTTGTATAATAATTGTAAAATATAAAATATAGAAATTATGAGTTACATTTTAATAAACCACATTTAATCATATTGCTCAATCAAGAAACAGTATTAATCATCCAGTTTACTTTCTTGTTGTGTTTAGTATGGTACGGTAAAGTTGTACCATTAAAAAAAGAGAGTATATAGTATACATTGCATTTCAGAGAAAATATTTCCCTCAGTATTCACAATCTACATATCAACATATGATAAGACATCTGTTCATTTATACAACATATAATACACTAGGCATGCATTTAACATCAAGTCATTTGTTTCATAACTAAGCAAAATAATAGAAATTTTAGGCTGGAGAGATGGCTTAGCAGTTAAGGCATTTGCCTGCAAAGCCAAAGGATACTAGTTCGACTCTCCAGGACCCATATAAGCCAGATGCACAAGGAGCTGTGTGCACCTAGAGTTCATTTGCAGTGGCTGGTGGCCCTGGCATGCCCATTCTCTCTCTCAAATTAATATATAATATATAATATAAAATATATTTTAAAAAATAATAGGAACCTTAAAATTTCAGGAAGAGACAATTTATTTTAATCATTGTTTCCATTACCCATTTTTAACATAATATCATGGAGTTGAAAATATAAGTGATAGAGCCAAGAATGATGGCCCAGCACTTAGGTGAAAGGGAAATTGGAAACCAGCCTAGACTACTTTACAAGATCCTGTCTCAGTGACATAAAAAGTTAAGAAAATTCAAATGATAATCACCATATTGCAAAAACCCATGTTCATATTAAACATATCCAGCTACTTTCTGTATCCATCTATAAATGCATATAGCTGAAAGAGAGCTGAGTGTAACAATGCTAATACATATGTAGAACTTTTTGTCTTGGTGTGTCTATGAAATATCAAACAACTCTGCACTGGGAAAAATGAAGAATAAGTTTAGCCTCCCAAAGTTGATTTTGTTCCTTTTCCCTGTTTTATTTCTTTCCTCTCTCTTTTTAAATTTTCTGTATACGTGGCATATGTGTGTGTACATGTTCGTGTGTATGTAAATGGTTGCCTGTGTCATGTATGTGTGTATGCGCATGTAGAGGTCGGATGTCAACATCAAGTGTCTTACTCAGTTGCTCTTCACCTTTTTTTCTTTAGACTCTTCTACATTTTATCATTTCTGAAGTGAGTTATAAAAATATCTTCCATATTTAAAATGCTACCTTGGAATCTTTGGTGAATAAAGTCATAAGTGCTCAACAGTATATTAGCATCATTAATTAATCAATGGAGTTTTATGAGTTGAGTGTAAACTGTCAATTTGAGAATCTGTACTGTCATAATTAATCACTATGAGGGTAACAGGTCAGTACTGACATTATTAATTTGTTTTTCTTGACAGGGTCACAGTCTGTGACCAGGCTGGCCTTGAACTCCCAGCTATCCTCTTGTCGCAGCTTTCTGAGTTATGCGATTTGCATGCATGAGCCACCATGCCTGGTTTCACATTGACATAATTTTTAAAGACCACTACTGTAGGAAATAATTTCCTTTTAATTGCCTATATTTTCCATTTTCAAGTAGAATAGGGAGGTTTGAGGAAATTCTCAAACAATAGCTGTGGGACTGAACCAATCACAGTTAATATTTTTAAATTAAATTTTTTCTTTTAAGATGGTCATACTCTTATATTCCTTCTCTCCTGACCCTCTTCCATGGGGTTACTAGTAAATCACTGTAGGGTCTGAAAGGCTTCAGTTATTTTCTCTCTCTCTCTCTCTCTCTCTCTCTCTCTCTCTTTCTGTGTGTGTGTGTGTGTGTGTGTAGCAGGATCATCCTCGCCATACCAACTATGTGACTATTAAAATTTTTCTGCCCCTTCTTCCCAAGTGTTCCCTGAACCTTAGTGGGCATGTTAGAAATCTGAGTTAGTATTGAATTCTCTGTAGCCTCTGGATTTCTGTTTTGCTGAGATAACAAATTTTACAGAAAATGTCTATAAGAGCTGGAGAAATGGCTTAGGCAGTTAAGGCATTTGCCTGTGTAGCCAAAGGTTCCAGGTTCGATTCTCCAGGACCCATATAAGCCAGATGCACAAGGGTACATGCATCTGGAGTTTGTTTGCAGTGGCGAGACGTCCTGACATACCCATTCTCTCTATCTGCCTCTCTTCTCTCTGTCTCTCTCTCTCTCCTTACAAATAAATAAATAAAAGTGTTAAAAAAATCTAGAAAATAATAACAGCCCAAAATATATAGAAGTTCTACTGTCTCCAGACCTGAGGGATTTACCAAAACATATTTTATCAATTAAATTATGTTTATATTTATTTTATATAGTCATTTCAGTAATAAATTTTATTTGTCCAAAGGCTTATTTGCCAATGCTTTCTTCAAAGCATTTGTGTGAGCATTTATTTGTGCGCTTGTGTGTTTACATGTTTATATGGCAATAAAAGCATGTGTGTATGCATGTGGAGGCCAGAGGACAAATTCAGTAATGCCATCCATCTTTTTATTTTTATTTATTTATTTATTTTTAGAGAGAAGATCTCAAGCTCCAGAGGTTTTTCTATTCCCAGTTCCCCAGGGCTAGGGTTTATAGTGGAAACCACCACACCTACATTTGTATGTCAAACTCAAGTCCTTATGCTTGTGAGGAAAGTAATTTATCTCCTTAGTCCTTGCTAGATATTTTGATTGGCTTGACTTAATTTTATTATTCACATCTTCCCTCTCCATTTCTAATTTGTCTTAAACTAAGGAAATATGCCAGTCCAAATACTTTTACAAAGAAACAGATTTTAATCCCTTTCTTTCATTTTGATTTGAAATATATATATATATATATTATATATATATATATATATATATATATATATATATATATATATATAATCTAAGTTTTCTTAAATTTTATCTTCTTACATATTTTAATACCAGAGCTAATAATGAAGGGAGAGAGAGAGAATAACCTTTGCTTGCACTCATAATTGTTTGAGAAAATTAAATACATATCCCTGATATTTTTCTAATGATCTACATAATAGAAGTGGAATCTGAGCTATAATATTGAGCTATGAAAGAAGTATTCATCCTTTATCCATCTACCTATATAACACCTATCTATCATCTATCTATCTATCTGTCATCTATTGATATAATGTGAAAACTAAAAAGTAGTGATTCTTTTGTCCTATCTGGATTTCAATCTATGAATTAGGCCCTGTATTAGTCAGGGTTCTCTAGAGGAACAGAATGGATAAAATGAATTGTGCTAAAAGGGAATTCACTGGATTAGTTTACAGCAGTCCTAACAATAGCAGTTTACAGGCCCGAGGGTCAAGGAACCTGGTAGCTGCTCAGCCCACGAGGCTGGATGCCTCAGCAGTCCCCATCCGGCACTGAAGGCCTGGAGGCTCCCTGGAGAGAGGCTGCTCTTCAATCCACACTGGTCTTCAGTCCAAGTTGGAAAGCAGCACACAGCAAGCAGCAAGCAGCAGGCAGGTGGGAGGAAGGGATTCTTTCCTTCCCAGAGCTTCCTTAGATAAAGCCTCCCCTCTGAGAGAGGGGCTGCCCACCCTGGGGGAATGACTTCTTCCTTCAGTTAATCCTTCCTGGAAGCAACCGCAGTGACCCACTTATGAGAAATATCTCTGGATTTCTAAACAGATCAAGTTGACACAAAACTTGGCCATCACAAGTCCACCCCTTCTCTACTTGAAACCAAACCATATCTCCTTACAGCATGCTTAATTTCCAAATGAAGACAGTAACAAGATCATAATTTCACCTAACATGATACAACTATCCATGTACAACTGGAAATGTACAATCTTCCCCCCAACAAAAAGCAAGGTTTCAGCCGGGCGTGGTAGTGCACTGCCTTTAATCCAAGCACTCGGGAGGCAGAGGTAGGAGGATCGCTGTGAGTTCGAGGCCACCCTGAGACTCCATACTGAATTCCAGGTCATCCTGGAGTGAGACCCTACCTCGAAAAACAAAAAAAAAAACAAACAAACAAAAAAAAGCAAGGTTTCTTGAGGAATGTTTAGTCTTTAATATAATAGGTCAAATATAAATTTAACAGCAGTTAACTAGCGATATGATCTTAATATTAATTACCTAATAGAGAAATAGAGGGAGAACAAAAACATCTTAATATTGGTGTATGCACAAGCACTCTTAACAAGTTAGGACAGAAACACCCATGACAATTACAGTCCTCGTTTTTGTAACTGGTCACATGGCCTTAGTTGGTATTTGCAACTAGTTCCTTTCTTTTTAACTACCCATCTTGTATTTTCTCCACCTTTAGCAAGCACCTCAACAGATCTTGGTTCTTTACCTTGAGGGGTGACCCATACCTTCATTCCTGAAGGAACTGGGGCATTTATCATGCTGCCTTGCTTGGGTTGTGGCAATTGCCAATTGACTTTGATAACAGGGCATGGTAACACCAAGAGACATCCTAAAGGATTTTCTGTACTCCAGACATACTCTTCCTTACCTCCATTGTGGAGGAGCAGTCCAACTTCCCCCTGGTAGTCTGGATCAATCACCCCTGTTACCACTGTAACTCCTTCCTCAGCCTGTTCACTCAACGGCATCAGGAGCCCAAAATGTCCAGGGGATAGTCTTAGCTTCTGGTTTAATGAAATGTTTTTTTTTTGTGTCTCCTGGCAAAAGCACTCCTCCCTTTGGAACCAAGACTTCTAGGCCAGCAGAGCGTAAGGTTGCAGAAACAGGAAGCAAAAATTTGGCTAATGGGTGACGGTAAGTGGGATCATTCCCATTTCCACCCCTTCATTTCTGGAGCTGTGAATCTGGGCTATGGGAGAAATAGTACCATATATAGGACACTGATTCAGAGCATATACAGCCTGCTGGAGGACACTCCCCCAGCCCTCCAAGCTATTGCCACCTAATTGGCACTGTAGCTTTTCTTTTTTTTAAAGACCACTCCACCATTCTGTCAATGCAGCCACTTCAGGGTGGTGGGGCACAAGGTTAGACTAGTGAATTTAATGATATGAGCCCACTGTCATACTTCCTTGGCTATGAAGTGAGTTCCTTGTTCAGAAGCAATGCAGTGTGGAATATCATGATGCTGGATAAGGCATTCTGTAAGCCCATGTATGGGAGTTTTGGCAGAAGCATTACATGCAGGAACAAAACTTAACCATCACAGGTCCAAATCAGCACACACATCTCATCTTCTTCTAAGTAAATCTGTTTATTTACTATAAACTTTTATTTCATTGTGAATGATTTTGAAACAAGGTTTCAAATCTACTTTCATTAACTTCACCCAATTCCATTAATAAGTTATCTAGCTTGAACTTACTTGGAAATATAGTTAATTTTTCTACAGACATATTGCCATGATTATAATATTAACACCGAGATTTTTTACACTGTTGTAATTATTTTTCATTTGGCTATAAACAGTCCTATGATAAATTACCATACAAATCTTGACAAATGGAAATTAAAGCAGGATGTATTAATCTATTACTTTACAAAAATGACAGTGACTGTTTCTAATATCAGTATCTCTGATAGATTGTAGATACTGGTAAGTCATACCTCTGTAATAAATACATTTCTTTCATTTTCAAATATTAAACCAAGAAATTGCTACTAGACATTATTTAGCATTCAAGAATAATTAAGTTTTACTGTGTGAGTTCATATGCATGTTTTAATCACTTTTGTAGATTCTAGAACGCAAGCATCACCATACATACCTTGCAATATAACTGACTAAATAGTAGCTCCTGAAATCATGTGCGTCAAAATTAGACAGGGCAAGACAATTCATAGGAATACATGTCATTTGTCCTTGTTTCTATTGGTTGATTTTCTCAGGCAATCCAGATGCCCTTATCTTGTTGTTTTGGTGTGTGTACAGCTGTAGCCTTCTCATGTTTACAGTAATGTCCCTGCTAGCACCAAAACCAAGCTTCTCTTCATGTTCTCAGTAGGCTCTCTGGTATAACCTAGAGAACCGTGGGGGGAAACTTATGATCAAGCAAGTCAGTTCCATCAGTTTTGTTTCTGTTTTTCTTTCACATCTCTAAGACACTGGACTCCTTGAGATCTCAGAATCTGATCTACTTTTAGTGGTGAATCTGTTCATACCCCATTCTGGCATGGATTAAGGAACTTTAACCTTTCTTTCCAACCCTAGGAGAGAATCAAAATTTAAAATATAAATGGTGAATAGTTCATATACTAGAAAGATTTTTCTACTGAGTAAAAGTAACACCTGTTTTGTATTTTATTCAGCAAAACCTTTATATTTATGCTTGAGTCATACATGTAGTAGAAGAAATTTAACAAAGAAACCAGTCCCAGAAGATACTCCAAAATACAGTTTCTGTTGTACAAGCTTTACCTGGGAGTCAGCATGACCCTCAGTCTCCTCCCTATCTATGCAGCTGCGCCCTGCTTGTATGTGATCTGGTCAGTGCAGCCATAGACACAGACATTCCTGAACAAACAGCCTTCTGTTCTGCATTTGTACTTTCTTATCACTAAGGAATTTTCTATTTATGCTCCAAAATCATGTAACCTTAGAAACTGGTAAACTACCAATAATATAATGAATTAAAGATGATGTAAAACTGCCTGGTATACTGTGTATAAAACCCTGATTTATCAGCGCTCAGTACTCAGGATTTTGAAGATAGTCTCTTGAGGCCATGTCAACATGAAGACATCTTTTGATTCCCCAACTCTAAGTCTGGTGCCACCTCTCTGTGACTCAGTTTCCCATTATCTCCAAAGCAGAATAATCAAGTTTAAACATATTATGTTTCTGACCTCCTTCAGGCTTTGAGGAAAGGATAGTTTATGACATCATTCACTTCAGTGGCACTTAAGAAAAGAATTCAGAAGATGTCATTAAAAACACATAACTAGAAAGCAAGATTTTCAAGCTCTTCAATATGTTTATTATGTGCTTTACACTGTGACATAATTACTTTACTGATTAGTTGTAATCATAAATAAGTACTAAGTATTTGGGAGATTTTTTTTCAACAATATATAAAAATGAAGAAGCAAATATCTATAGTAAAGTCAAAATCATTTTTATGAGAATTTTCTTACTCTTAAAATCAATGAAAGTAATGAAGTAGGCAAGATGATGCTTGGTGTTATACACAGCTGAAAGTGGTGTATTTGGTCAAAATGATTTCAGGATTACTTTTCTAAATATTAGATGCTAGTATCCATCCAGAATTGAAATATGGTTGCTCTATGTTTACTGTTGAAAAAGATAAAATTGAAACACATTAAATTAAGAATTCATTTCTTACTAAAATGGACCTATATACTAATAAAGAAAATTATTCTTTTTTCTTTTTTATTTTTTGTTTTTTTGAGGTAGAGTCTCACTGTAACCCAGGCTGACCTGGAATTCACTATGTAGTCTCAGGGTGGCTTCAAACTCATGGCGATCCTCCTACCTCTGCCTACCGAGTGCTGGGGTTAACCATGCCCAGCTTGAAAATTATTATTTATACATTAAAAAGAGTATAGCTGGGTGTGGTGGTGCACGCCTTTAATCCCAGCACTCGGGAGGCAGAGGCAGGAGGATTGCCATGAGTTCAAGGCCACCCTGAGGATACATAGTGAATTCCAGGACAGCCTGGGCTAGGCTGAGACTCTACCTCAAAAATTAAAAAAAAAGAGTATATATTGTGTGTATATTTAAATGCTTTCCCTGTTATCTCCCTAAAAAGATAAGTGCCTGAAATATTGAACTGCCAAGTACAGCCTGCATATTTTTAACAGCTTCTTATGTGGTGTGTACATATGTGTGATGTATTTATTTGTGTTTACAAGCTAAAGGGAATTTTTAAAAATGAAGTATGTACTTTGTATGGATATATCGTGTGTTGGTACCATCATTCCCTTCCTCCCTGAGTCCACTCCACTGAGGACCCCTCCTCAGTGATATTGCTGGTATACACCATGGAGCTGTGGGTTATTTATTGTGAAATTATCAGGCATTGTGGAGTGTGGACAATGCCTCTATATACTCCATCCCACCCTGTGGCTCTTACAATCTGTCTGCCCCCTTCTCTGCAAAATTCCTTGAGCCATGGTGAGTGCGTTTTATGTGTACTTTAGTACTTTAGTACACTGCAGATGGTGCCAGAAGGCCTGGAGGCTTCCTAAGAAGCCACTGGGTTTCCCTGGGTCTTCAGTCAGCGCTGGTCTTCAGTCCACGCTGGAAGGCAGCAAGCAGCTCCGGCAGCTGAGTGGGAAGAAGGAAGGGGCTCTTTTCACCCACAGCTTCCTTATATGAACTCCCCATTGAGCTGGGCCGCCCACTCTGGGGGAAGGTCTCACTCTGGGGGAAGGACTTCCTCTTTCAGTTAATCCCTCCTGGAAACAACCTCCCAGACCCACCCAAAAGGGATTTTTGTGGATTACTAACAGATCAAGTTGACAACACCTTAACTGCCACACCCACCATCTCCAGGACCAGATGATTAAAGGGGAAATTTTAAATCATTTTTTCTCTATTTTTGTAAATCCTAATGAACCTGTGAATCCTCATGAGATATCATACCACTAAGACAACAAAGCTAGAGAATGAGATGAAACCCTATTGCTCAGTATTGGTAGATAAATGGTGATTAGCTGTGATCATATTATCCCCAAATGGAGACTTCAATGTGAAAATGGAAAGTCATTACTGTGATTCATGTTTTTGACCAGTAAGTATCTTGTTTACCTGGACTTGATAAAAACCAAAATAGCTCATATACATAAAAGAGATGCCATTTGGGGGACATTTCTTCTGCTGTATATAAAAGAAAGGATATTACTGTATGCTATGCTTTGCTTTGACATTAACTGTATCGCATTTATATAATGGCATGTTTTACCAGATTGCTCAGTGCATTAGCTTTCCATTTGCTATGACATGTTACTACAAATGTGGAACCTTGTAACAGTATGTTTACTATTATGTAATATTGTTGGTCAAAAGTTTACATGACCATTACTGGTTAAAAATCAAAATGGTGAGTTCTTTCATTTCTATGAGTTCCAGGAAAGTATGAATCTCCTTGCTTTGTCTACTTTTAAAAGGACATTTGTCTTCCTTGTCTCATTCTCCATTAATCACCTCCTGCACTTATAGCTAACAATTATTGCCTCTCTCTAATCTTTCTTTGATGTGCTTATTAAAAAAAAACAACAACAAAACAAACAAAAATAAGGTAGTTGGCATGGTGGAGTACACGATTAATCGCAGCACTCAGGCAGAGATATGAGGGTCTCTCTGAGTTCAAGGCTAGCCTGGGACTACAAGGTGAGTTCCAGGTCAGCCTGTGCTAGAGTGATTTTCCATGTAAGGCTTTTGTTTAATGTTCGTATGGTTTATTCATCTCCGAAGAGAAACACAATTCATACAATATTGTCATAAGAAAATTAACAGTCAAATTTGTGTTCACTACTTCTAGAGGGTAGACCAAAGAGACTGAAATATTCTACACTATAAATCTGTGCTGTTTTTATTCTCATCAAATGAAAATTAAATGTATTTAATTTAATGTTTGAGTAATTTAATGAATACTGACTTGTTAGGCTTCGTATATATTTATCACATCTTTTTTTTTTTTTTAAATTTAAGTAGAAACTTTGTATGGACATATCACGTGCTGGTACCATCATTTCCCTCCTCCCTGTTTCCATCCAACTGAGGACCCTACTCAGAGGTATAGTTAGTATTCACCATGGGGTTTTGGGTTAGGAGATTTAAGAACAGCAGTCATTCATTGTGGTGAGAATTCATAGCCTCTGGATATTCCTGCCAGCTCTGTGGCTCTTGCAGTCTTTCTTCCCTTACTCCACAAAATCCTGGGCCATGGTGGGTGTGTCTTATGTACTTTACTACTGTACTCTCAGCAGCTTGGGAATTTCTGCTTTGGTATGATTTGAGTATTCTCAGTGTCTGTGTCCAGTGCCCTAGTTCAGGCTGTCAGGCTTGCCATGGAAGCAGCATTCTTGAAAATCTCATCAACACCTCTGTGGTTTTACCTGGGCCCTAGCCCATGTAAGAGGGATGGTTCATCTGTTGAAAGGGAATCAGATATACATTCTTCTCTTGTTGATAGGTTTTAATTGTCCTTGTTTCTCACTTCCTTCTGAAAAAGAAAAGCATATTCTTCAGTGGAAAGTGAGATCATAATATGTTTAAGGGGATAAACATTCTTAATTTAGAGAGATTGTGATGGATGCAGCTACTTTTGGTCCAAAACTAATGGGAGCTTCTCAGAGGCCATAATTTTGGTCTCCATGGGATTCTCACTCCTCAATCAGATCCTGTTTCCAACTAGGGGCTGGTTCCTTTCCACGGAGCAGATCTCTTAGCCAATCAGAAAGCCACTACTTACCCATTCACACTGGGTGCCATCACTGCGGAGGTGTGTACATCTTGTCAGGCTGGTTGCTTTTCTGTGGCAGTGTCTCTTTCTTGCTTACAGCATTGCTGGCCATTTTACCCCCACAGCTCACGTAGTCCTTTCCAGCACTATATGGGTTAAACATGTGGGAACTGGCTTCCTTCCAGGTTCCAGTCAGGTCTTCCCCGGGTTCTGTAGCAGCACCATGTGGTGTCTTTAGCAATATTTGATTTTTTTTGTGGTTATTGAAAAATGGTTTTTATGTCTGTATCTTTTGTGTATAGTAAAGCTAATGATTTTGTTCTTGATTTTGTATCCTGCCACTTTTATGAAGGAATTGATCACCTTTAGAAGTTTTATAGTAGGGTCTTTCGAGTCATTTACATATAGGATCATGCTGTGTATACATAGGGCTAGTTTCCTTTCCAATTTGAATCCCTTTTATATCTTCCCCCTTTCTTATTGCTTGGACTAGAACTTATAATAATATGTTGAAGAGTAGTGGTGAGTCTGAGCAAGCCTATCTTGTTCCTGATCTTAATCGCAAGTCCTTGAGTCCTTCGCCATAAGTATAATTTGGGGTTTAGGTGCTTTGTATGTAGACTTTATTGTGATGCCCTTCATGGCTGGTTTCTCCAGTGCTTTGATGAAGAAATTATGTATTTTGTCAAAGGCATTCTCTGCATCTATTGAAATGATAATGTAGTTTTTTGTTTACATTTATTTATGTGGTGTCTTATGTTAATCAATTGTCGTATGTTGAACCATCTCAGCATCCTTGGGATGGATGAAGTCTGCTTGATTGAGGTGGATGATGCTTTTGATGTGTTGTTGAATTCAATTTGTGAAGGTTTTTTTGAGGATTTTTTGCATCTAATTTCATCAGGGATATAGATCTGTAGTTTGCTTTTCTTGTATCTCTGTCTGGTTTTAGTGTTAGCATGTTGCTAGCTACATGTAAGGAGTTAGGGAGCATTTTATGTTCTCCAATTATGTGGAGAAGCTTGAGAAAAAGTAGTTTCAGTTCTTCAATGAAGGTTTGTTAGAATTTGGCTCAGAATCTATCAGGTCCTGGACTTTTCCTTTTAGGGAGGTTTTTGATTACATTTTTAACCTTTACAAACATAATACATTTGTTTAGGAGATATATTGGCTCTGGGTTGTGTTTTGGTAATGATATGTGTCTAGCAATTCATACATTTATTCCAGGTTATCCAATTTTGTGGAGTAGAGATTTTGGAACTATGTCTCAATGATTCTTCCATTTCTACTGATGTCTGTTGTGACCTCTCCTTTTTCATTTCTAATTTTGTTAATTTGAGACTCTTTTTTTTTTTTCATTTGATCAAATTGGCAAGGTGTTTTTCAATCTTGTTTATTGTTTCAAAGATCCAGTCCTTCATTTCATAAATTATCTTAATTGTTTTCTTAGTTTCCAATTCATTCACTTATAATCTGATCTTAGTTCTTCACATCTAGAATTCTTAAGGTTGTATTGTTGTTGTTTTTCCAATGTCTTTAGGTAGATGGATAGCTTATTAATTTGAGATCTGTCTCCTTATTATGAAGGTATTTACTACCATGGATTTTCCTTGTAGGGTTGCCTTCATTGTGTCCCATCAATATTAATATGTTGTGTTTTCATTATCATTCAATTCTAGAAATTTTACAATTTCCTTTTTGATGTCTTCCATGACTCATTTACTATTTAACAGTGTGCTACTCAGCCTCCAGGAATTGATGTAATTACTGTTTTTCTCTTGTTAATTTCTAGCTTTAATGACTTGTGGTCCAATATTATGAAGGAAGTTATATTAATTTTCCTGAATTTATAGAGGCATGCTTTATGCCCTAATATATGATATATTTTGGAGTAGGTTCCATGGGCTGCTGAGAAGAATGCATATTGTGCAGAATTGGGGTGGAATGATCTGTAGATATCCATTAGATCTAGTTGATCTCTGGTGTTTTTGAGCTCTATCATTTCCCTGTTGATTTTCTGCTTGAATGATCTTTCTATTGATGACAGGGGGGTGTTTAGGTCCCCTACTATAATGAGTTTGTGATTTATTTATGGCTTGTTGTCAAGTAGTGTTTATTCTTTAAAATAAAATGTGGTGCACCTGTGTTTGGTGTGTATAGATTTATGATTACGATGTCCTCATGTTGAATGCTTTCCCTGATGAGTGAGAGGTGATCTTCTTTGATGTTTATTTTTTCCAATATTATTATAGCCACACCCTACTTATCCCTTATTTACATTTGCTTGTAAAGTCATTTTCCATTTTTTCATCCTGAGGGGTGTTTATCCTTAGTAGTGAGGTGGGTTTCTTAAAGACCACAGATAGAAGGGTCCATTTTTCTGATCCACCTTGTTATCTTGTGTCTTTTGATGATTAAGTTAAAAACATTAATATTTAATGTTCTAACTGTGAGGTTTGATTTAATCTCTGTCTTGATAGAGTATTTATGGGGTTCGGTGCTTTCTTTGGTTTTGTTAAGTTTTGTGTCTGCTCTTGTTTTGGTTATTTTGTTTTCTTCTTTTGTAGGCTTTTGAGGTTGGAGGTTCAACTCTTTTATGTGGAATTTTCCTTGAAGTATTCCTTTAGGTTTGGCTTTGTGTTCATATAATCATAGATCTGGCTTTTCTCATGTAAAGTTTTCATTTCACCATCTATTATGATGGATACATATAGTAGTTTGGGTTGGAAGCCATAGTTTTTTAAACCTTGAATCTCTCTATTCCAAGCCCTGCTTACTTGCAAGGTTTCCATTGAAGAATCTGTGGTAATTCTGATGGATTGCCTTTGTATGTAATCAGTTGTTTCTTTTTGATGCTTTTAGCACTCTCACTTTGTTTTCGTTGCTTAAGGTTTTAACTAAGGTGTGTCATAGAGAATTTCTTCTTTGGTTTCGGTCTGTTTGGAGTTCTGTGAGCTGCTTGTGTCCGAATGGGTCTTTCTTTTGATAGGGTGGCAAAGTTTCCTTCAGTATTTTGTTGAATATATTCTCATTGTCTTTGACTGAAATTTGTCCCCTTCTGATATACCCATGATCCATATGTTTGGTCATTTTAGGGTGTCCAACAATTTCCCCACATTCTGTTCACATGATTTTTTTGAACTTATCGAAGTTTTTATACTCTCAACCAATTTCTTCTGTCTTGTTTTTCAGATCTGAGGTTCTGTCCTCCGCTTGATTAACCCCTTTACTGAGGATCTCTAGAGAGGTTTTTATAAAAGCTCTATTTCATTTTTGTTTTCTGTTGCATTTTTCTTTTTCATGCTCATCCCTTTGTCAAGTTCCAATTTCAAGTCGAGGTTTGATTTTATTGATGCTTCTTGGAATTCATTCTTGCATTTGATCATGTTTTCATCATGCTTAAGCAGCTGGTTATTGAGATCCTCTATGTGTTGACTCACCTTAATTTATCTCACAGTTAATTTATCTCTCTTTTGAGGACTCTCTTGTTTTCTGCAATTAAGTAAAGCCTGGTGATGAAAGCTGTGTGCTGTACATGATGACTCCATGTATTTCATTTACACAATTTCTTTCTTTCTTTTTTTTTTTTGATGTTTTGCTTCCAGTGCAGTGATTCGCTTGGTCAGGGTCACATAGCATATTATGCTTTCATTGTTTGGATTCTATTTCTTTTGTCTCTTCTACATTTTCATTGGGGTCCCATTGTGGCCCTAGGAAATCTTGGTGGAGATTTTCAGTTTCTGATTTTGTGTTTTCCTGTTTGTTTGTTTGCTTTGCATTGGGGCTTACCCATCTTGGAGTAAAAGTCTGATAAGAAGGAAGCAAGACTTTTCCCTTCAGGATCTTCAGTGAGTGTTCTGTTTTGGGGTTGAAGTGGCTTGGAGTGAGATGGCATTGCATCTACAGGTGCACAGATTGTGGAGTTTGCAAGTGAAATCTGCCCCAATATTGTGTAGGCATTAGAGTTGCGCCACAGGCTTGATGGCTTATGTATTCCAGTCTAATGTGCTGTCTCCATGCTCAAGAAAGGTGTTAGAACCTCCTGTATGGGGTCACAGGCCTCACACAGGTTAGGAAATAGTGATTACAGGCCCCAATTAAGCCAGCACCTCACCCTGTCCTACTGGATAGGCTTCAAATATGCCTGCACGTTATCAGCCCAGAGCACACAAGCTTGTTCCAAGCATGCCAGCCAGTGTGCACAGGCTCCAATTAGACTTGCACCTTACCGCGCACAGGTGGCACATCAGCACCTTACGTGGTCTGAGCCACAGGCCCCAAAACATGCCTGCACCTCTCCTGGTCTGAGTGCACAGGCCACAAACATGCCTATACCTCACTGGCCCACAGCACACAGACCCTAAGCCAGCCTTTTTGAGTGCACAGGCCATGAGCACACCTGCTCCTCACCCAAGCTGAGCATATAGGCCCCAAGCACACTGGCACCTCTGCTGGTCTAAGCTGCAGGCCCCAAACACAGCCAGGCCCTAACCACTCTGGCAAATCACCTGGTCCAAGCACTCAGGCCCCAAACTCGCCTTCACTTTTCCCAGTATGAGCACACAGGCCACAAATCAGTGTGCACCTCACCAAGTACACAAGCCCCAAACGCACCTACACCTCACAGGCCCCTGGCACACAGGCCCCAAGCAGGTCCAAGCATCCAGGCCCCAACCATACCTGCACCTCTCCAGCCCTGAGAACACAGGGCGCAAGCCCAGTGTCATCTCACCTGGTCTGAGCCACAGGCTGCAAATGCGCTCAGTCCCCAAACATGCCCGCAGCTCACCAGGCCCCAAGTCATGGGCCCCCAACTATGTCTGCACCTCTCCTGGTCTGAGAGCACATGCCACTGACACCCTGGTTCTCATTTTATATGAAGACTTTGAAAATTATCCCCTTGTTAGCATTTATCCAATGAGTTGAACCACTTATTGACAATAAGTTCTAGACATTTTACAAAATGTTCTGAAAATTTGAATCCCATCATCAGTCTATGAGAAAGTTCTGTTATGTCTATGCCATAGATGAAGCAAGATGGTTTATGTAACAAAATTATTTACCCAAGATTATAGAGTTTTAAATGGAAAGGCCAGAATTTGTGACCAACCTCAAAAGCAACACGGTGAAGTGCCTGGTAAGCTACAGAACCTGCAATCTAGTTTCCGGTACAGGATTATGCCTTGAACCCAGTCATTAATACATAGTTGCCACTGAATGTCTCATAACTGCTATACATTTAGTTTAACATAGTATAAGTTTCCAGAGGTCAGTTGGCACTATTATGTCATGTGGATTTAAAAATTAGCCAATTGTGCCTTTTTTTTTTTTTTTTCTTTTTTTGGTACTACAGTCACCTCCAATTGAAACTGTTGCAGACACTGTTAGGATCTATCACCCTTCACCTTTTTGCCTACATTACGTTTTAATGCCAAAAATTAACATAATCAGGCAATTCTCTTCTTGTTTTCAAATTAAAACACATATTAAAAATACTTATCGGGAGCCGGGCGTGGTGGCGCACGCCTTTAATCCCAGCACTTAGAAGCAGAGGTAGGAGGATCGCCGTGAGTTCGAGGCCACCCTGAGACTCCATAGTGAATTCCAGGTCAGTCTGGGCTAGAGTGAGACCCTACCTCGAAAAACCAAAACCCCCCAAAAAAAAGAAAAAAAGAAAAAAAACATATCGGCACAAACTTTCTCCACACGTAAACTGCTTTTCTCCTGACCTAACACTGCTTACTATCTCCACAGCACATGACAGTCATGATTCTCTCTGGTAGAGTGGAATTCATTACAAAACTTTCCTCAGCTAAAACGCCCTTTATGTCTTGACCTCCAAATAGATATTTATCTATATAAGTCCTTTTGAGATGAAACTATGCAAGCTCATCTCAAATGGCCACATACAATCTTTTTAAGTGTTTTCTTTCCCCTTTTTCTCCTCCAATGATTTAATCCTCTCTAATATGCATAAACCATATATCCATTGAATTAGAAAAGAACCTAATGCTTTGGTACATTTCATGGCTGTGAATATTAGCATTCCATTTCCACAAACAGCTGGCCATTTCTGATCCTTTGGAATCATATTAAATTTGTGAGCAGTGCTGAAGGCTATCATGCTTATTCAGATCTACCCCCTATCTTCATACCTCAGAAGGTAACTCCCATGGAATTGGCGTATAGGAGGCCATCTCTGCCATTTCAATCATTCTCCTATCACTCTTCGTACTTTGTTCTTATTTTTGTTTTGTCATGTTCCTTTCTGTTTCTCTCAACTCTCTCATGACTTTTGGTTAGAATATGACTTCTGTACTGTTTTTCAAATCAATTAACTTTTTAAAATATTTTCATGTATTTATTTGCAAGCAGAGAGAGATTTATTGAAAACAGAGCGAGAGAATGGGTGTGTAAGGGCCTCCAGCCACTACAAGTAAACTCCAGGAGCATGTGCCGCTTTGTATCTCTGGCTTTATGTGGGAAATCGGGAATAAAGCCCAGGTTGTGAGACTTTGCAGGCAAATGCCTTAGAGGGTGAGCCATTTCTCCAGCGCATAAATTGCCTTTAAAAATATTTTATTTTTATTTATTTAAGAGAGATTGAGAGAGAGAGAGAGAGAGAGAGAGAGAGAAAAAAATGGACCCACCAGGATTTCTTTCCACTGCAAAGGAACTCCAGATTCATATGCCACCATGTACAGCTGGCTTACATGGGTACTAGAGAACTGAACCTGGGTCCTTAGCCTTTGCGGGCAAGCACCTTAACCCCCAATCCATCTCTCCACCCCTAACTTTTTAGAATACATTCTAATTAAGGCCCTTAATTTGATAACTATTCTAAGACCATAAAGAGGTCAAAACGATTAAGAAATAAATATATTAAGGTAACTTTTCTTCTCTCTTCCTCAACTATTGACCTCCCAAATGCTTCCATTTATACTGAGAAAGATGACAAAATTCTAAAGGATAAACCTCAATGTATTTAAGTTAGTTTTCTTATGTTTACTCCATCCAACAAGCTCAAAAATAAGTGATGGAACGAAAGTGGGACTAGCTATAGAATTTGCAGTGGAATTGGTAAGTGAGCTGCTTCTGAGGCCCACTGGCTTCTGGGTCATGAAGTAACCCAGCTGTGAATGTATGATATAGAAAGCGGGGTTTCAAAGTATTGGCTCAATTGAGCCAAAATATACCCATTAAGTGTACAGGGAGAATGCTATTTTGTTCCTTCTGTGAGACACTTGAAGATACTGTAATATATGGATACCTATCGTAGCTTCTGGTTTTATTTAATATTATGCATAATTTCTTGCTCTTATAGAACCACAGTTACATGATATCTCAGGATTCCAGCTAACATATAACTAAATTATTTCCTTTTGATTTACTCAGGGCAGCTTTCAGAGAACACACACACACACACACACACACACAGAGAGACACTTGTTCATGCACCAAGAAAACTGCACTGAAGTTACTTTTTGTGAATTTCTTGGTATCTGAGATGTTTTGAATCAATTCTGGTGCCAATAATAGTTATAAGAAAAGTAATTAGTTGAAGTCCTGGTTCCCACACAGATATGAATGATCTCATTTTATAAACAGTATTTCCCACATCACTTCAAAGCTGGAATCCTAACAAAACCTGCTTCTTGTAAGAAAAAGCAGTGGGTCCAAAGCACTGAATTAGTCTCTGAATGAGTTTATCTTTGTATCTTAATGAATTTTCAATGCTTGTTTTTCTAAATGACTAGTGGGTAGTCTTGACTATTTGTAAATCATGAAGTTCCATTACCTTATAGAGTATTGTTCACTACTATGTGTTGTCTTGTTTTTGAATATGTTAATATGTAATTTTTCCATACTGATGCCTATTGAAAAGGTAGACTAAAAGAACACCTAATGAGAAAATATTGTCTTGGTAACTCTACTTACATCAATATAAATGAAACATTATTTTTTAGTGAAAATGATGCAAGTAACAAATATTGAATTCATTTATGGATTCCTGTTATTTTACAATAGAGTCATGGGTTTTACAACTGTATGACAAAAATGTTCAAAAGACTAAGTGTCATTTGTTTGGATTCCATATCCACACAGTGATATTTGATAGAAGTGAATAATAAATTAGATTATTGTGTGATGATTTAATTCAGGTGTCCTGCATGAACTTTGATGTTCTGAATGCTAGGTTTCCAACTGATGGGGATTTGGGAATTAACAATTCTTTTGGGGGGAATTCTTATGGGTATTATAGCCAGTTTCCCCATTCCAGTGTTTGACACACTCTCTTGTTCCTGTTTTTCACCTGAGGTTGGCCAGGGGGTGATTTCCACCCTCTCTCTGCTCATGCCATCATTTTCCCCTACCAGTAAAGTTATACCAAGAGTGGTGTTATGGCTAGACACCTGACTGTGTGGTTTTTGGCCTTTTGGAGCTGATTTTCAAGAAGAATGTGAAAGGATTTGAAGCCTTGGTCTAAGAGATACCTTGCAGTGCTACAAGTACAGCTTGATGGACTATTCTTGTCAGAGTTGAAAGATCTGAATGCAGTAAGGACTAAGGACTGTGACTTTTGGTTTATAAGGGTGAGAAATAGCTTTGCCTGGACTGGGCTAGAAGCAGTTTGTGTAAGAGGCTTGCTGTTATGGCCATGTCCTGAGAATTTGTGCAGGGTTGTATTGTGTAGAAATGGACTGGTGTGAGTTGAGGGATATGGCACAGAAATTAAATCTTTGGACTGAAACTGTTGTCTATTTAGCTGCAATTGAGAGATTACAACCTTTGAGATTGGGTCAGCTGACCTGCACTGGGCAACAAGAAGAATGTAGACTCATTTAGAGGGGTCTGACTGCTGAAGGTGTGTCCTGTTCTTCAAAGTCTGTTTTATTTCCCCTTGGATTAACAAATTGGTATCCAACCTGGTATTGTGGGGTATAAGAAATGCAGGAAAGAGAAAGTCATTGAGTTGCAATGAGGTCTGATGTTTTGGAAACAGCCATGGGCAGTGTAAAGCAGGTTTGCTAGATGTCTACATGGAGACCTGATGGAGCCATTAGGAAGAACCATGGGTAGTAGTCAAGATCCAGTGGAGATACTGGGACTACAAGATGGCTGCTAAAGACTGCTGCTAGCCCCGGATGAAGTTTTCCAGGAATGTGAATAGCCTAGTTGGAGGGGCAGAATTAGAACTCCAGAGACTTGTTGCTGGTTACAATTATCAGTCTTGAAGACTTGTCATTGACTAGAGTTGTTGTACTTGAAGCTACAGAGTTTGATGTTTGGCTCTTGTTGTGTTAAATTTTGTATTGGCTGAATATTCCTTTGCTATGCCCGATGCCATCTTTTGAGGTGTGAATGTTAAATCTGTGCCATTATGGGGTTTGGGGGGGCTTTTTTTGGTATTATGGCTCAGTTAAAAGATCTTGGACTATGTGAATGTTTGATCATTAGGATTGATAAAAACTATGGGGACTTTTAAAGTTGGACTGAATGCATTGTATTTTATATCATGTGTGAATATCAGTTTATGGTTGCCAAGGGAAGAATACGGTGGTTTGATTCAGGTGTCCCTCATGAACTTGATTGTTCTGAATGCTAGGTTCTCAGCTGATGGAGTTTTGGGAATTAATGCACCTTGGAGGCAATGTATTGTTGGGTACAGGCTTACGGGTATTATAGCCAGTTTCCCTATGCCAGTGTTTGGCTCACTCTCTTGTTGCTATCATCTACCTTATGTTGGCTAGGGTGTGATGTCCACACTCTGCTAATGCCATTGTTACCCCTGCAATCATGGAGCTTCCCCTCAAGTCTACAAGCCAAAATAAACCCATTTTTCTCAAAAAGTTGCTCTTGGTCAGATGATTTCTGCCAGCAATGTGAACCTGGCTGCAACAGTAAAGTTGGAAGTGAATGATAAATTAGATTACTTTGGTAGTAATTTGAACTGTCAGTGCACACCTGACCACTCTATTGAGATGCTGACCATAAGCAGCTCAGTAACTTGTACAGAAGTGAATTAGATTTTATAATAGGTTTTTATTGAAATCATAAAGGATTCATGTGAAAATGACTGAGATTCACCTGTGGTACTCTGTCTCTAATGATGACACATACACAAGGTCCTTCAAGGGAAAAGAAAGGTAGCATAAGTCAATATGAAGCTGTAAATAGAAGAGAGAACTTCCCATACTCTTGTATCTACACTTATTCCTTTCAAAATAAGGGATCAACTGCATTATGTCCCTCAGAATCTGCTCAGGTATAATTCAAAACCCTGAATAAAAGTATTTTGAATAAAGTATTTTGAATATACAGATGATTCCCTAAACATTTTTATATTTTATCAAATTTCTTTCTTAAAATGTCTTCTTAGTTGGGTATGGTGGTTCACACCTTTAATTCCAGCACTTAGGAGGCAGAAGTAAGAGGTTTACTGTGAGATCATGGCCACATTGGGAATTCAGACAGAGGAGTCCAGATCAGCCTGGGGTAGAGTGAGATGCTACATCTAAAAAGTCTTTTTAGCTGGGCATGGTGGCACACACCTTTAATCCCAGCACTTGGGAGGCAGAGGTAGGAGGACCACTGTGAGTTCAAGGCCACCCTGAGACTGCATAGTGAGTTCCAGGTCAGCCTGAGCTAGAGTGAAACCCTACCTCAAAAACCAAAAAAAAAGTCTTCTTTTTATGTTTTTTAAATATTATTAACAACATGTTTCATATGGATACATCATGTGTTGGTACTCTTTTTTTCCCTTATCTCTGCCCCCATTCCATTGGGGATGCTCCTCAGTGGGGTTGCAGGTATTCCCTATGGAATTGTGGTTTATGCATTGTGGGTGCAACCGTCAGTTATTTTGTGGGATAGAATGCCTCGGGGCAAGATGTCTCAACCAGTGGCTCTTACAATATTTCTTTTCCCTCTTCCGCAAAATACCCTGAGTTGTGATGTGTGAGTTTTTAGTCTAAGTCAGCGATGAGCTCTTAGGAGCCTCAGGATCTCTGTAGTATGTGTGAGAATCCTCAGGATCTGTCTCCTCCACCCTGACACTGATTATCAGGTTCAGCATGGAAACAGCACTCATGCTCATCTCCCCATTCCTCTATGATCTCAGCTGTGGCTTGGCTGAAGTGTGAGGGGTAGTTTATCTCCTCAGGTTTCGCTGCCTTCTGAAAAAGAACAGATTCTCCAACAGAGAGTGAAGTCAGCATCGTTTAAGTGAGATAAATATTATTAATTTAGGGAGAATTTGATTTTATGTACCACTCTTTTAGCAAAAGACTAGTGAGAGCTCGACACTGGAGAGCATAATCTTTGTTTCCCTAGGACTCTATTCTGGTTCCCAATTCCAGATATGGTTTCCTTTACACTGAGCAGATCTCTCAGCCAATCAGAAAGTTCTTGCTTACCCACGGGGGCTGTGTCACTATTGCACTGGTGTGTACATCCTTAGTTCTGATGTGAGAATTATAACTGCTTAAAACTTGAAAGCACTGGGTCTCAATAGCTCCTGGTTATGTCATCTTTAAACATATTCCACAGCTGCCCCTTCTTGTTTCAAATTAATTTCAGCAATGGTTTGGGCACCAAACTCCTCTAGATCTTTAGCAACTTGATGAACAAAGAGAAGCCGTGGTTGGATGTCCCTGAAATGCCAGGAGGGAGCATTAGTGACATAAAGTGTCCTCAGGTCATGACTGAAGCTGCATTCTGACCCTCCTTCCTAAAATTCAATATCCTTATCACCTCATAACCAAGACATTGTTACACAAAACATCCTTTCATCAAACTAAACAGTGAATGAAAGTAGCAATAATTAATTCTCTAAATTATTTTTGAAATTTTTGAAATCTGGATGTCAGTTAAAAACACAACACTGGTTGATGTTGATGTGGAGGGGCCTACATACAACTAATGATTTCTAGAAGATTCTTCATGATCACCTGAGGTCGTGAATTCACCTTGCCTCACCAAATGGACTTCTAATGACTCATTAAATCGGTTGCATGACTATAAATCATAAGCCTGTTGAAAGGAAATAGTTTAATATTGATAGACCAGGTTCAGCTGTTTAAATATCATATGCCATATGGAGTTTAATAATGAGGCTCAAATATAACCGAAATCACTCACACCAGCTTTTGGTACTTCTATGAGAAAGGACAAAACGGCCCTTAAGTTGCTACTAGGTTGAGTGCTATGCTTCTAATTCCAAGTGATTATCTTCCAAAATAATGCCCAATTATTGATTTTAATGGGTTTCTGTGAAAGTGAAATCTAAAAATATTTGTCCCGGATGATTTAACACTCTCATTTATTATGTGATTTATTTGGTATTAGATTTCAGCCCAACTTGTGCTTCATCGTTCTGTTTATATTTTGTTCACTTGTTATTGTTTAATGGCTTGGATTTCTGTTTCAAAGGAAAGTTAATTTAAAATACAATCTGGCCACCTGTGTAGTTCCTCTGAGTATCTGTTGTGAAGGGGAAATAAAAGGGGGAAATAAAATAAAATGATTTACTTTACACATGCTTATAATAAAGAAGCAGATTTTACTCTTAAGAACTGAATAGCTTTGTCCTGATGTTGGGGCTGTGAAATGTCTCAAGTGAGTGAAAAAATTTCCACAGTCATGTCTCACGCTGTTACTATTTCCTGGAATGTAGACTCACTACTACTGGTACTCATCAAATGAATTGTTTGTTTGAATTTATGATTTATTTAAATTCAGACCTCTTAGCATCAACTTTAACTTCTGTCTTGTGGTGGTAGGAATGAGTCACCTGCCAGTTTCTGGTTCAAAGCCCCTTTGCGTTTTGATTTGTTTTTCATTGCCTTCGTGTGTTTGTGTGCTATGTGCTATTCTCTCTCTCTCTCTCTCTCTCTCTCTCTCTCTATCTTTCTCTCTCTCTTTATCTCTGTGTGCATGTGTGTGCACTGAATATGCAATAGGTTGACATGGCTGTCGTCCTTAGTAGCTCGCCACATCCCTTCTGAACCTGGAGCTCACAGCTGTTTCTTGACTAGCTATCCAGCAAGCCCCAGGGATCATCCTCTCTCTGCCTCCATGATGCTGTGATTTTATCTGGGGATCCAAACCAAGGTCCTCATACTTGCAAAGAAAACAGTCTATCCAGTGATCAAACTTCCCTGCACCCTTCATTGCTCCCTCGGGAAGGAAGAAGGGAGAACCAGGCTATTTTCCCCACCTGTACCTTGGGCAGATTCTCTGGACGCAGTAGCAGATGATCACATCCAACTCTCAGTGAGTGCATTGGCTGAGAAATTGCTACTTCTGTCCCCTCCATTTGTTTCTGCAGTCCAGGGAAGAGTACATTTGTCTGCTATTGGCCTGTGGGATTATTGACTCTCTGCTGCTTGGTTTCTTGGTTTTTATTTCACCTGTTTAACCAAGTCCCTAGACTACAGTCCATTCACTTCAAACACTTAGAATAGTTTCTGTTTCTCTAGATGGATCCTGACTGATATAATCTCAAACATCAACTTGATGTTTCCAGAGGGATGTAGTAAAGTAGGCGAGGTATGCACATTTTCCTCACATTAAATATCAAATGTGACAGCTTAGATACCCTAATGCAGTGTATAGAAAATTAACCACAGATCCATTGCTTACTGAAGGAAATTGGAAGAAGAAGTAACAGGAAAATTGGTTGGAATCATAAAACTATAGGACATTTCACCAAGCAGGAAATGAACTGAGCTCCTGTGACTTTTCACAAACATAGAAATATTTCCTGTTTAAACATAGAGTGGCAAATACAAAATATGCTTTAACAGACAGAACCTGAAGCAATAATAAGAGTAGTAAATATAGTAAATAAAAAGAAAACAAGAGGCTTTTGTTTGGTTGGTTTATTTTAAATTTTTAAAAATATATAATTTATTTGTGTACTTATTTATGAGAGAAAGAGAGAGAAAGGAGGGAGAAAAAGAAAGAGAGAGAGAATGGAGAATGGTTATCGCAGGGCCTTTATCCATGGTAAATGGACTCTAGGTGCATGTCCCACCTTGGGCATCTGGCTTACATAGGTACCAGGGAATCAAACCTGGAACCTTAGGCTTCACAGGCAAGCACCTTAACCACTAAGCAATCTCTCCAGTTCCCTGTTTTAATATTTTTTGACACAAGGGCTCGCTCTGTGTCTCTGGATGTGTACAGGCATGCACACGCTGCGGAGCTTGTGTGGAGGTCTGAGCACAACTCGGGTGTTTGTCCTCTCCCTCCATCCTGCTTGAGTCAGGGTCTCCCTTGTTGTTATTATGTTGCTTTGCCTCCTGTGCACCAAGTTAGCTGGCCATGAGCTTCTGGATTCTCCTGGCCCACATCACTTTGCCACATGCATGTTGAAATCACTGATGTACAGGCCGCTCTGTGGGCGTCTAACTTTATGTGGTTACCGGAGAGGTGAACACAAGCTGTCAGGCTTGCAAGCAAGCACATTTAACTGCTGAACTATCCCTCCAACACCAATAATGCCAAGCTCTCAGCAACATAGTGTCCATATACACATTAATGAATGAATAAAACTCACATATTTATGACATAGAATACTATATAACAAAATATGAAAAAGTTATGAGATAAATGAAATGATAATTCCAGTATTTTTAATACTAACCCAAAAAGGAAAGAATAACATTATATGTAGTATAAACTTAACTGTTTAATTTCCTACCTTACATGGGAAACTAACTATATTATTTAAGAATATGAACACATGTAGAAAAAAAGAATGGAAAGCAAGGTTATTGTTAAGCACAATTATTATATAGTTATGAGTTTTAAGGAAGGTATTTTGATAAAGAGTGAGTAATTTTGTGGATTGTAGGTACAGCACAATTTTCTGTTTCTTAAATTGAGAGGTGGTAATCCACATATTCATGTTTTGGTCATCATATTATATAGTTTTTTTTTTTTCGAGGTAGGGTTTCACTCTAGCTCAAGCTAACCTGGAAGTTACTATATAATCTCAGGGTGGCCTCGAACACACGGTGATCCTCCTACCTCTGCCTCCCAAATGCTGGGATTAAAGGCGTGCGCCACCATGCCCAGCTTAGTTTGGGTTTTTAATGTTCTATTTGCATGCATTATAAAGACTCAGCTCTTCCGAGCCCATCCCCCATTCTTCTGTCATTTCTGGTTCAGCATTAGTTGTACTAAACTTTGTATTAAAGACTTGGGTCTCTTATGTAGATTTTGCCTTTTATTAGCTTTTTTTTGTGTGTGTGTTTTTTTTTTTGAGGTAGGGTCTCATTCTAGCCCTGGCTGACCTAGAATTCACTACATAATCTCAGGGTGGCCTCAAACTCAGGGTGATCCTCCTGCCTCTGCCTCCTGAGTGCTGGGATTAAAGGTGTGCGCCACCACCACCCAGTTTATTAGCTTATTTTCATGTGGGTGCCTGGATAATTTGTTTACTACTTTGTCTGAGCAGACATTTCTGTTGGGCTCGCTATACTAAACTTCTATTTGTGCCAATCCACCATTTTTATTAATCACCAGTATTTGGAGACAACCAGTTTGTAAATTTTGTATAAATCACCTTATCTGAGCAATATGATTAGCAATTCTTGAACTGAAAAAAATATAATCCATTTATTTAGAGTTGCCTTTTCAATTAACTAAGAAAATAAGTCTTAAAAATCTTCCAGCCACCCTCAAACACATTTTTTAAAGTGTTCCTTTCCCATGGCAGATGCTTCTTTCTAAGGAAGTGTTCAGTTTTCTCATGAACTACCTGAGAGTGCAAGATGGTTTTGTTGTCCCTTCAGAGACCTGGGCTAAAGTCCTTCATTCAGTTTTTAATCTTACAGCATTTATTCTCTTTCAAGGCTTTCCCATTTCACCAATTCATTGGATTTTGTTTATCACCTTTTCTACAAAAGCGCATTTGTTCATTGACTGTTGCATTCTAAGTGAAATCCAAAGTAGGGCAGATTAATGAATATTCAAACTGGCCCCAAGGGTGGTTGTTAGCTGGATAGAACTATCACATCAGCCATATGTAAAACCTGTCTTCCAGTTAAAAGGGGTTGTTCTCATGCTATGTCAAAGATTATTTATTACTCTACCCTTTAAGTGTCTTGATTAGCAGGAAGTATTTGATCAAGCAGGGCCTTCTTGTCTCTGGCTTCTGATACATCAAATACTCTTTTGCTATGGAGTTGACATATTAACGCCTTTATAGTACTGCTATTTGTTTCATATTTTTTGTATCATTCACTGCAAAATAAATAAAACAGAACTGAAAAAAGACCTCATTTTTAAGAGTTTTATAAAAGAATTCAGCATGCACAAAAGGTTCCCACAGTGACAAAATAGCTAACTCACACACCTATTTATGTTAACTGAACAGCTGTTTAGAAGCCCAAGTCTTTTTTTTTTAATCTGAGATAGTTTTTAACCATTTCTATATATGATCAATACCCCTCTTTGTATTATTAACCACTAGCTCTTCTGAACCCTAAATCTGAGGTGAATTCTTGGTAAAATTTGTAGATGTGACTCACACACCACTCTGTGTTAATCATCATGTTTTAAATCCCAAATCTGAAGCAGTTTGTAACATCCCTGGATACGGTTCAGATGCTTCCGTGATATTTTGCCACCCAAAGTCTCACTCAGAACAACACACTCCAGGACAGCAAATCACAGAATGTGGTGAAGGTTTGCTTTTTATGTGTGAAAAAGGAGAAAGATGTTTAAAATAAGAACACCAGCAAAAAGAAATCTGAAAATACAGATATAGCCTTAACCAAGTCAGCATGTGTTCGCATGGGCATTTGTGTGATAAGCTGCAAACAGTCTCCAGTGGAAAAGTACTTCCAACTTAGAAAAATTCGATTGGGGTAGCAATGAAGAGTCCCTGGAGTATAAGTTGGAATTAAGTAAACCAGAAACTTTCCAATCTATTTTAGGGCTGAACCATGCAATGATCTGGCATAAGAGAATAACAACTTAATGCAATCATTCTCTTACTTCCATCAAGTAACAATATAACTTTGATCTCATTCCACGAGCATCAAAGGCCTTCTCCCATTGCTATAGATAGAAGCTGTAGACCATTGCCAGGACTCTCCATTCACCCTCAAGACTACCTTTTACTTCTGCAAATGGCTCCTGTTCATATAAATGGCTGTTGAATTGCTTACTGTTGTAGGATGCACACTCCTAGATATTGCAGATATCCTTATCTGTGCTTCCTCTTTACTGCTAAAGACAAACTTACAGGTGAAATCTGTGCTCCCTGGAAAACATCTCATTTTCCCAAGAATTTTCTTGAACACACCCATCTTGCTCACGAGCTTAAAGGAAGATTTTTCCAAGTCGTTTTTGTAAAGCATAATACAAAAGTGAAGATTGAGGACATAAAACTGAGTTTCTTAAGCCCATTCATTCCCGTTATGCTTCAGTTTGATTCCGTTTTTCCTCCCTGGAGTCTCCTGGGAGATTTCACCGCAGGCTCCCCAGAGGAGCGCCATTAGTCAGGAGCTTGATTTGTTCTACATCTGCCTGCATCTTTCAGCTTTTATTGCCCAGCTGATCCCTTTACAAAATCATCTGAATATCAATCAATCAATCAAGAAGAGAAAAATAGGATGAAATATGTGCCAGTTCCTTTGCTATAGACTGAGCAGCATTTTCCCAAAATAGCATATGAAATCCCTAAAACCCAGTGTGAGCATATATAAAGATAGGACCTGTAGGGAATGGATAAGGGTGTGGATAATAAGAATACGACCTTAATCCCAAGGGGTTTATGAAGAAGGAACACTAGAATTCTTTCTCAGAAATATAAGGACATAGAAAAACGACAGCCATTTTAAAACCAGAATTGTAGTTTTCACTAAAATCTGGTCCTGTTGGCCGCTGACCCCAGACCTGTTGTAGTGTTGTACTATGGCAGACCTGGGCAGACGAACACCATATGTTATATGCAGAACTGTTACATAAACATTATACAAGATGCTCCATTAAATATAACATGCTCATATCTCTTCTCTCAGATGTTCTCTACCCAGAGACCACTGGTATCCTAACCTCATTACCTTGAGTAACGGGTGAAGTAGATCTCTTCAGGCTTTGAGTTGGCTGACAATAGCTGCGTCAGCAAAGACCCCTTCCCAGAGCAAACTATAGCTATCTCCTGGCCCAAATCGAGACTATTTTAAATGCCCATTTCCAAAGCTTCACAACTCTCCATTTTTCAGCCTAGACCTCTGTTGAGAATTCACTATAGTTGGACTTGTCACTTAGCTTCCTTACAACCTGTCCAGTTGACCATAGAATCCATCCTAAGAAAACAACTCTTGCTTTCTAATCTCCATCCAAGAACTTGGCTACTAACCACAATTGTTAGGATGGGTGTGTAGGAGGATGTCTCACACCGTGCGTATGGGTGGGGCCCAGAATACAAGGATGGCCTCTCTCATGCATACTCCCTGAGCCTTCTTGCCAGTTGCAATCACGCCTCCTAAGTCCTCCCTCACTGAAGAGCTAGGACCTGACAATGCCAACCAAATACTTCTGGATTCTGTTGTGTGTATGTGGAAGAGGAACTCAAGCTGAGAAAATCCTTCCTTCTATCACAACATAGTTTTGCGATTTGTATATCATGCCATCTACAATTCATAAAATTCTGGAGGGCAAAGATGTATTAAAAACCTATCCACACTGTTTTGGAATGTGTGAAGCAATGATAGTTTTTGACAAATGTTTTCTGAAAAAAATCCAGTTATTTCACCATTTCTCTAAAGGCTAGATTGACTCTAAGCTGAAAACTATTATAATAAAAATTTACATTGTCTAAAGCAGATTGCATAAAATATGGCTGTAGCGCTTGAGTGACAGTTTTTACATAATCTTTAATGAAAAGTCTTTATAAAAGTGTAAATTGCATAACTGGATATCTGTGTACATACATATATTCATAACTTTTATTCATTCATTTGACATTCACATTTGCTATCAGTCACTGCTTTAAAACTAGATATATAAGCGTTATTCAATCTCTACCTCAGAGAAGCTTTCTTTTTAGCATTTAAATTTGTTTTTACTTAACACATAAAAACATTAAAATTTGACATATTAATGGGGTAGCAGGTGGTGTTTTGATACATGTATACATTACATAAATTGCAAATAAATTAACCATACGTACCTTCTCACTTAAAATTTCTTCATGCTGAAAACATTCAAAAATACTTTCTTGTAATTTTTAAGGTATTTAATATATCGTCTATATATATTCATTTTGAAGTTGAGTATGCATTTGGTAGCTTTAATATTCCCTAGTTAAGGCATGTGATATTTTAGTATATCCACATTTAAAATAACACACAGATTTATAATATGACAATGTATTTATATTTGATGTGAAATTATAACAATAGCATAAATTAGAAGTATAAAAGCTAGTATGTAAAACAATAAATATTACTATTCTTTAATTTTTTCCTGATAACAAAATGTTTGTCAAATAATTTGATTATTAGGGCTGGAGAGATGGCTTAGTGGTTAAGTGCTTGCCTGTGAACCCTAAGGACCCTGGTTCAAGGCTCGATTCCCTAGGACTCACGGCAGCCAGATGCACAAGGGGGCGCACGTGTCTGGAGTTCGTTTGCAGTGGCTGGAGGCCCTGGTGTGGCCATTTTCTCTCTTTCTCTGCGTCTTTCTCTCTCTGTCACTCTCAAATAAATAAATAAATAAAAATTTGATTATTAGCTTAACATAGAATTCTGTATGCTTTGGAAGCTTGCTTCTTTCATGAATAAATACACAGATGACTTGTCTATAAAATTAGATTACTCTTGTGTTGTTTTGCTCATATAACTACATGAGCTCTGTGTAGAAATTTCTATAATTCATTCATAAAATAAGATTATATCATCTACATAAATTTTGTCCCTGAAAATTAAATTTTCTCAATTCAAATTAATGACTTCCAATCTTAGATATGTTTTGTAAAATGATAGAGCAGAGACTAATCTCAGATGATATGTTATAATATAACACTGATTGGTGTCCATCTTTCTGGTAAGATAATATACGATCATCCAAATAGAAGGTGAACATAGGATATTGTCATTGATTCTTTGCTTCTCAACTATATTTTTTGGTGCAATAAGCTGAATATTTTTATTTGATTCACTTACAATCATTTCAGAAGAAGTGCAAAAGACAACACTATTAAGAATTAGACTCTAGGGGTTAAGTTGCTTTCTTGCAAAGTCTAATGACCCAAGTTTGATTCCTCAGTATCCACAGAAGCTGAATGCACAAAGTGGTGCATACATCTGGAGTTTACAGTAGCTAGAGGCCGTGGCATTTCCATTAATCTCACTCTCTCTCTTTCTCAGCTGGGTGTGGTGGCACACACCTATAACAGTAGGCTGTGCTAGAAGAATTGCTATGAGTTTTAGGCCAATCTGAGACTAATTCCACATCAAGCTTGGTTAGAGCAAGACCCTGCCTCAGAAAAATAAATAAATAAATCAGACTCTTGGAAACAATCATTAAAAGGGGTTTCTTCTTCTTCTTTTTACTTATTTATTTATTTTTTTATTAATTAGTTTTGTATTCAGCAAATACAGTCAGTTTGGTACCATTATTAGGCTCATCCGAGAGCTACACCCTCCTCTTGGCCCCTCCATGTTGAGGTATATGGGTCATGCATTGTGGAGTTAGCCCTCAGTTATAGGTAACATAAATGTCTCTGCATATCATGACCCAACATGTGGCTCTGACATTCTTTCCACCTCCTCTTCCGCAAAATTTCCCTGAGCCATGTTGGGTTCATTTTTGGTCTGCCTCAGTGATGAGGTGTTGGGGGCCTCTGGGTCTCTGGCTCTCTGATTTGGTAGGAGTTGATTTTTCTCTGTGTTGATCTCCTTCCCCTTGTGCTGGTATCCAGTTCACCAGGAAAATAGCACCCTTGCTTGTTTTGCCAATTTTTCTTAGTTTCAGCCGGGGCCCTTTTGAGGTATGATGGGGTGGCTCTCTCCTTAGGATCTACATCTATCTGAAAAAGAGAAGCAGATTCTCCAATGAAGAGTAAGTTAGCACCAGGACAAATGAGATAATCTTTACTTTTTAAATAGAGAATTGAATAGGTGTAGGCCCTCTTGTAGCCCATGATTGATGGTAGCTTGATAATGGAGAGTGGGCTATGTTTGGATTTGGTTCTGACTTGCTTCTCAGCTCCAGCTATGGGTCCTGTACCACTGAGGGGATCAGTTTATTGACATAATTCCCTGCATGATATCAGATCACAATGCTATATTGCTAGAAATCAACAACAAAAGACCCACCAAGAATCCCAACGACACCTAGAAACTGAGCAGCACACTTTTAAACAATAAATGGATAGTGGATGAAATAAAAAATGAAATTGCAAAATTTCTAGAATTGATTGACAATGAGAACACATCGTACCAAAACTTATGGTACACAATGAAGGAGGTCCTCAGGGGAAAATTCATAGCACTCAATGCCTTCATAAAAAAGATAGAGAGATCCCAAATCAATAACCTAACCATCCACCTAAAGCCACTGGAAAAGCAAGAAAAATCCAACCCAAAGAGCTCCAGAAGGAAAGAAATGATTAAAATCAGAGCAGAAATTAATGAATTGGAAACCAAGGAAACAATTAAGACAATTGACAAAACAAAGAGCTGGTTCTTTGAAAAAATAAACAAGATTGACAAAACCCTGGCCAATCTGATCAAGCAAAAAAAAAGAGAAGCTTCAAATTAACAAAATTCAAAATGAAAAAGGAGAGATCACAACAGATATAAGTGAAATGGGGAGAATCATCAGGACTTATTTCAAAAACCTCTACTCCACAAAACTGGATAATGTGGAGGAGATGGATAAATTCCTGGTTTCTTTTCTTTGATGCCATTCAGAAGAGATACAATCAAAGTTTTCTTGAGAATCATTTATTTCATTGTTTAGAGTTATTATGTTAGCTCATAATTCACACTCAAATACCCAAGAATTCCAAGTTACTGATACTATAGTTGTGTTCCACATTGTTTGTCCTTAGTTTTTATTTTTCTTTGGCTGGCTTCCCATTTTATACTTTAACGTAGTCCTTTTTGCATTTTCCCAGAAATATTAACTATGTTTATTGAGAATCCGTATATGGTGATTTGAATGTAAACTTTTCCTCATAGCCTCATGTGTTTGTGATCAAGCTTCATATTTTATTTTATTACTTTTTAAAAATTTTTTTGTTCATTTTTTATTTATCATCTATTTGAGAGCGACAGACCCAGAGAGAAAGGCAGAGAGAGAGAGAGAGAGAGAGAGAGAGAGAGAGAGAGAGAGAGAATGGGAGCGCCAGGGCCTCCAGCCACTGCAAACAAACTCCAGATGCGTGCGCCCCTTTGTGCATCTGGCTAATGTGGGGCCTAGGGAATTGAGCCTTGAACCGGGGTCCTCAGGCTTCACAGGCAAGCACTTAACCACTAAAGCCACCTCTCTCCAGCCCAAGCTTCATATTTTATTCCTGAGCTGGAGGAGGTATGTCACTGACGGTGGGTCTTGGGATGTCATAGTCCAGCCCAGTGTGACAGTGCTAAGAACTCAGTTGTATCTAATTCCATGCTGCTGGTATCTGCTGATGTGAGCCAGATTCCTGTTCCTGCCATGCTTTCTCTGCCATGACAAAATTTCCCCCAAAAACTGCAGGCTGGAAATAAACTCTTTCGTGCTGTAAGGTGCTTTTTTTTTTGGTTGAGTTTGTATCCCAGCAACCAAAAGGTAAGCTATACAATCTACTTTAGACTAGGACTTTTGACTCTATCATTGAACTGAACAAAAATATCCCTTATTTCCTGGACATTGCATTTTACTTTGGGGGTATAATTAATAAGTATATAAATTATATATGATCCAAGAAATATTACGACTTTTTTTTTTATTAAAGACAGAGAGAGGGAGAGAGAGATAGAGAAGGAGAGAGTAAGAATGGGCATGCCAGGGCCTCTAGACACTACAAACGAACTCCAGTCACATGTGCCATCATGTGCATCTGGCTTACGTGAGACCTGGAGAATTGAAACAGGATCCTTAGGCTTCGCAAGCATGTACCTTAACTGCTAAGCCATCACTCCAGCACAGTTATGAATTCTTCTAAACGTGGAGCAAAGAAAGTGGAAGCTGAAAGTGTTCTGGATGGAAATTGTGAAAAGCATGATATTTATGAGTAAATAGGTTAGTCTTACAGGATGAAGATTAAGCAGTGTTGGAATAAATGATGGAATTAGATGTGTAGATACTTAAGATAGAGAAGCCCAGGCAAAAGAAATATCTAGATTAAAATTGCAAAGGATGGGAGATATCATTAGTGTTGAGTAAACTATGAAGGACATGCTGCAATTGACAGACAGCATGAGGAAAAATAAGACCAAAAATCAAAGGTGGTAAAGAAAAAGATCTTCTGTGGTTATTGTGAACTTCTAAATAATTGGAGTCTACTCTTGATGAAACAAATAATTTCTATGAGTTTTTTTTTTCATTTTTCAAGGTAGAGTCTCACTCTAGCCCATGCTGACCTGGAATTCACTCTATATTCTCAAGATGGCCTCGAACTCATGGAGATCCTCCTACCTCTGCCTCCTGAGTGCTGGTATTAAAGGTGTGCACCACCATGCCCGGCTCTATAAGATTTTTGAAAGAACTGTGTTATTTTCATTCTGTATTAAAACAATTATTTTGGCTGCTCTGATTATAATACCCTAATTGATTCTGGAGAGAAATCTTAGTGGATAAATCTATTCCCACGCAAGCATGAATTCAGTTCCCCAGAAATGATATCATACCCGGCTGATGGTAGCCATCTATAATCCCGCGGTTCCCAGGACAAGAAATGAAGTAGAGACAGAAACATTTCCTAGAAGCTTAAGGGCCAAGCTAGCCCTGTGGACTGCCTCTAAGAAGATGGGGAACAATGTCAGACACCTAAGATTCCTCCCTGACCACTGTGTCTCCTGTGAGCACCTTCACTGGCACTCATGATCCTTGGTAGACATGACAACAAAAACCTGATGACTCAATTGAGGCTGGTGATGTCACTCAGTGGTGGAGTACTTGCTTAGCATGTGTGAGTCTTAAGCACTGCAGAAAGAAAAAGGGAATAAACTAAGGTTGAAAGTGCAAGGGTTAGAAGGGGAATGACATTTGAGATGTCACCTGCAATGTTTAGGTGAAAGGCTATGTAGATTGGAAGTTTTCATGATAGATATGAAGCAGGAATGATGAGATTGACACCAAATAAGATACAGAGTATTCTGATGGGACAAGGGTTGGGTCACAAAGATTGTTACATGATAACACTGAAATGTTGGCATTGCATAACTAAAGAGTAATATGTAGGCAGATGGTATATAAGACTAGGGTATGCAAGGGATATGTGTTTGTGTGTAGATATAAACAATTAACATATATGCATATATAAGCTATATGGCTATGTGTATATACACATGTGCAATCTACATATCTATACTTGTTTATGCATATATAATGTGTGTATATGTATATTTGGCATATCTTCCAAATGCATTTTTAAACAGTTCAAAAAGTGACAAGAGCTGAGATGGGTCACTGGGAAAGCATAGTATTAAAAATAGATGAAAAGTGGAGAAGTGAGTAAGTGAGGCTGAGAGGAAATAACTGCTGAGATGACAGGAAAACCATGTGAGTATGCTACCATGAACAGTAGGAAAAAACACATGAACATGCTACCATAGACGCTAGGAAAAACCACGTGAATATGCTACCATGGACTCTAAAAAATGAATGCAATAGGAAGGAGTGGTTGAACATGTGAGAGTTTGCTGGTCAGTCACATGAGGAGATGTTGAAGTTTTCTGTTAAATTCAGTAAACAGGAAATATTTAGTGACTTGAGTGCAATGTGGGAAATGTAATAGTAATGAAGCCAGATTGGTGTGAGTTTGAGAAAGACAAGCATAAGAAGAAAGAAACTGGAGATTGCAAGTCCATCAGTCTGGCTGAGGTCTTGTTTGTTTGTTTTTTTTTGGGGGGGGGGACAAAAACAAATAAAAGGAATCAAGGATGGGGGAAGTGGGTTAAAGACAAGAAGTGGTTAAAGACAAGGAGGCATGGGAATCATCAGTAGAGAGCAAAACATAATGACAGAGAAAGAGTAGAGGGCAGGGCTGATCTAATGACTTCAATAAGGCAATATAGATGTGAACATTTTACAATAATATTAAATCATTGCTTCTCAGCCTTTTCCTAATTTCAAGTATAAAACTGTCATTTAAAGTCTCGATAAATTGTTCTCATCACATAAAAATATAGGTAACGTCAATAAAACCTACTATATGTCCCAGAGGTCAGTGAGAGTTGGTGGCGGTATAAGTCTCTTTGATTTGCTATAACAAGATATCACAGACAGGGCACCTTGAATGACAGAGATGTATTTTTTCATAGTTCTGAAAGCTGGATGTCTGAGGCCAAAGTGCACATGGGTTTGCTTTTGGTTGAGGCCCTTCTGTGTGGCACACAGTAGCTGCCTTTTCCTGTGTCCTTTTACATGGGTTTTGCTCTGTACAGGCACATGTCTGTGTCCAAATTTGTTTTGTAAGATCACCAGGCCTATCGGATCAGGCCACACTCACATGAACTAACTGTTTCATAGTTAGATCTCTAAAGGCTCTGTATCCAGATAGGGTCACATTTTGAAGTCACTGGGGTTATGACCTCAAAATATGAATTGCTGTGAACTATCAGCACAGTCTGCAGCTGTGAACTGTCAGCCATAACCCAATACACAGCTCTGATTTTATTTTATTTATGAAGTCATTGTCATGAACAATAAAGAGGGGGGAAATGATTAACTTAGATGACATTTGTAGTAGCTCCACAAGCCAAGCAAACATGTAGAAACCAGGATTGTCTTTGCAGGATCAGCTGGCTCTAGATCAGTCAGAGCAGGGTATGGGCTCGCTTTTTTTTTTTTTTAAATTATTGACAATATCTGTACATATACACAATGTACCATGTTCATAGTCCCTTTCCACCACCCTCCCTTTTCCCTCTCTTGTATGCCACCTCCACAGAGTCCCTTCTTTCTAGATAGTTCCTCTTTGAATTGTATTATTGACAATTGACAATATTTTATACATATAGAAAATGTATTTTGCTTATGGTTTCCTCCCCCTCTTCTCCCTACCCCTGTACTCCTGTCTCAGCCCTCTTCCTTGTTCTAATGAGTCCTGCTACTAGTAATATTATTGCGCGTGGCTCTGTCTGGTATTTGTCATATTCCCATCAGGTTATACCCTTATAACCTGTCTCCCCATTCCTAATACACTGAGAGCCCTCCTCAGTGAGGTTATTGGTGTTCTCTGTGGGGATATGAGCATTGGTCAGCTTCTGGGTGGGCAGAAGCACAGACAGAAATGAGAGCAAGAAGAGGGAGAGAGAGAGAGAGAGAGAGAGAGGGAGGGAGTCGCATCAGTGCCCTCAGCCACAGTAAAGAAACTCCAGAAGTGTGTCCCCCCTTGTGCATCTGTTTTGTATGGCTACTGGGGAACTGAACCAGGTTTCTTAGGCTTCACAGGCAAATAACCCAATGGTTAATCCATCACTCCAGCCCAGTACTCTATTCCATGTTGGATTTTGGTGGCTGCTGCTTTTTCCAGCACCTTCGTCCTTGGATCCAGTCACCCTGGGCTGATAGAAAGGTGAACTTTACTGTCACTCACAAAGCTTATCTGCATCAGCTGCTTCTCTAGTGTTAGATTTTTTCTAGAGAATTCCTGGGGCTGCTGATCAGATGGGGAAGCACAGATGGGGAAATTAACTCCTTGATGGAGATCCTAATGCGAAAATGAACTCCTACTGGCTCATAAAACTTTGATCTGGGGACAGGAAAGGGGGAAATAGTTGATAGAGGGAAAGCACTTTGTGGTAAACAGTATCTGAAGTTTCTCCTCTACCCTGATAAGGAAGTGTCCCAAGGCTGCCAGGGATAAGGACACTTTTGAATAGTGTGGTGTATGAGGCCCCTGTCTAGGAATGCATGTGTGCCCAGAGGCATGGAGAACCAGCAGTTCTGAGTCACTGATTGCAGCTCTCCTTAGATTTTATAGTGTACCTCATCTGGTGTGGGGATGGCAGCTTCCACACTGTGATTTCCAGATAAAGTATTTTATTTAATATTGTTGAATATGACATGCCACATACAGGTTTTTGGTCAGTAGCCTTAAACCCTAGCAGCCAAATACAGAATCTTAAAAGCTACTGGGTCCATATTCGACCTTGGTTGAATTTTGAATGTATAAATGCTTTCGAATTGTGAAAACATCCTCCAAGATATGCATCTATCAGTGAACAGGTCAAGTTTAACTTTCCAAGGGGCTGGTGCACTGGTAATGTTTTACCAGCAAATGGGTTTTGATATCTCAGGGGTGACTCCCAAGTAGCCAAGCTGAAATATAATAGCAAGTGGAAAATCATCTATACAGAAATGTATCTGGGAGGTCATAGACCATGAAGAAAATGGATATCACAGAACAGAGTTCAGCTAAATCATTAATCAAATTGGCAAGTGTGGTGGTATAAATGAGAATGTATGTCCCTATAGATTCAGGCGTTTTATTAAGCTTGTAACTTGGGTCTCCATCCTCTTGGCTGGAGAAGGTGTTAGTGGGGGTGGATCCTGGGATCCAGCCCCAAGTTGTGTTTGGGCGCAGATCTGATTCCAGGCAAAAGTCATGTGGAGCAGTCCTGGGTCCCTGCTTGTGTTTTTTGGTTTTTTTTTTTTTTTTTTTTTTGTACTGTCTGACTATTGGTGGTTTTTCTCTATCTGCTTGGATTTATGAATGGGAGCTAACTTCTTCTGCTGTAGATGGAACTTGTTCTGGATCTTCACATTTGAAATAAATCCTTTCCTCCCATGAAAGTATGTTAGGTTGGATGCTCATCTCAGCATTGTTGATCTGTCTACTATAGCAAGTAAATAAGCCACCAACATGGGGAAGAAACACTGCACAGAGGAAAAGGGAAGGGGGTTTGTTGGAGCATGTGATTTATCCTACCCAATGTCCAAAAGAACACAGACATGAAGAGCCGGGCATGGTGGCACACGCCTTTTATCCCAGCACTTGGGAGGCAGAGGTAAGAGGATCACCATGAGTTCGAGGCCACCTTCAGAATACAGAGTGAATTCCAGGTCAGCCTGGGCTAGAGTGAGACCTTACCTCAAAAAAAAAAAAATAAAATAAAATAAAAATAAACATGCAAATATATGAAAGTGTAACCCCTGTTTAATCTACTCAAAAGGAAATAATCCTGAAAGTGCTAGAAGCTATCATTAAAGCGGTCCTATTGAAGGTGTAACCAAAGACTTTGAGTTAGCAATCATAAATAATGATCAAAACATGTTCACATCATACAATGAACAACAGTTAAAGAAGTAAAAGATTGGGCTAGAGAGATGGCTTAGTGGTTAAGACACTTTCCTGCAAAGTCAAATGACCCAGGTTCACTTCCCCAGGACCCATGTAAGCAACATGCACAAGGGGGCATATGTGTCTGGAGTTTGTTTGTAGTGGCTGGAGGCCCTGGCATGCCCATTCTATACACCTCTCTCTGTCTCCCTATCTCATTTTCTCTCTCTAATAAATAAATTTAAAAAGAAGTAATAGATTATATTATGCCAATGTCTTAATAAATGTAGGATATTAATAAAATGATCTAAATGGAAATTCTGAAGTTAAAAATATAATGAATCAATAAGAAGAATAAAAGGCTCTTCCCATATATTTGCTAGACAGAAGGGTCAAGAGCTAATAAGTAAATCTAAAATGGTTGTCCAATCTGAAGAACAGGGAGAAAAAGTAGTGTGAATTAAATTAGATATGCTCAGAAAAAGAGACAAAGAATTAAATATGTCCATATAAACTTAACTGGTACTCCTACATGAGAAATAGAGATCTGTGGAACTTTATTGAAGGAAAGGTGGTTGGCATCAGTGGGGTGCATAAAATAATCACCTTTAAGAGGGCTTCAGAATTGAGCATTTCAAATGGGATGAGTCACATGATTGTGTGGCCTTCTCCAGCCATATTCAGATATGTGGATCTAGTTACGGAAATGAAGAAAAACTGGATTGGTATTAGAAGGCCAAGCAAGAATGAAAAGACATAAACAGAATATAGTATAAGAGGTTAATCAGGGTGAGGAAAAGAATTTTAGAACATTAAGAGAACGAGGAATAGGGAAAGGCTATAGGATCATTAGCCAGAAATCTGTATGTGTCCCATGAATTTGAGGTGTCAGTGAAAGGTTTCATTTAATCATCATCCTGTGTATTTGGTGCCTTTGTGACAGTCATTGGTCATGAGAAGGTCTGAGCTCAGACACTCGACAGGGATGACTGAGGGAAAAACATGTAGGGAACTAAGAATATAGGATAGTTTTAAAATAATATCCATGTATATGCTGGGCGTGGTGGCACATGCCTTTAATCCCAGCACTCGGGAGGCAGAGGTAGGAGGATTGATGTGAGTTCAAGGCCACCCTGAGACTACAGAGTGAATTCCAGGTCAGCCTGGGACTAGAGTGAGATCCTACCTCGAAAAAAAACAATAATAATAATAAAAATAATAATAATATCCATGTATAGAAAACTTGTCACAAGTTCAGCAAGTGTTATGCTGAGTAGAGAAGGCATGAACCTTAACCAGAACTTTTGAGAAATTTTGGGAATGAATAGCTGAATTATCAATGCATTTTTTCCCCAGAAGATAACTCCTGATTCTTATGGGACAAGTATGCTATTTAAATCATCATTGAGCATTCCCTTGCAAAGACCCTGTTCTGAAAATTGGACCATATCAATTCCAATTATAATTTTCATCTTATATCATAATACTGAGTTGTAGTGGTTTGGATATAAAATTCCCCTTACATATTTTCAGGTTTTTTGATTTGTCCACTGGCAGAGGTGTTCTATCAGGTGACAGAAACATTAGGAGGCTTAGCATGGCTAGAGCAAATGTCACTAGGGAGGGGGTATCTTGAGGTTGCTCCAAGACCGGTTCACTCTCTGTTTCTTTTCTGTTGATGCGAACGTATGATGCCAGATTCCCCATCCAGTTTGCTATATCCAGTTTGCTTTGTTTTCCCCTTTCCTTCCCCGAGTTACTTCTAGTCAAGTATTTGTTCATAGCGACAAGAAAGTCACTGATAAAAACATCTTTAAGTTGATTGGAGAGAGTTGGCATGTAGGTTTATTTCAATCCCCTTTAGCCTAGTAACTCTCCTGTGACTTTGAATATATTTCTTTTGGTTTTATTGTGTATAATCTTTCCTAGTTCACTTCAATCTTCATTTTGCAATCTATTATTTATTATATATACTTTTTAATATCCTGAATTATTTTCTGATTGAATTAGCCAAGGTATTTAGCTGTAAATATAGTACACTCTATATCTTGTATAAGGCTCAATAAAATTTCACATATGGTTACAAAACAAGATGAGAGCAGGACACACGGAAGCATCCCAAGTACTATGCAGAGCTGTACTCTGGAGTCTCAGCAGTACTGACCTGCACAGGATCTACAAGCTGCAGAACCTGCAGCTACTGTCTTATGAAACATCTCAGCAGCTAGTCAGGAGGCTGTGTCATCAGGATTCTGGACAGCTATCTGCCTCTGCCAAATCATAAGGATGTCTTTCGTCTTGCCCCATGTTTCAGTTCTGAAGAAATATCTTCCATAGTAAATAAGATTTGTGAAATTGAAAGTGTATCTTAAGCATTAGCAGCAAGGGGTTCTGGGAAGTGCAGTTATTCTGTCTAATCATTGCTTGCCTAGGAAGACATTGGCATGAATGTTTAATGGTGGACTGCTATCTACCCAGGATATGATTTGAGCCTTTATGGCAATGTGAAATATAGTAAAATGATTAAATACACCAGCAAAGTTAGATAACGCTAAAGACCTTATCTATTTAATCCACCACAAACGTGATGTATTAATTCCTAATATCTTCCTAAGGAAGATTTAGATAGAAAAAAATTTTTTTATTCTTTGAAGATTTCTACTTTTGGCCGAAAAGTAAAACTTTGGGCTTTCCTAATGTGAAAAAACTAGTGAGCAATCTTTTCCATGATCATAGCCATTGCTGTATGTGTTTGGTCAATAATCCACCCTATCTTATTCCCTCATGATTCTGAACTCTCAGAGAAATGTATATTAAGAGTCAGACTGAGCAGCCATCTGTTTTCTTAAAGGTGCAAGGCACATTAGAAAATGTGTCTTGCATTTCAAACAGGCGCTGTTATAAAAATATCACTATTGGGTTGTATAAATGACTTCTTTCTTGACTATTCTCTTTGTTGTGTGGAAATTGTGAGACTTTGTAAGATTCACAGGTCAACAATTTGAAAAACAGAGAATCAAGTGAGGCAGATATACCAAGGAAGGCAAGCAGGGTGCAAGCATATAAGTTTAGGACATTAACTCGCATCATTGCAAAACATAAAGCCAAATGGATATCAGTCTCATCACACCAATCATATCACTCATACCACAGGAATAAGCTAAACTAGAAGGGTGGGACTTCCTCCCTAAAGAGTCCTGGAGACATGCCATGGGCTTTTTAGAAGAACTGTACAGTGAAAACATGGTCTTTCACCCTGCCATTGTCAATACCATGATCAAGGTTGTGGTCACCCCACCTTGTTACCTCTGAAGCCATCATTCCAAACATCGCAAACCTGTCCACAACTGCAGTCAGCTTTGTACTACCTAAAACCTAGATGCCTTTTACAGTGAAGTCTGAGGAAGATTTATGATTAACGTGAGTACACAAGCTGTATATTTGGAAAAAATAAGGTTGGCGAACATGTGTGGGGGATGAGTGACGCCAAAGAAATATGGAAACTGGTATAACTAAAGAAGGCTTCATGGAGGTAGAACACAATTGGATGGTATTAGAAATGAAAACAGGTAGTTTTAAAATGTATTTACAGTGCAGAGATGAGGGATGGAGGGAAAAGGTATTTTTATCTCACACTGCAAATATTCACTTTAAAATTTCTAACATCATTTTAAGAAGTAAGATTTATCTGTTAAGAGAGACATTTCTTAATTATCACTGATAAACCTTGAAATCCTATTTTTAGGACCTACTCTATAGGCTGTTGTATTATTTCAAGATGATTTTTTTTCAATCTATTATGAGCTCAAGAAAGAACTTTTGTTAGAAATGAATACATCTTCCCTATTTTGCTTTTGTACTAAGTAATCACTATATTCCTGGGTCTTTCTATTTATGTCTGTTTTCTTTGCTATTTTTAGATTCTGGACTATACTAGGAGTTTCAATGATATTTTTAAGTCTAGATAATCTTGAGGATAAACTGTGATTACTCATGCAAACAAAATATTCTCCTGTACATTACATATTCTTCAAATAATCCATGACAAAGATTTATTTTTTTATTTTCTTTCAGCCCCTATTACTCAAAAATTTCTCTGTTTTCCTTAATGCAGAGTCACTCTGATTTATTATTCTAACTAGTCACACAATTCTGCATCTTATGTAAAAATCCTACAAATTTGTAGATGAAACATATATTTAATGGAAATAGAATTTTTCATTTTTGAAAAGATGTGAAAAAGATACTTTTATTTTAACCGGCATATAAGAACATAACATTTTGCTAGCTTAATAGTCAGTATACACATTTTTGCATGAACTTAACTATCTCTATTATTTTAGAATCACTGATAGTTTTAGAAAATAATGAGAAGCAATGTTCAAAAGCACTTGTTAAGTCTTTTCTTATTTCACTTAATACAATGGATTAAATGATTTCCCAGAAGGTATTTTACTCCCTGGCATAAATCTAATTCAGTTTTCCAGTAAGAATGCCAAATAATACTATATTTGTGTGCAATATTTATTTTCCTTTTTCCTATTTAGGGTCCTTGCTTTGACATGACCTCATATGAGGTGGAAGAATCATAGACACACTTCATAGTTGATGATCTTTGATTATTTTCTTCTTTAATAGTAGATTAGTAAACAAACACTGGTTAGGTCATCTTGGGTATGAGGGAAATAAGTACCAATAATCAAAGTGCATCTAGAATACTGACATATTATTTATCATTTTCCTTCATCACTTTGACATATTTACCCTACAAGGTTGTGTCAGCATATTTTACTTTTTATACACATAGTCTAGTGAGCTTTGTTCTGAGCTACATCCTGACTCATGGGACTATGAGCTCCTACTCAACTCCTCCTATTACACCTCCTTCTCCTTCCTTTTCTTTTTTTTTTTTCTCTCTTCCTCTGCTTCTTCCTCCCTCTCCTCCTTCCTTCTCGCCTTTATCATGACAAGAAATCAGGGAAAAGCTTTCACTGCATGTATAGATACTTGTTTAATATAGTTTTAGTTTGAACTTTTTAACCCATTTTGACTTAGCATATGTAGCATTTATTTATATCCTCAATGGAATGGGAACAGGAGAGAGGGGAGATAAGAGCATAATATAATGGCAATATGATCAAGTTATAATAACTTCATACTTTAACATTCCCAATAAAGTTACTATAAAAATCAAAGCCATGAAAAACAGAGCAAATTAAAATTGTTCAACAAGCACTAAGAGATAAGGGGTTATAGCAACATTTATAAATGTTTTTTTTCTCAATATCTGTAACCACGTGTAATAAGATACTGTAAATGCTGAAGATAACTGTTTGCATAGCAGAATTATAAATCTACAATGGATTTATTAAACTAATTGTTTTTTAAGGATTAGGGAGAGAAAGCAGAAAATGGAAAATCAGAGAAGTTAATTGATATTATCAAGACTTGAAATGACAGTGAGATGAGTGGAGGCTCAACTTTGTGACCAAAACCTGAGCTATCCACTCATATTTTCTTGGAACTGTGATGAAACCTTAGAAGGAATCCCAGGATAGTACTGGAAGCACAGGTGGGGATGAAAGTTAAGTGTGTGGTTCTTAGCTAGGGAGTGAAGTGACAGAAAATTAAGGAAACAGAAATATGTATATATATGTATATGACACTATATAATATATAATCATATATAATTATGAGTATTCTTTATCTAACTTCCCTCTAGTAAACTCACTGAGGGATTTTTTTTCTTTCTTTAAGTTTCTATATTTTAGAATTTACATTTTTCAAATATATTTCATTTTTATTTATACATTTATTGAGAGAGGGGTCAGATAGAAATATTAGGCACACTAGGGTCTCCAGTCACTGCAGACGAACTCCAGACTCATGTGCCTTGTGCATCTGGCTTATGTGGGTTCTGGGAAATCTATTCTGGGTCCTTTGGCTTTGCAAACAAATGTTTTAACCATTAGACCATTTCTCTAACCTTGAACAAACTTGTAAAATATAGTTCTTCCTATATTTAATTATTTCATTTTTCATAGAAAAATATTATATGGCAAGGTATAAAGCATTTGATAATAATTAAATATACATCCTAGAAAAACAGTTAAAGAACTTAGATAATTAACAACATAATACTACTACCAAAGAAAATACACAAAGACCAATGACTAAGGTTCCATCTTATTTTCCTCGTATGCATAGTTGGAGTAATAAAGCTTATGCCACAGGGTTGTATTTTGCATTGAATTACATATAACATATTTCACGTTACATTATTTCATCATTTTATAGAACATTGTTATACCATGATCTAGATTTATAGTATATATTGTATATGATTACATACATTTATATTATAGACAGTACATTTTATTATATAACTATGTGTGAAAATTAAGAGTATGGTAAGATGTGGTAAGAATCTTGGATATCTTTTCCAATCTCTCAATACATCTCAACAAACATTCCAGAAGGCTAAAAACAAAACATGGAGGACAAAGTTGGAAGTTCACAATGCAGAGCAGCTAGGCAAGGAAAGGAGCTTACAGCTAGGTGGGACCCACTGATAAGAGCATCTTTCCAAAAGACCCATGGCATTTTGTGCACATTTTCAAAATGGATGAAATTCACTTTTACCTGAATGATTTATATTTGATTTACTGACATTTTGGTATGTCTTGTTTTTACAGTAATCTTTTATGACTTCTCTAGTATTGGTTTTTAGGTTAATTTCACAATATTAGTAAAGTGTATGAGAAGTGAATAAAAATATAAATGCTGTTTATTATGTGTTTCTTTTTTTATTTAGTAGAACGTTTGTATGGACTTATCATGTACTGGTACCATCATTTCCCTCCTCCCTTATATTCTAGCAAGTATTTCAGGATGACTTTGTGAAATATCATATTTATTTATGTGAGATAGGAATGGGTACACCGGGGCCTCTAGCCACTGCAAACGAACTGCAGACATGTGTGCCACATTGTACATCTGGCTTAAATGGCCACTGGGGAACTGAACTTGTGTCATTTGTTTTGCTGGCAAATGCCTTAACCGCTAAACCATTTCTCCAACCCTCTCATAATTATTTTATTTTAAATTTCTGGTTCCATTGACCATCATATGGTGGAATAAACATCAAAAATACTGTATCAGGGGCTGGAGAGATGGCTTAGCAGTTAAGTGCTTGCCTGTGAAGCCTAAGGACCCTGGTTCGAGGCTCGATTCCCCAGGACCCACGTTAGCCAGATGCACAAGGGGGTGCATGTGTCTGGAGTTCCTCTGCAGTTGCTGGAAGCCCTGGCGTGCCCATTCTCTCTCTCTCTCTCTGCTTCTTTCTCTCTCTGTCTGTTGCTCTCAAATAAATAAATAAAAATAAAAAACAAAAAAATAAAAAAATAAAATAAAATAAATAATAATAATAATACCTTATAAGTTTCTTTATCATTGATGTAACTAAATAGCTAACCAGAAGAAATGTAAGGAAGGGTTATTTGAGTTTACAGTTCTAGGGATGCAGTCCATCGTGGCAAGCATCACACTGACAGGAGCATGACACAGTTGGTCACATTCAGTCCATGGTGAGGATCCAGGGATGGATGGATGCTGGTGCTCAGATACATTTCTCCTTTTTATTCCAGCCCAGGACCCCAGCCAGGGGAATGGTACCTCCCACAGTTAAGGTGGGTCTTCCCACCTCAATTAACCTAATGTAGGTAATCCCACACAGTCATGCCCAGAGACTCCTTTACAGGTCACTCTAAGTCTGATCAAGTTAATAGTCAACACAACAGATACATATTTTGTGTCTTTAACTTCATTATCAACATGACATTTCAGGGGTGTACTTTTGTCAGTAGTTTTAGCTGTTTAGGCTGATGACGTGAAACGATCATTAGAGTGGAAATCGTTCTATCCAGCATTATGTGTCATCAGGATAATTAAATACTGACAGAATGAAAGAAAAGGTTTCTATCGCTTATAACTATGAACAATATACAGAGTAAAGGAGAACATCCTATAACTCCTAGACTTCCTGCTAAACCAGATCTTTGTCAAATGTGTAAACAGATAGTTGAAACGGATCTTCTAAAAGACCTGAGGCATGGGTCTTTAGTCCTCTCAGGGGTAGAATTAAGGAAACGCTTTATAGCCTCTCGATGTAAGATGTTCATGGGGAACTTACAGAAATGGAGAATCAGATTCAGCATGTGTCTAAGGATTTGGTCTCAAGTGTGCCAAGGCTGCTGGGCTTGAACCTAAAGTGTGAGATTAATAGGTCTGTAACACCCCTCCAAATGTAGGCACTACATCTAAAATGAAAACAGCCCCTAACTTAGTGGCTACACCTAAGATGAAAATAATTAATTTTGAAATATGTTACCTGAGGCTAGGAAGCACTCAGCACTTGTTACCAGACTTAAATAGGAATCCTAAAGGAGACTATAAATTAGACCTGACCCATGCTTGGCACTAGACTTAAGTTACATGCTGTTAAAATTATGAGTGTTTCCATATTGGTATTATATATGGCCTGTCCCATGAAGCTTCATAGAATGCGAGGGAGACAGAACAAAACAAAACTGCTCTGTATTATGCTCATTATCGTAACCATAGAATGAACAGACGACAGCAGGTTATATAGTTGCTCAGGGCTGCCTCAAACGAGCACGCACTGATCTGGCTGGATCAGGCACTGCAGGGGAGAAGGACACGGGACACGCCTTGAGTCCTGGCATGGCAAGAGCCCACCCTTCTCCAAGAATGATCTCTGTAGCGTTGGCGTGTGTAGCATTTTGCAAAGAGAAAATAAAGTTCAACTATTATTAAGTTGGCTATGTATTATGCATTATGTTTATTATCTTTTTTTAATCTTGAACTGGACTACTGGTTTCTGAATTTAAGTTTAACCTGCATTTAAGAGGCTGGGAGATACCTGAGTCAGTACATTTATTGCCTTGAAAACCTGAAAACCAAAGTTATATCCTCATAACACAAATACAGATACCAGCCATGATGTGTCCCTGTGATCCCAGAGCTGGGAGGCAGGCTCAAGCAGATTCCATGGGCTTACTGGCCAGTCAGTCAAGCCGACTGGGTGAGCTTCAGGCCTTTGAAGAGTCCCTGCCTCACAAAGAGGAGGATTATACCTGACAGTGACACCAGTGGTTGTCCTTAGGCCTCTGTACAGGCACCTGCACACGTGTGTGCATACGGACGTACAAACATACATATACCACAGGAATACAGAGCACACGCACACATAAATCAGTAGATAAATAAACAACTGCTTTCTAATTTAAAGTGGAACTTGACCTTGGGATGCACAGGTAAGCCAAGGTTCTCTTAGAGTCCTTTCATAATCGTGGGGAACTGAAGACCAGTGAGTAAAGTTTCCGGTCAAAGGTGGAAGAAGGTAAAATGGAGCTGTCATCTGTTTATGTCGGGGGTTGAGGCATAATTCCACACTGTCTCTCTGAAGACTCACAATTTGTTTCTCCCCTAATCGATGTCAGAGGTCAATCTCTCCCACTGGTAGTATGTTTCTTGCCTCTAATCATGGCATATAATCAACACAAATGGCATGTAATCAACACAAATAGGGCCAATTAGGGAATGAAATGAAGACTGGAAAGGCTCCTCCTAAAAAACTTAAGAATTTCTTTGCAGATAACTTACCTTTGTGTACATGTTTTATTTCTCTCCTTCTTTTTAAATTCTGAGGCTTTTCATTCTTTCCTCTTTCTATTTGAGATACTAAATGAGGTTCTAGTCATATTGCCTTTTTTAAAAGATACATACATGTATATGTGGACATTAATATAAAATATATTCCTGACAGCCCATATCAATAGAATTTTTATTTTATTTTCATAATTTATTATTTTTATGGAATTATTAAATATTTAATTTCACTTACAGAAACAGGAATAGCAAACAGCAGATATGTTACAAGCTGAGTTTTTTTGGTGTGTGTTTGAACATGTGTGCATTGTCATTAATTTAAAAGCTGAACAACCCTAATTTTAATTATTAATCACAAACAATTTAAACAGAGACATATATAAATTTTATACAAACTTTTGGCTCTTCTCACAAAGTTATACCATCTTTACTTAGCTCTGCAAGACAATTTCCCACCTCAGAACTCACCAGTCCATGAACCGGCAGAATGTCTGATCAGTTTGCTTGGTATTAATATCAGCAGCCACTCACTGATCATTTACTGTGAATGAGCAATTATGTGTATATTTTATGTGTATGAATTTATGTAGATGCCTGATCCATGCACTTTTATTGTAATTCATGTCAGTAAAGTGAGGCTTTCTGGCTGTTAATGAGTACCTAGCTTGTGCACAAGAAATGGAAAACAGAGTTTGAGCTTCATGAACTGTGTACCAAGGCTTCCATATGTAGACATATGACAAAGTAGGATATAAATTGCTGATTTCTGCTAGTAGTCCACTTTGTTGCACAAGTGAATTACAAGTTCTGTAATGATTGTTCTCTACTTACAATGCTATTATAAAGATTATACTACAGTTTTATCCTTTGCCAGTTATGTATAATAAATTACATTGAACATCTCAAGAGATAACACTAAACTCTATAGACTCCCCCAAGATTAAAGAAAAATATGCTTGATTTCATTTTTAATTCTTTTTGGAGAATGAAAATTTGAACTCTTCTGAGTTTTATGGGTATACCATGCATGTATATTAAGTTAATTCCCTGTCTCAAGGGTAACACAAAGATTCAAAAATCAATTACAATTTTATGAATAGGAAACACAAAATATGGGGCTTCAATTTCTCTATTGTGGTATTCTAAATAATAGTACAATTCCCAGGGAATACTTATAGCCTTTCTGTCACAGAACAGCTAGTAACTTTCATTAGAGAAAAGTCAAACCAGATGCAGTGTGAGGCACTACATACTGCAAGTAATGCTAACATAGATTCTGAACTGGTATCTTGTTTGGATGAAAACTCACAAGACAATTTGGAGGCAGTTTTTCAGACTCTGGAGATCAAGGCACAGATGGAGTTCTGAATTAAGTGACTTTGTACTTTGAGATTTGAAATGAGCTTTAGTCCCAATTGTATATTTCAATGATTATGGACTAATTGGATGAGGTAATTGATTATTAAAAAGGCTTAGTATGTTTAAAGTTTTAATGTTCTTAAATTAGAATTAGAATTTTAAAATTGCTATGAAAATTGAAGATGTAAATTTAATTTCAAGATTGATGTAAGTGGACAGAACACATTAACTATACCTTATAGTGGGGTGTAACAAAATACTCTGGGTTAATGAATTTCCTTCATAGCCAGAGAAAAGTCCTTGAGATATAAAATGTACAAATATTTTAATTATTGGGTTAAATAAATCAATAAAATATACTTCTTTCTTTCTGGCTACAGCAAACAATTTGGAAGCAAAATATTTATTTTTAACACTTCCTCCTCCATATCCTGTTATTTAATTAATCTATTTAGAACAAGAAGTATGTTTTCACAAACTTATCTGCCTATCTATCCACTAACAATTTTTTTTCATATTTATATTAGATGTCATTAATTTCTTAATATTATCATTTTTAATTTTATAGATACCTTTAATATCAATAATCAATATAATTATCCTATAAACTTCAAATATAACTTAGATTGTGTCAGTGATATCTCTATATGAAGATCAAAGTTTTATAAACTGCCACTTGCAATAGTGCACTGAGGAAACTAATTTAATTAAGAAAAAATTAAATATATGTTGTAGGTAGGGGATATAGCTCAGTTGTAAAGCACTGGATTAGTTTACATGAGATCCTATGGTTAATTGGCATTATGACAAAACAATGAATAAATAAATAAGGAAATGATAATTTAAGAATTGTAGATTGAGATATAGCTATTGTAACTATAGTACATGGCATTTGAAATAAATGCTAAAATATATTTGATTCTTCTCATATTGTTTCATATTTTTATCCTCACATACAGTCTAAAAATCATAACTTTCTTTATCTATTTCATTACCCTTTTATTATAATATAAGTGAAAACAGGGAAAGAATATTTTATATATTCCGAGACATCTATAATTTAACATAATTTTGTTTCTCATCAATAACAAAAAAGATAAAGGTTTTTCAAAGTATTTTAATTTTTTTTTTAATTTCCACTTAATGAAAAACAAAATACATATACCAACGTCACTTGTTGGGCTGGAGAAATTGCTCAGTGGTTAAGACATTTGCCTGCAAAGCCTAAAGACCTGAGTTAAATTCCCCAGTACCCACATAAAGCCAGATGCACAGTGTCTCGAGGCGCTGGCACACCCCTTTTCTCACTCTTTCTCTATTTGCTTATTTCTCTCTCTTATTCTCACTTAAATAAATAAAATATTTTTAAAGTCACTTGTATATGTGGCTGTAATGACCAGTAGGATTGTAGTGTTACACAGGATTAATGTGAATCATGTGAGTCCTTGCATATTGAATGAAAGTGTGATGTGTTGTGGCATATAAAACTTATTAAATTGCTATTGTTAGTTTTAAAGATGAATTTCATTTTAAGAATGGAGATTATTGAGGAAAGCTGAGGACTTGTCATTGTGTTAATATAGTCCAAATCGTCACCGCCTCTATTTAAGTATTCAGCATGCTCACATGGCCCTTAATATGCCCATAGTGTTTACTCCACTCTTTGCAGCTATTCGTAGTCAGTAGAAACCAACCACAGATGGTAGATTGTGTTTCAATTCTAAGACATTGACCATACCTTCTACAGAACATAAAAGATGCATTAGTTTCTCAGGAGAATTAATTCTGGGTTTAGAATATGGTGATTGTATGGGCCCCTCTTTGTAATGGGGTTTCTATTCTCTCGTCAGTCGAATGATTCAATGGAAAATGGCAGCATCTTTCGCTTTGGGGATATGATTTCTGTAGAAAATACATGATAAATCACAATTATATAGAGCAAGGGAAGACGTACCTATAGGCTTCATCATAATCATGGCATTTGCAAGGTTGGAGCTGATGGATTTTATGGGGAGTGCAAATCAATTTCGAAAATGTCAAGTCAAATCAGGTGTGCTAAGCTATTAACTAGTATGTGGTTTACAACAAAACCAGAAATTGAGTTATAGAATTGATTTTAGGCAACTTCATTTGGAAAGCACATACAAAATGCTAAGAGGTATGGCCAGTTAACATACACAGCAATCTTTTGCTCTAATAGGAAGGACAAATTTAAATTGCAATGCAAAAAGAGAGAGAGGGAGAGAGAGAGAGAGAGAGAGAGAGAGCGAGCGAGCAATATCTGGTTTAGGAGAATTAAATCACTTTATGGTATTAGGCTTTAAAACTAAATGACTGCTCCTAAAGGAAGGATCATGTCTCTGATATAAAGTCAAAATAGCTAGGCATGATGGTGCATGCCTTTAATCCCAGAACTTGTGGGGAAGAGGTAGGAGGATCACCATGAGTTCAAGGACAGCCTGAGACTCCTGGGAAATAGGACATTTTGGCAGTATGCATAAAAACAGGATCTCTCTTTTTTTTCTTTTTTTGTTTAGTTTTGTTTATTTATTTGAGAGTGACAGACAGAGAGACAGAAAGAGGCATATATATATGGAGAGAGAATGGGCACGCCAGGACCTCCAGCCACTGCAAGTGAACTCCAGATGTGTGTGTCCTCTTGTGCATCTGCCTAACATGAGTTCTGGGGAATCAAGCCTCGAACCAGTGTTCTTAGGCTTAACAGGCAAGCGCTTAACTGCTAAGCCATCTCTCCAGCCTTTTTTTTTTTTTTTTTTTTAATGAGAGAGAGAGAATCAGTTGGCATGCTAGGTCCTCTACCACTGTAATCAAATTCCAGGTGCATGTGCCATCTTGTGCACACATGCAACCTTGCACACATGTGTCACATTGTGTGTCTAGCTTACATGAGTCTTGGAGAATCTATCATGAATCCTTAGGTTTCACAGGCAAGCACCTTAACTGCTGAGCCATCCTTCCAGGCCCCAGAACCTCTTTTGATAATTAATTTTCTATAACTATCCATAGGGTTCTGCTACTAATACTGAAAGAATGGGCCAGTATTTAAGGTTGTGGATTCTCATCCATTTGTATTAAATACTATTTTCATATATTTCACAATACTTTGTGTGTGTGGGGGGGATCTTCTTAATAAAACAAACAGAACTCTAGATTCTATGAGCATTCATATCCCTAATAATGTATTTTGCCCTAACAACTAAACTTTGCTGTTCTCTTTTAACCAGTTTTCATGTTTTGATCAGTTCTGTTTTGAAGGATGGAAGTAATTTCAGACTTTGCAAGCATTTTTAAATCATTTTAATTTATTTTATTTTATTTATTTACTTATTTGAGAGAGAAAGAAAGATACAGATAGAGAGAGAGAATGGGCATGCCAGAGCTTCTAGCCACTGCAAATGAACTCCAGATACATGATCTACCTTGTGTGTCTAGCTTACATCGACACTAGGGAGTTGAACCTTGGTCTTAGGCCTCACAGACTAGTGCCTTAACCACTAGCCCATCCTTCCAGCCCATGTTTGTTTTTTTCATATCTTGTTTATTTATTTGAGAGACAGAGAGAGGGAAAGAGGGAGGGAGAGAATGACCATACTAGGACCTCCAGCCACTACAAACTAATTCCAGATATATGTGCCACCTTGTGCATGCCTCCGGCTTACTCCAGTACTAGGAAATCAAACATGTTCCTTAGGCTTCAATGGCAAACACCTTAACTGCTAAGCCATCACTCTAGCCTAGCAAGCTTTTTTAGATATAAATAATGAAGTAATATATCTATGGCAGTTTGAATGTGATAGGGTAAATGCCTGGCCCCATGAACTCAGGTGTTTAATTAAAATACCAGTTTATAACTTGGGTCTCCAGCTGGCCATTGTGGAGGAGGTGTGGCTGGGGGCAGACCCCTGAGGTACAGCCCAATGGTGTGATTGGGCGCTGATATTCATCCCAGCTCAATGGTGTGAGAGAGCAGTTTGAGTTCCAGTGATTCTTGCTTGCTGCCTTTTGGTGTTGTCAGGCTGTTTGGTGATTTCTCACTCTGCTTGGATGTGTGAAATGGAGCCAGAATCTCCCACCATTCATGGTGTAGCAGACAGCTTCAGGTTCGCTGAGATGAACTTTCAGACCAGACACAGTTATTGAGGAAGAGATATTTATTGAAGCTTACAGATCCAGGGGAAGTTCCACAAATGGCCAAAGAAGCTGGCCTGCCTTCACAGGACTAAGCAGAGAGAGAGAAGCACAAGCCAAAAGCCAAAAGCCACAGCACACTTCTGGAACTCCAGCTAGGCACACTTTGCATATCTTTAGATTGAAATCTGAAACCCACCACCACACCTTAAGGTCCACCCAGTGACATTGCCTCCAGCCAGGTGGCTACAGATGCAAACTATAAACAATAAAGAACTGAATATATTGGGGGCCATCTATTCAAACTACCAGAGATGGAAATTCCCCTTGATCTATAAGCCTGAAATAAGCTTGTTCCTCCCATAAACTGTGTCTGGTTGGATGTTCATTCCAGCAAGGTGGAGTTGATTACAACAATATCCAAGAAAGGAAAATGGTAACATGATTGGGCTAGAGATTTATATTAACATTTGGCATGAATGTATACTTATTCTGTGGGTCATTTTTCTAATAACAGTCAACAACTGTTGAGAAAGAAATATTTTCATTTGTAATAAATTTATTGGTTGTTTGTAAAACTTATTTAAGTTCTGGATAAGAAATAACATCCATCATTTTATTTGTTATTACTATTCTATATATTTTATTACATATATATATATTTATTATAATTAGTATTTTAATCCAAACCAAGCTTTTTCCATGTGTGTATGTGTATGTATGTATGTTTGTGTATGAGCATGTATAGAGGTAGGAGGTTGACACCGATTTCATCCTCAGTTGTTCTCTTTATTTTACTGAGACTGTTTCTCTCACTAGAGCACAGATCTTCTTACCTTGCACACTGGGATTAAAGATGGCTGCCACACTCACCTGGCACTTACTTGCGAACTGTGGAGCCATACTCTGGTTTTTCCTGCATCATCCACTTTACCTGCCAAACCATCTCCCAAGCTGACCAGTCTTTTTTTTTAATATTTAGTTACTTAAGCATAACTGTTTGATATTTTCATACAAAGAAAAATGGTATTTTGTAAAGGGATTGTTTTGCTGATTTTTAGTATAGTCGTAAGCAAATTTACCTAATACCACAAGACACCATAGAGAGTTCTTATTTTATTACAATAAAACTGCATCCTCAACAAGGAGGGTCCCTTTGCAAAAGGGGCAGGGATGAGGGAAAAAGATTGTACCAACATGTGCTGTTTACATACTAAGTATGTCCATAATTAATAAAAATTAAATATAAAAATCTATTTGTTAAGGTCTTTTCCTTTGAATTTGTCATGTATTCTGAATATTTGTGAATACTCATTCTGTTTGCAGATTTGAAGATTAATTTGATTTATAAAATAGTAAAGTCTCAAGTCTGGTGAACAATATAAATTAAAGTTCACATTAATATTTTTGAGATGTGATACAAAGAATCAAGTCCCATAATCTTTGGGGATCTCAGGGAAAATAAATACATTGTTTTTATTCTTTGAAGTTCATTCTACATGTACAGTGAATATACAATGTGCGGAGTTGTAGCAAATTCCAAAACACTGCAATGCATGTTTTAGTCATTCAGCAAAAATTTACTGTAAACCTCTTATTGTTAGAGTTACAGATAAAGAAAGAGATCAAATAACAGCCCTAGAGGTAGAGAGAAGCCAAAGAAAATGGTTTATCATAAAATGGTAATATAAATATGCAGAAGAATGAGATTTTACAATAGAGGAATCAGTTCCACTTAGGGAAGCAATTAAAGCAAAGTCTCTCTGAAGGGGTTGATATTGCTGTCCTGTGGTTTCTTTGCACTATGTGGTAGCAGTTGCCTTCTTATTGCTGAGACAAAACTTATAAGCAGAAGAAGCTTATGCAAGATATAGGTTTATTTCAGCTTAAGGTCTTCAATTGAAGTTTTATCATGGCAGTGAAGGCATGGAATGAGCAGCCAGAGAGGCATCATATCTTCACAGCAGCAGGAAGGGTTCTGAGTACTAGGCTTGTACCTGGTTTAGCCTGAGCTCCGTTCTCACTGTAAATTCTGCTTGTCAGCCATGACTACATATTGGAAACACTGGGGAATTTAAGGAGCCACTAATGTCTTGTTTCCACACCTAGAGTGAGTGCTGCAATTGGTCTGGGGTCCCGGTAGGATATTTGGACTCTGCAGCCAAGCTTGAAAATCACTGTTCTAGAGAAACTTGAAGTATGAGTGGCTTACAGATTTCAAAGGAGACCTCAGAGACAATTGAATTGTAGATACTAAGTCAAAGTAATTGATGAGTATTGCTCAAATGTGTAACACATATGACTTATAAGATACTTAGGAGAAGCATTTCTGCAAATATATAGAAGTTCTTGAAATAAATTTTAAGTTATATTTCCATTCCAAGAGCAAAAAGACAGCAATCAATATAATTACTCTGAAAACAACCACCAAAATGCTCATTGAAACCAACAGAGTTAATAATTTTTGTTTACAAAATTGAAATAAAGCAGTTTATGAAATCATTGTCAAAAGAAATACAATTTGCAGAACACCTGAAAAGTCATTTAAATTAGATGCAATTATTTCTGATATGTAGTTGAGCATCACAAGTTTTGGTTTTCTTGATATTTTAAAGATAAATGCATCATTCAGATAGTTATGTTAGGTTACCTATCAGGTTTTAAAATATTTTATAGATAATCTGTCATCTCCACAAAATAAGTGCAAACAAAATACTTTGTTTTTGATTTTTATGGAGACAATAAATACCAGTTCCATGGGATTCTTAAATTGTTTTCTGGACTCCAGGGCTGAGGGTTGGTGAAGATTTGTCCTTTTCGAATAATGAGAAGAGTAGATTCAGATATAAAAATAGTAAATAAATAAGTAGTTTCTTTAAAAAAAAAACCCTAAACTCCATATTTAGAAAAATTCATGACTCATTAAATTCTTTAAGCTCAATATCAGTGTGTAAATGAGAACTCCAACCCAATAGAGAATAACCTCAGTATTCATAAGTAAAATCTAATTTCTTTTTATCATTTTTTATCTCCTGGTTTTACTTCAGATGGATAGTTGTCTTCCTTCCTAAAAGACTCAAATTTTGCCTTTCTGACAATGCCCTTTAAGTATATTACTTTTTTTCAGAGCACATTTATTAGGAACAGAATAATTTACACATTTAGAATACTGCATTAGTTTTATTGACCTACTCCCATACCTGTTTTATATTCACAGTTATGTAGCTTGATTTTTGTTATGCATTCAAAATTATTTGTTGAAATTACAAATTTCATTATTAAATTTTGAGGTGAGTAAGACAGCTACATTTTAAGTTCTTGTCACTTGAAATATTCAAGTTACCATTTTAGTGTGATTTAAAAGAGTGTCTCTGTGATCATTTAAAATAATAGTAACTGACATTGAAATGACACAGCATTAATTATAAGCTGTGGGATTGAAATTAAAGTTACAAGGGGACAGAGCAAAATTTTTTTAGTATTTGTTTCTTTTTATTTATTTATTTATTTACTTTCTGAAGCAAGCTCAAGAGACTGGTCTCTTGTTATGAGAGAGGTAGGGGGGAGGGAGTGGGAGAGAGAATTGAACACCAGGGCCTCCAGCCACTGTTATGGAACTCCAGATGTGTGTACCACCTAGTATGCATGTGCAACCTTGTGCACTTATGTCACTTTGTGAGTCTGGCTTATGTAGGACCTGGAGAGTTGAACATCAGTCCTTAGGCTTGGTAGGCAAGTGCATTAACTGCTAAGCCATCTCTCCAGCCCTCTTTTTTTGTTTTAAAATATATTATTTATTTATTTATTTACTTATTTATTTGAGAGAGGGAGAGAAAGAAAGACACAGAGAGAAAATAGATGTATCAGAGCCTCTAGCTACTGCAAATAAACTCTAGACACATGCGCCACCTGTAATACTAGTGCATTTGGCTTAAAGTGGGTCCTGGAGAATTGAACTTGGGTCCTTAGGATTTGCAGGCAAGCTCCTTATCTGCTAAGCCATCTCACCAGCTCAGAGCTTGTTTTTTTATACTGTTTGTTTTCCAGATCCTATGAAGTGATCCTCACAAAGAAAGGACTCATTGAATATTCACTAAGTGAATGTTTGGTATAGAATGAAGAAAGGGTTCATTGAATATTCACCAGAGGAATGTTTGGTGTAGAATGAAGAAAGGTTTCATTGAATATTCACCAAGTGAATGTTTGGTGTAGAATGAAGGGATCATGACAGCAGGTATCAGTAGACCATGGGGAAATTTCAAGAAGTTGATAATTCAATCAGATATTGGTACACTAAGTTTTGATAAAACAATCAGAAAAGAATTAGGAATAAAAGAGAATAAAAGGAGTTTGGCCAGGGCCAATGCTCTCTAAACAAATGATGTCCACCTGTGGTATCCGGTGGCTTCTTTGTGACACATATGAACAGCTAGTTTAAAGGAAGTGGAAGTTTCTTGAATAATAGAGTCAGTGCTATGTGATCTGCATTCTAGATCGGCTTTCCATAGAGTCAAGAAAGGAACACTCACTGATCTTAAAAAGTAGGCTCACTAAATCTGCAAACAAATTCTTGTATATAAATTTATTTGAATAACATTTTTTGTTTTTGTTTTTACAAATGTTTTCTCTTAATCAAGGCTGCAAAACAAAATAGAAGTTAACTTTGTTTGAAAAACATTTTATGCAAGTTGTTTCAACAGGCAAATAAATCCTAGTGAACATGCTGGAACTTGCTACTAATCCAAAATAAACAAGATGTGTTTCACTGGGAGAAATCTAGGTATGCCAAAAAGCAACTTGTCAGCAAGTGTACAGAACACTATCAAGATATTTCCTTCCTTTTAAAATGTGCATGTGTAATTCCTGCCTCAATGTGTAACTTGAATATCAGCCTTATTTAATATATTTTGTGTCAATTTCTGTACACAATTTTTTTTCTCTGATGTGAGAGGAGAGGGAAGAGAAAAATATTAATTCCAGGTGGCTCTGAGCAAATATTAGAAATGTGAGCATTCATAGGCTTCAAATATCTTTTGGCTAGTTGACATTTACAAACACTGAGCCTGGTAAGCTTTTTCCGTTAGCAATATTATGGCTTTAGGAGAAAGGAACAGAGGTGTGAAATGAAATATGCCATTTGAACATAAAGAAATAGAAGACTGTAACATCTATGGGTGGAAATGCTGAGAATAAAATTTTATGTTATGTTAAGCATATTATTAAAGCATTACCAAGAGTATTTTCATATTATCTGTTATTTAAAATATTTACAAATATTTGCTCCATTTCCACCAATTCACTTTAAGTTCCATTGAGTTTGTTTTCTTTTTTAGTTGCAAATTTCTACTTCAATGAAGGAACAATGTGTTTTAAATTAAATTTGCTGAAACTCTGTGAGGACAGAGGCAGAATTAATAAGAGGGTTGTTAACAAGCATTGCTTAACTACATAAGTTGGGGACTGACTAGTTGTAATTCTTTAACTCTGGTGTGTGGGCAGCATCCCAGTTTCACAAAAACACAATGTGTACGGTATGCTTTTGGGGTAGAAACTGAATAATTCTAAAACAGTAAATATCACATTCCCAAATAGTATTCCAGCAAGTGCCAATCCTTTCATTCATAATGATTACATAGCAGATGGGGCAAAGAGCCAAAGCATCATGTGCAGTTACCTAGGATTCATTTACATCTGAGCACAAGAAATGTTTCAGAAGTGTGTGACAATGCTTGTAATTCTATACTTTCTTCGAGCATTTAAAATATTTGTTTAATTTTCATGCACAAAAATCTGATAAGATGGCTGTCATCTTAACCATCTTTATACCATTTAGTAGTAGTAAGTACATTCACATTCTTATACAACCCATCTTCACAATCCTTTCCTGAAAAACTGAAACTTTATACTTATTCATCAATAGCCTGTCCTTTTGTTTCTCTCCAGACTAGGTCAACCGTCCTTCTGTTTTAATATTCATATTTTAGGTTGTATGTTGTATACAAATTCAGAAAATTAATAGTGTAAATATATGATAATTGTAGCATTTAGATCAAGCCTTTTTTTTTTTAACTATTTCTCTATTTGTCTATGTCTCTCAGTCTCTCTGTCAGACTTCCTCTCCTGCCTTTCTGCATCTTTTTCTCAAATTTCAAATTCATAACACAAATGCATATAGTCTCTCTCTCTCTCTCTCTCTCTCTCTCTCTCTCTCTCTCTATATATATATATATATATATATATATATATATATGTGTGTGTGTGTGTGTGTATACTCTCACTTGTGGGCAAATATCTAAATATCACTAACTACATGAACACATACACTCTATAAGGGAATATAGTAACATACACCAAAGTATACACACCAAAATACTGATAGTGAATGTTAAGTCTGTTACATTATTTCGGCTCTGTACTCTGTACCTTTTAGATGACTCTGATGATTATGTAACTTTTGAAATCAAAAGATTAGTCCATTTTAGAAATGAAGAATTTCCAGTTCTTAGGAAAGCACATCATCCTTAGGAGACTATAATTTATATCTAAAAGTGAATTTCAGTAATGTGATCATTTTCATAATAGTATGTTATCCATAGTTTCATGTAATCTGTTCCCTTTTTTCTTTGCTTTTTTACTGGTTAGAAATATTTTTCCCTCTTCAATTGACTTGAGAATTTCTCTAATATTTTCAGAAATTATTTTAAAAAGATAACCTCCAAATTAATTTTAAAGTAAAAATCATTCTGAATAGATTATGTATAAGTTATTTTATAATTGCTTATATAAGGTAATTATATGCTCATATTATAACCAGTGATCTCGCTAGCTATAATTAGCCTTGATAGTTCGTTTTCAGTTGTCTATAAGTACAGGAATGCCACTTATGGAGAGTGCCCAATATCAGTTATTTCATACCTTTTCATTGTTATTTTCTAAAAAAAAAAAAAGGACTGTTTAAGGAATAATGTCTTGTTTTGGCTTCAAAAGGAAGTTTGCCCATTTTCTTATTAGTTATAATATTTCAACAGGACTTTGTGACTACCATGAAGCATATCAAGGACACTCCATATGATTTTTGTATGCCTTAAAAATATAATTTTGTTCACCCATTGTCATAAGATTCTTTATTCTTGTAATTTAACAAATTATAGTAATTGATTTTATATTAATATTCCTTTTATTAAAGAAGCACTAACTTTTGTCAGTTTTTTATTTATTGAAATATAATTCACATATTCATAAAGGTTTACTCCTCTAAAAGTGTACAATTCAATGACTGCTGTATTCACAAACTTATCCTATATGCACTAAAAATTCACCAATAATTTTGTTACTGAAAAATACGCTGCATTCCTTATTATCCAGTTCTTCTTTGATTTGTGTTTTTTGCTGGCTCCTGACAATGACTAATTTGCACAGTGTATAGATCTTCTGTTAATGGGTATTATATATATATATATATATATACATATATATATATATATATGATACATTTTATATTTTAAATCATATATATATAATTAGAATTATGTAATATGTAACCACTTGTGCCTGGCTTTATTCACTTAACATAATACTTTCATAAAATATATGTGGAGCACATACTAGAAATTTGTATCTTGTTATAACTAAATAATATTCAGAAGTATGGATATACATCGTCAGCTTAGTCAAACTTTTTTTGTTGTTGTTGTTTGGTTTTCTGATGTAGGGTCTCACTCTAGTTCAGGTGGACCTGGAATTCACTAGCTAGTCTCAGGGTGGCCTCAAACTCATAGCAATCCTCCTACCTCTGCTTCCCAAGTGCAAGTATTAAAGGCGTGCACCACCACACCTGGCTAAATCAAACATTTTGATGGATTATATAACCTTTTGGCTACTATATATAAATGTACTTATAATCATTTAGGGAAAAGTATTGTTTAGACATAAGCTTTCAATTTTATTCAGTATATACATACGAGTGGAACTATTTAGTTATTTGGTAACTCTGATTAACATTTTTTTGAGGCATAACACACTGATTTCCTAAGTGGCTGTAGCAGTTTAAGCTTCTAACTACCATGTATATGGGATGATTTCTGTACCTCACTTACTGTTACATTATCATCATATCAATCTAGTGAGTGCACAATCACATTTCATCATGGTTTTGACTTTAATTTCCATAATTAATAATAATGCTGATCATCTTTACTTCTTATTGTGCATTTGCATATAGCTTTTGAGAAGTGTCTGCTCAAATAATTGTCTCTGTTTTCATCATAGTCTGTTTTATTACTGTTGTATTGGGAGAGTTCAATATATACCCTGTTGTCAAATCCCTTTGAACATGTCTGACTTGCAAAATTGTTCTCACATTCTGAGTTTCTGCTCACTTGGTGGCTTCTTCTGACACACGTACAATTCAAGTCTGGTTTATCTCTTTTTGTATGAGTTCCTTGTAATTTGATGTCACATCTAATGTCATTTACAACCCACAGTCAGGTCATGAAGTTTCACTGGTTTTCTTCTATGGAATGTATAGTTCTCATTCTTAGATTTAGGTTTTAGTCCCTGTTTAGTTAACTGAATGCTATGAATGGTCAGGCCACTACTTCATGTTCTGGCATGTGTATGTGTGCTATGTGTTTGTATGTGGGGGAGGTATGATTGCGTGTTGGTGTACATGCACATGTGTGTACACGCATGTGGGTGCCAGAAGTTGTCACTGGGTGTCTTCTTTGCTCTTTCTCCACTTTTTTACTGAGAAAGGACCTGTACTTGAACTCAGGGATCACAGATTTGGCTAGTCTAGCTAACTAGCTTGCCTGTGGCTCCTCTTGCTTCTGCTTCCAGAATGCTGGGATATCAGATGGTCCACCACACAGCTGGCATTTGCATGAGTGCTGGTGATCTAAACTCCAGAACTCACCTTTTGTAGTAAGTTGTTTATCCCCTGAACTGTCTTCCCAGCCCCAAAACCTCAGTCTTTAGCAGGTGCTCTCACTACTTTATTCCTGTTATTTTCCTGTACTCTTGGGTGGAATTGCTTTGTTTTTTGTTTTTTTTTTTTTGTAATTTTACATCATTTTTTGATACCTTACTAAAGTACAATAAATGTTTTGTTTATTGGTCTTATAACCTTACCCTTGCTGAATCCAGCCACTAAACCTTATTGTGTGTGTATGATTCTCTATATTTTCTATATACATGAGTATATCTTTGTCAACATACAAATACTTATGGGTATCCATGTTTCCTCAGTTACCCATGGAGGTGTTGCCCAACTTCCCGGCCAGACTTATTGTGATTAAATTTATATATATACATATATATATATATATATATATATATATATGTTACTGGTATTTCTTTATATTAACAGAGGATTTGGCATGGGACTCACAGTATTTATAATTTATAATCTGTGTCTTCTGTCATCTTGCAGTGAAGTTATGTACTCAAAAGGATGATGTATTCCAGTCCATATCATGGCATGCTCATTATATTATTTCTGCAGAATCTTCTCCTGAGTCTTAGTTCTAGGTATATTCTAGAGTGTTTTTACTAATGTTACCATTTATTGCGGTTTTCTAGAATCCTTTTTAAGCTTAGGACCAAATGGATAACATTTAATTAGCAAGTTCTGGCCATTCAGATTTTGTGGTAACAATTCGTTGACCAAGTTCAAAGCACAAGACATTCCAACAGTACTTGATTCTTTACCACATCAGAATGCTTTAGTCACTAATTTTTTGGATGATCTCAATTTTTATATTTAAATAATCTTATTTCCCACCCACTCCTTTGTACTAGAAAGATCTTTCTAAAGCTTATTCACCATAACCATATAGCCAGACTGAAGATTTTCCAATATTTATTTATTTTATTTTACTTTTTAAATTTTTTTATTTGAGAGTGACAGAGAAAGAGGCAGAGAAAGAGAGAGAGAGAAGAGAGAAATGGGCACGCCAGAGCCTTCAGCCACTGCAAATGAACTCCAGATGCATGTGCCACCTTGTGCATCTGGTTTACGTGGGTCTTGGAGAATGGAGCCTTGAACTGGGTTCCTTAGGCTTCACAGGCAAGCGCTTAACCTTAACCACTAAGCCATCTCTCCAACCTGCAATATTTATTTTTAAAGTGTATGTTTTATTTTTGTATTATGGAAAATGTGAACTTCTTTAAAAATTTATTTGAGACAGAGAGAAGAGAGAGAGACAGAACCAGAGAGAAGAGAGAGAGAGAGAAAGAGAGATAATGGCCGTCTTCCTATTTCGTCTTCAGAGATGACCACAACTATGCAAACTTCTTTTTTTAAATTTTTTTTGTTATTTTTATTTATTTACTTGAGAGCGACAGACAGAGAGAGAAACAGGCAGATAGAGAGAGGAGAGAGAATGGGCGCACCAGGGCCTCCAGCCACTGCAAACGAATTCCAGACGCATGCGCCCCCTTGTGCATCTGGCTAACGTGGGTCCTGGGGAGTCGAGCCTCGTACCAGGGTACTTAGGCTTCACAGGCAAGCGCTTAACCACTAAGCCATCTCTCCAGCCCTGCAAACTTCTTTTAAAACTCTGTTCTAACTTGGTTTAAATGATATAACTTGGTTTAAATAATAAAACTCTACCTGAACTTTCCACCTATGTCTGAGTCTTTCTTCCTTCACTCTTTATTCCACAGGTTTTACTCCATTTTGTCTTTACACTGTATTTAGCCCTTGGATGGTCTCTTTCCTGTACAAAATGACTGCAACCTAAAAGCTTAGCATTCTAAGCATATGTTGCAGTCAGGTTCACATTGCTGGTAGGAATCACCCAACCAAGAGCAGCTTGTGGGGAAAAAAAAAAAAGTTTATTTTGGCTTACAGGTTCCAGGGGGAAGCTACATGATGGCAGGAAAATGATGGCATGAGCAGAGGGTGGACAGCACCCCCTGGCTAACATCAAGTGGACAACAGGAACAGGAGAGTGTGACAAAAACTGCCATGGGGAAACTGGCTATAACACCCATAAACCTGCCCCAAACAATACACTCCCTCCAGGAGGCATTAGTTCCCAAATCTCCATCAGCTGGGAACCTAGCATTCAGAACATCTAAGTTTGAGGGACACTTGAATCAAATTACCATAGCATGCAACTATCACCTTTTCCCCAGTATAGGGCCTATGTACATAGTTGTTTAATAAAACATTGACTTGAATATACTTAAATGTTAAACTCATTTCTCTACAAAATGAAATGTTTTCCAGATATTCTTCCTTTTGGAACTTATGCCAGTACGAATCATATCTGTACTATTGCTCTTGTATAATTGTACACACTTTTGTCAATTCTTTTTCTTTGATTACTTACATCTCTTATTTTCATGTTCATTGTCACAATATTTATGAGAATCTGACTCGCATCTTTCATTTTCAAACTCACTCTCTGATTGAAGTTCAGTCTCTCATCTCATAGAATAATGTTTCTAAAATATACTTTCAATTTATACTTCATTGATAAAAACAGTTTGATGTTTCTTTTCTTAGATATAACCTCTGATCTTGGTAGTGTAAAATATAAGTAAGTCTAAATCACTTTTCCAGGCTTAGCTTGGCACTCATGTTGAACACATACTTGTAACCATCTTTAACTTTCTGGAATTTTCTTTTTTTTTTTTTTTAATTATTTATTTATTTATTTGAGAGTGACAGACAGACACAGAGAGAAAGAGGCAGAGAGAGAGAGAGAGAGAATGGGCGCGCCAGGGCTTCCAGCCACTGCAAACGAACTCCAGACGCGTGCGCCCCCTTGTGCATCTGGCTAACGTGGGTCCTGGGGAGTCAAGCCTTGAACCGGGGTCATTAGGCTTCACAGGCAAGCGCTTAACCGCTAAGCCATCTCTCCAGCCCAACTTTCTGGAATTTTCTATGCCCATGCTTCCTGACACCATAGCACTTAATCCTAAGTTTACTTTGCAAAATGTTTCTCCTCTGGTCTGCAGGGTTGGGATGAACATTCATGATAACATACTTACAAACTGCCCTATTATTTCTGTCCACAGAACTGTATCTCTGCCTCAGTTTTACTTTGAATATCTGTATCACTCAACGCTGTTTTTCATTGTCTTTAAAGAACATAGTAAAAGATGAAGCACAGTAATTACTGTTGTTGTGTAATCATAAACTGATGGACTTTAAGGAACCAATCAGGAGTTGAAGGCATACAAAATGTGTATTTCCCAAAGAACCTGTTAAAATGTTAGCTGGGGGTAAAGCGTCTCTGATTTATTTGCTATTTTCACATGTATTAGTAGCAAATATATTAAATACTTTGAATTTTCTCTCATCTTTCCTAGGTAATATATTATTTAGGTTATTCATTTTGTATCGCATGCCTATATTAGTTAGTTTTACCATTGTTGGAACCAAATATGTGGCAGACATAATTTAAATGAAGAAGTGATTTATTTTACTCAGTTTCAGAGGGATGAGTAAGTGATCACTTGGGTCTATGTGTTGGCACAAAACAGCATGGTGACCGAGACATTTGGAAGAGAAAATGATTCACTTCGTGACTGGGCAGGAAGCAAAGACACAGGAAATGGCTGTCCTGAACTAGTTTTCTCTCTTTACCCCTTCTCTGTGCATTCCCACCTGTGGGATTTTTGCCACCCAAATTCAAACTTAGTCTTCACTTCTGGGATCATCCTCTCTAGAAATGTCCACAGAGATAAATCCACAGGTGTGCTTTATCAATGTAGGTGATTGTAAATGCAATCAGGTTAACAGTGGACATTAATCATCAGAACCAAAACATAAATAAAGCATGATTTACTGTGAAGCACAAAGGAAGAGTGCTTGACAGTTCAATCCTCATCTCCATACAATATTAGTGAAATTATTTTAGCTTAAAATACATTTGTGCATCAAACAAGCATAAATATTTTACTGATAATATAATAGCTATAATGTTTTTGAAAATATTTTAAAATTAAGGTGAACAGACTATACAACAAAAATTAAAGTCCAACACACATGCACACACACACACACACACACACACACACACACACACCAATTCTGGAATTTGTAAGTAAATAGCAATCCAAAGCCCAAATACAGAGAAGCAGAAATTTGATTCAAAGAAACATCCACAGTAATTGTAGTTTTAGTTTTTGTTTCCTAGTAAACATGTTAAAATATAAATAACAGTTTATGTATTTCTTCTGAAGTTAATTTAGGGTAAATATTTCTCCTATGGATAAAACTTATAAAACTGCCCCTAGAATCTATCTATCTATCTATCTATCTATCTATCTATCTATCTATCTATCATCTCTATCATCTATCTATATGCGTTATCTGATGATGTATCCATCACGTGTGTGTTTGTGTGCATCTGTGTGCATGCACACTCACAAATCATTGAATGAAAACTTATTGAACACATCCTTTGTGTTAAGGGAAAACAGATTTCATTTGATTATACACTGTGCTTTGTTCAATTAAAAAATGTAGAAGATGACCTCATAACTCAGTCAAGAGGAAGAAATTATGTGAAGTTATAAGACAATTGAGTTGAAGTTTATAGACTTCTCATGACCTTGTGATTTGACTAGGGCTAAGTTTAATAGTTCCCACAAAAATAATAGCTTTCAAATGATTTTCCACAACTATTACAGCTTGAGTTCTTATTAAATTCCCACTTCTGTTTGAGGACTCTCAGGTATTTCTAGTTATTTTAAAGCATTAAAAAAACCCTCTTAAAATGTAAATTTTCAGTCAAAAGTGCCCAAAGTAAGTTATTTTTAAAATATTTTATTTAGTTAGTTAGTTACTTGATAGATGGGAGAGAGAGAGGGATAGAGAGAGAATGGGTCTACTAGGACCGTCTAGTCTCTGCAGAAAAACTCCATACACATGCACCACCTTGTGCATCTGGCTTTGCGTGGGTACTGGGGAATTAAACCTGAGTCCTTTGGCTTGCTAGCTAGTGTCTTAACTGCTAGGCCATCTCTCCAGCCCCCTAAAAATTTAAATGATTTTAATATTTTAAAATTAACTAGGAGATAATACTCAGCTACAAAATATTTATAATTACTAAAAAATATAATTTTGCTTAAATCACTTTATAATTGTGCCCCAGCTTCATTATTAGAAAAATAAGTACAGGAGTCTGCCATATGTCATACACTAGTAACAGGTGATGTACAGATTTTATGTCAGTACATATTGGAATTAAACTAGTATAAATCAAAGAAGGCTTAAAGTAGACATTTCCTTTTTGTGGACTTACTGAAATCCAATACAGAGAAGTGTCTACATAACATTGTGAAATCAAATATTCAGAAGAAATATATTTTTCAATGGCATTCTAAAGTCAGTGACTCAAACCACAAGGAGTAAGTGAACTGAACTTACAAATTGATTTGTTAAATTTATTCCCTCAGGTATATATCATGGATATGCTTAGAATACTTGAGCTGAAGTTATACTTAAAGTACTGCTATAGACAGGTAAAATACAATTTGTCTTACAGAGGTTTTTCCCTTTGGGGGACAAAAATCATTAATACATATAGCTCTCTGGCATGCTCTCTCTGCTTGACGATGGGGATTCTGGTTATGTCAGTTCAGTCTTGCCTCCCTTGCTGTTCACTGACAGGGGAGTCCTGGAGGCTGACAGGCGATTGCTTCCTCAGCATTTCGATACAGTAAGATGATAAGAAGAAATTAAAGTGAGAAAAGCAGTGGGGTTAGACCGAGAAGATGCAACCGAACTACTTTTGGAGGAGTTTTCCTGAGCAAAGAGTATGTACAGTTAGTAAGTGATTGAAAAGTTAACAAGGGGGATTTAAAAACAAAGGGATGGCAGAGAAGATGGCTGATGGATTAAGGTGCTTGCGTGCAAAGTTTCTGAACCCAGGTTCGCTTCCCCAGATGCACAAAGTGGTACAATGACCTACAGGGTTTTTTTTTTTTTTTTTTTCAGTGGATAGAGGCCCTTTCATTCCCATTCTCTGTCAGTTTCTCTCTCCTTCCCTCCCTCTCTCTCTCTCTCTCTCTCTCTCTCTCTCTCTCTCTGTCTCTGTTGGCAAATGAACAAATAAAAAAAAAACCAAAACAAAACAAAAATAACAAAAAGGAAATTCCAGAGAGTGTTGGCACATGCCTTTAATCTCAGCATTTGGGAGGCAGAGCTAGGAAGATGGCTGTGAGTTTGAGAAATGCCTGGGACTGCAGAGTGAGTTCTAGGTGGCCTTGGACTAGAATGAGACACTGCCTCAAAAAAAAAAAAAAAAAAAAGAAAGAAAGAAAAAGAGGAAGAAGTCGGGCTTGGTGGTGCACACCTTTAATCCCAGCACTGGGGAGGCAGAGGTAGGAGGATCACCACAGTGAATTAGAGACCACCCTTAGACTATATAGTGAGTTCCAGATCTGCCTGGGCTAGAGTGAGACCCTACCTCAAAAAGCCAAAACAAAGGGGGGGGGCGGGGAGTAAACAAATGATACCTTTTTTCTCCATGCTAGATAACTGCTCTATTCATTTTTTCTTCAATCTTTTTTATTAACAACTTCCATGATTTCCATGATTATAAAAAATATCCCATGGTAATACCCTCCCTCCCCCCACTTTCCCCTTTGAAACTCCATTCTCCATCATATCCCCTCCCCATCTCAATCAGTCTCTCTTATTTTGATGTCATGAACTTTTCCTTATATTATGATGGTCTTATGTAGGTAGAGTCAGGCGCTGTGAGGTCATGGATATCCAGGCCATTTTGTGTCTGGGGGCAGCACGTTGTAAGGAGTCCTACCCTTCCTTTAGCTCTTACATTCTTTCCGACACATCTTCCACAATAGACCCTAAGCCTTGGAAGGTGTGATAGAGATATTGCAGTACTGAGCACTCCTGTCTCGGGCATTTCCTCCAACTCATTCTCACTGGAGGTCATTTCTAATGAAATGGTGGATTTATATTGTCTTGATTTTTGGTGTTTCTCATGTTATAATGTATATATTTTTGCATCTTGGATTAATTTAATTATTGGATTTTTTAGTTAGCTGCAGTGCCATTAGATGTATCAATCAATCTGATGTTATGTATCTTCAGGGTAGGAGCCTAAGGTGCTACGTGTGGCTCTCAAGACTCTTGGAGTATCTATAAAAGTGACCCTAGGTGTTGGGTTTGCCTGCTATAAGAGTATTCAAGTAGGTTGAGTGGAACAAAATGCAGACAGATTCTAAAACTTAACTAAACAATGTACACTTTCAATGAAAAACAACAGAGTATTTATGCAAGAGTAGGTATTATGACAACCAGATCCTCTAACAAAGTCACTATCCTTTAGGGTGTGTGGTGCCCCACCCCCTTAATCCTGTCAACAAGGGTTAAGATTTCTGTTCTGTTGAGGGTTCCAAGTCAGGTTGTGACCAAGTGAGACCCTTCCCTAATGTACAACAGAAGAGGAAGCAAAGCCACTATAATTCAAGAAGCAACAAATAACAAGCCCAAAATATAGCTTATTTAAGAATGGCAAATCCAACCATCCATCAGATTTAATATATAATTTATCCTGGTATGGAAGGTGCAATTAGCACTTCCAGTTCAGGCCTATATACCAAGTTTATTTGGTGGGTACTGACCTGGTGTAATCCCAGTTACCTTTTGGGATGATTTTGGTCTCAGTTATGCTGTGCTCCTGCTTGGGTCCCTCTTTGGTGCACTGTGGGTCCAAGTAGGCTGGCTGGGTCATTGGATCGCTGCTCTGGTCTCCAGTTCTGGGTGCTGTGATCCCTTCCCCTGGTCTCTGGCGCTTGCTGGCGCTTGCGCTGTCAGTGGGGAAGGGGAGGCTGTGGATGGTGGCTCTAGTTCTCCCACTGGTCCACGTGATCCCCTGCCTCGTGATCTGCTTCTCTGTTGTTCACTGCAATTCTCCCTTCACATTTCTTGAGTTTGCGAAGTGCTTCAGTGAGTGGAACGTTCCCTCACCTGGCTTTTCCTGTGGCTCACGCTGAGCCTTGCAGCTGTGGCCCCATGGACCTGGTGCTGCGGCTGCTGGAGCCATTTCTGCCTGCCTACGTGGGCTCTGGATGCTCTGGATCTCTCCTACTTCTCTGCTGCTGTTAGTAATTTCTTATACACCTCACTTTTTAGTAGAAGAGTGTATTTTGCTGTTTTTTTTTTTTTTTTCTTTTTCTCCCCTAGGCTGCTTTGGTGTGTTTCCTATACAACCATCTTAACTGGAAGAAATGATACCTCTTTTATACTCTCTATTTCTTCCAATCATACCAAAATATAAACATGAAATAATGACATATCTATATAGTTTTCAATTTGTTTTAAACCATGATGCCATGCTATGGGGGTCACTCTTCTTGTATTTAAAAGGCTGTAGATAGATAGGGCATGTAAACTGGTCAGGCTCCAAGCGACACTGGAGAATTTGGAGGGAGTTAGTCCTTACTAGGAATCAATAAATTTAGGCTCCAGCTATAACTTGATATGTAACCATGGATTTGTTTCCTATGATATAAAACCTTGTGATAGCAGTGACAATATCAAACTGACTGAAGTTCATATCTAAGCCTTGCCAGTTCGCAGCATAATATGCCCCAGGAAAATTATGTAACCTAAGGCTGTTGTTCTCAACTGTAAATGAAGAAAACAGTAACCAGCTTCAAGCTATTGTCAAGATTAATTGATGTACTTCATATAAATTGTTTCACATGTACTTTGCATATCTTTGTACCAAATAAATCTCATTTTAAAAGTAGGGAGCTTTTCATTAAGTCACAGCTATGATGCCTCATATTTTGATTTGTTTGTTTGTTCCCTGTACTAAAGGAAATCACTTTAAAAATACTAATTTATCAACAACAAAACTCTATTGCTACAAATTATGGAACTGGGCAGTCTACAATCAAGACAATATCAGATTTGGTATTTGATAAGAGTTTACATTCTCCTTCAGAAATAGCAGCTGTATGGCTTCTCAGGTCTGTGGACTGACCAAGCTGTCTGAGTTGTTAATGGCACTTACTAGATTTTTGGAGGTGACCTTATCTCTTAATACTACTGCTTTGTTAGTCAAATTTCAAGATATGAATTCTGAGAGGACCCAGTCATGCTAAGGCACATATGAAATATTAGTTTAACAACAAAATACTATACACACATGTACTCAGAGAAAGAGGGGGTGTAAAAACCACTGTAGTTTTAGAATACATTCAGAAATGTGAACAAATATTGTTATCACCAGAAGTAAAATACAATATTGAAAAGTATGGATGATGTCTGTTCATAAAATTTTATAAGAACATAAATTGATAGCTTTGACTGTATGAAGGATTTTAGGTCTTTTGAATCAATGATTGGCTGGGTAAAACCCTCCAAGTACTGAAGAGAAATGGCTACCATCGAACAAGGCTTTAAATGAATAGACTGTTCCATTCTAACATCTGGAATATAAAAGGTAAGTGGCCCCTCAGGAATTCACACTGAGTCACCTTCCCTAAGTAAAGGGCAATAAAGTAATCATCTGAATTACTGTAAGCTTCAGGTACATATGCCAGGTGTGGGTGGCATTTTCCTAACAGCATGACTGCTTCCAAACCCATCCTTCATCACATCTGTGTGACTCATGCAATAGGGACCTGCATCTCCCCAGTTTTCAAAATGGTCCATTTTCTAGGAAGGCACCTCAGCACATTTAGGGAAAAGTGTGGCAACAGGCTATTTGGGACCTTCCCTTGCCAGCACTCTGTGAACATGTGATGCTTTGGGAAAAACATACCCAACATTGTAGCTTTATAGCTTATTGATCTCCTAATCTTCGGTAACATGTTTTCACTTTAATTTAGTCTCTCATACCCATGGCTTTATTGAGGATCATGGAATCTTTCGGCTGCTGTTCAGATTGTGTTTTTAAATTTCAGTGGTTCTGTGTCTCATTTTTAAATTTCAATTCTTTATCTTCCAATTCTCTGATTTTTTTTCTGTTCTCATATTACCTATTGTCATGGAAATCAATGTCTTCATAACTCTTGGGAATTTTCCTTAACCCACAGTGTCTTTTTGCCCTTAGTTATTTTCAAATATCCCTTACATGAAATGCCAGAGATGAATTTGAAGTATACCAATTCCAAACATCAACTAAAACCTGCCATTCCTGCCCCTACATCCCTATAAAGATGTCAATCACAATGTCATAAACACTTCCCGAGAGATAAATGCCATTGTGATCGTGTGTTAATGAAAAGGAAAATTGATTGACAAAAAAAAAAAAAAAAAAAAAAAAGCCCAGCAAGGTCAAAGATTCAGGTTGTATGGAATGCTTTCTTAGGTATTCCAAAACTCAATAGATATGTCAGTAATGGGTCACAAAGCTTCTTCTAAAGTCCAAGTCAGGTTGTCTACATCCTTTTAGAGTTCAGGCCTCTTATAAGTTTTCCCTACCTATGCATTCTTTTTTTTTTTTTTTTTAAACCAAAACCTTCTAACACAGCACCACCTTGGGCCAGGTATACAAACACGTGAGACCATGGAGGACATTTCTCAGTCAAACCATAATCATTACAATAGAAAAAAAAATAGCATGCTATAATCAACTGGTTGATTCACACCACATAATTTAAAAAGTGATGGCTTCAAATCACAAATAGTCTTAATATATCTCTTAAAATAGACATCCTTTTGACAATAAAGAAATCTTAATATTCACACACATATACACAGGCACATACTTGTCTAGATAGTCATATATCAAATTTTTATTAGTTCTTATTTTGACTTTGAATGAGTTAAGATATATTAAATTTATTTTATAAATAAAAAAATATATATTATTCCCTTATAACCCAGACTCTTAGCTAATCACTTAATGTTCATTAAGATATATCAAAATGAAAATATCTCTCATTCTGTTACCTAATGCTTAGAAATTATTCTTACTTGTTAGAATGCTATTTGGAATAGAATTAGAGTGATAATTTTAATACCTTTGATTCTGAAGTATGAAGTATTATTTTTATCATAACATCCCTCATATTTATTAAAAGATCAATCCAATATGTTTTTATAATATTTTATTTATGTTTCCATGTATTGTTAGAATTGGGAAATAGTATTTTTTTTTCTAAATGGCCTGCACTATAATCAAGGTATATTTATTTATATTTACTATATTTATTTTAAATTGTATATAATTAAAGGGTTTAGCACCTCTATTTTTAATTTTATTCTAATAAACATTTTAACAAATAAACTAAGTAAACATCAGAAACATTGAATAAATATTAAATTTCTGGAAACACATTGATTTGGAAATACACAGTCTTTAAGCACTATCTGAGTTTGTATTACTTCACCAATATGTAGATGAAATATCTAAGTAGTATACACTTAAATTACAACTGTAAAAATTATGTACAAATTTCAGTGGTGAATATTGGGCATGTAAAACATTTTGCCCATTATATTCTTCATGTTGATGGTGGTAATATGATTTGAGTTTGTAGGCTCTTGGTTTCACTAGCTTTTATAGCTGCCTAGGTTAAATATTTGTTGCTATAGCAGTCCCTGTTGACTCTGAACTGCTTAAGGTTTTAAGAAGCTGAATAAAAGTGAAATAACAGAGTACTAACCATCAGGAAAATATGATCCATGTACCATGAATAACACAAAATATTTTTCTACAATGTCACATAAGGAATTATGCTGTATTTTGTCAATTTCCTTAGTAAATTCAAAAGTTCCCAAATCATGAATCAGTCAAGTGTTCCATCTCCCATAGTAAGAATGAAGATTGAAAACAGTCAACTTCTAACACCATAAATCAGTGTAGCAATTCTACTCTGTCCAAGAAAGATATTTACATCCTTGCCATTCCAAATGCATGCAGAAGGACATGAGTTAATAAGATTTCATCCTTTTAAAATACCAGCTGCTTTGATTTCTTTTTTTTTCTGGCTTTCATTAACAATCAATAGACCTCATGATTGAAGGGATCTAAGTAAATGCATCCAATCTACATATCTAAATATCTGAACCCAGCCATAGGCAATTGCTGTTGTCTACACATTAGCCCTTGTCTTTTGTGAATATTTACCAATATTGCTGCTATTTATCTTTTAAATGGTGGTAAAAGGACCATATTTCTTTCCTGGTACTCAGTTATGACATAGGGAAAGGATGCAGTACAGTTATGACATAGGGAAAGGATGCAGTATACGTTCTCTGTACTTCCAAGTTACCTATGTTTGTATATATGCATACCCGATTCCATACTGCTACACTTCTAAAATTAAATACAGTATGAGTTATCAACAAGTTGGTGAGACATTTTATTTTTTAACAGAGTAAACTTGGGTCCATGCTTTGATGTATCAGACTTATGGTCTAAAATGATAAGGAGAAATTGTACTGCCCTCTGGTAAAATTACCTAACTCCACAGGGCTATGGAGTCAGTAGATAGCCCTCTACCCCCTATATCAGGAATTTAAACAAATAAGGTTAATCAAGTAGTTCAAATCACAGATACAATAACACTTCAGATCTTCTATTATCCTTGGGTTAATGTAGATGCTGTGCATGAAATGTCAGATTAAGGTGGGGAGATGATTCAGTGGTTAAAAGTGCTTATCATTTAAGCGTGAGGACATCTGAGATGGAGACCACTGAGTTAGATTTTTTTCAAGAAGCCAAATTTAAAACAAATGGTAGGAATTACTATCACCCTAGTCTACAGAGATTTTCTGGAACAGAGACCAGAAAATCGCTGGAACTCTCTTAAGGACAGCTCTGGGCTAAGGAAGAGACCCACATTTTAAGTAAATATACACAAGAGAGGTAAAAGAAATACACTCAGTGTTCTCTTCCAGGCCTCTGCAAATATGGGTTGTACATCTGTGTGTACACATGCATGTACCATGCAACACACACTGCAAATAACACATCAAACCACACTCATATTCAATATACACACAGGTGTGCAAAAGCCAGATTATGGGAAGTGGAGATTACACATAATGTCATACTGATTATATAAAAATATTTTTCCTACAAGTGAATTTGAAAACTTTACATCCTTCTTTCTGACATGTCTTTAGTAATGCAGTATAACATCAAAGGAAAATATTCTTAAAGAATAAAACACATAACTCATACAAATATGAGTTAACTTACAAATATGTAAAGGTATTATTTAGTTCATCAGCTAATAGGAGCACAGGTAATATGTTGTGACTTGTTCAAGGAAAAATATAAAGAGAGAGGACTGTATAGAAAGATAGGATAGGAATTATAAAATAGATCTAGCTAAATATCACAGTATCTGCAAAAAGTTGTAAATTTCCCAGTGTATATAAGATCAGATTAAATACACCCATGGTCAAGAATGATTTGCAATTTATAGAATTTATAGAATGTGAAATAGGTTTAAAATAATAAAAATCACTGAACCATCAATATCTGGTTTTCCATTGAAAACATTACTTTTTTCCAACCATTCCAATATGTTTCTCAAGTTTTTCTCTAAGAAAATGTTTAAAATTTTTGTAATAAACATTAAATGTATATTGGGTTTTGAAATATGTATAATAAACATATAGCAATGGGGAAAGAGTTTAAAATGAATCTCACAGTTTATGAATTAAGTAGGCATTTTACAAATACTAATAAAGATTTCCTTAAGTATACGTTTCTCTGAAAGAGAAATAAGAATTAAAAATCTAAAGTCTATATGTGTTTTGTTACATATATTTATGCAAAACATGTATGTAACTACATGCCACACAAATGTGACTTACAGAATAATGCCTTTCAAAAATCATGGAAATTGTTCTGTTCTCTTTTATTCTGAAGCCTCAGTATCAAGTAGTTAGTTTTTTTATTAAATGAAACAACTCTAGAACTTTGTGTCATCAGTGTTTCCAAATAGCAGCATTTTCCTTTTAACAAATGTAACTTGAGGGAGTGACATGTGTCTGCATAATCTTATTTCATTAATATTTTTTCATGTAACACAAATTTTAAAAATCTACAGTGTGATCACAATTATGAAAAGTACTAGTCTATAGACATGAATTGAACTTGGGCTTCTGTTGTGAGGAAAAAAAAAGGAAATGTGTAACTTAAATTGTTTTAAAGAGAAAAAAATACATAGTTTGAAATTAATTTCATGTGTTGGCTACTAATGACTTAGAAAGAGTAGTGTAGAGGCTGGCAAGATTGCTCAGTGGCTAAAGGCACTTGCTTGCAAAGACTTGTGTAGCTTGTTTGATTCCCCAGTACCCATTTTAAAGTCAGATCATGATGTGCCACATGCTTCTGGAGTTTATTTCCAGTGGCAAGAGGTCTTGGTACTCTCTCTCTCCTTTTCTCTTTATATCTTTCACTTTCTCAATGAATAAAAAAATTTTGTAAGAAAAGGGAAAGTAGTATGAAATGAAGAAACAGTGAAACTTTTACCTTCACCATGGCTAAATATGTAATATATAAACTAAATAGTGAAGGCTACATGATGGTAGGCCAATTGTGTCAAATGGCTGATAACATATCATTGACATAAATATATACTTTATAATGTTACTACTTTAATTTTGATTATCATAGGGTCCAACATTTGTTTTCATTAAGTGATATTGTAATAGTAAATGCTCAATTTTAGGAGATGTCAGCTTACTGTTTTATTGTTTTGAGGCATCTAGGCATCACTATAATTTTCTTAGATAATAATGTAAAGTTGAGGCTGGAGAGATGGCTCTGTGGTTAAGGCTGTTGCCAGCAAAGCCTAGTGAAATAGGTTCATTTCTCCAGTGACCACAGAAAAGCCAGATACACAGACTTGCACGCATCTGGAGTTCATTTGCAGTGGCTGTAGGCCCTGCAGCACCCATGCTACCCCAACCTCTCTCTACTTGTAAATAAATAAGTCAAAATATTTCCAAAAAACAATGCAATGTTAATTATTTTTTTTCAAAATTTAAAAACATGGAAGTTTATTCTTTGGACAAGGAAAATGTTTATAAATATAATGCAGTAATCTTTACATAATTTAGCCTACATGTTTGCATTCAAGTCACCTTTTCATTTAAAACACACATCCAAATATTTTAAACAGTGATTTCTCAAATATTCCAACTTATTTTTCATATGTTTTCAGAAAGATCAGAAAGATGCTATTTCAGATTCTATTCTTTAACATCAGTTTCTTTGTTGACATGTTAATTTTGGATAAAGTTTTTCATATTTAAAAAGTATTATCATTATTTACAGTTATATTATGCTTCTTTCTCCCTTATTGTATTTGTCCTATAACCTTTAGTTTATCCATTCCATAGTCCCACATGCTGATGTAGTTTTCAAAGATGCTTTTATTACTTACACAGTCAAGACTTTTGAGCCCAAATATTCTCAATGCCATGGAAGTTGAAGATCAAACATCTCTTGAAATGAGATTTTTCGGAGTGGGGAATCAGGGCCATCTATTGTCTGGTGCAATTTGAGAACAGAGCTTGTGTCCGTTACATCTCTATGTGCATTAGCAATATAAAGAAAAAGATTGGGCAAGATAGAGGCAAAGGATATACACTGACAGAGCAACTGAGGGACTAAAATAAATTAGCTTTATTATAATAAATTTACTGGAGGACGGTACATATTCTCTTTCCTTCAGCTCATAGAAGACTTTTTATTACTTCCCATTCTTTTTTGTCTATAATAGTTTTCCCAATTGTATTATTTTCTAAATCCACACATATATTTTGTATTCACAGAGATCTCACATGTACCGTATTGTTTTGTTCTCGCAACTCTATATAGACAGCATGAAGAAATAGGGAAAATGAGCATAACAATAATTAGAGTGGCCATCACAAGGTCACAGCTGAGAGTTATTCGTATCATAACCTCACCTAGTTCCTTGATTCTTGGTGCTATTTCCGATTTTCCTATACCATGCAGGCTCTGAAACCATCAGCTCAGGTAAAGAATGCTCTATTGGGAAAAGGCCATCTATAGAAAAGTAGCATGTTGTTATGTATTAATATCTGTGTTGGGAACATATAGTTTTTTGGGTTTTGTCTTTGACTTGTAGTGATGGGGTCAAACTCTGGTCCTCACATGTACTAAGTTTAGGATTTTTCCCCTGAGTTAAATTCAGAACCCCAATATCATAAAGCTCTGATACATAGCTACATGTCTTTGTTTCAGGGATTTAATCTTTTTTTATTTCTGGTTATTTTGTTTATTGTCATTATTGTCCCAGACCCTGATTCCATTAACTTCCCTCCCACATGCTTTCCTATATGACTTATCTACCATTTGAAAGAATAAAATACAGATATTTCCTGCCTGGATTCTTGGCAAGTATCCACAATTGTTTCATTCAGTTCCAGCTGGGTTTATGTGTTTGGAAGCTACAATGCAGCCAACTCTTTCTCAATTTGTCCTTAAACTGAACTCATCTCTTTTCCCACAGCTACTTGTGGTAGGCAAAATAACATCCCCTAGCCCCTACCAGGTCGGTCTTAATCACTAGAAACTTTTGAATATGTTGTTTAGAATGTGCCTTAGTCTGACTGACTCCAAAATTTATTTTATAAACTTAGCTCCTATTTTAGAGACATTAAGAGCCAGGATGTTTTAGGCAATGATTATGTTGCAAGGGTTCCATTCACCTGAATGGACTGGTATATTATAAAGTGCCTGGAGGGCCTCTGCAGACTTTATTTCTTCCACTTTGTGCTGAGGTGAATATCACTTACACCCGTGGAGTGACAAGCCAAGAAGCCTTCATTACAAACGAGTATCTTGGACTTTCCAACCTCTGGTACTGTAAGAAATAAATTTCTCACCTTTATAAAGTGTCCGATTTTCTGTCTTTTTTGATATACCAGTACTAATGAACTAAAATGCATGATTAAAAAAAGAGTTATGGGGCTGGAGAGATGGCTTAGCAGTTAAGGCACTTGCCTGCAAATCCAAAGGACCTAGGTTTGATTCTCTAGGACCCACATTAGCCAGATGCACAAGGTGGCACATGCGTCTGGAATTCATTTATAGTGGCTGATGGCCCTGGCATGTTCATTCCCTCTTTTTTTCTCTGTCTGCCTCTTTCTCTCTCAAATAAATAAATAAAATATAAAAAAAAAGAATGACAGAGCTGGGCGTGATGATGCACACCATTAATCCCAGAATTTGGGAGGCAGAGGTAGGAGGATAGCCATGAGTTCAAGGCCAGCCTGAAAATACAAAGTAAATTCCAGGTCAGCCTGGGCTAGAGTGAGGCCCTACCTCGGCAAAAAAAAAAAAAAAAAAAAAGGAATGATAGGCTGTAGAGATGGCTTAGCACTTAAAGCACTTGTCTGTAAAGCCTAAAGACCCATGTTCCCATGTTTGATTTTCCAGGTCCCATGTAAACCAGACGCTCAAGGTGATACAGGCACTGAAGGTCACATGTGTACATAAAGTGGTGCATGTATCTGGAATTCGATTAAAGTGGTAGGAGGGTCAGGTGTTCCACTTATCTTTCTCTTTCTCTCACTCTCACACATAAAAAAGGCCACTCTTGGGCTGGAGAGATGGTTTAGCAGTTAAGCGCTTGCCTGTGAAGCCTAAGATCCCCAGTTCAAGGCTCAATTCCCCAGGGCCCACGTTAGCCAGATTCACAAGGGGGCACACGCATCTGGAGTTCATTTGCAATGGCTGGAGGCCCTGGCACACCCATTCTCTCTCTCTCTCTCTCTCTCTATCTTTCTGTCTGCCTCTTTCTTCCTCTGTCTGTTGCTCTCAAATAAATAAATAAAAATTAAAAAAAAAATTTAAAAGGCCAGTCTTTTGATCTTACCTCAAAAAAAAGAATAAATTTTGTTGATGGGATTAGGATTGAAATCAGCTAAAAATTTAAACTGATGCATGCATCCAGAGTTTGTTTGCAGTGGCTGGAGGCCCTGGTGTACTCATTCTCTCTGTCTCTCTTCTATATCTCTCTGCTTGCAAATAAATAAGTGAATATATATACATATATATGTATATATATATATATATATATATATATATATATATATTTAATTTTTTTCAGTTAGCCTTAAAATAGGAAGACTAAGTTGGATGATCTGGGTGGACCCAAAGTAATCTCAAGTGTTCTTAAGAATAAAGGAGGCATTAGAATAGGAAAGTGATTTCTGTGGCTCTTTACACATGACTGTAAGAATGGTCAGAAAGACTCACAGTAAATGATTATGAGAAGCCCAAAGAGAACATGGGGCCAAAGAATGTGTGTGAGCTCTAGAAATTGAAAGGAAAGCCAGCTGGTTCATCCTTGGAGCTTCCAGAACATAGTTATTTCTTACCAATACCTCAGTTTGAACAAAGTTACCTTTGTTGGTGGCACTCTCTCTCTCTCAAAACAAAACAAAACAAAACAAGATCATAAGGGTATTTTAAATGAAACAAGCTCTTGGAGTTTGATACCTGAAATAGGGCTCTATCATAATAAATACCTAAAAATATGCAAGTCACTTTGGATTTGAGAGGTGGGCAAAGGGAGCAAAAGACTTCTTGACAATGACAAAGTAACCTTGCTTGTCTTGAACAGTGGCAGACTAATGGTCTTCAAGTGAGGACTCAAAAGGATGCAAGGAGCATGGTGTCAAGAATAACAAAGCAAGGGATGGAGAGATGGCTCAGTGGTTAAGTTACTTACCTACAAAACCTAAGGACTTGGCTCACTCCCCCACTATCCACACAAAACCAGATGCACAAGGTGGCACATGTGTCTGAAGTTCCTTTGAAGTAGCTAGAGGCCCTGGAACACTCTGTTCATTCTCATTGTCTCTCTCTAACACTCTGCCTCTCACTCTCTCTCAAATAAATCAACAAAACTCAATAAAAAGAATAACAAAGTAAGCTGGTGTGGTGGCACATGACTTTAATCCCAGCGCTTGGGAGGCTCAGGTAGGAGGATCACTATAAATTCATGGCCAGCTTACTACATAGCAAATTCTTTATCAGGCCAGCCTGGACTAGAGGGAGAACATACTTCACAAAAAAATAAAAATAAAGAGGCTGGGCGTGGTGGTGCACTCCTTTAATCCCAGCACTCAGGAGGCAGAGGTAGGAGGATCGCTGTGAGTTCAAGGCCACCTTGAGAATTCAGAGTGAATTCCAGGCCAGCCTAGACTAGAGTGAAACCCTACATGGAAAAACCAATAAATAAATAAATAAATAAATAGAATAACAAAACAATCATGGATAGGGTGGAGAAGGAAGCTGAGCATGTTTAAATAGAAGCCAGAAGATGGTTTTTGTATAGTGACAGTGTTTGCTGGAACTGTGAAAATCAGCTATGTGTTAAGGAAAGTCATGACTTGTATTTATTAGGTCAAGGAATATATCAGTGCTTACACTTGATCATACCCTGACCTTAAAAAGTTTGGTTGGGTTTGCTTGTTTCACTTACCCTAAGAGAATTGCTGTTAGTCAATGATGTTTACTATCAAAAAAAAGTGATAGATTAATAAGCAAATGGATAAAAATTATTGGAGGTTTATCCTTGTTGCTTCTTGCTCCTGGAAAAATAAGGGAGAAAATTAGATAAACCAAGTGGTTTGTTACACAAAATGGGAAAAAAGGCTGGATTATATGGAAATGTCTCATATTATCTACATTATAAAAAAATAATTTAAAAGGTTTTCTGCCAGGAAACTATCCATAGAAAAGATTGGCTTTGGGGCTGAGGAGATGGCTCAGAAGATAAAGGTACTTTCTTGCAGAGCCTGATAGCCTCGGCTCGATTCCCTGGAACTCAAATAAAGCCAGATGCACAAAGTGGCTCATGTATCTTGAGTTTGTTTGCAGTGACAAAAGGTCCTGTTGCACCCATATGCATTCTCTCTCTCTCTCTCTTTCTCTCCCTTCCTGTCTACTTGCAAATAAATATTTAAGAAAAAAGACTGGCTTTGGCTGGGCATAGTCGGTCAGATTTCAGCATCATGTTAGTTACTACACAGCTGGTCAGGTCCAGTCTGGTCTACATGAGAACTTGTCTTACCCCTCAGCCATGATGCTACAGTTTTATTGTATTTTGCTGAACCTGAGAGCTGCCCAAAATTCAAAGTACTCTGTCACAGAAAAAGCTGAGATGACTCTACCTGTGTGACTCAAAACTTTCATCATCTCTGAAGAGTCTAAACATAGAAATAAGATTAGAGAACACTTTTGGGCAATATTTTGATATTCTGGGGAGAACCCTATAATATAAAGGGAAGGCATATAAACTTCTGAGATCATTATGCCAGCCAAGACACTGCTAAACTGGATTGAAAGGAATACAAAGAACCCATATTTAAAATAAGATCCTGAGACCACAAATTCTCTAGAGAGAAAAGCAAGTGAAACTAGCCAACTGTGAATATATGCTGCATTTTATGGATAGGATAATGTTTCAGGAGGCAGTGCCTTGAACCTTGGGCTTAGATTCAAACCCAGACAGTGCAGCACCAAAGTACAAGAACTATTCGGAGGCCTTCAAACCTAATAACCTAATGGATTTTTTTTAAAAATCTCAATTGTGAAATTACTTGGCATGTGTAGGTCTTTTGCTCCTTTTAAATGCACCCCTTTGGAAAACAGTCAATAATGACTATCTTGTCTCTGTCCTAATTTGTATTTTGGGAGTACTTTGGGAGTTTTCAGCCGATGAGATTTAGAAGAAAGTAACTAGAGTATTGTGATAAGACCAACTGTGGGATGGAGTGGAATTAAGGTATTTTATATTTGATATGGATGGGTGTCCTTGGAGGTCTGAGGAACGATGCCACTCCATAAGTATGCCCTATTCCCTAGAATGTGAGGTTAGGCCAAGTGAACAAAACCAAATTAGGTCGCACTTAAATGGAGGTTGCTAAACAGCTGAACTCAGTGTAGGAAGTATATCGTCCTGACGTGTTCAATGTAGCCATGAATTTCGAAAGGGGAAGAAGGAGTGATATGTCATGTTTCCCTTGAGCCTCTAGAGAAGAGAGTCATCCTTAAGCCTTTGTCTGAGTCCTATTGGACATTTTTTCCATTAAAATTGAAAGGTAATACTTTTATATTACATTTGTAGTGTCTTCTTATAGCAGTAATAAGAAACTAATCTCTTTCGCCTCTTTATTATTTCTGTTTATCATATTCCTATTCACCTATGCCCTTTCCTAGCAATGTGGCAGGTTATTTTTGCTTTCCTGCATCACTCTGTCAGAGCCTGATTTAATCACTCATTTAGTGTCCATGAACAAGCTCCCAAATTTTCCTAAAATAAATTTTATCTTCACACCAATTATCAAATCACTTCATAATTTATAGGATTTAACCAGAATTTATTAATAATCTTCATCTGTCTCATCTCATGGTACGGAACTTCATTTGATAATTTTAATGATTTTTTATTAACAGTCATAAATTACATAAAAGGTTCCCATATCAGGTTCATGCTGATTTTCATACCATCAGTACCTTACAGTAAATGATAAGACCATACTTACTGACATTATGTGGGGCCTTTGATATTCCATGTTCTTCAGTGAGTGTTTTTGCTGATCTGTGATATTCTCTGCAATGTTCTATCCTCTTTTCAGCTGTGCAATACTTTGGTGTTCCTGAAATCCCATCTTCTTTAGAATCTGACCCTAAATCTCACAATGCTTGCTAGCTTCCTGCTTTGAGCCCTGTTCTTTTACGTGTGTGTGTGTGTGTGTGTGTGTGTGCGTGTGTGTTAGAAACTCACTTTATTTTTGAGGAGGACAGATAGATAGATAGATAGATAGATAGATACCCACCATGGCCTCTTGCCACTGAAAATGAACTCCAGATACATGTGCCCCTTTCATATCTTGCTGTATGGGGCTACTGGGGAACTGAGCCCCAGGGCAGCAAGCTTGTAAGAAAGTACCTTTGATCACCAAGCTATCTCCCCAGCCCACTGAGTATATTTTTATCCTAATGCATAGTAAGATAAATTATGACTATCAATTTGCAGTTTGCTAGAGGTGAAAATTTCTGATGCATAGTAGCTGATGAATAACTGACTCCCCAATCTCAGTTAAACTGCTCCCCCATTTCCTTAGACTCTGCCTACGATGCATCCTTCGTGCACACAGTGTCATGACCTTCTATAATTCGCTCTCCTTGATTCTAGGTAGGTCTTGTTTCATGCTCCTAGTTAAAAGAATGTCAAGGTGAAGGAATTTTTCAGGTATAATTAAGATCCTAATTTAGCTTATTTGAAGGTAATCAAAAGTGAAATTAGTCTGTACAGGCCTAATTTAAAGTGAAGTAATTGAAGCAGGAACTTGGGACCTATATGATGTGGAAGACTCTCAGGTTGACCTTAAAGAACAAGATGGTCATGCTCTGAACTGCCTGTGAAAAGGGCTATGTGATGAGGAACTGTGGCAGCCATTGAGACTAGAAGAGAGAATTCAGCCAACAATCAGCAAAAGTTATGCCCTTGAATGACACACAACTACAGAGAAATAGTGTTGGCCAACATTCCTACAGGGTTTGAACATGGACGCCTCCCTAGTCAAATCTCACAGGACTATGTTGAAAAATGAATATCTTGAAAGCCCTGGGAGGTCCAGAGCAAAGGACCCACGCCGTGCCAGAACTCATAGAAACACTGAGATCACAAACGTGTGCTATTTCAACCTTCTTACAGAGTGGTAATTTATAATACTGCTGCAGAAAATTAATACATTCATGCAGAGTCACCCTGCTCATGAGGTATTTAAGATTTATATTTGCTCTCATTTAGATAAAAATTCATTTGTTAACTTTTCGCCATTGCTGTAGTAAAATAACTACAAGAATAACGAAAGGAAGAAAACATTTATTTGTCCCAAAGTTCCAGAGGAATTTATCCTATGGTTGGTATGGATACTGAGGTAGGCAGCTTCACGTCACAGAGATGAACTTCCATAATTGTGGGAGGATGGGATTTATTGAAGCAGGAGAAAGTCCCCAATGGCAAAAGAAGCTCACCTGCTTTCACAGGTCAAATCACAGAGAGATAGGAGCCACCACCATAAAAAAAAAAAAAAAAAAAAGCAAGCACACTTAAGGACTCTAGGCAAAGCTCGGGCACTTTGCCTGTCTTCAGACTGGAATTCTAAATCCACTCCCATACCTTAGGGCTGGACCCTAGGATGTACCCACAGTGAAATCTCCTCCAGACAGGTGGCTGCTGATAAAAATTACAAACTTTAATAAAATATATTGGAGGTCATACATTCAAACTACCACAGACCCATTGGGCAGACTCTCATGGCATTAGGAGAATGTGATGAAAGTTTCCTCAGCTCATAAAAGACAGAAGGAAGACAAGTATAGAAAGAGGTAAGACAAACTAGATATGATAACATAAAGCACCTGTTGCAGTTACATTTTGATGCTGGGGAAAAAAGATCTCACTCGAAACAGTTTATGGGAGGAAAGGGTTTACTTCGCTTACAGTCTTGAAGGGAAGATACATCATTGCAGCAAGCAGCAAGCAAGAGAGCTCCACCTCCCAAAATATCACCAGCTGGGGATTGATAATGAGTAATCACCCACACTATGGCTGTGGGGGCATTTCACATTCCAGTTACCACAGAACCCAAGGATATGTTGCCCTCAGCACACTTTTTCAAGAACAACCTACCTCCTGCCTTTCACTATCTTTCTGTAATGTGATCATCTTATTAATCTTTCAAGGAACTAATCCTTTCATTAAATTGGGGCTTCCTAATTTAATTTTTTCCGGAAATAGCTTCACAGGCATACTCAGAAAAAAAAAAAAAAACTTATCTAGGTGTTTTTCAATCCAATCCATGAAGATTTACTGGTGCAGTTAACCTTCTCATTGTTAGGACAAAGTACCTGACCAAAAGCAGCTGGTTTATTTTGGCTTACAGTCTCCACGGGAAGCTACATCATTGTAGGGCACAGCATGGTATGAGCACAGGCTTGACATCACCTTTGCCACATCAGCAGGAGAATGAGCCCAACTCTGTCAAGAGGAAGCCAGCTATAACATAATCCCATTCACAATAAAACACCTATCCCATCAAGGACCTGCCTTCCAAATTGCCATTAGCTGAGGGGGGGGGGCAGACATGTAGATAACATGAATTTATGAAGGGAATAGTATTCAAACAAGCTCATTAACCATCACATAACATAAAAATAACATTATCTGTAATAAGATTTAAAATCCATATGTGTGTGTGTGTGTGTGTGTGTGTGTATGTGTGTGTGTATCCTGATATTATGCACTTTTAAAATTGAAATATCATAAGTGATGACAAGAAAAACATATGTAATCTCAAAATATCTTATCATGAGAAAATGCCACATTAGCACAAATTAAGATACTTCATGTAAAAACAAATGACCAGTATGTCTATATAATTCATAAACATGTGCTCTTCTCTGTCCTTGAAGTGGCTGTTACTTTATGGCCTCAAAGCATGACTCACAAGACCTCCAAACACTGAGGTGTTCAACATCTCAGCATTGATGACGGAGACTTACAAAAAAAAATATCATCAAAATGGAATAAGCACAAGTTGGAAAGTCAAAGGAGTTGAGTGGAAGGGTGAAAGGGCAGGGGAAGGCAAAAAAGTTATTATAGGAGGGTTTATGATTCAAATTATGTTATGTTGAAGTAGGAAAATTGTCAATGAAATAATGTAGTATCGTGGACTAGAAGAAAGGAAACACAGGTGTCCTCTCTCTTCAGAGACAGCTTTGCCTGGAACCAGAACTATGAGTACAAACTGTTAAAGTTCAACTGTTTGTATTATGATTTCTACAAGTTATTTAAGAGAATTTTGACCGTGCAACTCATCTTAACCTACTAAGATTTGTAAAGAATGATAAACTAAGATAAAAATTGTGGAATATATAAAGAAATCAAAGGCTAGAAAGACAGCTTAGTGTGTTAAGGCACTTTCCTGCAAAGCATAAGGACCCAGGATCAATTCTCCAGGCCCACATAAACCATTAATACAAGGTGGTTCATGTGTCTGCAGTTCATTTTCAGTGGCTGGAGGTCCTGGCACACCCTTCCTCCCCTCCCCCACCTCTTTCTCTCAAATAAATTAATAAAATATTTTTCAAAAATTTCAAAAGAGCCAGGCATAGGTAGTGCACACCTTTAATCCCAGCACTCAGACTCAAGAGACAGAGATAGGAGGATTGCCGTGAGTTCAAGGCTATCCTGAGACTACAGAGTGAATTCTAGAGTGAGATCCGACCTCAAAAAACAAAAACAATAAAAAAAAGAAAGGGCTGGAGATATGGTTTAGCAGTTAAGCACTTGCCTGTGAAGCCTAAGGACCCCAATTCGAAGCTCGATTCCTCAGGACCCACATTAGCCAGAGGCACAAGGGGGCGCACGCGTCTGGAGTTCGTTTGCAGTGGCTGGAGGCCCTGGTGCACCCATTCTCTCTCTATCTCCCCTTTTCTGTCTCTGTCTGTCACTCTCAAATAAATAAATAAAATAAACAAGAAAATCAAAAGAAATCATGGGAAGTCTGAATAACTGAATAACTCTACTGGAATTAAACAACTCTTATATCTAAAAGTGATGTAAGAAAAATTCTTATAAGTCAAATAAGACGTTGAAATGGTAATATTATTGAATCAAATTTAGCCTTTTTGCTTGAATAATTTGACCACTCTATGTATGTATATATGCATATGTATGTATGTATGTGTAAATACATGCATTTGTGTGTATATGTAGCATTCCCATAAGTAACATAGTATTTGAAATAAAATACTTTAAAAACTAAGAGGTCAACTACAGACCAAAGTAATTGTCATCTAAACTGTATCTCTTTTACTATTTTACTCAGAAATATTCAATTTTTTTTCCAAATTCTTAGGACATTTCATTAGTCCCCATTTTAGGTGATGTAAAATCCAGCATTGCTTTTGATTACAAATTCAGCAATAATGGTGTCGGCTTTAATAGAATTGGTGTCCTGTTCTATAGTTTCACATAAATGGAACTTTTATATACAGGAAGTTGACCAGGGTCAATCATCCATTCCAAATTTCTTTATCAAGCCCAAGTCAGTACAGCCTACTTATACAAAGTATGTTCTACCTGGTGGCTTGTGAAAAACCTGGTTGAGTTTTCTACAACTCTGGAGATGGAGCAGTGAAGCATCATGGTGCCATCAGAGTCAGCGTCAGGTGAGGGCAGATCTGGGGATGTAGTTGGCATTGCTTTCTGTGTTTGTCAGGGAGCAGGAGGCCAGACAACTCTTTTTGCTCCTATATCAGAGTACTAATCACATTTGTGAGGGATGTGATATTTTTTTCTAAATTATCTCTGCATTCTAACCTCATCATATTTGTGATTAAGTTTCAACATAAGAATTTTGGGGGCACCTGAAAGCACAGATTATAACAGGCTATAACAATGAAACTGGATATATTTATTCATATATGTGCCAGTCTCTTTCCTGAACTTCACACTTAACTTTCCTTCATGTAAAAATGTTTCCTTTTTCCAAGTATCTTCCAGCAGAAGATAAAGAAGGAAACATTATATTTTCTTAACAACAAAGGAAATAAAAAACAAATCATGATGAGAGAAGATCAAAAGGACAGTAAATTATTACACAGGTTTAATAATCATGGCAATTTAATTTGAGAAGATTATTTATACCTTTCACATATACAAATTAAGACTAAATGGGGTAGGAATATTAAAATGTGTGGTAGAAAATTAAGTCATAGATTTTCATAATGTGAAAAAAATTCATATGTATTTTCACATAAATCATATACTATAAGTCTTTTTGTCTGCTTATTGCATCATATTGAAATAGATAAGGCAATTTTTTTTGGTTGTCTGAGATAGGGTTTCACTGTAGTCCAGGCTGACCTGGAATTCACTATAGTCTCAAGGTGGTCTTGAACTCAAGGTGATTTTCCTACCTCTGTCTCCCAAGTGCTGAGATTTAAAGGCATGCATATAAGGCGATTTTAATGCAAGTATATAGGTGTGCTTTTGGCATCTCCTTTCCCCAATACTTGCTTCTTCCACTTTGCTCCTCATTAGTCACTTCAATTTTACTTTACCTTCATGTCATCTATAAGTATGTACATATATGTGTATATATGTATGTAATGCATACATATATACATATATATTGTTCTATGTATGTATATGAAAACTAGGATCGAAAAATGAGAGAAAACATACAATGTTTGCCATTCAGAGACTAAGGAAGGAGATTGCCTCTAATGGCTTCCATTTTCCGGCAGAGATGGCCCTTCATTCTTTTTTTGTGTATATAAACTGCATTGACTTTATCCATGCCTCTGGATGGACACCGAGGTTGGTTCCATAGCTTAGCTATTGTAAGTGTTGCAATAAGCATTGATATCCAAGTGTCTCTGATATGTTTGTGGGTAAATATGCAGGAATGTTGTAGATGGGTCCTGTGAAATGTCTGGTTTTAGTTTTATTAAGGAACCACCTTACTGATTTCCATAGCTACTAGACTAGTTTACATCCCCACCAGCAGTGGGTCAGGATTTCTTTTGACCGCATCCTAGCAAGCATTTGTTATTTATTTTCCTGATGACTGGAATACTGATTGGGGTGAGACAGAATCTCACAGTAGTTTTAATTTGCATTTTCTGGCGATCAATGTTGTTGAAACTTTTTAATGTTGCGATTGATCATTTGGACTTCATCTTTTCAGAACTCTCTGCTTATGGTATTAATTACAGTGAAGTGGAAAATACCTCAAATCATTAAACATATGGACTAGACCACACTTTTTAAATGGAAATACATATTACATATGGCAATGTAAATAAAATGGCAGAAATATCATATCAAGTGTTATTTTCTGTGCTTTCAAATCATTGTTTTGCTATGATGGAAGAAAAACCAACCAACCAAATAAACAAAAAAAAAAAATTGGGGTGCTTTTGTTATCCATGAGGTTGAATTGTTTTGAAATTTAGTTAAAACTTCATGAGCTCATGGAGAAAAGTAACACAATACGCTTCCAGGATATTTAAGAATTTTTGTATCTTTTTTTTTCTAGTTGTAATTTCTTTTCTATGATTTGACTCTCAACGTCTTTGAGTCCAAGGTTATTTGTATTTTTTATCATAAAGTGACATTTGATAATGATAAAGAGACCACACAATGGAGCTTGAAATTATAACGAAAATCATATTAGTTGGTCCTCTGAAAGTTTATTCTTCATAACATAAAGTCAATCACATTTCTAGGAATTTTTTATTCATTCATTCAGCATGGTGGTCATTCAGCATGACCAACTTTGGAGATATAAATACAGAATGATTTTGGGCCCACATTCACATTTGTCTACTTACCTGAAAGAATGTATAAAATCTTCATGTATCATATTTCTAAAATAAGACAATTTCTGGATAGATAATTACATTCTTAAGTAATCTATAAGGTATTTATTTTAATGTTTTGCCAAGTTAAATCTTTTGTGGTTAATATTGAAAATAATAATAATTGCAAAAATAGTCATTCTATTTTTTCCTTTATAGCACATGTTGTTTTCAATATCTAACAATTCAAAGATGAGTAAAGTGAGCTGTCTTATTAAAACATGAAATTATAAACTTGTGAGTTACCATTTAATTCTCAAAAATGAAATCATTTATGTAATCTTGGCATACTTACTGCTTTTTAGATGCAATTTTAAGATCAGTTTTATTTTTGTTTTGACTGACATAAAAACGTCTGTTTAATTTGCAAAGTTACCAATGAGTTACTTGCTTTCAAAATGACATTTTCTCTTAATCTTCAATGAAAGGTGACAAATACAGGCCTGAGCAACCCCACTCTTTGGAGATATAATCAGTTAACTTGTTTACAGGAACCCTGTTGAGCTTGTGAGTGTCTATACACAGATTCTGTTGGTTCCCGTGAACTGGCCATGTACACAGTGGATTCCCAGTCTATCTTTGTGCATATTTTCACTCTTCCGAGAGTTCTCCCTGCTGTCATTTAATTAGGCTAAAGACAAACTGGGGAAATAAATTTAAATTTGATTTTTTTTCTTTAATTAGGCTAAAAGTGCTTAGACATGGGTGCTTTACAGTTTATAATATCAAGATAATTTATGCTTACCACCTCAAGTCATTTATAGCAGGAATATTTAAAATTAATAACAGTCTCTGAGTATACCCTTGCTCCTAGAAAACAAAATGATGTATTCCAAAAGTACCATTATTAAATCATTTTCCATGCAAGATTTCATGCAATTTTCTACCTTGTGTAAGTCTGGGCTAGCTTCACTTACTTGTTCCTCTGGCATGAGATGAAGATGTTAAAGATACTTGAATTTACAGGGATACAGAAACTATGGCATAAATATTAAACAATCAAGTTAATTTTTCCAGTGCCAAACTGAAATGTATATGAGCTTTCTGGATACTGTCAAAAACTACTGATTTTGTTGGACCTATGGGACATCCAGAAGGCATAATTTACAAGCTCAGTCTGAGGGGTCTGGAAGAAGGTCCAGGTAGGGTTCACAGACTTGGCATTCATAAGTTATAGCCAGAGACTGACATCACATAAGTAGACAGGCTGACCTTAAGAAAGCAAATAGCATAAGAGAATAACACAGACCAAAGCTCAGAAAAATACCATTTTTAAAGAAAAGATAGAGAAAGAATGAGAAGTAAATAGATAAGGAAAAGTACATAAATCAAGGGGAAGTATTATCAGGAAAGCAAAGTCATAGAATCTTAAGAGAAGTTTGTGAAAATATTTAAGTTTAACAGAGAAAAATAGAAAATTACATGAGATAGATTGGTGGAAATTTCTGAGAACATAACTGAAGTTACGAAGAGTTTCAAGCAACACTATCCTATCATACCATTTTAGCATATTTATAAATCTGTTTATGCATCAGAGAGTTACTGATTTTTCTTATGCAATTCTAGGTAAGTGTATATATATGGTACTATAAATATTTGTCTTACTTTACTTAAAAACACAATCTTCATAAAGCAAGAGTGTGTTATGGAATGCTTCATGATTTTTCTTCCTTCAGGTTTCTGCAAGTGTGTGTAATAGCTCATTTTGAAGAACACAGGAGCCAAGATATTGTCTCTAATAAAGCATAAGATGTGGCAGAAATAAAGTGTGATTTCATAACCACATGGAGTGGCATCTCACTCATTCTCCAGAACGCCTTCGAAATTTTGATCAACTTCTTGTTTACCCCAAACATTGCCATCAATTTGAGATCTGAAATATTAAAATGTCATCGATTATTTTGGCAAATATGTTGTGGGAAAGGGCTACTTGCATTTGTAGAGCTATAAGTCAAGTTAAGGGCACAGTCTGTGTATGTAGGCTTTTGAAGGAACTTCTAGGCAAATGATACCAGTGCTGAGGATTGATATTGGGGGGGAGAAGCCGCACTCCTATCTGGCTGTGAAGTTACTGCATCGGTGGTTGCTGAGTTGTGGATCCTCACCATGACTTGCTGAGTGCTCACCTTTAAAATATTTGCATCTATTTATTTGATAGACGGGAGTGTGGTCATTCCAAGGCCTCTTGTTGCTGCAAACTCCATATGCATGTGCCACTTTGTGTGCATCTGGCTTTAAATGGCAGGTATGGCAAGCTTGACAAGCAAGAACCTTTAACCACTGAGCCTTCTCCCCAGGACAGGGCTGCTCCCTTTTAAGACTACCACAGAACTGGGCAGAGTGGGGAGACAAAGCAAATGAAAGGGTCACAAAGCTTTATATGATGTTCAACAGATTCTTTTTCTAAAGATGCACCCCCCTCCCATTTTAACTGATTAGTTATCAGTGTTCTGAAAAGGCTGATTTTGATAGCTACATTCAATGTTCTCTCTGATTTATGGAGAAGATATGAAGAGGTCTTCACCCATGTGGAAGTCAGAATGAAAGCATTCTTTCTTACTGAGGTTTTACAGTTGTATGTCCACAGGTGGAAACAGCTCAGATATGTCCATCTATCAGGGGAGCATCTTGTCAGATTCTGGATGAAGTGATCATTGCATAGTAAACTTCAGCAGTCTTTTTTTTTTTTTTAGCCCCATTTTTATTTTTTTTTTATTATTTTTTTTAAATTTTTCTCCATTTTTATTAATATTTTCCATGATAACAAAAAAAATCCCATGGTATTACCCTCCCCCCTTTCCCCTTTGAAATTCCATTCTCCATCATATCCCCTCCCCATCTCAATCTTTCTACTTACATATATACAATACCAACCTAATAAAAGCCCTCCTCCCTTTCTTTCTCTTCCCTTTCTATCTCCTTTTTTAACTTACTGGCCTCTGCTACTGAGTTTTTTCCTTCTCACACATAAGCCCAATCATCTCTAGCTAAGATCCACATATGAGGGAGAACATGTGGCGCTTGGCTTTCTGGGCCTGGGTTACCTCACTTAGTATAATTCTTTCCAGATCCATCCACTTTTCTGCAAATTTCATAACTTCATTTCTCTTTACTGCTGAGTAAAACTCCATTGTATAAATGTGCCATATCTTCATTATCCACTCATCAGTTGAGGGACATCTAGGCTGGTTCCATTTCCCAGCTATTATAAATTGAGCAGCAATAAACATGGTTGAGCAAGTATCTCTAAGGTAATGAGATGAGTCCTTAGGATATATGCCTAGGAGAGCTATAGCTGGGTCATATGGTAGATCAATCTTTAGCTGTTTTAGGAACCTCCACACTGATTTCCACAATGGCTGGACCAGATTGCATTCCCACCAACAATGTAGAAGGGTTCCTCTTTTTCCACATCCCCGCCAACATTTATGATCATTTGTTTTCATGATGGTAGCCAATCTGACAGGAGTGAGATGGAATCTCAATGTAGTCTTAATCTGCATTTCCCTGATGACTAGGGATGTAGAACATTTTTTTTAGATGCGTATATGCCATTCGTATTTCTTCCTTTGAGAATTCTCTATTTAGCTCCATTTCCCATTTTTTGATTGGTTTGTTTGATTCCTTATTATTTAACTTCTTGAGTTCTTTGTATATCTTAGATATTAATCCTTTATCAGATATATAGCTGGTGAAGATTTTTTCCCATTCTGTAGGTTGCCTCTTTGTTTTCTTCACCGTGTCCTTTGCAGTGCAAAATCTTTGTATTTTCATGAGGTCCCAGTGGTTAATCTGTGGTTTTATTGCCTGAGCAATTGGGGTTGTATTCAGAAAGTCTTTGCCAAGACCAATATGTTGAAGGGTTTCCCCTACTTTTTCCTCTAGCAGTTTCAGAGTTTCAGGTCTGATGTTAAGGTCCTTAATCCATTTGGACTTAATTCTTGTGCACGGAGAAAGAGAAGAATCTATTTTCATCCTTCTACAGATATATATCCAGTTTTCCCAACACCATTTGCTGAAGAGGCTGTCTTTTCTCCAATGAATATTTTTGGCATTTTTATCAAATATCAGGTGGCTATAACTACATGGGGTTACATTTGGGTCCTCTATTCTGTTCCATTGATCTACGAGTCTGCTTTTGTGCCAGTACCATGCTGTTTTTGTTACTATGGCTCTGTAGTATAGGTTAAAATCAGGTATGGTGATACCACCAGCCTTATTTTTGTTGCTCAGTATTATTTTAGATATTCGAGGTTTTTTGTGATTCCAAATGAATTTTTGGATTGTTTTTTCTATTTCCATGAAGAATGCCTTTGGAATTTTGATGGGGATTGCGTTAAATGTGTAGATTGCTTTTGGTAAGATTGCCATTTTCACAATATTGATTCTTCCAATCCAGGAACAAGGGATGTTTTTCCACTTCCTAGTGTCTTCTGCAATTTCTCGCTTGAGTGTTTTAAAGTTCTCATTGTATAGATTCTTTACTTCCTTAGTAAGGTTTATTCCAAGGTACTTTATTTTTTTTGATGCAATTGTGAATGGGAGTGATTCTCTGATCTCATCCTCTGTGTGTTTGTTGTTAGCATATATGAAGGCTACTGATTTCTGTGTATTTATTTTGTATCCTGCTACATGACTGTAGGTTTTTATCAGCTCTAACAGTTTGCTAGTAGAGTCTTTAGGGTCCTTTATATATAGAATCATGTCATCTGCAAATAATGATAACTTGACCTCTTCCTTTCCGATTTGTATCCCTTTTATGCATGTTTCTTGCCTTATTGCTATGGCTAAGACTTCCAGAACTATATTAAATAAAAGTGGGGACAGTGGACACCCTTGTCTTGTTCCTGATTTTAGTGGAAAAGCACCCAGTTTTTCCCCATTTAGTAATATGTTGGCTGTAGGCTTATCATAAATAGCCTTTATTATATTGAGATATGTTCCTTCTATTCCCAGTCTCTGTAGGACTTTTATCATGAAGGGATGTTGGATTTTGTCGAATGCTTTCTCTGCATCTAATGAGATGATCATGTGATTTTTGTCCTTCAACCCATTTATATAATGTATAACATTTATAGATTTGCGTATGTTGAACCATCCCTGCATCTCTGGGATAAAGCCTACTTGGTCAGGGTGAATGATCTTTCTAATGTATTCTTGTATTCTGTTTGCCAATATTTTGTTGAGAATTTTTGCATCTATGTTCATGAGGGAGATTGGTCTGTAATTTTCCTTTTTTGTTCTATCTTTGCCTGGTTTTGGTATCAGAGTGATGCTGGCTTCATAGAAGGAGTTTGGTAGAATTCCTTCTTTTTCTATTTCATGGAAAAGCTTAAGAAGCAATGGTGTTAGCTCTTCCCTGAAGGTCTGGTAAAATTCAGCAGTGAATCCATCTGGGCCTGGGCTTTTTTTAGTTGGGAGATTTTTGATAACTGTTAGGATCTCCATGCTTGTTATAGGTCTATTTAAGTGATTAATCTCATCTTGATTTAATTTAGGTAGGTCATATAAATCAAGGAAATCATCCATTTCTTTCAGATTTTCATACTTTGTGGAGTATATGTTTTTATAATATGTCCCTATGATTTTTTGAATTTCTCTGGCATCTGTCGTGATGTTACCTTTTTCATCTCTAATTTTATTAATTTGTGTCTCTTCTCTCTTTCTTTTGGTCAGATTTGCTAAGGGTTTATCAATCTTGTTTATCCTTTCAAAGAACCAGCTCTTTGTTTCATTAATTCTTTGTATTGTTTTTTTGGTTTCTATTTCATTAATTTCTGCCCTAATCTTTATTATTTCTTCCCGTCTACTGATTTTTGGTTTGCCTTGTTCTTCTTTTTCCAAGGCTTTAAGGTGAAGCATTAGGTCATTTATTTGCGACCTTTCTAATTTCTTAATATAGGCACTTAAAGCTATAAATTTACCTCTTAGAACTGCCTTCATTGTGTCCCAGAGATTTTGGTATGTTGTGTTCTCATTATTGTTTGACTCTATAAATTTTTTGATTTCCTTCTTGATTTCTTCATTGACCCATTCATCATTTAGTAATGTATTGTTTAGTTTCCATGATTTTGTGTATGCTCTATATCCTTTCTTGCTATTGATTTGTAGTTTGATTCCATTGTGGTCAGATAGAATGCAAGGAATTATTTCAATTTTCCTGAATTTGTTAAGATTTGCTTTGTGTCCTAATATATGGTCTATTTTAGAGAATGATCCATGTGCTGCTGAAAAGAATGTATATTCTGCAGCATTTGGATGAAATGTCCTGTATATGTCTGTTAGGTCCATTCCTTCTATGACCTCGTTTAGTCCAGATGCCTCTCTGTTTATTTTTTCCTGGGATGACCTGTCAATTGATGAGAGTGGGGTGATAAAGTCACCAACTACCACTGTGTTTGGTGTTATCTGTGACCTTAGTTCTAACAGTGTTTGTTTGATGAATTTGGGAGCCCCCATGTTAGGTGCATATATGTTTAGGATTGTAATGTCCTCCTGTTGGAGTGTGCCCTTAATCAATATAAAGTGACCTTCCTTATCTTTCTTGACTAATGTTGGAGTGAAGTCTGCCTTGTCAGCTATTAGGATAGCAACCCCTGCTTGCTTTCTGGGTCCATTTGCTTGAAACACCGTTTTCCAACCTTTCACCCTAAGATAATGTCCATCCTTTGTAGAAAGGTGAGTTTCTTGGAGACAACAAATTGTAGGGTCCTGCTTTTTAACCCAGTCTGCAAATCTATGTCTTTTGGTTGGAGCATTGAGGCCATTGATATTAAGAGATATTATTGAAAGATGTGTATTTATGCTTGCCATTTTTTTTTTTTTTGTGGTTCTGGTTCTACCTTTGCTCTCTTATATTAGCTAGTATTTGAGTGTTGTTTGTTGTTTTCCAGGTTCCTTATATGTGTGTTTTTCTTTCTCTTCGGCATGGAGGATTCTTTCAAGTATTTTGTGTAGAGCTGGTTTTGTCTTCAAATACTCCTTTAGCCTGCTTTTGTCATGGAATGTCCTTATTTCTCCATCTATTTGAATGGATAGTTTTGCAGGATAAAGTAGCCTTGGTTGACAGTTGTTATCTTTCAGAGTTTGGAATACATCACTCCAAGCCCTTCTGGCTTTGAAAGTTTGTGTTGAGTAATCTGCTGTGATCCTGATGGGCTTGCCTTTGTAGGTAACTTGATTTTTCTCTCTAACTACTTTCAATATTTTTTCTTTGGATTGTGTGTTTGGAAGTTTGATTATAATATGGCGAGGAGAGGTTCTTTCCAGGTTTTGTCTGGCTGGTGTTCTAAATGCTTCCTGTATCTGCATTGGCACCTCTTTCCCAATTTGGGGGAAGTTTTCTTCTATGATTTTGTTGAAGATGCCTACTATACCTTTGGATTGAAATTCTTCTCCTTCTACTATACCCTGAATTCTTATATTTGATCTTTTCATAGTGTCCCGAATATCTTGAAATTCCCATTCATACTTTTCTATTAGTTTGTCTTTCTCTTTGTTGGATTGTATTAGATCTGCCACCTGGTCTTCTAGCTTAGATATTCTGTCCTCTCCTTCATCCATTCTACTGGTGAGATTTTCTACAGAGTTTTTTATTTCATTAACTGTGTTCTTCATTGCTAGTAATTCTGACTGGTTTTTCTTCATTATTTCTATTTCCTTATTTATGTCTTGTATTGATTTCTTTATTTCGTTAAATTGGTGTCCTGTATCTTCTCTGATTCCTTTGATTTCTTCTTTGAGTTCATTGAACATATTTACAATCATTCTTTTGAAATCTTTCTCAGGCATTTTCTCTAACTCGTTTTCACTAGAGGTCATTTCTGAAGCATTGATGCTTTTTGTTGGATTTATATTGCCTTGGTTTTTGGTGTTTCTTGTGTTATAATGTATATATTTTTGCATCTTGGATTAAGTTACTGCTTAGATTTTCCAGTTAGCTGGGTATCCTTTGCTGTATCTATTGATCTGATATTGTATATCTTCTATGTAGGAGATTAAGATGTTAGGTGTGGCTCTTACCACTCTCAGAGTATCTAGACACGTGGTCCTAGGGGTTAAGTTTGCCTGCTATGGGAGTATTCAAATAGGTTGAGTGGAATAAAATACAGGTATATTCTAAAATTTAACTAAACCCTATACACATTCAGTCAAGAACAGCACCAAGCATTTATGCAAGATTAGGTATTATAAAAACCAGATCCTCTATCAACAAAGAAGTTAAGATTTCTGGTCTGTTGAGGGATCTAAGTCAGCTTGTGACCAGGTGAGACCCTTCCCTGGTTCAATCCCAGTTACCTCTTTGGATGCTTTTGGTCTCAGTCAAGTTGCTGGCTGGGATGTTGGGCCGCTGTTCTGCTTTCTGGAACTGGGTACTGGCTTTTCCTGTGGGGCAAACCAAGCCTGGCAACTGTGGCCCTGCAGATTGGCACCCCTGATGCTGGATCCCCGCTGCTGCCGCTGGAGCTGCCGCTGCTGGGACCACTGCTGCTGGATCTGCCACTGGAGATGCCGCTGCTGGGTCTGCCCCCGCTGATCCGCTGGAGCTGCCGCTGCAGGGTCCTCCGCCTCTGATCCGCTGGTGCTGCCGCTGCGGGATCCACCTCTGCCGCTGAAGCCGCTGGAGCCTCCGCTGCTGGATTCGCTGCCCTGAAGCCGCTGTGGCCGGTATCGGAGCAGCTGATGGTGTTTTTGGGGCTGGAGTCACGGCTTCCACCGCCACTTCCGGCTTCCACCGCCGCTTCCGCTGCCGGGGTCTGAGCCGCCGCTGTTGGATCCCGAGTCGCCACTGCCGGAGCCAGAGATGCAGCTGCCGGTGCCCGTGCTGCCGCTGCCGCTGCCAGAGTCCGAATCGCCGCTACCGGGTCCCGAGGTGCCGCTGCCGGAGCCCAAGTCGCTGCTACCGGGACCCGAGCTGCCGCTGCCGGATCCCGAGCTGCCGCTACCGGGTCCCGAGCTGCCGCTGCCGGAGCTGCTTCGGCCTGCCCGTGTGGGCTCTGGATATCTCCTACTTCTCCGCTGCTGTTTTAATCTCTTATATACCTCCCTTGTGTATTTTGCTGGGTTTTCTTTGGCTTTTTCTCCCCTAGGCTGCTTAGGCGTGGTTCCTATGCCGCCATCTTGACCGGAAGTCATTAAACTTCAGCAGTCTTACGTCCAGAGTTTGCTCTGCAGAAAGTGCTGGGGGAAGCGCTACCCAAGATGGGAAGAAGTTTGAGAATATTCCTGAAGAGTTAGAGGATCTGGATGGTTGAGGTACCCATGGCTAGACTTAGGTGCCACAAGGAGGTCCTCCTGGAACTGCTAATTCAAATAGTCTGGTGAATTTGGGGTGATAGCATAAAATTAAGTGTATATTAGACTTAATCAACTCCTTTACAGTGGCACTGTAGATGACATTTCATAGTTTTGTAACATATGGACCTGTCAGAAAACACTGAGTTAACTCATCGATTCAATCCACACGTCATTTGTATATGTATTTTAAAGAACTCATAGGCTTCATGTGTACATCAGTGGAAAGAAGTTCAGTGTATTCTTAACTTTTCAGTAATGTGTGTGTGTGTGTGTGTCTGTGTGCAGGTCATAATCATTAAAATGATTTACTTTGATGTATAAAATAACTTCTCTGGGGGCATCTATTGGAGGAATTCACATTTATTGGCTGCTTTAATTGAACTTTATTCTCAGAGCTTTAGTTTTGAGCTCTGAATCTCCAATCTGTAATTTGCAAGTAATCAATGATATTTATTTAAACACTCTTGGGTAAAGATAAATGAAAGGAAAAAGTTGTTGGTTTCTAGCATAAAACTGTTTATTAAGCATAATAATAGATCATTACAAATCAGCTGTAAAAAAGAGATGAAATCTTCATTTAACACCTTCTTTTTATACTTAGTATTTTAAAAATAGCATATTTGCAATTTAGTTCAAATGTGGATAAAACTTACAATGCAAGCTCTCACAATATTTAATAACTTAGTTCTCCACTTTTATCATCAGTTAAGGAATAATATTCTTTGTACTACAGAATCAATACCTTTCAAGAGAGGTAAGTTGGGGGTTTGGTTGAGTGTGAGGTATAATTACCTCTGTGACTATTTCTACCAAAACAAAGAACTAAGATAATTTTCACTAAAATTACAAAATATCTGGAAATTACTAGATAGAAATTATTCCAGGGCTCATATAATTTTATAAAATTTTCATGTGATATAATGAGTTTTCTAGTATATTTCTAAATGTTAAATTTCCCCACTATCATACTATTTGAATGAATTATGAATAATACTACATCCTTATGGGAAAATGTAATAACATGCTTTATTGAATTATTTTGAGAAAAGGAACATACATGTCCTTGAATTTGATCAGTTGTATAATTATTATAATTGCCAAAACTGGACATGGAATATTCTGGAGAAGTGGGATAAAAGCATGTTTTTTTTCTTTTTATTTATTTATTTTATTACTATTATTATTTGGGGAGGGGGTTGAGGTAGGGTCTCACTTTGGCCCAGGCTGATCTGGAATTAATTATGTAGTCTCAGAGTGGCCTTGAACTCACAGTGATCCTCTTACCTCTGCCTCCCGAGTGCTGGGATTAAAGGTGTGTGTCACCACACCCAGCCCAAAACACGTTTTTTTTGTTTTTTTTTTTTAATTTTTCTTTGAAATATTTGTTAGTCTCTGTGTCGATCTTTTTTAAACATTTGAAAACAAAAGAGACAGATCCAGGTGTGTTGGTTCACACCTTTAATCCCCAAAATAGGCTGGTCAAGAATTACCATGAGTTTGAGGCCAGGCCTGACTATGGGAGTGAGTTTTAGGTCAGCTTGGGATTCAGTGAGACCCTGATTCAAGAAAAAATACAACAAGCAAACCAGAGAAGCAGTCTTACAAATCACATTTCAGAGCCTAACCCCTTTCCTCCGTGAGCTACTTCTGGTAGAGTATAGCAATGAGAAGATAATTGCAACAATACATGAGCAGATTTTTTTCTCTAAAATGAATGAATTCATCCAACAGTAATTCCTCTGAATTGTTTTTTGTTTCCTCCATGACAAAATTTTAACATCAACCGGTACTTCTTCCTCTTATATACTTCCTTCAAGGATAAAGAAAACCTCTATTTTCCAAGTCCACTGTCTGTATCTGACGCCAAACGCCCTGTAAGCATAACACCAAACACCCTGCTCCAGTGGGTGTCCTTGTCTTTACCATAGTCACTTGTTCTCGGAATTGTCCTCACTTTCTTTTTTTCTAGAAATCCCTCCATTCTAAAACTCTATCAATGCGAACAATAATCATACTCAAAAGACCATCTATTGACCATCTATTATTGTGGCTGTGTTCCGGATAGTATGACTAATGATAAAACAGTATAACACAAACATCCCTGTTGAATACTTCTAATTTCACATGCATTTTCCTAATTTTTCATATGTCAACAGTAACCTAATTATGACAATACATTATAAAGAACATGTTATCACAAACCCCACTGGGAATTGAGAAGTGTTCAGCAAAGACAGTGGGTATAATTAACATGCAGAGAACAAGACAGAGCTTGAGTTTGTGTGAGCCTATTTCCTTCTCATTTCTGCCTCTCGAAGTAGATTCTATTTTCACTACTGTGCCTCTGTCTAACCACATCATCCAGCATGATTTTAATTTCTGGCATTCATTGATTTCTTTTTTCCTTACTTGTGTTTGTAAACACCCACGATGCTTCTTAGCTCTGTTTTGAGTATTTTTTTTTCTTAGTATTGGATATGTAATGAAGTCTATATGCCAAAACCTTATTTTCCTTTTCGTGGACTGTTCAAACTGAGCCGTTTGGGTGTGGCTTCCTGGACATTCTTCTCTCACTCAACTGCTATCATCTCTTTCTATTGTCCATTAACATCTTTTCACCTGTTATTATCTCTAGTGCCATTATTTTCCAGACATACAGGGATCTCTGATCACTTTTAATGCTAAAAAGTTCAATGGCTTCCTCTATGCATATTGATCTCAAGGTAACCTTATCTTTATGCCAAAATATAAGGATTATCCTCAGTGAATCATTTCTTTCAACAGACCATAATGCTCATGGTCATCGAAGCCTTTGGACCTTGCCTCGGGGCTGTTCTCTTTCTAGACTTACATGTCTTGCCAGACCTCTGTGATGTTTCTCCAGAACTGCTGTACCTGATGCTTCATACTACTCAATACACAGTCTTTTCTTTCTTTTTTTTTTTATACTTGTACATTTTTTTAATTAATTACTTTTGTACTCAGCAAATACAGTCAATTTGGTACCATTGTTAGGCTCACCCATGTCCTCAGTTATCACTCCATCTAAAATCCTCTTGTATTTGATTCCTTCATTTAGAGTTTTTATTGGCTCTTTAAAAATAATTTGGGAGCAAATTTTCTTTGAGTTTGATTTCAAAAAGCACAGATTTATGGCAGCTACAGTCATAGAACTGTGAGGCATGAATGCAGTGCCTTTGAGCCCATCAAAGTCATCGTGTGTTTTCTGAATACTGCAGTGCTTTTGGACATGAAAAGTGAGTTCAATCAGAACAATATCATTTATTAGCCTGCTAAATGCCCATCAATTCTGGATAAGGATCAGATAATATCATTTTAGCTATACTCTTAAGAGTCAGAAATTGACTAGACAGTCAGGGTAACAGAACCCCAAAAGTTCATGGTTTTTTTTTCATTTGTGTGTGTGTGACTAAAAGTAGGAAATGACACTAATCTTTCAGAAACCTCAATGTTACACTCTCCAGGAAAGAATTCTAGAGTAAGCTTGTACCTTTTCCTAGAGGACAGAAATTCTGATCCTTGCCTGAGATTATTGACAAAGATGTAAAATCTGTTCTTTGTCCCTAGTAACCAGAAGATCAGGTCTTTCTCATGTAGCCACTCCCCATAAAAAAAAAAAAAAAAGGTTATCTGAGTCTCAAGGTGGGCTTCTCAAACCCCTCTTTCCTCTCTGTGCAAATGTTCCACCTTGCTTTCTTCTCTTATGTTCTGGGCTTGAGCCCTCCTTCTCTTCTTTCTCCTAAAGCTTTAAGCTATAATAAAATCTTTTTGAACCTTATCTTCTGGTCTGTATTTCATTCTTCAAATTCACAGGACAAGGATCCAGGAACACCCCAATTTATTGGTGCATTAGCATACAAGAAACCCCAAATTCCGGTATCAATATACTTCTGTGGCATTCTTTAATTTTGTTTCACTTGATTTTCCCATCACCCACTTGTAAAATAATGTGCGTTATGCTACTTCATACATTCTGAACATGCACTGAGTATATTAGACATACTCCTTATATGAGGGCATTTAAAAATATGGGGATATATGATCTAGGTATAATATGAACTATCTGCTAAAAATGAAAGGACATATAGATATCAAAATATTTAAGAGGTACAATCCATATCTTACGGTGTTCAGCCAAGAGAAATAATTTTAGTTCTATGAATTGACAAAGCTTGGTTTCAGATATGAGGTATGCAGAAAACACACCCACACAAACACAGGACTGATTTTGTCTTACATAGTAAGCACAATTATCACTAACCCCAGACACATGCGCACAGAACTCAGACCAAGCCTCAGGAGGTACAGGAGGATTTTACTCATGTTAATCTTTTGCATCTGGTTCCCAATGCTGAGTCTCTGTGAATTTGTTTTCAAGACCTTATTACTGCTTGACATGGAAAGTATATTAAAATAAGACAGATTGATCATGTTTGCTGAAAATCTAAAGTGCCTCTGACATAACTTCCATGAATTATTCTTCTGATCACAGTGTCCTTAAGCATTTTCAGTCATTAATAAGTGGATAGATATTTCCTTTTCACCACAAATGAATAAGCTATACTTATTTTGAAGAAAATGTACCACATATATCTTTCAAAGGCCAAGCAGGAAAGTTGTTGCTTGCTAATAAATAAATATTTGTAATCTGAATGACAAGTCTGTGTTAATTGGAAACATGCATGTGGTGGTTTGATTCAGGTGTCCCCCATAAACTTAGGTGTTCTGAATGCTAGGTTCCCAGCTGATGGATATTTGGGAATTAATGCCTCCTGGAGGGAGTGTATTGTTGGGGGCGGGCTTATGGGTGTTATAGCCAGTTTCCCCATGCCAGTGTTTGGTGCACTCTCCTGTTGCTATTGTCCACCTTATGTTGGCCAGGGGGTGATGTCCACCCTCTGCTCATGTCATTGTTTTTCCCTGCCATCGTGGAGCTTCCCCTTGAGCCTGTAAGCCAAAATAAATAACTTTTTCCCAGAAGCTGCTCTTGGTTGGGTGATTTCTACCAGCAATGTGAACCAGACTGCAACAATGCAATACCAGTCTCATGTTTGTATTTTATAAGGCTAAAGGAATAATTGAAGGATACAGCCTTGATATTATAACTAATAATTTAGAACACTCTGATCATAATTGTAAACTTGATTTTACTCAAACAAGGAAAAGGATGTCATTGAGGCTGTGGATAAGTCATTGTTGGGACGTTCATGTTCCTGTTCAGATGGTCACATTTTCCTTCAAGGCCTTGATTTTATGACAGGAACCTTTCCTGTAGAATTGGTTTGGGGAAGGTTGTTCAATCTGCTAAGCAGTCATGTGTACCCTCAATTATCAGATCAGGATGAAGAACTGAACAGAATATACTCAACCTCTGCCTTCAACAAGTCTCTTTCCATGAGGAATAAGCTATTTCATGTAGAAGTGTGTTTGACTGTGACCAGTCACAGATTCTGAACTGTGGCTTCTCTGAGGAAAGAGTCTGGTTGGGTAATCAGTTCTAGGTAATTTTTGCATGGTGTTTTAACCTCTGGTTTATGTCTGGGCACTTTCAGGTTCTTGGCATCTTTTTTTTCAGAGAACTGAAGAAATTCTCACACAAGAATTGAAGCAGTGAGAATCTTCATTGAGAGAAAGTGATCATGGAGGTTTGAAATACACTGACAAGGAGGCAGGGGGCCACTGGAGTGGAGAGTTCTCAAGAGTAGCAGGAAGTGGTCTGAGACTTCTCCTTATAGTATGTTTAGGAGAGGAGATACCTGTTGCTAAGATGTAATATAGTCCTCAGATATTGTGTACAAATTTGGGTGATATAACATTTCTGTTCTCCACATGTTCTTTCTCATGATGCATCTGATTGTAGTCATAGGTATGTATGGTTATCCATTGGGGTTTATCCATCAAAGTTCCCTTAGAGGACTCCGTTTCCCATACTATGTATGGACCCAAAACCAGTGTATGGTAAATGCTCTGCTTGAAACTTGGATCCTAGATCTATCTAAGAGTAAACTTGAACGGGTGCTGGTTCTGAAGAATGGTCATTAAGGGAAGGAGAAAACTAGTTCATAGTGAGAAGTGGGATGTTCTTGTGGCTCCATATAGGTTGGAGGCCCCAGGTTTCCAACAGACTGCTAGTTGCATGGTGTAAGAGAAGGGTGTGTTTACTGCTCAAAACCAAGCAGTGTTTCATAAGGTTAAGCTACTCCCAGTGCCTGCCTATGTCAGGATTATCACACATCCAGCAGATAATCCATACTTTCCACTTGCTGGCCTTCTTGTGTCCACTTTTCTGATGGTCACCATATGGCAGTTTCATCTACCTGCATTTTTCCTATAATGCAGAGGATGAAAAGACAGAATGTGTATGACATAGGACAGCTGAGATTTCCCTTTTTCTATAGCCAGGTCATGTCAGTTTCTGGTCACATCTCATCAACACAAATCTTTCTGATCACATGAATGTCTCCAGGTAGGAAAGAATCCATAAAATCAAAATTTCAGCTGGGTACATTGCTGTCCCAAATGTACCAAGATTATCTTACCTAGATAATATGAATAAGCAAAATAAAATTTGATGGCTTATGTTTCTACATTAACAGATGTGTGATCTCCCTGAAAAGGAAAGCCATTGGTGATGTTAAATGTCGTATATGGAGGTGGTCTATAGACTTTTTTTTAAATAAGAACATACTTTGCATGGAATCATCATATGTTGGTATCATCTTTTCCTCCTCCTTGCCCCCATTCCATTGGGGGACCTCCTCAGTGGGGTTACTGGTATTTCCCATGGGGTTGTGGGTTATGCATTGTGGGAGAAGCAGTCAGTTATGGTGAGGGTTGGGTAGCAATGCCTCTGAGGATGACATCCCAACCTGTGGCTCTTATAATCTTTCTGCCCCATCTTCCACAAAATTCCCTGAGCCCTTGTGGGTGTGTTTTCAATCTACTTCAGTGATGAGCTCTTAGAAGGCTCTAGATTTCTGCTTTGGTATGTGTTGAGTTTCCTCAGGGTCGGTCTCCTTCACTCTGGTGCATTTGCAGGCTCACCACGGAAACAGCACTCTGGCTCATCTCCCCAATTGTGCTGTGGTTTCATCTGGACCATAGCTGAAATTTAGCGGTCTCATTACCTTCTAAAAAAGACAAACAGCTTCTCCAATGGAGAGTGAAGTTAGCATACATTAAGTAGGATAAGCATTATTAATTTAGGATGGTTTTGATGGATGTAGCCCCTCTTTTAGCAAAAGACTGGTGGGGGATTGACACTGGAGGGCATAATCTTTGTTTCCATAGGATTCTGACCTGGTTCCCTATTCTAGATGTGGGTTCCATTCCACTGAGCAGATCTCTTAGCCAATCAGAAAGACATTGGTTACCCACCAAGTCTCTGTGCCACCACTGCACTGGTGTGCACTTCTTGTCATCCTGGTTGCTTCTCTGTAGCTTAGACTCCTGCTTGCTCACACCACTTTCCCACAGTAGCTCATGTAGCAGTTTCCAGCACTGGATGGGCTAACTCTCCAGGGAATGGCTCTCCACAGGATTCCAGCCAGGGCTCTCCATGTTCTCTGTCTGCAGCATATGGTGTCTTCAGCAATAGGTTCTTATTTTTCACCTCAGGTGAGTGATCCAGTGCTTTAACAGAAACCTGTCTTATTTTGGGGACCTCATAGGTCTCTCTGGTCAATGGCTCAATGTGGGTAGCAACCTACTTTTGGTACTGCAAGTTATAGGTCACAGCCTTTTTTTTTTTTTTTTTTTTTAAGATTAGGCTTCATTCCATCCTCTCCAAGGCCTATCTTTTCAGACACTCCCCCTATAATCCTGTAGAGAGACAAATCTTTTAGTCCACCTTCCATGAGAAAGGTTTAAAATACTTCATTTTTGTTTCTGAAGAGAGGTTAAGTTTGTGATGAGTTTTAATAAGTAAGCAATTTTTAGTTAATACTAACAAATGATAAAAGTTCAAGGTGTAAAGTAAATCTTGTCCCCTCAAAATCAAAGTAAAAACTGGGCATGGTTACACATGTCTGTAATTCTAACACTGGGAATCTGAGGCAGATGCATCCTGAGTCCAAGGCCAGCATGGAGTCTTTAGCAAGTTAAAGGAGAACCCTGATTTCAATGCTTTTTTTAAAACATAATCATAATCTTATATCCATAAGTTTTGACATCCATTACCCATGTTTGCCTGGCTTTTAATTCTAATCTCGATTTTGGACGTTTATTCAAAGAAGAATATGTCCATGTATCTTTCATATAACTGATACAACACTATCACCTAGTCAACCTTTCTTTATGTTATTAAATACTTTTATAAATAGTTCTACAGCTAATGCAATTTATTATTAAGCTTGTTTCAAATATGACTTTTCTTTATCAGCCAATTAGTATGACTTACCTTTGATATGTTAAGCCTGACTATTTGTTTTCAACACATAAACAATTTAATTCAACCTAATGTAGTTAAGAGATTACGAATATCTTGTTACCTGATTAGACTTTTGAACCCAATTATCTCAGCAACATATGTTAAAGACATACTTGGTAGAAATACCACATATAAGTAATCACGAATTGAATCTTTGCAATAGTATAAAGCCTCTAAAATATAACTCCTATACATGTGATTATTTTCATTACTAATGTTACTGAGAAAAATAGTGGCTTTTCTTGGGATCAATTCAGTGAGGTTCTTTAAATTACTGGTTATGATAAGGAAGATTTAAGAAAAAAAATATTTGCCCAAGGAAGATAGAAATGATGAAGACAGGTAAAGGTTGTCTTTGAGGTAGAATTTGCTCTACAATAGGCTTAGTCTTCTACAAAGTGAGTGAAAAACCAAAGGTAAAGTGCCGAGAGCTCTTTCTTCTTGGTGTTCACTCCACGGTTCTGGAATGATGGCTCAGGATGGCACATGCATGGTGTCGTCAGCTGTTTCTGTGGGTGGTGTTTGATATTTGAGTTACTGGCTTGCTTGTTTGTTTCTACATAGGTCACGTTCCTCAAATACTCATTTACCAGGGAATGTGAAAATAGAGCAACACAAGGAATTATTCCCATTAGAACTTCATTTCCCATCCCCTCCAGTCCCAAGGACTAGTTTGTCAGCACACACATTTGTGTACACACACACACACATGCACGCATGCACGCACACATGCCCACTTTACTGCTAATCTTCACTGGATGTTCTTTTTGTTTCCACAACTCTCACTTCCATGTGAAAGCTGAAAGCACTTCCAGGGCCACCTTCCTAGGTTCACCTTTGCCCCACCAATTTTCTCTGAGGATAAGGTAAAAGTTACAGAAGTTAAGTTTATAACAATGAATAAATTATCTGTAGATTAATTCAACTATTGAAGGGCATAAACCCTGGAATGCTATGACTAGCCAATTGTGATAAACAAGAGGGAATAGACACATGGTTACTGGAAAGTTAAATTTTTTCAGCTCAGCACCTCTTCCAGGTCCTCACATATTCTGCCACACAGGCATGCTCCCAGTTTTCAGAAACTAGATGCTACACAGTGATAAAAGCTATCGCTCCATAGGAATTTGCACAGTACATAGTTTTCAAAACCGTATTGGTCTGAATGAAGTCAGATTAGTTTTCCTCAGCTTTTATTTATTTTTTCTTTCTGTGACAATCATTCTTTTTCTTGATGAATTAGAAAATAGAAATGTTTGAATAAACAGCCAAGTAACAGGGAATAAATTTCAAAGTAAGAGAAAAATTGTGCTCTCCTTATCTATCAACATGTGCTTGGGAACTTAAGATAATGCTATGTAAATAATTTGAGTCTGTTCTTTAGGAGATAAGAAATTATATTGTTCTTTTAAATACACTTTAATATATTTCTTTTGAAAGTAGATTTGTTCAGCTTAATTTCCATATATATATATATATATATATATATATATATAGCTTTATTTCTGATATATATATATATTGCTTTATTTCTGATATATATATATATATATATATATATATATATATATATACATTCCACAAATTTCAACAAGGGAGTTTTTTAATTTTTTAACAAGGGAGTATTTTATACATATCATGTGTGGTTTTGGAATCTAGGAGGGTCCTCCAAGATTTATGAACCCCACGTTTTGGGTTCTATCCTACCTTTAATAAAGAATCAATAAAGACAGACTCAAGAAGGATAAATTATGAATTAATAAGTTTATGTGTGGGGAAATCACAGATTGTGGGGGTGTTTTAATGGAGACTGGGGCCTAGGAAGGGAGGCTAAACACGCGGGAAGTAGGAAACACACTCATGTGGAAAATGCAGCATAGCCCATGAGATCCATTTCAGAGAAACTGAAGTTTTTAGGGGATAAACATGTGAGAGAGAATTTAAGTGATTGTATGTGAGGGAGAATTAATTAATTAATTAATTAATTCAAAAGAGAGAAAGATGGGGAAAGAGCGAGAGAGAAAGGGCACACCAAGACCTCCAGCCACTGCAAAGGAACCCCAGACGCATGTACCTCCTTGTGAATCTGGCTTATGTGGGTCCTAGAGAATCAAACTGGCATCCTTTGGCTTTGTAGGCAAATGCCTTAACCGCTAAGCCATCTCTCCAGCCCTATAAGGGAGATTTAGAAGTAACACCCATAGCACCTGCCATGATTTTCCCATGGAAGAAAATTAAAAGGTCAAATGGTGGTAGCTTCAGGAAGACTATCAGAGAGAAAAGTTTCAGATAAGAAATAAGTAAAAACTGTTATTCCCATGGTTACCCCAAGTTTAAAGTAATTACATAGGTAGCAAGCCAAGAGTTGGTGAGAGCACCCACATGGTAGATCTGGAGTATAAGGAAAATACACACATGGTAGATTCAGAGACCAGAGGAAAATCGTACATGCAATTAATGTGAGAAATCACACCAAACTATTAAGAAAAGGCAAGCAGAAAAATAATCCAAACCAAGAAGCCAGTATTATGTATTGACCCACTCCCAGCCAAGATGGGTGAGATGGGAAGCCTTTCATGTGTACACAAGCAGAGATGATAGGGAACACACACACACACACACACACACGTACACACACACACACACACACACACACTGAGGTCATACCAAGAGAAAGGGAGAGACCAGAAGGCTGCAGCCTTTGTAGCATCAGATTCAAGTATGTAAGGGCAAGACCCAATTGGTTTACATATATGGAGGGTGGCTCCCAGGACCAGACCACCTTGGCCATCCTATCCAGGTAGCTTGCTGGACTGTGGGCAGCAGGGGAGCCATTGTAGATCAGTCTTGATCAGACAACAGTTCCATTTCTGCCAGGATTTCCATTCTTATGCCAGGGTGAGGTTGCATGTGGGATGGCATCTCCTGGTTCTCTTTGGGCCTCAATCTCTAACTGAAACTACCTTTAAAAAAATCTAACTTTTTCCTATCTTCCTTCAGCGGGAGGGGTGACTCATTATGTAATTAATTAACATACAGTAAAATCCACATTTTGTTTCTATAGTTCCCTATGTTTAGATGAATTAATTATTGTGTGATAACAGTCAAGACTAAAATAACAGAAAATTCTACAACTCTAAATAGCCTCCACATTATTATTATTATTATATATATATATATTTTTTTTTTGCTATTCACCTCAACTGCCACACATTGTCCTCCAGTCCCTGCAGATCGACGATCTCTTTTCTGTCCCCAGTGTATAGTCTTTTCCAGACTGTCATGTCAGTGGAGGTGTATAGTGTGCAACCTGAGGATTGACATCTTTCTCTTAGTATTTCATATTGACCCACAGCATGCATGTGATAGTTCCTGGACTTCACCACCACTTACTGTTGTTGTAAATATTAATATGCACTTAGCATTTCACCAGTTGAAGGACCCCTGTGTTTAATCAGGTGTTAAGAGCTAAATCTTCGCCAGTCCAAATTATTATTTTGAAGCCCTAACCTACCTACCTCATCATAATGTGAATATGTGGTAATAAGGTCTTTATAGTCACGGTAATGAAAGTTAAATAAGGTGCTTAGAGGAAGCCTTAATCCAGTGTGACTTGTGTCTTTAAAGCTAGAAGATTAGAGCACAGGAATGCACAGAGAGAAGGCATGCATGGGGAAACCTCAGAAGGAAGCAGCTGTGTTCACAGCCATTCTCCACTGTAGTCCCTTAGCTGTCAGAAAAGGAACCTGCTGCTTACAACGCTACATCTGGTGCTCTGCTCTCACAGTCATGGTTGACTCTCCAACCAGTTTCAGGGATTATGAGTGAAGTCACTATCGGCATCAGTGTTCAAATGGTGAGCCCAGGTTTTGCCCTTTTAGGAAACCACTAAAGTGTAGGGAAGGTGGGGTTCATGAATAGTGCATTAGACATCATAGACTGCCACTTCTTTTCAAAACGACTTCATCATTTTGTGTCATTCCATAAGCAGACATGTTTCAAGCTTCCCAAATTTGCACGTATCCTTGGTGCTGTCCTTGTTTTTCCATTCTAAAAAGGTACACTGGTACATTACATAATTGTAGCTGATTTCAAACTTTCTAATGACAGATGGCATTCAGCATCTTCAGTGCTTATAAATGATATTAAATTTTTTACTGAAAGCTCTTTTTTAATTTTTTTGTTTACTTTTATTTCTTTATTTGAGAGGGAGAGAGAGAGAGAGAGAAAGAGAGAGAGAGAGAGAGAATGGGTGCACCAAAGCATCCAGCAACTGCAAATGAACTCCAGATGGATGCGCCAACTTGTGCATCTGGCTTACGTGGGTCCTGGGAAATCGAGCCTCAAACCAGTGTCCTTAGGCTTCACAGGCAAGCACTTAACCACTAAGCCATCTCTCCAGCCTGTGAAAGCTCTTTTTAAATCATTTGCTTATTTTCATTGGATTTCTTCTCTTATTATTTAAAATTATATTAATTTATTTATTTATTTGAAAGATAAAAAGATCAGGTGCCCCATTGTCTCTTGCCACTGCAAATGAACTCCAAACCCATGTGCCACTTCGTGCATCTGGCTTTATGTGAGTACTAGGGAATGAAACTTAAGCAATCAGGCTTTGCAAGGAAACATGTTTAAAGGCTGAGGCATCTTCCTAGCCCTCATTCATTAACAGTGAGTTCTGAGAGTCCTATATTCACAATGCAGTTTTCTTTTCACATATATGATTGTCAGTTATCTCCTTGAATCTCTGGCTTGTCTATTTGTTTATGTTATAATCAGTGTCTCTCCTAGAGCAAATGTTTCTGACCTGGTTCATTGCATAATTTTGTTTTTCTTTTATGGATTGATTTCTGCCTAAGAATGCTTTAACTAGTCTCAAATATATAGACTTTTTCCCTTGTGGTTCTTTCTAAGTTTATAGTTCTCCTTGAAAAAACTTTTGTGTGATGCGTCTAGGCACACTAGAACTCCCTTCTTGACAGTCAAATGTCCAATAGTCCTAGAAACATCTATCAAAATGATTCCATTTATCCATTAAACTGTCATTGTACCTTTTCAAAAGTTGGGTAGCCAAATTTGCATGCTTCTGTTTCTGTATTTTCTCTTCTGTTTCATAATATCTGTAACTATACTGTCTATTCCATTGATACATGAACTTGTACTTTCTGGTCCAATGATGCCTGTTCCAATCCCCTCTCATGATTAAGATCTTTAATTTTCTCAGTATTCTTTTTTTTTTTTTTGCATTTGTTATAGTACCAAGTCTATGTATGTTTTGTATATTGATTTACTTTGCATATTAGCTATATTATAGTCTTATTAATCTCACATGTTAGGTTAGGTTATCTTTATAATATAATAATTAAGGCCAGGTGTGGTGGCACATGCCTTTAATCCCAGCACTCAGGAGAGTTAGAAGGATCGCTATGACTTCAGGGCCAACATGAAACTATGGAATTGATTTTAGGTCAGCCCAAGCTAGAGTAATACTCTATCTTAAAAACCAAAATTACATATACATATATATATATGTATACATGGAGGAAGATTTACATAGATTATCATATTATCATAAAATAGAAATGCTTTAATTTATTTTTTTTATAAATGTGGATATCATTTATTTTTCCTTCATTATTTATCTAGCCACAACTTCCAACATGTAGAAAAGAGTAAATTGGACGAGCACATGCATAGTTTAGTGCTTGTCTTTGCTACTGCTTTTCTTTCCTGCCCTCTGTAGATTAACAGTGCCCTTTATGTTCTTCATTTGCTGAGCTGTTTTGTTTTATTCAGAATGGATGTTGAAATAGGTTAAGTCCATTCAATATGTCTATTGACACAATCATGTGATGTTTGTTAATTAATATTGTAAGGCATACATATTCAGCTTTGAATATGTCACCAGCCTTGCATTTCTGACATAACCCAGTTGTCTGTGAAGTATTGTTTTAGTTTTTTAATATAAACAAGCTTTATTTCCTAATACATTATTGAATTTTTATATAGGTTTTTGTGGGAAATTAGTTTTCACTTGTGTACCCCTTCAGTGATTTTACCTGTCAAGGTTTTGGTGTCTCTACATTATTGATACACTAACAGTTTCCAATCTAGGGCCAGTTATCAGGAAAGGCAGGGAGGGGGAAGAAAGATCAGAAAAAAAAAGAGAAATATTTTTCTCCATGTGTTTAGTTTCACATAGGTCATGTTTCTTGGTTCTCTAAATTAAAAGAGTTTAAGGAATATTTACCACTTGAGTTCAAAGCTGAGAGAGAGGGGAGGAGGGTGGGGCAGAAAGAGAGAGAGAGAGAAACAAAGCCATTAAGTTCATCCCAGGCACACAGGTCACCATTCATACCCATATTTCTCCTTTAACCCAACATCAATTGCTTTCTTTCAAGAGTGTCAGATAGCTAGTTGCATTTAAAGTTCATGTTTTAATTTCAGTGTTTAGGAGACTTCATCTTGGAAGGCAGCAGACTTTATTCCTTAAATATCTTTAAACAATCCTTCATTTAAGTAACAAATTAGACTCATATCCAATTTTCTCATCCCATTTTCTGAAGATGGAAGATCATGCATGTTTAACTGTATCATTTAAAGCAAGTTGAAGTTGAATACAAACACAAATTATATATAAATAGGATTGAATTATAATTTCCTTACAGCTTCATAAAGAAAAAAAATACTATCCTCTGAATTAAACTTTCAGATAAGTGTTTGTCATTTTGTTTTCTAAATAAGGTATAAAGATTATTCTGTTGACCATGATTTGACTGTGAACATCTATTTTAGCATAACAGAACTCAACACACAGAAGGGGAGGAGGAGCACTGATTCTATGTGATTCTATATTTGTGTAAGACATAGGGCCAATACACGCCATTGGGATTAGACATGATGTAAACAAAAAGGTTCCATCCACAGATTCTTATTCTAAGCCTGCATATCAGAAGAGGTTCTGCAGGTAACCCAGACTGTAGAAAAGTGGGTCAGTCAGACAATAAATGCAGAGGTGGAAATTCTGAGCAAATATCAACTACTTTAGTTACTTAAGAAAGGAACGGATGGAAACCAGTTTTTACACCCTTTAATGCCTGGGTTATAACCACTTTAAAAGAAACTGCAAGCTCTTTATAAAGCTATGTATGTATAAAAAGCCCAGTGCCTGATATACTGCTTCTCTTTTTAATGAGTGTTTTTGAACCAAAGGTCATATTACATTGCCTTTCTGTCACGTTTCTATATAAACATATATATTCTAATGTTGCTCTATTTTAATTTTGTGCAGTGTACTTCCCACATAAATAAATAGTATATCTTTATAACCTTTTTCTGTGTAGATGTGGTTATAATATTATTTAAATTACCTTCTAATCATTTTCCTAAACAGGAATACATTTTAATTGGAAATTTGAGACTTGAAATTATATCTATTTGATCTATAAACTATTTTCCTTATTGTCTCAAGCTTCAGTTTCATACTAGCCATACATTTGTCTTACCTTACATTGTAGAAATATCAACTTGTATTTGAATGAATTTTAAATTCTGTTTTGAATGTGTTAACATTAACAAGAGAGACAAATTTTGCATTAACTTCTCCCTTCAGAATGGTAGGAATCATGTTGACAATTAAAATGTTTTAGATCATACATTATTTCTATATCCTGATTTTGTACATTGATAATGAAAATATATTATTTTAGTTACCTTTTCATAAACCCCAAAATGAAAATATGATAAGCTAAGTGGTCTTGACCAAGCAAATTGCTTTACTGGAAGAAAATCATCAAAAATCCAACAGGCACGAAATGAAATGCACATAGCTGTCATCACCAGCCTTACTTAACTTAATGGGGGAAATCCAGAGAAACAAATGAAATATAAAAGAACTGAAGGTGAGTCAACAATCAGAGCATCTGAAAAAAGCCAGATGATCAGGCTTAATAAAGACATAATATAATAGAAGAATGAACTCCAGGAAGCAGCAAGAAAATCAAACCTCAACCTGAAATTGTACCTCAAAAAAGAAATGGACATTATGGGGGAAAACACAAGAGAAAAAAAAGATCAAATACAGCTTTTAAAAGTTCCTCTAGAACCATTCACAACAGAGTCAATCATACAGAAGAGAGAAACTCGGTGTTTCAACACAAGACAAGAAATTGATTGGGAGTCCCAAAACTTTGATAAGCTCAAAAAAAAAAAAAAAAGTCATGTGAACAGAATATGAGGGAATTGTGGAATCCCCTAAAACAACCAAACATCCAGATCATGGGCATAACAGAAGAAGAAGAAATTCAGGCCAAAGGAACAGAAAACATATTCAGCAAAACCATCGAAGAAATTTTTTTCAGTCTCGCAAAAGAGAGCACCAACCAGATTCAAGAGGCTCACGACACCAAAGAGACAGGACCAAAGAAGAAACTCTCCAAGGCACATCCAAGTTGAAATTCTAAACAATTAAAACAGAGAGTGCTAAAAGCATCAAAAGAGAAACAACTCACTACTTACAAAGGCAGCCCATCAGAGTTGACCCAGATTTTTCAGTGGAAACAATGAAAGCCAAGAGGGCTTGGAATGGAGTACTTCCAGCCTGCAAATGGATGCGTTCCAACCTGATCTGTTGTACCCAGCAAAGTTGTCCCTCATTACAGATGAAGAAAGGAAAACTTTTCATGACCAAAGCCAGCTCTATTATCATAGGAACAAAGAGCCACATATTGGGTCATGATATGCAGAGACATTTAGCTTACCCATAACTGTGGGCTAACTCCACAATGCATGACCCGTATACCTCAACAAGGAGGGGCCAAGGGGAGGGGGTAGGTCACGGATGAGCCTAATAATGGTACCAAACTCAGTGTATTTGCTGAATACAAAACTAACTAATAAAGAAAAAAAAAAGCCAAATCTACAGAGTATACCTCAGGAAATATTCCACATGTAAGAGTCAAATAACCAACCTGCAGAGCATACAAGGGGACAGACCCTGTAACCAAAACCAGAGCAGGCCTGAAAACATACAGAGCCCAAGAAAACACCAAGCCCCATATGACCCCCCCCTCCCACAGTATGGCAGGGATCAAATCAAACTTCACTGTTATAACTTTAAATATTAGTGGACTCAACTCATCTATAAAAAGACACAAGTTGGGGCTGGAGAGATAGTCTAGTGGTTAAGGCATTTGCCTGCAAAGCCAAAGGACCCAGGTTCAATTTCCCAGGACCCACATAAGCCAGATGCACAAGGGGCACATGTGTCTGGACTTCATATGCAGTGGCTAGAGACCCTGGTGCACCCATTCTCTCTTTATCTGTCTCTCATCTATCTCTCTCTGCTTGCAAATAAATAAATAAAATTTTAAAAAAGACACAAGTTAACAAGATGGATCAGAAAAATGTGCCCTTCCATCTTCTGCCTTCAAGAAACCCACCTCACCAGAAAGGACAACTCCTCAGGGTGAAAAGATGGAAAATGATATTACATGCAACTGGAAATAATAAGTGGGTATTGCCATATTACTATCAGACAAAATAGACTTCAACCCAAAATAATTAAAAAGGCCACCTTTTACTCATTGAGGGAATGATGTAACAAGAGGACATCACAATTATAAATCTATAGGCACCAAACACAGGTGCACCACATTTTATGAAGCAACACGTACTTGGCATCAAATCAGAAATAAATTCCAATACCATCATACTAGGTGACTTCAACACCCTGCTATCATCATTAGACAGATCATGCAAGCAGTAAATAAAAAGGGAAATAATATATTGTTGCAGTCAGGTTCATATTGTTGGCAGAAATCACCCGACCAAGAGCAGATTTGGGAAAAAAGAGTTTATTTTGGCTTACAGACTTGAGAGGAAGCTGCATGATGGCAGGAGGAAACGATGGCATGAGCAGAGGGTGGACATCACCCCCTGGCCATCATAAGGTGGACAATAGCAACAGGAGAGTGTACAAAACACTGGCAAGGGGAAACTGGCTATAACACCCATAAGCCCAGTCCCAACAATACACTGCCTCCTGGAGGTATTAAGTCCCATATTTCCATCAGCTAGAAACCTAACATTCAGAACACCTAAGTTTATGGGGGACCCCTGAGTCAAACCACTATATACATCTTAACAATTCCATAGATTGATTAGACTTAAAAGACATCTACAGAACTTTCCACCCCAATTCTATAGAATATACTTTCTTTTCAGCAGCCCATGGAACCTTATCCAAAATGCATCATATGTTACAACATAAATCAAGCCTCCATAAACTCAGCAAAATTGATATAATTTCCCACATCATATCAGACCACAGTGCTTTACAGCTAGAAATTAACAACTAGAGAAGCAACGGAAATTTCACAAGCTCCTGCAGACTGAACCACATGGTATGTGGAAAGAAAAATAAAAAGGGGAACAAAAAAAATTATTGAACTGAATAATAATGAAAACACAATATACCAAAACTTATGGGACACAATGAAGGCAACCTAAAGGGAGAAATTTACAGCATGAAATGCCTTCATAACAAAGACAGAGAAATTTCAAATTAAGAACATAACCATCTACATAAAGGTGTTGGAAATACAAGAACAATCCCACCTCTAGTTGCCTTTTCATTACTAGGACAAAATACATGAATATAAGCAGAGCAGGGAAGGAAAGGGTTTATTTTGGCTTACAGTTTTCAGGGGAAGTCTATCATGGCAGGGGGAGATGGCTGAAGCAGATAGCCAGCCTCACATCATCAAATCAGCAGAGAAGAAGTAGAGAGAACAAGTCCGACTGGGCTGTGACACTTCAAGGCTCACCCCTGAGACACACTTCCTTCAGCAAGGCTCCACCTCCTCAATGTTCCACAGCCTTCATAAATAGTTCCTCCTTCTGGGACTAAGTACTCAGTAACATGTGAGTGATATTTGATATTCAAACCACGTTAATGCAAACACACATCTACCAGGCAGAATGGCAAAAAGCAACAAGCTTTTTTCTGTAAAACCTGTAACAATCAAAGGATACCCAGTTTCACCACTATAATTCAATATCATACCAAATGTTTTAGCAAGATCATTTGAAAGAACTGAAAAAAAAATGTTAGCTTTCTATCGCTGCACTAAGTAGCTTAGCATGTTAATAAAAAGTGATTTATTTTAGTCTACAGGTTCAGAGGTTTCAGTCCATGGTCACTTGCTGGGCTATCTTGAGGCTGAGCATCATACCATGGAGAAGTATGTAGTAGATCAAGGTTGTTTACCTCATGGAATCATGAAGAGCCAGAAGAAGAAAGATGAGAAGAAAAGGAGGAGAAGAAGAAAAAGAAAGAGAGAGAGAGAGAGGGAGAGAGGGACAGAATGAAACATGGTCTTAATACATTCATCGAAAGCAAACTCCTAGTAACTGTCTTTCTCCAACCCGTACTTCACCTATAGTTTCCACCTTCCCACAACAGTACTTTAAGTTAATGAAGAAGCCTTTATTGTGTGAGACTTTTGTGAATCGTCCAGAGTGAAAACACAATAGAAGTCACAGACATCAATAGGAGGGGAAGTCAATTTATCCCTGTTTTCAACTGATGTAAGGCTTTACAAATAAAGAGGGCCGAGGTGGTAGCTTAGTTGGTAAAGTGCTGGGTATACAAGCTTAAGGACCTGTGTTTGGAAAACTACCATGTAGAAAAGGCAGGTGTGGTGTGTGGTATGTGCTTATAATCTCAGTGCTGTGAGGAGAAATCAGACGATTCTGGACTTGCTATCTACTCAGTCCAGCTGACTTGCTGAACCTCAGATGCATTGCAGTGCCTGGCTTCTAAACACAAGTTCGAGAGTGATTGAGGAAGATACCCCAAATCAACCTCTGGCCTCTGCATGTATACCTGTACCCACAAACACACACATGTGCACCCACACACACTGCACACGTACACATGAAATGAATGAACAGATCAATAATAAACAGATTTTATAAAAGGACTATGGTAACTCATAAACGAATGTGGTAAAGCTGTTGAATAAAAATCAACATATAACTAGCTATACTTTTCTTAGTACTAATAAGTAGTTTTCTAAACTGACAACAAACTTCAAAAGAAAAAGAAATATATAAAATAACCTATACACAATCAATGGATACAAAAACAAAAGAGTTTCAGGAAACAAAGGAGTGAGCTAAACTGACAAATAGAATAGCTACAATGAAAATAAAGCATTCATGAACAAGATAAAGAACCCCACACGTGATACAAACACACATGTGAGCATGCGTGCACGCGCACACACACACACACACACACACACACACACACGTCTACACAGTGACGTCTCATGTTCAGAAGGTGAGAACGTTGATTGTAAAAATGTCTATAACTCCCAAGAAAATTAAGACTTATCAGCATCCATTATACTATTAGTGGCTTTCTTCACAGAAGTAGAAAGAAAAACAGTCCCACTTAGAAGCACAAAATCCCCAAGTAGCCCCAGTAATCCTCAGAAAGAAAAAATGTCTAAGGATGTTGGAATAAATAATTTCAAGGAATACTATACAGGTATAGCAGCCAAAAGGACATGACACATAAAAAAAAGCAACACAGTCACATAGACCATTGGAACAGAATAGAGATGTCTGTCATGAAACTTACTTGACCTTGTCTTTTATCCTATACTAAACATCAATTAACATGAACCAATTATCTAAATGTTAGTTGTGAGATTGTGACATGACTACAATACTCTATAAGAGGATCATTTCCAGACATTGGTAAGACAATTACTTTTTGGACAGACTCCCCAAAACACAGGATCAAGGGCTGGTGGGGTGGCTTAGCGATTAAGGCATTTGCCTGCAATGCCAAAAGACCCAGGTTCAATTTCCAAGGTTCCATGTAAGTCAGATGCACAAGGGGGTGCACACATCTGGAGTTCGTTTGCAGTGGCTGGAAGCCCTGGTGCACCCATTCTCTCTCTCTCTCTCTCTCTCTCTCTCTCTCTCTTTGTCAAATAAATGAGTAAAAATGAAATATTAAAAACACAGGAAACAAAAGCACAAACAATCTACAATGGGATTATTGCAATCCAAAAAGCTTCTGTGCAGTAAGGATTTATGTAAAGAGATGACCTATGTGATGGGAGGGAATACTGTTCACTTTCGAAAGACAAAGAATCACTCTCTGTAGCACAGCCTCTTACAGAGTGGGTTCCTTCCCTATGTAGGACATGTCACTCACAGAATGTGGTCATCATGGAAATTTAGGCAACGGTAAAAGGTTTGTGGACATGCAGTAGTAAAACTTAACATTAAATCCAAGGCGTTTCAGGCAGTGCTAACCTGTGACATAGCAACTACACTACAGCCTTGGGGCTGAATACCCAGCACATGTATTACGTGCTCTGCATGCTACCATGCCACGTAGTCAGGGAAACCATCTAAGTCTCCCATGCTCAGATTCATGGTCATTACGTGTTGCACTTTGCCACGTTTCACTGTACATGCAAACACTTATGCTCTTAAAATAATTGTATTGCTGGGCTCAAGAGATGGCTTAGTGGTGAAGGTGCTTGCCTACAAAGCCAAAGGAACCAGGTTTAATTCCCCAAGGCCCACGTAAAGCCAGAAGCACCAGGTGACAGATGAGTCTAGAGTTTGTTTGCAGTAGCTGACTGCCCTGGCACCCCCATTCTCTCCCTCTCTCTCTCGTTCTAGCTATCTCTCAAATAAATAAAAATACAAATAAATTTTAAAAGTTTTTATTAAATCCAGGTGTGATGGTGCACTCCTTTAATCCCAGCACTTAGGAGGCAGTGGTACGAGGATCATCACGAGTTTGAGGCCACCCTGAGACTACATAATGAATTCCAGGTCAGCCTGAGTTAGTGAGACCCTACCTCAAAACACCAAAAAGAGGGCTGGAGAGATGGCTTAGCAGTTAATGCATTTGCCTGTGAAGCCAAAGGACCCAGGTTCAATTCCCCAGGACCCACATAAACTAGATGCACAAGGGGTACATGTATCTAGATTTCATTTGCAATGGATATAGGCCCTGATGTGCCCATTCTCTCTCTGTCTTTCTCTCATCTCTCTCTCTCTCTCTCTCTCTCTCTCTCTCTCTGCTTGAATATAAATAAATAAAAAAATTAAAAAAAACAAAAGGGGGAAAAGTTTTTTATTATAAAAAGTCATATGGCTTAGTTATGGAAATCAAAGACTAACAGTTTTCCCATTGCCATAATCAGCATGAAAGTATAAATTAACATTCCTTTGGTTTTTTCATTCTGTTAGAATATTTGGTTTTTAAAATTGCCCTTTGAGTCGCTGATTCATTTCACAAAATAATCATTAAATGATTTTTGAATTAAGATTAGGGCAGAATTACAATTTCTGCAATGATCCTAAACAACCTTTGTACTACATACTCCTGCTGTAAAGCAGTGTTCTCAGTATTGATGATTAGAAAATCAAAATATTGACCAACTATGGTATATGTTAATAATGCTCAATGTCTCATAGTAGCAAGCTATCCATCTAAAAATTAATTCTTCATGTATAAATAAATCTATTTCATTAATAATTAAGTTGTTTCTCATCTTTAATATAGAGTAAAATTTTATATGCATATATATATATCTAATAATTGTTTTAAAATAACTTTAATAAGTTATAAGTAAGTGCTGAATTTATATACCTATATGCCTAGGGTTACATAAAAATTTCTTGGGCAAAAAGGGTTCATGAGTGGAAAAACATTCAGAAAATCCTTATGTCAAATAACCATGAAAATGGAAAATTCATCAAAATTATTTTTATTAGAGAGAGGAAGAGTGAGAGAGAGAGAAAGAATTAGTATGCCAGGGCCACCAGCCATTGCAACTGAACTCCAGAATCATGTGCCACATCATGCGCATGTGCCATCTTGAGCGCTTGTGACATGATATGAGTCTGGCTAACATGGGACCTGGAGAGTGGAACATGGGTCCTTAGGCTTCACAGGCAAGTGCCTTAACCGTTAAGCCATCTCTCCAGCCCAAAATTATTTTAATTAGATGTGGACAACTAAGATCCCGGAATGCTGGTGCACATCTGTGACCCCATCACTCAGGACACAGAAGGAAGAGACTGCGTTTTTGAAGACAGCCTGAGCTACATAGCGAGATCATTTCTCAAAGCAAAATCAGACCAAAACAAAATAAAGCTATATAAAAAGGAGAAATTTGGATATAGTTTTTTTAATTAAAAAATCCAATAGACATATGAAAATTAATTTATATAATTAGCCATAAAGGAAAAACACATTAAAACTACAATGAGATTTCACCTCACCCCAGTTAGACTATTATTAAAATTATAGTAATAGATGATAGTGAGGATGTGGGAAAGGGAATAATTAAAAACTGTTGATGGGAATGTAAATTAGTACTAACCAATTAGTGTTAGAATGTAAATTAGCATGAGTACATTTGCTATAATGTAGAGATTCGGTGTTTCTTTAAGAAAAAAAAAACTTATCTAAATTAAACTAAGCTAAAAAACTACCCATTTGTCTACTTCTAGGTATATATTTAAAAGAAATGAAATCAACATAGAAAAGAAATAACTTTTTTGTTCATGTTTATGGTAGCACTATTCACAATCCTCAAAATATGGAATCAACTCAGGTGCCCATCCACGCACATTGTATAATATATACACAATGGAATATCCCACAGACATTAATATAAATTATTTATAACAAAATGAATGGAAATAATGAACATCCTGTTCATTAAAGTGAGCCAGATAGGGAAAAATGAATCTTCTCTTCTATAAGTGAAAACTAAAACACATCAATGTGGATGGAATTAATGGTTCTTAAACACTGGGGAAAGTGAAGAAAATGTAACAGGGTTTTGAGAAAGTTGGATTATCTGGCAACATAAACAAATGGAAGGACAGTACTAGAGAGGTACAGTAGATGGCATGTTGTGATACATATCATGACAATATTCGTGTTATTATAATGATATATATTATTATTAAGTTATATATGATAGAGGGCTAGTTAAGGTGCTTTCCTTTGAAGCCTACAGACCCAGGATCGACCCCCCAGAACCTACATAAGCTACATGCACAAGATAATACATACTAACAAGGTCATGTGTGTGCACAAGGTGGCTTATGTGTCTGGAGTTTGGTTGTGGTAGCTAGACGCTTGGCATGACAATGCTCTCTCGCTCTCATAAAAACTTAAAGTAAAAAAATGAAAATATATATGTGATATATATTATTTGTATATATATTTAAATTATTATTTATTTATTTGCCAGGAGGAAAGTGGGGGGAAAGGGACAGGGAGAGAGAGAATGGGCATGCCAAGGTCTGCTACTGCTGCATGTGGATTTCATAGACATGCAACATCTTTTACATCTGGCATTACATGGATGCTGGGGACTCAAATTTGGCCTGGTAGGCTTAGGAAGCAAGCACTTTTAGCACTGAGCCATCGCGCCAACCCATATATTTTATGAAGAATGAGAAGACAGAAGAAAGAGGTTCCAAATGTGAATACATGATGAGTGTGTAAGAATGTGTGAATACATGATGAGTTGAAAGTAACCAGCAGAAATTATACTCAGATGAGTAAGTACTGTACTTTTGCCCATGAGTATGTATAATAATTATTATTTATCAAAGGCACAAAAATAAACTCTAAAAATAAACAAAAAGTGTGTTCTCAGATTGATTATGCAGAAAGAAAACATGTATCCTTGATATACAGGTAATGTTTTGACCACATATTGAAGTAATTATCATATCTAAATAGATTAGCCATTTATAAATTAATTATACACAAATCAGGTAGTTACCAAAACCTAAATTATAAATCCCTGCAAATAGTTCCAAAATATCTTCATGTGCTAAAACACAAATGAGAAGAAGTTGTTAATTCAAAGTTTCCAGCTTGTAAAATATTTACATGATTGTTATGTTTTATGACAACAATAACAAGAGGGTTTCCTCTGTGTAGCTTGCTGCAATTTTGGAAACTGACATTAATATATGAAAATGAAAAAAGAGAAGACAGGGAGTTGGTCTTTTTTTCTGATGTTTATGAGAAGTTTTATCAGGAGCCAGGGTCTCATTTATGTCACTGTGGATTTATTTTACAAGTTTGGACTTGCAAAAATATGCCAAGATTTGAATGCCTTACACACTTTTGGAAAGCAAGCACAGTATGTCAGGCCCTGACCTTTTGGTGTTCATTTTCATTGTTAATAGTAGTACCTTTACAGCTCTTTTTAACTGTAAACAAGAAGGGAAGACGGAATACATTAAAGGTCAGGAAAGTTTAGTGACAAAATTTGTGGAACTTTGTGCTTTTCCTGTATATAAAAAGGTTAATTTCGTCATTGCCTTTTCAGCATGTATATGTGTCACACACGTACATATAAATAAAAATTTAAAAACAAATAAATATGTATGGGAAGTTAGAAGTCTAAAATTAATTCAAATCATAAATTATCATATATTTTGCATTTTGAAAATAAACTGTACTCATATTGGAGATTTTCATGGAATGTTATATTTCCTCATTGAATATTTTTCAAGTTATTTTGGTTTCCTTTTCTTTTCTTTATTCATTTACGTATTTATTTGAGAAAGATGGAGAGAGGAAGAGGCAGATAGAGAAAATGGGCATACCAGCGCCTCCAGCCATTGAAAACCAACTCCAGATGTGTGTGCCACTTTGTGCATCTTGCTTATGAGTATACTGGGGAATTGAACCTGGGTCCTTATGCTTTGCAGGCGAGCATCCTAACTACTAAGCAATGTCTCTAGTCCTCAAGTTATTGTTATTTTGTTTTTGTTTTGGATGTAGGATTTCACTCCAGCCCATTCTGACCTGGAATTTACTATGTAGTCTCAGGGTGGCCTTGAACTCACAGCAATCCTCCTACCTCTGCCTCACAAATGCTGGGATTAAAGTCATGTGCCATCATGCTCAGCCCTCAAGTTATTTTTAAAGGTTAATTCCACTGGGTTTGCATACAGTTATGGTAATGACTCTGAAAAGTCATCCAGATTTAGTGTTTTTGTTAATACTTTATTTATTTACAAGCAGAAAGAGAAAGATAGAGGGAAGAGAGACAGAAAGAGAGAATGGGCATTCCAGCCACTGCAAATGAACTTCAGATGCATGTGCCACTGCACAACTGGCTCTGTGTGGTTAGTGGAGAATCAAACCTGGGTCCTTAGGGTTTGAAGGCAAGCGCCTTAACCACTAAGACATCTTTCTAGCCTTGAGGTTTAGGTTTTCATTCATTTCATCTTTGGTTCCTAGTATGTATAGCATGGCTTCATTAGCAGTCAATGTTCATTTAGCAAAGTTGCTATCTTAAAGGTACGTGTGAGTGGGTGAGAAGGTCGAGCACAAATTGTCCATTGAGCCATATGGTTCTAGGAGCATGAGTAGGTTTCAAAAACACTGCAGTAACCCAGACTCTGTGTCCTTTCAGTAGTTTAAGGAAGATAACATGATAGCAGAGGAAGAAAGTGGTATTGTTACAAATGATGTGGAAACCAGATCTGTTCTTTTCTTTTCTTTTTTTGTTTTTGTTCGTTTTGTTTTTTTCGAGGTAGGCTATTGCTCTAGCTCAGGCTGACCTGGAATTCACTATGTAGTCTCAGGGTGGTTTCAAACTCATGGTGATCCTCCTACTTTGCCTCCTGAGTGCTGGGATTAAAGGCATGCACCACCACACCCAGCTCAGATCAGAACTTTTCTTTCTTTCTTTTTTTTTTTTTTTTTTCTTTTTCATTCCTGTTAAGACAGCCATTTTTACTGATCCTGGAGCTTTGGAGATTTTGGGATCCTGAAAGTCTCATCTCTTCTCCCAGCAGGACTGAGATTACAGATGTGTTTGGCAATCCCAGCTATTTAGGTGGTTTTGGGACAACCACATTCTTAACCATCTCTCCAGCTCCTCTCAAGGCTTTTGAAACCAACTCCCAGCTGGTGAATAATCTCCTCTGGACTCAATGCCTTGTTTATAAAGGATAGAATTCAGGAAAAACAAAACAAAACAACAACAACAACAACAACAAAATGTTCTATGGTTTTCAATGTATCCTTTATTCCCAGTGAGAGACAAGGGCTCTAACTTGCATCCTGCAGGTATTCGATCTCTCTTGCCCCCTTGAAGTCACAATGAGAATTGCTGCTAAGGTTGGGGTTCGGTTAGAGTGAATCCCTTAAGCTTCAGGAGCTGAAATGGATTTCCACTGTGAGCTCTTATGAGATGGAAATTTAATCTGACTATGATGTTTACAGGTGGGGCCTTTGGAAAGCGACTAGGGTTCAAGTAATTTGGATGGAAATGACTGAATCTTGGTGGATTTATAATAAGAGAAATAGACTAGAAGAGACAAGGACTTTCCCTTTCTCTTGTCATGTGACCTTGTGCTCCTTTTTTTTATTTTTAAATTTATTTTTGTTTATTTTTATTCATTTATTAGAGAGTGACAGACAGAGAAAAAGAGAGCGAGCGAGCGAGAGAGAGAGAGAAAGAGAGAGAGAGTGAAAATGGGCATGCCAGGGCCACCAGCCACTGCAAACGAATTCCAGATGCGTGTGCCCTCTTGTGCATCTGGCTAACATGGGTCCTGGGGAAACGAGCCTGGAACCGGGGTCCCTGGGCTTCACAGACAAGCGCTTAACCACTAAGCAACCTCTCCAGCCCTTTAAATAATTTTTGGTTTATTTTTATTTATTTATTTGAGAGCGACAGACAGAAAGAGGAAGAAAGAGAGGTCCGTGTGCTTCTTGACATTACCCCAGTGTAAGGGTCTTCACCAACCACAGTCTCATAACTTTGTAAAACAGAACTGTGAGCCAAAATAAACCTCTTCTACAAAATCACTTATAAGTGTTCAGTTATAACCAACAAAAATATGGTCATACATCTGTCACATTGGAAAAAGATTTAAGGAAAAGAGGTAGAATTCCCATAGAACAGGAAGCAAGAGAGTCCTCATTGCAACAACTTAACAAAAACCATAAAGTTGCCCACAACCATACGTGCATATATGTATACATGTATTTGAGAAATAGACTTTAAGATTATAAATGTGGTGTCTATATTAGAAATCAGAATGAGGAAGGGAGAACGCATACACAGGGAAGCGGATAATTCAGTGTCACTAGATTGCAGCTGTATGAAAAGAATTGCAGGAAAATAGTGTCCCTCCTCTGTGATCCTGAAATAAACATTACAGTCTGTGGGGAAATCACAGGTAAATTAAATCAATTTAATTAAATGAATTAATTTGTCTTGTGCAAATTATTAGCATTTCTTGAAGAATTTTATTATTATTATTTAGGAAAGTCATGTGGAAAATGCTGCCATCTGGACACTGTTCTAGATCTAGGCACAGCAAACCACTATTCATGGTCTAACTCTAATCTGCACCATACATGACTCATGTGCAAATAAAGTTTTATTGGTACACAGTCATGGTCATGCACTATTCCTTGTTTGTGGATTTGACAGAGATTCTATGATCTTCAAGGCCACGTCTTCTTGTTCTGTAGCATTTTTAGAGTCAAAGATAAAAACTTAATTACAGAGAAATAAAAAAAAGAAGATAAAATCTTAAGTGATCATAGGTATGTCATGAATTTAAACCGGCAGGGTACTAACATGTTCACATTGGTTCACATTCTTCATAAAGCTGTTCGTTTGCTGTACATAAGTGTGCTACCCATGTGTACAGACATGCATGTGTGTGTTGTGCTGACAGCCATATGTGTAGAGTACATTGTCGCAGATTAGCCAGTGATGGTGGCTCACTGCTGAGAATCACCAGTCTGTTCCTGGTATTTAAGAGAAGTTAGGATGGCTAAGTCCTCTCATCTACCTGTCAGTCAAGTGGCTTCATTAACTGGTCATAATTTCGTAAGGCTTAGATGAGATCAACCATGGCACAGAGAGAATAGCACTATTGATTTAGAAACAATTAGAGTTGAAGGAAAAGGCAATGGAGTTTCTCGTCTAGGGAGGCATGCATAAGGACCCAAACATAGACCTGCCACTGGACACTGGGGAGAAAGGAAACCTCAAGGCTCCGTGCAGCGCCCAGGGGAAGCCAGTCCTCATGCTGCCTTAGTTGTGTATGTCAAAATATCCTTCCACTATTGAAAATTAAAATATCTAGGAATGATCACAGAAGTAGGGGGGCTGGAGAAATGGCTCAGCAGTTAAGGAACATGCCTACAAAGTCGAATGACCCAGGTTTGATGCCTCAGTACCCATATAAAGCCAGATGCAGAAGGTGGCACTTGCATCTGAAGTTCACATGGTAGGTGACCCTGTCATGCCCAGCCTGTCGCCATTGGTCTTTCTTCTCTCTTTACTCTCCCTCTCTCATTGCATATATATATATATATATATATATATATATATATATATATATATATATATATATAAACAAAAAGAGGTAGAAGCAGAATGAGGAGCTCAAGGACAGTTTCAACTACATAGTGAGTTATAAGACATCCTGGGCTACATGGTACCACACCAAAAGAAGGAGAATGTTGAAATATAACCATTTATAGTTTGAATAAAGTTATTCAAGGGTAATTTTTTTTTGATTTTTTTGGAAGTTATTATAAGCTTTATAGTTTCATTCAACCTAAAATTATTAGAGCATGTAGTTAACTGCTATTTCTTCTATACACATTTTCTTCTTTTTTTTCCAATACAAATTGTGTCTTTAATTATTAGCTTTTAATTGTTATAAAATCACACTCAATTTGCTTAAATGTTTGTAAGAAAGAACTCAGTTTTTGTACTTCAATCATTGGGGACCAAAAGCAAAACACATGATTTTTATTTTGTTTTCATTATTCAATTCATATTCTGTAAGTTTTTTGTTGTTGTTGTTTTTGTTATTGTTGTTGTTTAGTTTGGGTTTTGTTTTTTCTTTTTTTTTTTACTGACTGTATTTTTTTGATTTTTTGATGTAGGGTTTCACTCTAGCCCAGGCTGACCTGGAATTCACTATGTAGTCTCAGGGTGGACTCAAACTCTCAGTGATCCTCCTACCTCTGCCTCTCAAGTGCTGGGATTAGTGTGCACCACCATGCCCAGCTTAAAATTAATTATTTTAACAAAATTGCTGTTTTATTTCTGTCTAAATTCTGTATTAATAGAACAAAATATGGTTCTACTTAACAGAGTTCAGTAACTGGAAGTATAGCTAATGGTGCTTAGGGATCAGTGGATTAAAGATTGATGTACTTGAATATTAATTAAACATCTACAAACCAGGCATAGATCTGGAATGGCAACTAGATCTCAGGAGAATACAATATTCTAAGAGCACCTGCCCAGTAAAGGGACTTGGACAAAATGCTGGCTAAACACTGATCAAAGCTCTGTGATGGACATTTAAAAGGCAAGTGTATAAAGTTTTTATTAAGTCACAGAAGGTTTACTCTACTGCTGAAAATTTTAATGAGAATGAATTATTTATATACAAATGTGATGCTGCTTTTGTACTTTTAAGGAAATAAAAATATCCCATTAAATACTACAAAATATTATTGTCAGCAACACTCACCGGGTCAGGAAATGATCTGACTGTTGTAATTCTCCAACTACAAGTTTCACTGTGATGGAAGAAGGAAGAAGGCTGGCAGCCCTGGGTTCTTCCTTTACCCATGATCTACCTGCTGGTGTCTCTGCTACGCTATTCCTGGGATCAGTCTCTCCACTCCTATCTACTTTCTCTTAAACCCTACAAAATGGTGGGCTGGAGAGATGGCTTAGTGGTTAAGGTACTTGCCTGCAAAGTTAAGGGACCCAGGTTCAATTCCCTAGGACCCATGAAAGCCAGATGCATAAGGTGACACATATGTCTAGATTTTGTTTGCAGTGGTTGGGGCCCCTGGAGTATCCATTCTCTCTCTCTCTCTCTCTCTCTCTCTCTCTCAAATAAATATAAAAAACCTACCAAATACTGACACACTCAGCTTTTTCTTATTCTTCCCTGCTTCCTCTGGGTTTCCTGATAATAGATACTTATCTATTTGTCAGCCATTCACTCCAGTATGATTCTCAAGTTTACGGGACGTTTCCTCTTCCATTAACCTGAGACCTACTGGTCAAAATAGATTAGTCGCTCAGCACCTGTTTCAGAGATTATCTCATAGGAGTGCTTGTGACCAGGGCCACCTGAGTCATTACATATAACTCTTTCAGTAAACTTCTAAAGGTTATACATCACACATTTGAGTTACCATAGGCTAATTGACCTAGGAACAAGACAAAGAGTAACATCTCAAGATGTTCCCATTGTATACATTGGTTGAAACCAACTGCTCTCCCTTTTGCGGGGTATATTTCTGTTGTCTTCTCACATGGTATCTTCTCAAAAATATATCTCAATAATATACTCCCAGATGGTCAATAATATACCCCAGGGTAGCCATTATATAAACAAGAAATTCCTGTATTTGTATGTGTGTGTATCTTTAATTCAGAGAACTGCTGGAAAAATCTCTCTGGAACAACTATTTTTAAGATATTTTATTTTATCTTTTTTCAAAAATTATTTGATTTTATCTTTTGAAAGATAGAGGCAGAGAGAGAGAGAGAGAGAGAGAGAGAGAATGAGTGAATGAATGGGCAAACCAGGGCCTCTAGCCATTGTAAATGAACTCCAGAAGCATGTGCCATCTTGTGCATCTGACTTACATAGATAATAGGGAATTGAACCTGGGTCCTTGGACTTCTAAGGCAAGCACCTTAACTGATAAGCCACCTCTCCTGCCAATGAAACAACTATTTTATAGTCTTGTCAGGCCTTTAAAAAGAAATCCTAGGAAGCACTTTTTTCTTTTCAAAACTGAATTTGCCAACACAGATAATCTGAGGTTGTATTCTGTACTTAATTTTGTAGTAATTCTTTATAAAATAGTAAGGGTTGCCTTGCTTTGCAAGTATTTGGATGCCTTGGAAGAAAAAAAAAGTATTAAAGAATGTCTATTATTAAAACTGATGTGGGCCAGGACAGATTGCTTAGTGGTTAGGGTGTTTGCCTGCAAAGCCTAAGAATGCTTGTTCAAATCTCCAGGTACAACATGTAGCCAAACACAAAAGTGATGTGAGCGTGTAATCCCTCTCTCTTTCTGTGGTGGTTTGATTCAGGTGTCCCCCATAAACCTAGGTGTTCTGAAGGCTAGGTTCTCAGCTGATGAAGATTTGAGAATTAACACCTTTTGAAGGCAGGTGTTTTGTTGGGGGCGGGCTTATGGGTGTTATAGCCAGTTTCCTCATGCCAATGTTTTGCACACTGTCTTGTTACTGTTGTCCACTTATGTGGGCCAGGAGGTGATGCCCACCCTCTGCTCATGCCATCATTTTTCCTGCCATCGTGGAGCTTTCCCTTGAGCCTGTAAGCCAAAATAAACTTCTATTTGTTTTTTCCCCACAAGCTGCTCTTATTTGGGTGATTTCTACCAGCAATGTGAACATGACTGCAACACTCTCTCTCTCTCTCTCTCCTCTCTCTTTCTCCCCCTCTCTGTCTCTCTCTCTCAAGAATAAAATTAAAAAATTTAAGTGAATGCAAAGTAAGCAACATAGGTTAACAGAGGTCAGTGGAATTGCTTCAACAACCGAAAGTCAGATAAGTTACAAAATTATAAAGTTTAAAGATGAAACTCAGGCCAGGGCCTATGGAAATGGCTCAGGTGATACAGGGTTTTTCATAGAAGTGCATGTACTTCGGTCCAGAACTACAACACTCGTGTAAAACCAGACACTACAGCGAGCAGCTGTAATCTCAGCACACCTGCAGGTAAATAGGGAGGTGCAGACAAGAGAATCCCCAGGAAACTCGAGGAACTGGCTGGCCTAACAAATGGTGAAGACAAACATCTTAAAGTGGTACAATAACCTCCTTGGGGTGCCATGATACACGCATACCCCCCCAGCACAACACCCACACACAAATTCAGAACAAAGAACTAAACATTACATATTGCAAAACTAGATGATGTGAGCTAACCTTTGACAATGTTTGTTTCTGAGAGTCTTCTGTGATTGTTGGTAGAGGCTGAAGTTTAAGCCAGACCCAGAGTTAAATAGTAAAATATATGAGGCAAGTCTTCTCCATATTGCATACTCAGTGTATTTTTATGGTACATAAAAGGCTGAGGGACTGTTGGGGTAAGATTCCAGAACACGGAATAAAATCTTACAAAATATCACAGTGACTATGATAGAAGTCTTTGAAAGGCAGGAGTCCCCTTCACAAGCCTGTCTCACTCCACAGGACATTTCTGAGCTTGCAAAGCTTCATGGAATGATATGCTGAAGGCAAAACCTCACTGACCTTGAAAGAGTTCAACATCCAACAGAATTCCAGAGAACTAGCTCACCCGACGCTCTGGTCAGATGAATAACAATAAACAAATGCAACACTCCTGCCAAAGTTACCACCTTGTTCCGCATGTCACAGCTTTTTTTTTTTTTTTTATTAATTAGTTTTGTACTCAGCGAACACAGTCAATTTGGTACCATTACTAGGCTCATCCATGTCCTACCTCCTCCCCTTGGCCCCTTCTTGTTGAAGCATACGGGTCATGCATTCTGGAGTTAGCCCACAGTTATGGGTAGGATAAATGTCTGCATATCATGACCCAATGTGTGGCTCTGACATTCTTTCCGCCCCCTCTTCCGCAAAATTCCCCGCTGTCATACTGGATTACTAACCGTGTTGGCGTGACACAGAAGTGGGAGAGTGTTCTGTCAAACCCAACATCACTGGTACACATCAACTATAATTTATATGCATTCATTAGAACAAAATATGTCTGCATACAGCAAGTGACAAAGATTTCATACTAAGGGCAACAACAATGAGAAAGAAGATACAGACCTCTGGATGATATGGCTCTGAGTGTAACATGCAAAAGTTAAGAATGATCATTGCTATTTTAATGACTTAAAAGATGGACAAGGGCTGGAGGAATGGCTTAGCGGTTAATGTACTTGCCTGCAAAGGCCAAGGACCCAGGTTCAATTCACCAGGACCCACGTAAGCCAGTTGCACAAGGTGGCACACACATCTGGAGTTCATTTGCAGTGGCTGGAGGCCCTAATGCGCCCATTCTCCCCCACCCTCTGTAAATCAATGAATAAAAGTAATTTTAAAAAGAAGATTGACAAATAGGGTGAACTAAGACTGGTAAAAACGTATTTGAATCTCTGTAAAAACCACATAAATATTTGAAAGCTGAGAATTTTACTTAGGTACAAAAAAAATCACTAAACAGGTTTTCCTTAAAGTAAATATAATTAGACACAGTTAAATGAACCTGAAGAGAATCTACAGGGAAATGGACAGAAGTAATTGAAGTAGATCTAAAGAAACAATCTCATATTGGAAGAAACAAACACACCTAGAGGACATGGGCTGCAGCTGCACACGCGCTTGCAACTGGAGACCATGCATGACATCAAATAGAGAATAAATATTTGAAGAGCAATTAGATAAGCATTTAAAAACCAATAAAAGAGCCAGGTTTGGTTACATGTGCCTTATTACCAGTACTCTAAAGTCTGAGACCTGAGGATTATGAGTTGCAGACCAACTTGAAATGGGATAAATGTAGGAAGACCTTGATTCAAATTTTTAAGAAAGGAAAGAAATTTGATAAGTATCAATCCAATTTCAAGAAATGTAAAAAAAAAATTTAAAAAGCACAATACAATGAAAATCAAACTACTAAACCAGAACTAAAATAAGTTATAAAAATCAAAAGCATTTTGACAAAAACTGTGGAAATAACAGTCAATTGAAGGACTTTTTTTTTTTTTTTTTTTTTTTTTTTTTTTTTTTTTTTGGTTTTTCGAGGTAGGGTCTCTCTAGCCTAGGCTGACCTGGAATTCACTATGGAGTCTCAGTGTAGCCTCGAACTCATGGCGATCCTCCTACCTCTGCCTCCCGAGTGCTGGGATTAAAGGCGTGCGCCACCACGCCCGGCTGAAGGACATTTTGATCACATTGAGGATAAAGTTATATTAGCATAAAAAAATCTCTCAAATGTGGGTTGCAGAGGTTTCTTGGTGGTGAAAGGATTTGTTTGAAAGTCTTACTGTCTAGGTTCAATTCCCCAGTACTCATGTAAAGCCAGATGCAGAAAGTGGCACATACATCTGGAATTCATTTGCAGTAGCAAAGGCCTGGTGTACCCATATTCATTCATTAATTTCTCCTCTCTCACACTCTCTCTGTCCCTCTCTCTCCCCTTGCAAATAAATAAATAAAGATATTTAAAAAATAAAAATAAAATCTCTGTATCCAATGAAAACGTACATAATATGAGGCTTATTTGACAAATATTACTCTGTGGATGATTGAATGAACCAAAGGATACTAAAAAATTTCTACTGACTCAGGAATAATTAGCCCATAAAGAAGCTCAAATGTACAAGAAATAGTAGGTTTCTTTGGAAAACAGACTTCTAACACAGTCACTGTGATACTTGGTAAGATTTTATTCTGTTTTCTTGAATGTTACCCCAACAGTCCCTAAGCCTTTTATACACCATAAAAACGCAATGAATATTGCCCCTAGAAATTCTAAAATTCTGAGTGAAGTCAGAATCTATTTCAAAAGCCATGCATTCATATGTGCGTGTACATGTGTGAACAAGCGTGTAATGGCCAGTAGTTGACATCAGGTATTTTCCTGGATTACTTTCCATTATATTTACTGAGGCAGTGTCTCGCACTTGAACCCAGAGCTCATCTATTCAACTAGTTTAGTTAGACACTTGGCTGTGGGGATCCATCGCCACCTCCTAGGTGATATTGTTCCAGGTACAGGCTACCACATGCCCCTGATATTGACTTGGATACTGGGGATCAGAAATGTGGCCATCATCTTTGCATGGAAAGTGCGTTCATCTGCTAACCTATCTCTCCAGCCTAATACATAATACTACAAATCTTACTTGGAATATACAGGCAATAGATAAACCCATAATCACTCATTTTACAAGATTCTTATAGCAACATTATTTGTAAACATATCCTTACACAGTATAATTCTAAATAAGGGGGATGCTAGAAAAATAATTTCTTTCATTAATACAGTGAGCTAAAATATAATAACTAAAATTATGGAACTTGGACAACACTGATTTTCAAGTAAATATCTTTTTTTTTTTTTCTGGTGCTAGGACTTAAACCCAGGGTCTTGTGCATGCCAGATAAGCATTTTAATTACATAGTTGTATCAGAATACTAGTCATATTATATGGCCTAATGACTTCATTTTAAGTTGACTACCTCTAGAATGACCCTATTCCAAATAAAGTCTTATTCTGATGCAGTTTGATCTGCTATTTCAACAAATGTCTTCTACAATACAATTCAACTCATAACAAACATATACTTCCATTTATTTTAAATATAGATCTTGTCTATCCAAAAAGGATGAGAATTTAGATGATTATTCAGTGGCCTGTAGGAGGTTTGAAGATATAAAACTTGTTTCTAAACATAGTATTACTGTGAACCTGGAGCATAAAAAAATCAAAATTTGAGAGATAAAAAAAGGCATTTGCAAAAAATTAACCTTTTTTTTTTCAAATGAACATTGATTCAGAGCAAGATTGAATGATTTGTTTAAGGTCACTCTTAAATACTTAATGGGAGACTATTTTAAAATCCTAGACATATGTAATCCATATGTCCCTTCCCAAGATAACTGAAAACTGAAATTTTGTACACCTTTTTTTTCAAATTATTTCTGGATAATTTCTAGAAAAATATCCTCTTTATCTGATGTATGACTTCTCACAATGTTATAGTTTAAGTAGAGAAAGGTGGATTAAGAGAATTTCATTGTAAAGGTAAAAATCTGAGTGACATTTGTGAAACCATAAAGCCCATTACCATCTGACATACATAAGGGGGGACATTCTAAATGGGATCAGAATGAGCACCTTTGGAAATCAGCTTTTTAATGGACTGGGAAACTGTAGAGGAGTTTTTTATTCTAATAGAGCATTTGAGGATGAATTTTGCACAGCTGGACAGTGAAGGAAATCTAGATTAGTTGCTAAAGTCAGATTTTTGATCAATTTACAGTGCTTCACATTTGTTTCAAAAAGGCAATGGAATTTTGATTAATTAAGATTTCTAAGCAGGGAATCTTTACACAGTAATGTAATGCTTTTAATTTTCTCTTTCCTTCCCTTTTCCTTTTATTCTGTCTTTCTTCTCTCCGTTTGTATATTTTTCTTTCTTTTTTTCTTTTTTTTTTTTTTTTTTTTGAGGTAGGGTCTCGTTCTGGTCCAGGCTGACCTGGAATCAACTATGTCATCACAGGGTGGCCTTGAACTCACGGTGATCCTCCAACCTCTGCCTCCTTAGTGCTGGAATTAAATGCCTGAGCCACCATACCTGGCTTGTTTATGTTTTTCAATGAAATCAATCTGATAAAGATAAAAGGACAGTGACCATGGCACCTGTGGTCCAGTGACATAAATACCACAGTCCCGTTAAAGAGATGTTAGCAATTTGGCATAACAAAAAGAAATGACAAGAAAAAAGGAAGATAGCAATGGAAAATGCTCATCTCCATATTCTGTGGAGAAAATTCCTGATCTTTCTGTGGGCATTAGAGATGATCATACTGTTTGTTAGTGCTTCCATTTCTTTTCCTGACCAGTGAACCCTGAAAGGCAAAAATAGAAGATGAATTGAGGGACTAAAACTACTACCTTAGGGACACATAAGATGCACAAGGGGGTGCAGGTGTCTGGAGTTTGTTTGCAGTGGCTGGAGGAGGCCCTGGAGCACCCATTCTCTCTCTCCCTCTCTCGGCCTCTTTCTCTCTTTTTCTCAAATAAATAAATATAAAGTCAAACAAAGAATTAATACTGTATCATTAGCCAGGAAATGAAAACCTTATTGGAAATACGGGCCCAGCTTCATTCATCTCATGAAAACTGGGGGCCACAGAAATCCAGTTCACTAGTTAATGTTGAATTGTCTAGATTGTCCAATCAATGCATCCATGCCTTAAAATATATTTATATTTTATGCAAGTGCACATGATGCTCCATTTTTATTTTATTTTTAAAATATTTTATATTTATTTATTTAGTTAGTTGAGAGGGAAAGAGAGAGAGAGAGAATGAATGGGTGTACCAAGGCTTCCTGCCACTGCAAATGAACTCCAGATGCATGCACCATCTTGTGCATCTGGCTTATGTGGGTACTAGGAAATCAAACCTGGGTCTTTAGGCTTCACAGGCAATTACATTAATGGCCAAACCATCTCTCCAGCCCTCCATTTTTGTTTTCTCCTTGGTTTGTGAAATTGGGTTACTGAATCCTATAATTCCAGGATCATGATATGGGATTGCCAGACAAGTAGTCTGCCTTATTTGCAGCAGTGAAATATTAGTCTAATTTTCCATGTGGGCAGCAGTTGACTGAGATAATCCTGTCCAGGAGTAATGATGCATTTGGAAAAAGTATGTATTAAAATATATTTTTTAAAACAGAAAATGAATAGGTTATTGGGTCTTACCTTGCTGGATACTTTAAATTCTGCTTGCACATAAAGGCCTCATTGAGGAGATAGGACTTTTGGCATGTTAACTAAAAGTGATACTTTAAAGTTATAAACCACATCTTCAACAATATACACTTAATCAGTACCTGTGAGATGCAAAATAATGCAGCTGTTTAATATCGCATCATTCTTGTGTAGAATGCTTTTGCATTTTAATCACAGAGAAGCCTGTGAGCTGTAGGTTCATATTTGTGATGATTCCATATCCGTTAAGTTGCATACACATGCACATACTTATTTCGTGGTGTTTTTGTTCTTATGCTGCTAAATATGCAAAAATGATTGGCAAAAATTTTAAACTAGCTTGGAATTAAAATGGTGTCATGAGGAAAATCAGTGTCATGTTTTAAAATTTGGGAGATTCTAATGCTTGTATCAGACCCTGATTCATAAAATATTTGACTATTAAGGAATTTGTATTGCACATCTATTTACTTTATTAAACACTTTACAGTTTTCATCTCCCCTTCTCATGTTCTCCTGGTGCAGAATCAAGACTTTATATGTCAAAGAGTGCCTTTTCCTTCCTCTCTTCTTGCCATTGACCTTCTCTGTCTTTCTGGCCAACTTAGACAAAATGCTTTGACAGAGATTCCAACATTTAACTATGGAATTGTCTTGTGAAGAAAGAAGTTGGCATTTCAACCAGTTGTCTTGAAACACGTGGAGTGGTTTCATAAGGATGCTTTGCAAGAACCATTTGAAAACTGGTAAAAAAAAAAAAAAATGGCTTGTATACTCTTGTTTTGGTACCACAAGTTTTCTAAGATTTATCTGAAAATATTTTCCCCTCTATTTCCATATTATTGCACTATTTTCTTATTGGTTTATAGTTTCTAAATCTTCCACGGACCCTGTGAGTATAGACTAGGGAACAAATTCATAATAAATTTGCCCAGTCCACTTTTGCATGAAGTCTCAGCAGGACGGAAGGGCCCTGTTTTATGTTGTAGGTAAGGACAACAAGTAAGGTGACGAGACATACAGAGGATTGTTTTTTTTTTTTTTTTTTTTTTGAGAGCAATATTAAAGAACTTAAATGCGGTATTAGATCCTAGAGAGTAAATTTAGTAAACCTTTTCTAACCTCCAAGCTGCATTGCATAAGCCAAATGCCAACAGAACAGTGACCTTTTAAATTACTGGCACAACAGAAGTAGAGATCAGACAGCTCCAACTTAAAGCAAACACTGACAAGAAATCCTACAGAAATGATTTGGTGTCTGGTCAACTTAACATAACATGACGTATTGTAAAATGGGTTTTTCTTTTCAGGCTGAATCATCTATAAAAGTTTAACTGCTAGTGAAAATAAAAGCTGAAAAGCTGTAGTGTTTCGATTAATGGATAAAATATTTTCTAACCCTGAAAGAGAAATAATGGGGAAATTTGTTAAAAGATATAAATATTTATAGTAATGCTAATGAGAAAACAAAATAGAGCAGAGTTGGGTGTTGTGAATAAAATAATGCAAGCCTTTTAGGTGGAGAGATTTTTATGTTTTGTTTGAAATATCTTGTGGAAATAAAAAATAGATCATGAGGAATTTTGAATCATATTTCCAATATTAAAATGTAATATGTTTTCATCCTTTCCTGTCTCATATACTTTCCTTTATGGGCTTCATTTAAACTGTCCAAAAGTGGAAATACCAATTCCTTTTAAACAATATTAAATTTATACAAATGTATATAATTTTCAGTTTATGTACAGAGTAGTTTCTCAGGCCATACTTAAAATGTATTCTTTAAAAAATGCTTTAGCAGTTATGATGTGAAATGCACAATTCTTTTCTAGACCTCCTGTTTTCTGGTTCTAAATTTTTCCATGATTTAATGTTCATCTACAAAACATCACAGATTTTACTGCTTACATTTGAATGAATTAGTAGGAGGATGTATATCATGACTCATGCTTCCAAAACATGTATTTTCTGTTCATCTACTTATGAAAACAATAAGAGACCAGGGTAGAGTGTCAGAGAGGTGTTATTACATGTAGTATTTTAAACATCTTTCCTTCCATGTCCCAATTTTTTGGAGAATTTTGAATGGAATGAATTTTTCTCCTCTCTTCCATGGGAAACTTCATGTGTATATGAGCCATCTATCAACAGATCTCATTACAAGTGTTCGAATTTCTTGAAAAGATGGGATACAGCAAGTTAGTAAAAAGCAAGTGGGCTCCATAGAGAGATTAATTGATCAGCATAAAGGAATATATTTTCCTTCAGAGTCATCAGATATTACATCCACTAACCTCAGCCTCAAAGACAGCATCTCCTTGAGCTTCCTAAGCCAACTAAACAGAAACTGGTAGCATTAATGACCAAAACTTACTATTTTTAGCTATTCAGCTGCCTGCTCAATCCGCATGGTAGGAAGATAGAATTCTTAGAAGCTGTTTTTTTTTTGTTTGTTTTTATTGTTTGTCTCACTGCATTCACACAGTTGGCTTATAAATTTTATGGATGTGCTGTGTTGGGCGGAACCCTGTTTAGGACTATAGAGCTTTTGAGTGGATAAATTGCTTTCCGTGCATTATTATCCAGCAGAATAAAATGAGTTTTAATAGGCTTAAGTGATTTGCCTAAGGCACACAATTAATATGTGGCTGACACTCAAAATCATGTCCTTTCTTCTGTTCTAATTGTTCTATAAATATGTATGTATTGATTTACTTTCTACTCGCCCTGATGGGGAATTGACTCAAATCTTAAAATACAGTCATCTTTACTTTGGGGAAGGCTGAGATGACAAACTTGTAGGATGGGCCTACATACTGAGTTTTACTCCCACGAGTGTTCTTTACTCAATGACAAGATTTGGGGCAGCTAGATTAGACCCTATTATTAGAACAGTAACAAAGATAAAGTTTACTCACTACCCCTGAGCACTTGTAGTAGGCTAACATTATTTTGTTGAAAATCATTGAATTTTATCAGTCTGCATTCACTTAAAAATAGTGGGGTGCATTATAACTTTCTCATATATATTATATTACATACTTTGTTCTTATTTTCCATTATCATCTGCTGACCCCCTTTTATCCCTCCCACTGGTTGCTTTCCTATTCTCAAATAGTTCCCATGCAGTTTCAAGTCTTATATTTTTAGAGTAGATTCCAAATATGAGAGGAAAAATGTGATACATGTCTCTCTTAGCCCATTTCATTTATCACAATGATCTCCAGTTCCATCCATTTTCTTGCAAATGGCATGATTTCACTTTTCTTTAAGACTGAATAAAACTTCATTATATAGATAAACCATGTTTTCTTTATCCTGTGTGTGTGTGTTGTGTGTGTGTGTGTGTGTGTGGTGTAGTGTACATGATGCACTCATATGTGCCCTTGCAATGCCCCATGCACTTACCTGCTGTAGGGGGGAGTGGCATTCAGTTGCTGGAGTAAAACATCAATTGAACCATTCCATTAGTCATCCAAGGCCCATAGTTTTCATCATGTAACCCAAATAATGCTCCAAAATTCTCTGAATAGGAATTCTTATCCCATTTTATAGAAGCAAAAAAAAAAAAAAATAGAAACAGAGAAATAAAGGTAGATCTTATTTGTGATTTTAAGTGTTAAAAATTCTTACAACATATATTTGGCTACCTAGAATATTTGATTGTGCATGATCAAGTGGAGAGATGTTGTTAATGCATATGCATGTTTAATGAATAATAATTGGCTGGTTTGTATATGTCACTTAGAAAAACTGGCATTGTCGCCATTCTGTAAGTTGAATTTATTTTCATACATTTCATTAGGTGCACAAATATAGAAACCCTTTTGCTTCATTTGCACCTGTTGAGAAGACTCCTGTTTGATACAAGATATGTTGATTTCTCAAATTGCATAAGAAAAGATCCATGAATGTTGTCTTTCGGGGATAGGAGAAAGAGACCAAGGGGAACAGCTGGTCCACTATGACAGAATAAGGAAGAAGTTTGTTACCTGGTGGCTCAAGACATGTATCTAAAATTTCCTTTTTGCTCTAGGAAAAACAAACAAAACAGAAACCAAACTACTCTGCACAAATCAATTTTTGAAGCTATTTTCTTATTCTAGACTTTAGTGGAATATGTTTTGTTATGTTTACATAAAAATGTAATAGGTGAGTCCCTTTTCTTTCTAGGATGGAAAACAATATTAAAGAAATGTCTCTTGGCATATTTATATCATCATTGTCAAATGTTCATTTAAATAATTTATTGAAAGTCTCCAGATGCTCAGTACTATGATTGTTTAAAAATATTTTTTGGGCTGGAGAGATGGCTTAGCGGTTAAGTGCTTGCCTGTGAAGCCTAAGGACCCCGGTTCGAGGCTTGATTCCCCAGGACCCACGTTAGCCAGATGCACAAGGGGGCTCACCCATCTGGAGTTCGTTTGCAGTGGCCGGAGGCCCTGTCTCACCCATTCTCTCTCTCTCCCTCTCTGCCTCTTTCTCGCTCTGTTTGTCACTCTCAAATAAATAAATAAATGAAAACTAACAAAATTTAAACTATATATATATATATATAATTTCTTATTAAGAATTGAAAAAAGGGCTGAGAGATTGTTCAGTGGTGGAATGTGCTTCCCTGCAAAGTTTAGCAGCTTGGGTTTGAGTCCCCAGTGCCCATATAAAGCCAGATGCACAAAGTGGTGCATGCATCTGGATTTTTGTCTGTAGTGGAAGAAGGCCCTGGTGCACCCATACTCACTCTCTCTGTTCTTTCTTTCAAGTAACTGAGTAAATAAATATTGTTTAAAAAAATTGCAATAAAAATAATTTAGCAAAGTCAAAAAACTAAGCACATTGGGAGAATGTGTTTATTGACACTAAAATATCTTACAGAGCATTAAGGCTAAAAAAATGGTATTATGAAAGTACTGATTTGAAGAAAAAATATCATAGTAGAGGGTGAGACTAATGTTCCCTAAATGAAGGATGAGGCGAGTTAAGTTATCATGACATATCAATACTGGAGACAAATAGTATCACTATGACACAGAAAGTGGTAGTGCTCATCTTCACCTCCAATTGCTGCTTAGAAATTAATGAGCAAGTACAGATAGGGCTGTAGATAAAGGTGAAAATGTGTTTTGTATATAAATAAGGGTACTAAGAATAAAGGGCTTATCCTTTTAAGTAAAATATATTTTACATTGTTATAGCAAAGATAGTAGATATTAAAATTTAAGGTGGGAAGCATTATTTTTGCTCATCATTTTTAGAGGTTTCCATTTATTGTGTCAGGAAGAGCAGGACAGATCAGCACACATCACAGTGGATAGGAAATGGAGTGGAGATGTAATAATAAGGGGCCAGAACATGATACGGGGGTATGTCTCTAGTGATCTCCTTCATCCAGCCAGGCCTGGTCTTCCACACTTCCATTAGTTCTCAATGGTCTATTCAATTCTGAACTCATCAGGTGACCAAATCATGCATTAGGTCAGAACCCTCATCATCTGACCCTCCCTGGAAATTCCTTCACATTCAGAAATATGCTATATTCTTGTATTCTTCTTGGCTTTCTCTACCCCACCAAGTTGACACATTATTTTCTTTTAAAGCTGAAAACTTTAACATATGAGCATACTGTAAACTGATGATATTCCAGTCCTGTCATCCTCTCTTGTCCCCTTTCCCCAATCCACTTAGGACCCTCCTCTTTCAAGGTATTTCTTCTTCTGTTTTGTTGTCTCATTCTTTTTTTTCCACCTCCTTTCTCCATGTCAAAATATTGATGGACTTAGAATAGCACAGGGCTTGTGGAGTATCTGCAACCCCTTGTGAGTCATTAATTCACCGATCGGTTCATGTCAAGAACAGTCCTCTAAATTACTCCTTCCCACCCTGTGGCTCTTACAGTCCTTCCAACCCTATTCCTCAAACTTTGCCTAAAGCTTGGAAGGTGTGATTGATGTCTCATTTAGTGTTGAGCTCCTAAAAGTCTCTTATTGTTTTATTTTTATTTTATTTTATTTTATTTTGCTCTGATGAGTTTGAGTTGGCTCAGTATCTATCACCATCTCCATAGAGAAGCTTCTCTGGGGAGCAGTGAGAACAGGACTCATATTCATTCTATGACTTCCTCTGCAATTCTCCCTGAGCCCCAAAGGGTGTGAGAGAAGCGAGTTGTCCAGTGCTAAGCCCTGGGCTTCGCCTTCTTGCCATTTTGATAAGTCCTGGTTCTCCCTGTTATTTGTTGCCATCTATGCAAAAGTGAGAATGACATTAATTAACCAAAGGCATAAGTATTTAGAAGGTATTTTGATGGGCATATGTATCCATTTAGCTGAAGATTAGTGATAGTTACTCTCTAGCATCTATGTCCTTCCAAGTCCTTGGCTTTTGACTGGGTTTTCAGTACCGGATATGATAAGATTCTCCTCTGCTGAGCAGAGCACATATCCAATCAGAGAGCAGTTGATTACCCTCATAATTTATATGCCAGCTCTTACACCTATAGTTACATCTTGCCTAGCTAGCTGGCTGACTTTTTACCTTGCCTGCACTGTTTGTTCAGACTACAGATAATCTTTTTCACTAGCAGCCCACACAGTGCTTTCTAGCACGGCATTTGCTCGCCAACATGACATGGCTTCCATTTCATTAAAGCTTGATTTCCCAACGTGTTACATTGGTAGTCTGTGGTGTCTACAACAATAGGGTCTTACCATCTAGTGCTGGTGGATAACCAAGTGCTTTAGCAATGGCCTGCATTGTTCTGGGAGCCTCTTAGGTCTCCATAACCAACAGGTTATTGTGAGGGTTTACCCATCTCCAGCAGCGTATCTCTCTCTCTCTCTCTTTCTGTCTCTCTCTATCACACACACACACACACACACACACACACACACCTATTCAAAAGTATGTTTCCATCAATACTGTTTTTTGTAGTCTTCACCCTATCTCTCCCTCCACTTTCCCTGGCCCTATTAGCATAAGAATAAAATCAGACAGCATGTTCATATATAATAACAGAGAAGAATGAACAATTTTTTGAAAAAATAAAATATATAAGACCTTCCATACAGGGATTAGGCATCAATTGATATAGCCAAAAAGAGAGATTTTTTTGGCAATCTGAAATCATGAATCAGATGGGATTCTGTGTGTATATTTATGTATATATATACATATATATATATATATATATCAGCTGAATATAGGATGTGGCAATTATGTCTTGCCAGAAGACATGGAAAAGAGTGAGAAGGATTACAATGAAGATAACGAAATGAAAACTCATGCAGTGTTAAAATTTGAAAGCTTATTTCTAAGAGCACCATCTTTTCAGTAACATTGTGATAGAAATTTTAACCTCTTATACTAAATAATGCCTTAGAGATTCAAAAGACAACACAATTTAAAAGTATAAGTGTATTCAATTGAGAGATAAAGATTAGATTAGATTTCTGTGTAGCATGGCACATAAACATAATTTTAGCATATCTATGAAATATCCACTTATTTGTTTTTAGCTCTAGATGGTAGCAGTCAGGATGGTTCATCAATCAAGTGCATAGGGCTAACATCATATGGTTGACAACACTTGACACTAGTTGGAAGTTCTGAGGGATTACTAATCAATTTCCTAGGCTTATTGAGACTCATTTTTTGGGTGATGACTCAAATTCTTTTGGGGGTAAAATGAATAACTCCAATGTCAGGTCCTATCGACCTGTTGCCAAAGAATCTTGGATAAACCCTGACAGCATCATAGATTGCACCTTAAAGCTAGTGGTGTGAACCTCTCTATCGAACTCCTCTAAGTTCCCCATTATTCCATATCCCTGTACTCAGTAGTAGATTTTTTTTCCATTTTCAGAAATAATGTGATTCTATTAACACCACAAAGAAAATCCCAGTTTTGGTAAACTCAATATTAACTAATTAATGGAAGTTATTATATTTGCAAAGCTCATGTATGAGGTAGTTGGTGTGAAAGTGTTATCATAGTCCCAATTTCAGGATTAGAGAGAGAAGTATTGGGATTTGTTTTCCAATTAAGCTCAGCACAGATAATTTGACAGAGTATATAATGTTATGTAGTTCTGTTTCTCAAATTTTTGAATCACATGTCTTAGATATTTCTTGGAATGTTATGAACATCCAACTTGGAATGTTATGAAAAACATCACAAATAATTTGTCAATGTCCATTACTATTTTTACCAGTTAAAAAATTAGTAATTTCCTGACCATGTATTCAATCATTTTATATTCAAAACAATTTTAAAAATAGTAAACTTTGTTTTGCATAGACTATATTTTGTATATGTTTGTATTTTTTTTTTGTCCGAAATCTTTGAGTTGCTTCTTGATGATTTACAATGTTGCTGTTGTTCATGAGATTTCTTTTGTGCTTTGGCCTAGATCCCAGCAAAATACTGGAATAATTCTTAGGAAAATAATATGGAAAATAAAGTTGATATGGGAAAGTATGAATAAAGAATGTCAGGGTGAAAGATGAGGAAAAGACACCACCAGAATGTAGTTTTTGTTATACTTGTGATATAATGTTTCTATACAATTGGATTCTTTATAAAATAATTCTTTCAGTTAATGTGTACTGTATGTTTGTACAGTGTTATGATAGAATACAGGATAAAGTGGGTAATAGTGATCAAATGCATTAATCTTTAATGTTCTGGCACATTCAGTATTTGCAAAGTGCTTCATATGCTTTTCTTACAATAGGAATCATGGCACACATAAATTGTTTTCTTTATTTCAGATATTAGGGAGCTGAGTTTCTCAAGTTAATTTCCCAATGTCCAAGACTCTTGTGAATGTACATTAGGATCAGAATTTTTATCTAAATATGTGTGCTTCAGAATCCAAGCCCTTTATAATTATACTAAATACTTGGCCATAAGAATACTTTGTAAAAACACATAATACACAATATAAAGTGAACCCACTTGTACTTGATCTCCTGTTTTCAGGTTTAAATTTCATATGATTTTGTTGCCTTTTGTGATTCCCATGGCAAATGCCTTGCCCTCCTTTTCCAGGAGGTAGTATGCACAGTGATATGTTTAACATAGTCAAGAAGCATTTTACAGATAACATTTGGTAAATTCATTTGACTTAAAAAATCCTTCTTTCATCTTTTTAACATTTAATATATAGTAACACATTGTTTGAGAAATAATGACAAACTAAGATAATTCAAAAATTATTGTCAAGTTGTTTTATCATGTCCTTCTAGTTAGAAAAGGGGAGATTTTATTGAATTATAATATTTTGGATTCTGTCTGCTCTTTTACTTCTTTTGAATGAAAAGCATAGTTGTCTTAGAAACACAGAACTTACTTCGCTCTATGTTCTTCATTTGAGGTGCTATCACTGGGATGGACATTGAATTACTGTCTATGAAGTGATTCTAATTTTTGGAAAATCACATAAGTTACAACCCTTGATCTTTCATAAAGTTCCAAGTGGACATAAGTGACCAATAAATTGACAATAAAGGTCCATTTCACTCATAATTTATCAGAACCCTACAGTGCTTTTGCTTAGTCATGTGTTCTCCAAAAAATGCCATGGGAAGTAAATGTCACCAGTAGGATTATTTTCCTACTCTTAGCTTTAAGTTAAGCATTCTATTATTCATAATATCACCTTTTGGAAAGGAGTTCAGACATTTGCAATATTGTCAAAAAATATTAAGGGCATTGGAATGCTTTAGGGAATAATGGCTATTACTTACATCTATTATGCTGATAAGAACAAACAGAATATTCCAGACACAATAACCTAAAACTTAGTTAAAATTTTAAATGATTTATAGAAAGACATGTAGAGCTCATAAGCTGTTATATCAAGATTTATTTCTCTGCCATATGCTCTGAACAATGCATTGAATCTCAGAAAATTTAATTGAATCTACAAGAACTAAGTTCTTTTCTGGAAGGATAATAGTATAGTTTTTGACAATTTTTGGACTTGTGGATTGCTGCTGCTTTACAAACTGGTACAAGAATCTCACCAATGAGCAGCAGTAACAATTGCACTGTGTTATAGTTGTAAGGACCACGTGGAACCACTGCTTCCTTAGGGTCAAAGAATTATGTAATCAAGCTACCCGTTAGCAAGCAGGCTTAATTTTTGTCTCCCAAAGCATTTATCAAAAATCCCTTTCACAAAGTCAACAGAGGATGCAGCTCTCTACAGGTTTGTGTCTTTGCTCATTATTTATAAATATTTCAGATGTTATTTTGATCTAAATGGTGGATATTTGATTTAGTAAATTATCTCAATCAAAATAGTGGATTCACGTAAGACAACCTAATTTTTAAACTTCTGACTAGATGATTTGAACTTGGTCCTAACATATTTTTTTTTGTCCATATTTAGTTGTTACAAGGCAGAGCACCAAAGCCCAACAAGTGGGAGCTGCTTCAGCCAGGCAGTGGTGGAGGCATGCTTGAGCAAGTCAGCGGAGACTGCGATGACGAGGACGGCTGTGGGGGGTCAGGAAGTGGAGAAGTCAAGAAGACACTGAAAATCACAAAGTGTAAGTGCATGCCTCTAGCTCCACTTTCAAAATGCTGCTTTGGAAGTATCATTTAGGAAAATCGTTTTGATGAGCATAACGAAAATGTGGTAGTGAACGTAGAGGCATAAGAAGGGAATTCGAAATGAAAATTAGCAGAATTTTGATTAAGTAAGTGATTAATTTGTGTTTTGTTTTGTTATTTTGCCTTTAATAAGCAGGTTTAATTTGAGATGACACTTCTCTAAAAACTTATGAGTGATGAGCCTATCTGAGAATTATTAAATTTTAAAGTAGAATAATGCTTAGAACCTAATGTACATTAGATTTAATAATAAACAGTGTAATGTGAAATGGGCTGAATGAGTACCATTAAAAAAAATCAAACATGCAATTTAACAGTATAGTTATATCATCAAATAACACTATGTGCTCTAATGGGCTTTCATATTAGTCAAGTTACAAAGATATAGATAAAGATTATAAATAAATTTGGTTCTAATGAAATGTGCACTATTGAAAAATTCCACATAACACCTACTTTGTTTTGACTGTGAGGTTTTAAAAGCATATCTGATATCATTGGCATTGTTTCTACAACAAAAGTATAACTTCAGAATAAAAAGGCAAAACAAAGAAAACGATCATCAAAAGAATTTCGTTTCTGGTCTCCATATATAAAACTACAAGAGAAAGTTCTACATAGGCATCTCCTGTCACGTAGGCACACCTATCACAGAGAAGATGATCAACTGACAAGACCCATCGGAGTTAGTGTACCCTTGTGGGCTGGCTTTTGATTTTATATTTAGCTCTTATTTTACCAAATGTGAAGCTGAAATAATCTTCAGGAGATTGGAGCCCCAATGAGAGATTAGTCTCCATCTCTCTGCACCGGAAACTCTGTACCTGCTAGATTTACCAGATAGTGGGAGAATAACTAATTTTCTTTTTGATTTTATTTTATTAGTCAAAATATTGGTTAACAGACTGAAAAGCTATGGCATGCAAAATTGAAGACAGTTCCTACAGACAAATATGTCTTCCAGTTAGACATAACAATGTACTTATTTAACACGGGCGGTAAATGATGAGAGTTGATGTGCTTTGGCAGTAATGGAACAAAGGTCGAAAGAAGTGTCTCGCCCTGCTGCCAGAAACAGGGATTTGTGTTAATGCACTTTATTGGATTGGTTTTGCTATTTTTAATTTATTTGTGCATGTGCACTCAAAATGAGTAAAAAGAGATTTTCAGTAGAAAATCCATTTTGTTTAAAAATAATGGCACTTATCTATGAGAATAATATTCATTTCAATATAACTGGTTTCCTATACAGAATATTCATGTCGTCTAACTTGTTATCAGAACAGTTACAGGATTTGAGGACAGCAAAACCATTTCTACAAATGAATAATCTGAATATAAACCAAAACAAAAACCCCATTCAAGGGAATGAGGTTCAAATACCATCGACATATGTACTTGTGTGTGTGTTTGTATGTATAAGAATTTTTAAGGATTTTTTTTCACTTTCTGAAGTTGCATGTAAGCTCAAAAATTTGGTATAGATGACATTTGGTTTGTTACTGAGAGAAACAGAGCCAGCGAAGAATTTCAACTGCCATTTTCTTATCAAAGTAGGTGTCAAGGATGATCTTTTCTTGTTTTTAATGCAAAAACGTGCGTTGAATTACTGCTGAAATGGAAATGTTTAGATGTTGTGGTATAAATGATTACCAACTCTGATTTAACATTTGAAAGAAAATTCACATCTGCTTGTGCCATGGGGGCTGCCTGATGTGTTTCTAGTGTTTGTAATGGTTGACTTTCAGTTTCAATAACTGGATAGGAAATTGTTATCACTAGTACACTGAAATAAAAAGGGATAAGGGGGCTAGACTGATGGCTTAGCAGGAAAGGCATTTGCCTACAAACCCTAATGGTCTGAGTTCTATTCCCCAATACCCATGAACAGACAGATGCACAAAGAGGTGCGTGTATCTGGAGTTTGTAGCAGCTAGAGGCCTGGTGCACACATTCTCTCTCTCTCTCTCTCTTCTGTCCCTCCCTGCTTAAAATATCCAAATAACAATTTTTAAATGGATAAGAGAGTAGCAACATTTCTATTTTTATAAAACTCTGTGATATTTTTGTCTACTTTGGATTACCTTGATACATTGGTGAAGCCACTCAGGTCAGTGGTATATTATGTGTCATGTGCGTGTATGTGTATGAGGAAGCACACACCACATGTGCATGAGGAAGCCAGAGGAGAACTCAGCGTTCACTTCTCTATTACCTGCTGGCATATTTCTTTGGGAGTCACTCCCTCAGCATGGATCTGTGGCATTTGGTCAGTGAGCTCCAGTGATTATGTGGTGTCTGCCCCCATGAGACTGGAGCTACAGGTGTCCACTACCATGCCCATCTTCTTCCATGGTTTCTGGTAGGACAAGCCAAGCTCAGGTGGTGTCAGGCCCTCCCAGGCCCTCAAACTTAGGTAGAAAGCACTCTGAACTCTGAGCCATCTCCACAGCCTGGTTTGGATGGTATTATTGGCTTAAAATATGGTTTTAGAAAATGTTTAATATGGTGTTAATTATGTTAAGAACATAACATAATATGATAAAATAATAATGTTTGTTTCTTAAATGTGTTTAAATTATTAATATATATATATATATATATATATATATTAATACCCAAGTAGTATCCAATTAATATATATATATAAATATCCAAATAGAACAGTTTATTTTCAAAAGTATAATTAGAATTGACATATGATATTTGTATAGATGTATATATAGTTATAAGTAATTATAGTAGCAGTGTCAATGATTCAGCTCCATTTATACAAGTGTACAAAGTTTACAAATATTGTCCTAGCTTCCCTTTCTGTTCTTGAACATGTTTATTTCAGGGGTCTATAAACTTCACAGTGTTCTGCCACCAAAATATCTATTTACTAATTATGTCATTTGATTTCTTCACCTATATTATCAAATTATTTATTATTTCTATTACTTCAATTATCAGTATTTGAAATCCTACCTATGAATTATTATTAAATAATAACTACTATATTATGATAAAAATTCATGCACATTGCATAGTTTTCATTTCTAAAACTAAAAGCATTTTTTTTTCTGTTTCAGTAAAAATTCCGCATGACAACAATGTTTTGAACTTTTATTTAATGCTGTCTTTTTGTGTATTGACTGATGTTTCATTAATAACCTAGAATTTCAGAAGTGGCATGGATTTGAACCTTGGTTTTGCCCCCACTGCAATCCACTTGTACATACCACACTTTCACTGTAGCAAACTGATGCAGGTTTTAAACCAATCAATGCCCGTACTCAATGCCTCTTCACAACCAGACAACTCTTCTAATGTCTCTAAATCCAGACAAACTCAAAGGCTTAACAAACAAATCAGATGGCTACTGAATGTGGGCTGTAGGAAAATTATTGGTTGTGGAATTTTGAAAATCTGTGTAATATTGCTCATAATTCTTATATGATATTATAATTTCAATTGTAACAGCCATGGTTTAAACATATATATCAATTGTTATCAAACTCATCTTGATAAGATGGATACTGATAATTATAATAATAATATCAGGAAGATGAGTTGGATTCTGATTGTGTTTAGATAGCAGACATTCCACAAAGGTTATGTGACTGTGTTATACTTACATTTCATGATATAAAACTAAGCCACATTGTTTATTCATCTTTGCCTTTTCATTTTGTGTGGCTTGTTCAGCATTTTGTTTAAGTGTTACTTTCCTTGAAAAGCCTGTAAATGGCATAAGAGCCCCTTCAGTGTGTATGTCCATAACCTTTCCTAAGGAGAGACTTCAAGTCCCTGGGGAACACTTATGATAGTGGTTCACACAGACTGGAGCTTCTAGGGTGCCAAGGCAGCCTTGTGATGCCAAGGCCTTCCTGAAGGTTCACCTACTACTCATCTGAGATCTTTATTTGGAAAGACTCCTTGTGTTCTCTTATTTTTAATAGGGTATTATTATGTTCCCCTTTATAAGTTTTTTCTCATTGTCTCAAATCGTTAATATTTGAGAAACCCAAAAGACCCAAGCTTTTATATTTATGCCTTTACATAGACTTCTTACTCTCAAACACAATGAGAAGAAGTTATCTTGACCCTGACATCACTTAATTTACAAAGCACACCCTAAAGTGAGAGATCATGAGATATTCAACTTTGCATAATTGAGTTAGAAATAATAATGTAATACAATGATACATTAAGTTGCTAGATCTCAAAAGAATTCTGGGGATTTGTTCTACAGTCTAAAGTGAACAGAGTTATGGTTTATATTGTGCTTTGAATTACACACAGAACAACATAATCTCAGCCTCTAACAAATAGATTTACACTAGGGTACTAGTGATGACCTTGGAAGAGAATTCTGTATTCCATATGCATAGCAAAATAAAAATGACCTTGTTAAGTACACAAGAATAAATATGCTGATTTGTTTAGTAATGTGGGATCGTAGAGTGAGTGAAAAATTCTTGGCTTCTTCATACATATTTTCACATAAATCATCTTTGCTTGAAGACCTAAGCTAGACCTGGAGGATGAAGGAAGCTAAAAATGTGACTTTCGTTTCCATTCTAGGACTACCACTAAGTATTTAATATCATTGTAGAAACTATTGCAAGTAATGTTTCCATTTTAGATCACTTCAAGGGCTTTTGGATGCTATCATGTGTGATTTTCCTATTATGTATTTGATTTTCCCCTTTGCAGTATATTTTGTTTCAATAATACAAGTATATGAGGTTTGAATATCATTAAAGTAATGCTAAATATGTACACTGAGAACATGTATATTCTTTCTAAAGTTATGATAACATCATGCTTTATTAAAATAAAATATGTTCAGCTCAATTTGTTAGAGGATAAAATACCCAATAATAATTTATTAAAAACTAAGAATATATAATGAGAATAACTAAATTTATTATCATATATTTACTTCCTATATATATAATATATATATACATATATAAACTATCTTCAAAAGGTTACTCAGGTTAAAATTGTGTGTCATATTGAAACAGAGCTTGAATAATAGTGTACACTTCAATGTACATATTATAATATGGTCCTAGTGCCAAATAATCAGAAAAAAACCTTGCCTGATAAAACATTTAAAAACTTAATAAGGAAACACTCCTGATTTTATATAGTGTTCAAAATGTGAAATACTTTAAAATTACTAAGTAGTACAGCTTTTACTGTAGTGATGAAAAGTATACATTATTAGAAAAGGAAATAAAATACATGTGTAAGATAAATAGATTTTAATTAATATGTGATCACTATGCATGGTATTCTGATTATGTATTTCCATGTTGGTTTATAAATAAATGAGACTTCTCTTGGATAGTCACTATTTTGTTAAAAAGAATAGAATATGTATACATAAGGAATCACATAAATCATCTTTTATCCTCTTGAAAAGTTATGTATTATATTCATGGATTTAAATAATAGAATTGAATTAAAGGGTTTGGCCTTGAATGCCTAAGAGAGAATTTTCATTATATTGGCTTTGACTAATGTTAAATGACAGAGGTGAATAGCAAAACATTATTAATTACAGAACTTCAGGAGCCTACTAGCATGCATTCCAGATCAATCAGCTATTCTTCAGTATCACATAGCTAAACAACACACACACACACACACACACATGATCACACTAGAATATGGAAAACAGTTATGCCATGCTGATAAGTGTAGTGCTAAATGAAATTGCATAATCAACAGAGGCTGTAACATCAATGTTCAAGACAATATCATGAGATTAATTTTGTTGCCCATAGACAGCATGGTTGTTGAAATCACAGATGTGCCTTGTTTAGAATTACGTGAAAAGGTACATCACACAGAAACACACCAGCTGTGCCTTCAGCCCTTTAGTGGCTTGCTTTGCTTACATGTACAACATGGAAAGCATGACTGACATAGATCACTTACCAAAATAAACTTAAATACTCACTACGTAGAATTATTACAAAATATCAAAGAGAATTCAATCTTGTCCCAGAGCTTCTAGAACTTTCCAACGCAAGTTTCTCAGGCCTTCCAAAAGAAGTAAGGTATGAGGCAGGAGGTCTGTGTTGAGACGCAGGTGATGCTGTTGCTCACAGTCTAGGGGCCTCTCCATGAATGACAAGCACATGCTGACATGCTTATGTAGTCCTTTCTTTATGCCTTCAGAATAATTATCTATCAATGCAATCAGAACTTAAAAAATTCTGTCTGTATTTATATATTTGCATAAATACATGCAAATGGGTTTTCTGTGGACAAGGACATTAGCAAATATCACAACTGAGAAAGAAATTACATCAGTCTTCTTTTAATTTTTTTTTTAACGTGTTAACACCAAAATAAGCTGCTTCCATCCTGTTTCAGGAAGTGAACCTCTTGGGTTAGAATCCCTTCCAGACTTCTATTTTGAAACAGCTCTTCTGCTTTAGAAATACTCCCGGTTCAATAGCCCCTCAGGTTGTGATGAACATGATGGAAAGAGGAAGGGTGGGGGGGGGGGAGAGGGAGGGAGGGAGGGAGGGAGGAAGAGAGAGAGAGTGACAGACAGAAAGAGAGAGAGAGACAGAGAGAGAGAAAGAAAGAGAACAAACTCATACATATGACAGACCCCCTTTCATGACCTAAGTGTGTAAGGGGGAGACCTGATGGATTCCTGGACTTAGTGACTGACACAGAGAGTCCCCCCCCCCCACTCTGTAGCCCCCATCCAGTTGTGCTACATTGGGGAAACAACAGGGGTCACTGTTGCTGACAATTGTTCTTAGTCATCTTGGTGAGACTGGATCAGAAGCGGAATTCTATTTTGCCAGGGCAGGCAGGGTGGCATCACTTGGGTCTCTCTTTGAGCTTCTGTCCCTAACCAACTGCCTCAAAAACAGTCATCTTACTCCTGCTTCTCTTTCATTTGAAGTACAACTCCTTTTAATCTGCTATGCCAGCTTAAAGTATTAGTATTGATGTTTCTTTACTTGTACATTTCTTTGAAATTATGTTTTTATAAAATGATTTTTATAGTTTTTAAAAACTCTAATTTTCTTTTTTATTTTTTACTTTTCAAATTCTTACAAATTGTTATCTGGTGTCTTGGATACACACTTTGCCTATTGTATTGGCGTGTCTTTAAAACGAATCAGTTTTGGAAGTTTTCAAGGCTATTACAATAGGAAAGGGAAATTAACTCAGTTTTATTGACCAAAATGGCAGGATTCGGTTTTCTAATTTTGATATGTGTGATTTGCGTGTGGTGTGGCACCTGCCAGCCTGCCTGCCCTGGCTAGTGGATAAGAGTGGGTGTCCCTCTCCATTACGTACCTGCCTGCTTTAGTTGTCTTTACTTTCCGTGTGAGAGGCTCTTGGTCATTCTAGACCTTACTGTTCATGAACCCCAGAAATTCTTTAGTCTCTGCTTCTGACAGCACTGTGGTTATAGATGTGTGGCCGCACCCAACTGTTCATGTAGGATCCACAGATTCTGAGGATCTCACAGGTTTCTTAGCCCTAATGCTTGTGCAGGGGGTACACTTAACCACGGTGCCCTCTCTCCAGCCCAAGGCAGCCTAATTTGAAGTCTTGGAGGGAGCCAGGAATTATCAAAATGTGTTAGGGGCAAAGTTGGTCAATGTGAGTACGTAAACCATCTATGTTTGCTAACTAATGCTAATGAATGTTAGGTTCCTATCCTCCCACAGAGACTAGGATATGAAATAATATGTTTTTTTTTTCTTATGAATGGCTCTTGGTTCCTTTGAAAAGACAGCACTTGATTGTACAACTGGCCAGGTGGTGGGAAAGGTTTATGTCACTGACAGAGAACAGTTTTACAAGCTTTCTAAAGTACATGCACCATAAGCAAGGAGGGAGATAAGCCTGGAAGAATAGAAAACTCTCATAAAGTTAAAAAAGAGAAATTTAAACCTGTGCTAGTGAAGTGCTGAACTGCTTTGTGTGCTCTATTTTGTGAATTGTCTTTTTTATATAATTTGTAACATAGTCTTTATATTTTATAACCAGGTTGTTTGCAAATATCTCATATGCAAAAGATTAAAGGAATAACTTGTAAACTATCTCATAGTTGGTTTCTGGTTTGTCTTCTAAGCTATATATGTAGCATCTATGGCCTTATACAAAGTCAAGGGAAAGATAGACACAGACATACGTGTTGAACTGCGGAATTATTACAAATATAAATATGAAGCATTGGTTATACATTTATAGAAAGCAACTAATTCTATATTTTTTTCTCAGAATATCACCCTGAAAGTTAAATTTGAGCTAGGTTTTCATAAAGGATCAAAGATAGATAGATAGAAAGTGAGATAAAGTTCATTCTAATCAAAGTAATTACAAAAGAAAGTTCTTGTATCAGGGTAGTGTTTTCAGAGAAGTACAGTGTAAACACCCTTCCTGGAACTCACCCACCTGAGGGCAGAAAGAAAGAAGAGGTTAGTAGATGTCTTTAAAATGCAGAACTATATTTAATTGCCTAGGTTAAAACTTTAGAGTTTTTTTTTTTTTCTGCAAGAAATCATGGATTTATTTTGCTACAAAGGACTTTGAAGGAAAATCCATGTATTCAAGATAAAAGTCACAAATAAGTCACAAATAAGTCACAAATAATATAAGAAGTTCTAGTGATATGTAGGCAGAAAATTGACAAGTCTGAAATGAAACTTATCAATTTTCTTCACAAGCCAATTCTTTGCTTTCTTTTTTCGCGTTTTTTAACTTGATATACTACTACTGCCCATCCTCAAAGCAAGAAACCCTAGAGCGATCCTATGGGGCTCTGCTTCCCTCATTCTCCAAATTAAATTCAACCTGTTACCCTTACCTACTTCCACTAACAGTTTGCTTCCCCAACTCTCTTTCCTGACCTAGTCTCATGATACCACCCTTACTTCCACATTCCAGTTGCAACAAGAATTGCAAATAGGTGTTCTTGTTCTGTATAGAACTCAGATGTGAAACAATAGCTGTTTTGTTTAGTTGTTAGTCATTTCAAGCCAATTTCAGTTCTTCTAAAGACAATGAAATACTTTTGACCATATTACATTTTATTAGTGAAGTGTATGGGGAGTACTCAATGTTGTAGCATTCTTAATGCACATACATCAACAGTTCAAATGATTGTACAGTTCTTTGAATGTTTACTTAAGTGTTTGGCTGCAGTTCCCAGAGTATGCTTCTGTGAATTTATGGTAATTATGCAAGCTACAACTCCCAAACTCCTCAACTATGGGGCTAGAAATTATTTTCTTCAGATTATTTTGCTAGATACCATATTGTTATTTTTTTTCTGGCAGTGAAAGTTCCTAAAGGGAGATGAAAGAAAGGAAAAGAAACAAAGGAAGAAAGAAGAAAGAAAGAAAGAAAGAAAGAAAGAAAGAAAGAAAGAAAGAAAGAAAGATAGTTAAGGAAAGGAACGAAACTACTTCATATTCTTAGTCCCTGTTGGCCTTATACCCATAGCAGACATTTTGTCTGACATCATAGCGATGTGTTATACACTGGGGAGGTTCCTATGCCCATTATTTTTTGCCTTTATTGATAATCTCAACATGACTAGCATGATGTCTTCTAAAGGTCTAATCATTTGGAATGGGCTCCTCTCTCACTGTCCATCCTGAGATGTATACTTCCTGAACACTCTCTAGAATGTGTTTATCCTGTTATTTTTTTCAGCCCTTAAATAAGGGCTACTCAAGTCATTAATAACATCTAAGTGCCTCAGGATCCTGTTTCATATTCCACTTGCCCTTGAAATCTATATACCTATTCCTATATTAAACTATCTCTGATATACTTTGTATTCTCATGCCTGAACCCTATCTGAAACAGCTGATGTTAATACTAAAAAATTAGAATCAAAATGAATTTATTATATTAAAGCTAGGAAGACCTTGTATGAAACCATTGAATTTGCGTCGATTTGTTTTCTAGATAGTGTGTCGCTGTTTTGGACCAATGAAAGGTCCTAAGGGAGATTGAAAGAAAGGAAATGTCTTACCATAAGGCTAAGTTCTGTGTCACCATTTCCTCTAAAATTCAAGAGTTTTTGATCACATAGAAAATTAGATGAAATAACTCATTCCTGCTTGGAGATATTGAACAGAGAGTAAAGGGAAATATCTGTCTTCGTGGGAGAAGTGTCTGTGGTATCATCCTGGAAGCACTGAGTCTTTGATTTAATTTGACCTTGTGCCAAGCTCTGTCCATGAGACTAGTATGTAAAAGTGTGTCTCTGAGGACTGATTGCTGAGCCTATTGAGTTTGCCACAGAGCCATCTGTAAAGGGCTAATAAAAATTGAGGCAGGGCAATTAAACCATAAATAAATGAATAAAAATCCCATAGAATGGGGCTGGAGAGATGGCTTAGAGATTAAGGCATTTGCCTGCAAAGCCAAAGGACCTCAGTGATTCCACGGAACCCACATAAGGCACAAGGTGGCACATGCATCTGGAGTTCACTGGCAGTGGCTGGAGGCCATGGTATTCCCTTTGTCTTTCTCTCTCCCTCTTTCTCTCTCTTGCTCCCTCAAATAAATAAATAAAATTCAAAAAAGCCTATAGAATGCGTGTTTGCTGTATAAAATATAGTTGGTTCTTTAAAATAAATTTCTTTTTGCCTTCATTTTTAGCAGTTCTAGGACCTTCACAGGCGTGACGTTCCTATGCTTGGGATATGAGAGTTAAGTCTATTAGATACAGTCAAGTACCATTTCAATATCCTATGCACTCACCAGAGATACATTTCTAAGATGTAGGTTCATTCGCACACTTAGCATGACACTGTTTATTAGTTCCTATGAGTGACTCAAGAGCATAGCTTTGTGGATAAATTGTAGTAATCATTTTGGTGGCTTGAATGTGAATGTAATGTGCCCCATAGACTTGGATATTTCATTAAACCTGTAACTTGCTTGGTTCTCCAGCTGCTGGACTGGATGAAGTGTCCCTGGAGCTGGCCTTGGGGTCCAGCCCAAAGGTGTGTCTGGGGGTAGATCTGATTCTAGCCCAAAGGTATACAGAGAGCAGGTCTGAACTCTGGCAGGTTCCTGTTTGTTGATGCTGGTGTCTTGCGTGTTGCAACTGTGCTTTCTGCTTGGATCTCTGAAAGAGCCTGCTTCTTCCTTCCACCATTGATGAAACTGCCCCTGGATCTGTAACCTTGAAAATAAATTCCTTTCTCCCATGAACTGTGCCTGGCTGGATGTTCACCCCAGCAATGTACAGCCGTCTAGTACAGCCATGATGGGTGGTTACACCTTTAACAGCAAACTGGCCAGACTCGTCTTCTTTTTGGAGACATGACATGCCATCACAGAGTATATAACGTACTTATATCAGTTACTTTCTCATTACTCAAGTAACATACCCAACCAGAAGCAGTTTAAGGAAGAAAAGGGGTTTAACAAGGCAGGACAGGAAACCAGCATCAACTATCACATTAACAGGGAAGAAGTAGTGATAGACAAATGCTAATGTTTAGCAAGCTTTCTCCTTTCTATGCTGTCCAAGACCCCAGCCCATGGGGTGATACCACCACATTCAGGGTAAGTACTCCCACCTCAACCAATTTAACCTCGAAAGTCTCTCACAGACCTGGATATGTGGTTCTATGGTGATCCTAAATCCTGTCAAGTTGACAACCAGAGATTTACCACAACAACACTGAAGAACTATATATGAGCTAATTTAAAATGCACACTATAGAATTACACTTAAATTTACTGAGTCAGCATCAGCAGGGGAGAAACACAGAAATTCATATCAAATAAGCACAATAAATTATTGTTATTTTCAATAAAGCTGTAGAATAACTTCTCATAGCCCTTACCATAATGCCTCAAAACATGTTGTATATGACTCTGAGACATGTCTTAATTAACACTCAAAACTAATGTAGTAAAAATATTGACATTAACTTTAATTGCTATTATCCAGAAGCCAAATTCAACATAAATATGTTTTTATGTAAGAACTAAATCTGATTTAAACTATACAGTAATATAGAGTAAATTTAGCCAGGCATGGTGGCACACACCTTTAATCCTGGCACTCGGGAGGCAGAGGTAGGAGGATTGCCATGAGTTCGAGGCCACCCTAAGACTCCATAGTGAATTCCAGGTCAGCCTGGGCTAGAGTGAGATGCTACCTTGAAAAACCAAAAAGAAACAAATATATATATATATAATATATATATATAGAGAGAGTAAATTTGATAAGTATACTTTTTCCAACAATTATGAATCTTTGTGAATTATATAAACAGCCTTCATATTTACCTAATGGAGACCTGACTGGAATATTTTATATTACTTTAATAATATTTTGAGTGAAAATTAATAACCCCAAAGTAATTATTGGGTGATAATTACTAAACTGAGATGTTAAACTCCTAATATATGGGTTCAGTTTTCTATTTTGATGTGAAATATCTCAATTTTGGAGGAGATACATTAAGACAATATTCACCGCTTGAATATAGTCATTTCATTATGTTTGACTTCCTTTAATTTCCTTATAACATTAATATTTCATGTTATCTTTTGAAATATAAATAATTATGTTTACCTATTAAGTAATACATAAAATTAATTCCATTCTCCTGGTTATAATTTGCAAAGTAATATAGACTTTTGTACAGGTTCACTTCTCAAAGTTGTTAATACCTCTTCTATGTGACAAGTATAGTCTGAGAATTTTTTTAAATCTAAATATATTATGGAACCCAAAAGAGAATGATATAGCAGTAATTTTATACAAAATTTTGAAATCAAACTAATCACATGACTTCTGCAAAGTCTTAACCTCATAATTCTCTTTTCTTGGAAGTTAACCTCTTCTCTTTAATCAGCCATGCATCCATCTATTTACATAGCACTTTTTTGGTACTTTTCCTGTGATAGACACCATGTCTCTGGAGGGTGAAGATGAGTAATCATGGAATAGCAATGAAGTATGAGGAAATTTGCTTGGGAAGAGCTGCTCTCCAGAGAGAAAATAGGAAGGTTATATAACCCAGACTTGGAGCTAATGAGAAGGCTTCTAAAAGGAATTGAAACATAATCTGGCACCAGAAAGAACAGCCATTAGTTGGGTTATGGATAGCCAGGGAATAATCACTACAGGAAGGAATTGGAAACAGAAACCAGAGAATTAGAGAAAGTTGAGCATTCTTTAGAAACTACGTGGAATATCAGAATGAATCACTTGCTGGTAAAATGCTTTGTCAACAATCAAACTTTTTCCCCCTGTCAGGATGAAGGTGCAGGGGAGATGGAAAAAAAGATGATAATAGGATGGAAACATGATCAAATTACAGTATGTTCATACATTAAACTTCTCACTAAAACAATGCATCTGGAGAGCTTTCAAAATAACCCAGGCACAATGTGACAAGAGTGAAAACCAAATAGTTTTATAGTGATTACTTCACCCATTCAAGAGAAAGTTCACACTCCTTCACATGCTAACTGAACACTAAGCACACATCCATATCATGCATTTGTCTATCTGTTCTTTATTTCCTCTCGACCATGAATTTCTGAAAATGATGTTCCTATCTTGTACTTTTTTATATCCATGGAATCATGAATATAAAACAAAGATACTCAGAAAATCTTTATCAAAATATGAATTTATGAGTGAGTGAAATAAGCAGTTTATTAATGACTATAAGGAATATAATAAAACAGAACCACTCTGAAATAAAATGGAACTAATAAGATGTAAAGCAATGCATAAAAATTAGAAATTAATGGCATATTCATATAAGAATGAGCAAGAATTTTACATGATATTTTACTTTCCAAGAATATAGAACATAGAAAAAAAATGATGATAGTCTATTGATTTGATTCTATTTCAGGATCTCTTGAACTATTTCAAGATAACTTGTTGCATAATATTCCTACTATTTGATTAAACACAGTTTGTCCAAATCTAGTGACCAGTGGCTGAAGTCAGAAAATCTTATTAGAATTTCCTATTTTAAAGGCTTTCTTTAACATAAAATATAAATATAAAATAAAAATTTTAGGTAATCCTGAAAGCAAACTTACATTGTAAAAGCAATAGGTGTTGAGGAGATGGCTCAGCAGTTAAAGGCCCTGGCTGGCAAGCTTGCCAGCAAGTTTGACTCCCCAGAGCTAAAAACATACAAAGTAAGGCTGGAGAGAAGGTGGCTTAGCCATTAAAGCACTTGCCTGTAAAACCTAAGGATTCCTTTGACTCTCTAGACCCCATGTAAGCCAGATGCACAAAGGTGAGGCAAGCAAAAGGTCGTGCATGTCCACTAGGTGGCACAGGCATCTGGAATTAAATTTCAGTGGCTAGGGCCCTGGTGGCCCAATTCTCTCTCTCTCTCTGTCTCTATCTCTCTTTCTAAAATATCAATAAATAAATATTGAAAAATGTATGGAAAATAACCCATGCGTCTGTACACCCAATGCAGCTATGTCAATGGGAAGCCGAGCTAAGACAATCTGGATGCCCTTGAGTAGCTGGGTATGAATGCAGGACATGAAAAAGAAAGAGAAAAAAAAAAGACAAGGGAGATCCTATCTCAAGCAGGGTGGAAGGAAAGGATAAACACATCGAGGTTGTCCTCAGACCCACATATGGGCCCCAAAACACATACACATTCCATATACATCCACATATACCTACATGAGCGCACAAAGCAATAGATAGTACAAACTGACTGATTCTCAAATATAGTTTCCAGACTGTTCTGAGTATATACATTTGTAACCTATCCGCTCTCGATGAAACTCTGAGACAGGCAGTGTGGTTACAACTATTGGCATGATATGTGGAGTCCTTCACCTTCTGTTGCAGCCTTTGCTTTTATCATGCTTCAGAGCCAGGTTTCAGACCCAAGAATCAGGGCTTACCCCAAGAGTAGCATGAGAACAACCTTCATCAGACTTTGAATAAGAAATACCAGACCATATTTTTAAGATCTTGAAGTTATTTTTGCTTATATTGCTAAAATGGAATATGGTAAAAACATGTTGAAAGAAAATGGTATACTTTGAAAGCTTATTTGCAAATGCTAGTGTAAATCTCCATTAAAAAAAAAAAAACATAGGGATAGAGAGATGGCTTAGCAGTTAAGTGCTTGCCTGTGAAGCCTAAGGACCCCGGTTTGAGGCTCAATTCCCCAGGACCCACATTAGCCAGATGCACAAGGGGGTGCACATGTCTGGAGTTTGTTTGCAGTGGCTGGAGGCCCTGGCATGCCGATTCTCTCTCTCTCTCTCCCCCCCCGCCCCTCGCTCTTTCTCTCTCCGTCTGTCACTCTTAAATAAATAAATAAACAGAAAAATTTTAAAAATTAAATAAAAAATAAGTATTTTTAAGTCCTATGCTTCATATATAGCAATGTAGACTCATTGGACTGAACTTTGAAGAGAATCAACAAAGACACCTCACATTGAAGTGACAGACTTTACTGGAGAACTATGCTGGACTCAAACTGGGATTCGTGGCTAATGTCCAGAGATTTTTGAACAGGCCACTGATCTCATTTGCCAAATCTATAAATCAAAAAGTACCTCACAACGTCCATTTCCTCTCCGGATATTGTTTCAGGGGAGTGTATATTGTAAGAGAATGCTTGTTATCTAGAAAAGAACTTAGACATAATTGATTTTGTTGAAAGCAGTGCTTTGTTATAAAACTCTTCATACAAAGACCACCTAAGAAATTTGAGGCCTCCTGGGAAATAAACCACTCAAAGAACTGTGAGGTGATTAATAACAGAGTTGCAATGAACTAGTTCTAGATTTGCACTTGGGATTGAAGAAGTAAGTCTATTGCTTCACTTCTGAGAAGAGATCTGCCCTAGATGGTTACTGTTCTCAACTGAGGACAGTTTAACACATGGGTACCACAGTGGTCACTTCTCCAGGGTTGATGAGATTGAAGCCATCTTAAGAAAACATTATAGAAGAGCAGTCATCACCACATGTTCTTGGCTCTGTCCCATTAGAAATATTACTTCATTTGTGCTGGGGAGATGGCTTAGCCATTAAGGTGCTTGCCTGAAAAGCTAAAGGACCCAGGCTCAATACCCCAGGACACACATAAGCCAGATGCAAAAGGTAGTGCATGTTTCTGGAGTTTGCAGGGCTGGAGGCCCTAGCCTTCCCGTTCTTCTCTCTCAATCTCTCTCTCTCTCTCTCTCTCTTTCTCTCAAATAAATACATAAATAAATAAAACTTTGTTTAAAAAAGGAAATATCACTTCATGTTTGTTGGGAACATGACAGTCTATACGTCTGTAACACAGACTGTATCACACACACACACACGTGCATGCTCGCTTCTGCCTGAATGACAAAATTTTCTTTTCTAATGAATAAGTGAATTTTTGGTAGGTAAGGTAATACTTACAAAGTATATTGTTTTATTATGGTTTTTGTTGTTGTTGTTTTGTTTGTTTGTTTTGGTTTTGCACGGTAGGGTCTCACTCTAGCTCAGGCTGACCTGGAATTCACTATGAAGTCTCAGGGTGGCCTCAAACTCCTATGTCTGCCTCCCAAGTGCTGGGGATTAATGGCATATGCCACCACAGTGACTTCTTTTTTTTTAATCATGGTCTCACTGTTGGAGCTCAGGGCAGCCTCAAATTCACAGTTCTCCTGCACATGATACCACAGTGCCCATGATAATGGTATGAACCAACATTCTTCCTATAATGGCAAGATGTATTTTCTAATAAGTATATGGTGTGTTTTAGCTAAGACCCAATAATATTGATGATATATCAAAGAACTGACAAATTAATTGTAGATGCAACACTGAGGATTATTAACAACTTGCTGTAATCCAATAAACTATAACAACGCATGTTTCATGATCAATATCTGCACTACATGATGTTCATCATTGGACACCGAGGAGAACAGAGGAGAATTATTTGGCTAACAAAATGAACCATTGAAATGGGGCTTGATGTTGGGAATCAAGTGGCCCTAGTTACAAGGGACAGAAGAATGCATATGCAAAAAATTTCCCAAATGAAATGCGTAAAAACATTGCAAATGATTGAAAATCTAAGAAATAGATGAGAACCAACCCTGAATAATAGAATGGAACACAATAAGAGGTCACATAAATGATGCTACCTCTTTTTATTTTATATAAAATGTTTCCTGAAGCAGCAGGAATAGGAACATAAACAGGAAAAAAAAAGGGGGGGGAGAGAAAGAAAGACTGATTTTAAGGTGTTTACAGCAGAAGAAAGGTTTAGAGGGCAATCAATGCATGCTAAATCAAAGTCGAAGGTGGAAACCAGATAGCCTATTGCTATACTCCACTGGGCACTGCCTCTGGACACATCACCTCCACACCTCACTCTGCTCTCATAGATACATGCAGACACCAGAGCTCTTAGCCTTTCTGAAAAGGTCAACTATGATTTTAAACTGCCTTTTTAGCTCAGTTGAGTTCTATTTATTTTAGTTCAACTGCAGTTTTCATGTCAACTTAATATCAAGAAATACGAGGAAGGAAGACATGGAAGGAGGGGGAGGAGGACTGTTTTGTATTAAAGTATCCTGCAAGAGGAAGAGACACATCAGTAGTCGCTGAGATATTCCATCTGAGAGATGCTGAGATGTATAAGATGTGATGGCTGCCACTTGTCAAGTGACAAGGCTGATTCAATGGATTTGTTTCCCAGGTTCTCTCTCCTTTTGTTCCTCTAGTTAGGTCAGTCCCGATGGGAACTACGAGCTGCCCTCGGAACCACTGTTCCTAAAGGAGGAAGGTTTTCTACTTGGCCAGGGGCAGAAAAGTTACACTCCGGACTCAGAAAATCAAAAAGTCCCCTCCTTTTAAGTGTCTTTAATATCTATTCCTAAGTAAAGCGTTTATTATCCAACTTCTATGATCATCTCAAATAACGTTGAAGTTTGAAAATTCAAATTTCTCCACTAAGTAAAAGTCATTTCCTCTGAAAATCTTTAATATTATCTTAGTTTGCCTGATATTTCAAACACAGCCTTATAATAAACAGTAACACAAAGCATTCAATAAACTGTTTGAAGTCTATAAATCTTTATGTATATAGTGGACTTTGAATTTCTTACCTTTTATTTAGTATAGGACTTTTTAAAAATAAACTTTGTAGAATGACAATGGAAATGTACATTGGTTTACAGTCTGGAGACATTGTGCTCTTTTCCCAGGAGAGTATATATTGCCTCCTCTCTATGAGTTGTACATTAGGTACACTCCCTGGAAACTGCCACACACATATTCCATTCTTTCAGAATGATTTAATCTGAGTACTAAGTCTGACCATCTCATCGGATCAGAACTTCCTCAACAGATTCACGTTTGCCTCAGCCCTGACTCAACTCCCCTCTCCTGTATAACGGAAAAGCCCTATCTTGGACTACTTCTGTGCTCAATACCCTATCTATACTTAGATCTGAGAGATTTTCCGTGTTTTCTGAATCTTCAAATACCAGCTCTCATAGATTTTGCCTTTTAAACAGGTTGGATGTTTTAAACATCTTCTGTTTTAAAAGTGTCAATAAAGGGACTTATCTTAGGGGTACCTACTATCCACCTCCTGAAAACATTATCAGCTCTCTTGACAACACATTTCCTGAACTAGTTAATTGTATTCTGAGACTACTGTTTCTTTACAGTATTTCTAACTAGCAATGGCATAATCTAACTCACTATAGGGCACCTAGTCATGTCTCACTTTTGTTTCATTTATTCATCACCCAGATAGACATTGTCCATTTCAATTCAAGAGAGAAAGCAAGGTTTCTCTTGGCCCAACCCTTTCATTTACCTACTATGAGGGGTTATTTTAGGTCCCCTTAGTTTTTGTCTGTATCTTTGTGATCACTAATCAGTAATCACACACATGCTCACATACATACACATATACTTTTTTTTTTTTTTTTTTTTTGATTTTCGAAGTAGGGTCTCACTCTGGCTCAGGCTGACCTGGAATTCACCATGTAGTCTCAGGGTGGCCTCAATACATATATATTTTAATGGACGAGTAATTTATAATATGTGTTCAACCCAAATGTTTCCTCTGATATTCAAATACATCTTCATCACAACTACAACTGAGATCCTCATTCTTATTTACTCCATTTTATACATGCTCTGTCTGACTGGATGTTACTGGCTAATCCAAGATTCATCCAATTTGCCAAGACAGCTATCTCGTGGTTTCTACTCTTGTCTGCTGTCGAAAATTGCCATAGGATTTACTTACCAGACTTTAAATGCTAGTTCCCTCATTTTATAATATAACCCTGTTCGTGGGTATATATTTTTATATTTTGTATTGTCAGCTCTAAGACATATGCTAGTTCTTAAAATATCCTGACTTGATGGAAAAATAGATGAGAGGGTGGATGAATGATTCTGTTGATGGATGGATGAATGAGTGAATAGATTAGGAGATTATTTACATATTTCAAACTTGTGGGTGGTATTGGGAAGATAGAATTTTCAAATTTGGTCAGTAGGATCAAGTTGGGTTGCATGACTGGGATTAGCACTCCAAAATTACAACTAAATAAAATTTATAAGTCATGCCATGAGTAACATGATTAAACATACCAAAATGAAAAAGAAAAAGAAAACCAGAAACCTTTGAACTTACTCTTTGATAAAACTTTAAATTTAGTTTGAAAGATCCGAAAAATATCATCATTTTTGAAATAGTTCTAGGAGGTAAAACAAGGCAGTACAAAAGGGGGAGGACATCTAAGTATGTGTGAAACTTTTCATATGCTTTATGGTCATAGTAAATTTTATTTCTCCCTTGTTCATTTAATTCTCTTTCCATTTAACTGGTGTGTCACCTTGAAAAATTCTTGAGAAAGAGACTTTTACAAAAAGATGGTTCTTTTCCTCATTTAAAAGAGGTGCTATGCTGTATATATGTAGCTTGAAAAGTCTGTGCGCTCATACTTTATTTCCACTGAAACCCAACATGTGTAACACAATGTTGAGACCCATTTTACCAAATTTAGCAGTTAACATTAATCTACATTAAACAATCAAAGAAATTACGCCCAATTTTGCCTATTGTCTCTATACTTCTGAATGATAATAGAGCTAGGGTATTATAAAATCAAGAAATGATTTTAATTAGACTATACCTACTAGCAATGTTAGATATCTTTTGATGCTAGATGGAATTGACGTGTTAAATGAGTGTAAAGGGAACATCCTCTGTTGCTTGCGTGTCTTGATCTGGGAACTAAGATAGTTAAACTTCCACTTCAGTCTATAATCAGTGAATTTCATCACAGCTGGATTACCATTCGTATTGGAGATGAAGTCCTACCTTCATCACCATGGCAATTCAATACACCATGTGGCCTGCACCCCTTCAGCACAATGCACTGTCTAATGTGATAGCACTGACTTGAGAATGTGGGCTTCATGCTAGCTGTGCTGCTCTGACACAGGTTGTCATGTTCCTGATCAGTGCTCTGAGCACACCGGGTATGCGTGGCACTGGCTGAAAACCTCTACTGCCCTTTTCTTTAGTGTCTTCTCAGTGAAAAAGCTCCATTATCATTTCTCATTCAATTAAAGAGTCAATTTAATACAATCCTCCTTATTGCTTCCAACAAATTCTTTCCTTCCCTTAAAATGCAAAGAGTCGTGTCACTTCATATATGCTCTAAAGCTTATCACAATTATCTACACATTCATCACTCATTGTTAAGGCCATTGAGGCAATCAACAGTTATTTTTATTTTGAGTCAAGAAATATTTATAGAATGAGAAAGGTCATCCTATGATAGATTCGCATAACCTCAAGATTGCTGACAAAATTCCTTTTAATTGATAAGAAATGGGTTCCAGCTCATAAATTAAATGCAATGATAAGTATTTAAATGAATCATGAGTAACTTCATCCATCGATTGAATACTTATGAACTTATTTTATAAGGAACCACTCTACTGAGCCCAATGATGACGAACAAGAATAAAAAGTAGATTAGCATAAAATGCTTTGCTTACTCAAAGAGCTTAAATATTATTTGAAAGACAGAACCAGCAGTGGTCTAAAATAAAAATTCTATAAAAGAGTTAAATATAGAATACCACAGTAATAACATACTATGTGATTTTTGAATTAAAAATCCATTCTCCCTTTGATATTTTTACTGTAGTACTGTGAACCATCATTTTTTAAAAAAATCGCTCATTATTTATTTATTTGTTTATGAGAAAGAGAGAGAGAGAGAGAGAATGGGTGTGTCAGGACCTCTAGCCACTACAAACGAACTCTAGACGCATGTGCCACCTTGTGCATCTGGCTTATGTGGTATTGGGAAATCAAACCTGGGTCCTTAGCCTTCGTAGACAAATGCCTTAACTACTAAGCCATCTCTCCAGCCCCACTTTTTATTTTATTATGTGTTGGGACATTAGTGAAACATTTATTTTTTCTGTGATTTCCAGATTTAATGGCCATTCTACCTATCAGTTTTCATACCTATGTATCTATTGATGTCTTATAAGTACATATGTATCTATATCCATCTATACTACAAAACACATACCGTATCTGTATGTATACATAAGCATCTAACAAATTTGGACACATACTTGGAAGTAAATAAATCTTTTCTTGCTATAAATTATGTTGCATTTTGAGAGTAAATTCTGAAAAAAATAAATAAAGGTCATGGTGAAATCTTATGATACCTCTCCACTGTAGTTAAGATCTTTTAGAACTGAGATTATATATATGTTTAGATATATAGGTAGATACATGCATATACATACACACATGATGGATATATGTAGATAGAGACAGAGAGTGTGTGTCTGTGACTCTATAGCTATTTTACCCTTTCAGGAACCTTCACTGAACTCTTGGCCACTAGATGGGGCTTGTGTGCTTAGTACTTACTAAATGGTTTAGCATACTTCCTTTATTCAGTTTTTTTTTTTTTCATTAAGTGCAGAAATCCTCTCAAACATATGCTGTGCTTTATTAACCATAGCATTGTGAGAATTTCTCATTAGAAATCTCTATATTAGTAAACGTGCAATTTACCTCTTCTACTTGCTAGCATGGTGTTTTCTAAACAAAAGTACATGCATGATCCACTAGCATTTTCCAAACTCTCCTCATAGAGTGTAGTCGCCGATTTAGAGTCATCTACACTCTAGTTCCCATGTTCTGGGGTGAGAAATCTGCTTTACTTTCAATCATGACATTTGCTTCTTACTATGACTAATGTCTCTTTTCCATAAGACATCAGTCCTCTGAAACGTGCGTACGCATCACGTGGAGAACTTTATAAAATGCAGACTTCTGCCTGCACTGCCAGAACTTCTGGTTTACTCAGTAGTATGTGGCAGCTAAGTCTACATTACTGAGCTCCCAGATGGTACCAGCACTGCCGAACCAAAGAGCCACACTTAGGAAACTCTACAGAGGCTCTCTGTAGTGCACACCATTCGTGATCTGGCTTTGGTGGTTCAACACAGAGACATGTCACAGTATAATAGCTATCTTTGCTGGAACTGACTTCAACCTAAGTGACAGTGTACTATCGTTCCTAGTAATCTAACCACTAGTTTACTGTCATTTAGGAATATGAAAAAAGAATTTGGCTCAAGACACCTAAGTATGAGTTCTGATTGTCTTATGGCACTTTCTTTTTCCTTTGAGACATTGACTTTGGATTAACATTCTGTCTCCCATCCTAGTATTTTTTATTCTATCCAAGTTGAGCGTCGCTCCCAAATGTCTGGGCCTTGGCCAAGTGAAACTTTTTCCTCACAACCTAATACGTGTAAGGCTTCTCAATCACCATACTATTGGTTCCCATTATGCTATTGATGCAGGATTTGGGGGTTCAGGAGGGTGCCCCATAATTTATGAACCCCAAGTTTTTGGTCCTGTCCTACCATTTTAAGGAATTAATAAAGATGGACTCAAGAAAGATATATTATGAGTTATTAAGTTTATTTGGAAGGAAATCACAAGTTGTGGTGTTTATTTAAGGGAGATTGGGGTCTAGGAAGTAGGAAACGGTGCATAGTTTACAAGGCTCATTTAAGAGAAATTAAGGTATTTTGGAAAACCTGGGGTACAGCCACAAGCACATGGAGGGGAGTTTAACTGTAGCTTTCAAGGCAAGACTGAGATAGGGCCACAACCATGTGGAAGATAGAACTTGGGTGTCTATACAGGGAGACTTAGAAGGAACACACATGGCATCTGTCATGTGCTTTTCTGTGGAGGGAAGTTAAAAGAGCAAATGACGAGGCTCAAGGAAAAATATCAAAGCAGATACCAAAACATTCAGAGGAGAAATGAGTAATAAAGAAAGTTACACTCATGATTACCCTGAGTTTAAGGAAATTACCCAGGTAGCATACCAAGAGTCAGTAAAACCACCCACATGGTAGATCCAAGGTGTAAGGGACATACCTAACCTGGTAGATTAGGAGACCACAGGAAAACCTTACATGTAATTAAAGTGAGAAGTTACCACAAAGCATAGACAAGCAGAACAGTTCTCCCAGACCAATATTATGCTCCTTCTCCCCACCCAGCCAGTCTGAGTAAGGGAGAAGCTAGTCTCACACGTGTTCCTGTGGCCCAAGTAAACAAGAGACAGACGACCCCTCCAGAGCCAGAAAAACAGAGCTGAACTGAGCAAGAAGGGAGGAGTCCACAAGCAGAAGACAGCAGCCTTCATAGGCAAGGGGAAGACCCTGTAGGTTTGAAGATTGGGAAGGCTGATCCCAGAGCCAACCCACCTGGGTCAGCACACACCTAGGCCAGCCCATTTGGGCCATCTATTTAGGTTGCATGCTAGACTGTGAGCAACAGAGGGCACTGAAGATCTGTCTTGGTCAGATATCAGTTCCAATTCTGCCAAGAGCTCCATTCTTATATTACTATTATTATTAATTAGTTTTGTACTCAGTGAATACAGTCAAGTTGGTACCATTCTTAGCCTCCTCCATGTCCTACCACCTCCCTATGGCCCCTCCTTGTTGAGGTATATGGGTCATGCATTGTGAGTTAGCCCACAGTTATGGGTAGGAGGAAATGTCTTTGTGTATCATGACCCAAAGTGTGGCTCTGACATTCTTTCCGCCCCCTCTTCCACAAAAATTCCATGAGCCATGTTGGGTTTATTTGGGGTCAGCTTCAGAGAGGGGTTGGGAGCCTCTGTGCCTCTGGATATCTGATTTTGTAGGAGTTGATTGCTCTCTGTTGCGTCAGGGCGAGGTATCATGTATGGTGGCATCTCCTGGTTCTCTCTGTGCCTAACTGAAACTTCCTAAAAGGAGCAAGCTTTCTTCTATTCTCCTCAACTATGAAGCAGGATTTGCATGCACTTTAACTTTCTTATGGAGCTCCTTAAACTCCTTGGATATGTGTTTGCACCCAGATACTTGGCTATTCGACTATCACTAACTAACATGCTATGCCAGGCACTGCCTCCTCCATCTTTTGAGAACTTCATCAATGTTTGGATTGATCCATGCTTTTGAATTTTGACTGCTTATTTTTTTTTCTAGTCACCAGTTTATTTTAAAATTTCTCTTACTTTGGCCTGATGAACCCCTGACTCCTGAAAACCACAACCTTTCTATCTTTGGCATGCACGCAGCTTCTGTCAGAACGTTCCAGCTAAGAAAACATTAAGCCAACATTGTCTCTGGAAATATGTCTTCCTCTTGTCTAACACCCATCATTCTGCAGGGCGTCTTCATCAGTGCACAATGTAGATAATGTATATAGTATAATGATGAAGCTTTCGTTCAGGTATTTGGCTCTATATAAGCTATTTCTATCTCATCTCATTTAGCATCTGAAATGATTAACAGATTCTTATGAAAATGACCTCTTCTTAATGCATGCTAATACCTTGCCCTTTACAGAATTTTAATGTTTTGCAATTTGACAAACTATTTGAATCCTGTCCTATTTAGGCAGCTCACTTTACACCCTTTTTCTGCCCTGTCATTTTATAAGACATATAACTTGTGCCAGGAACAGAATGGACTGCCAGGTTGTTGTTTGTGGTATCATCCCTGGCCTCCTCACATTTTTTTTTCAATTTATTTAGATCTGATATGAATAGACTTTGATCAAAACAAGTTCTTGCTGCCCAGAAGTTTCTACATTATGTCATTAAAATCTAGCTTACTTCACAGTCTTTGACTGACAATCTTTTCCTGTCCTCCACATGACCACCCTGAATACATGCATGAATTCAGACTGATTACAAATCTTCTTGGCTAGAAAATATAGTCACAAAATGGTGCACATAGTACCACTTAGTTTAAATCGAGGCTTAAAAAAGATTGACCTTTATAGACTATAATTCCCTCCCCTGTTTTCCTCTCAGTTTAAACACTATATATAATTAAAGATACTCCAATATTCTAGATGCCAAAGTCCTTTGCTAATGAAGGGGGAGATTGCTATGAATAGGACAAAGCAGTCAAATCACCAATAGCACGTTGGGAAGCTTGGAGTTGCAGACATTAAACTAATTTGGCACATGGAATTTTACCAAGCTCTCAACCTAATTATATTTGTGACACAAGTTAGACTTGCTTCACACCCAAGGGAGGCTACGAAGTGAGGCTTATCATGAGCACCAAGGGTAACAGAGACAATTGCTTTAGAGATCCTAGGACCGTCACAGCAGCCGCGTCAGAACAGATGGCTCTGCGTTTATTCTAGTCGAGGGATTCAAATTGGCAGTCGTCAAACAAAAATCCTGAAAAGCATGTCAGCAATGGTGGAAATGAGCTTTCTTCATTTAAAAAGCCATTCAGAGCATTCCATGGAGAATGCATGTAAAACTGGAGCCATTTGCCACTTTAGTTAAATTGTCTACTTGTGTACACAACTTGTTTAATATGCACATGAACATAACTGCATTATATATGTATAATATACACACACACACACACACACCCATATATATATAATATATAGATATACATACATATATATGTACATATATACTCTCTGTGTCTTAAGGCAGCCTGAGCTTCATGGCTACCTTCTCTTAGAATGAGGGAAGAAAGGAAGGGAAGAGAAAGGAAGAGGGAGGTAGAGGGAGAGTGATAAACTATAAAGGCAAGGTAAGGCAAGACAAGAGAAGACAAGGGAAGACAAGGGAGGAAGGATGGTTTATCTGTAGATACTTGCTAATTCCTGATATTAATATGCCTACATGTCTTTTTTATTATGTGTGTCTCATTGTGTGAATGTGCTGGCCCTCAGCCTTCCGGATTCTCCTCACTTGCCTCCCATTGTCATTTTCCCATTAGGATCAAAGATGTATACACCACTCACCCCCACCCCCACTGCCGTGGGTCCATTGGACTCAGACATGCATGTGCCACTTTATGCTCAGCCTTATGTGGCTGCTGAGGAGTTGAACTCTGGCTGACAGCCTTTCAAGCAAGAATCTTTAATGTCTAAGCCATCTCCCAAGCTCTGTGTGTATAGTTTTAATCTATACTGAAGCTTGTTTAATAATTTAAGTCATTCTTTAGAAATTACTTAATCAGTGTTTAAGAAAATTTTACCTTAGAGCAGAATTTTACATTATACGTGGAAAATAATATAGTCCTAAATCTTCCTTCTCATTGGTCTCCTTTTCTCTTTACACAGTCAGTAATAATATTTGTTTTGGGATTTAAATGAACACTGACTCGGCACTCTGAGGCCAGGAATCCTAAGTTATCTCTGGAGAAAAAAACAAAAGCTTATACATTTTCCTCAGGAGTCATTGTTTTCAATAACACGGGGTGAGAAGGCAACGGGTATTACATGGTTTTCTACAGTAGTAGTAACTGGAACCGTTTTTAAATAAGCCTGTTCATACTCTTTTAGGCAGATGAAATAGCCCAGCGTAGGTATCTAAAAAAAAATAAAAATCTTATGTCTGGTTTTCCAGGATTTCCAGGTAGTCTGAGCTTACCCATAGCAGGAGCCCTCATATTTGGTCCAGCAGGTGGATTCTAACCAAACTGATCATAGCTGTGTACCCACAAGACTTGTGAGAGTAACAATCACTCACCACTCTAACTGCAGGACAATTATGTCATAATATTTCTCTTAGTTTTGAGTGTCCTTTTCTATCAATGTGTAGGCATGGTTGTTGTGGGAAACATTTTCTCTGGGAACATGTGTACACACTTCTATTCACTTCTGATAGGATGAAGACCAGAGACCAAAGTATGATGACACAAAGACTAGTGTAAACCAGTGAGTTTATTGGGGTTACTTACAGAGCAGGGTAAAGGGTTGCTCGCAGGAGAGACAGGATGACTCAAAGACTGCATCACTAAAAAACCCAACCCATCATAGGTGACCGCTTGTGGAAGCTATGCCTCTGGAGCTCACCGCAGGGCCTGCGAGCAACTCGGCTGGCGGAAGAGTCTTGAGTACGTGACACCATTTGCAGGCAGCTCAATGAGAGAGTCTCTCCCCAAGCAGTTTTCTTTTTTTTCTTTTTTTTTCTTCTTTCTTTTTTTTTTTTTTTTAGTTCTTTCTAGGTAGGGTCTCATTCTAGCTCAAGCAGACCTGGAATTCACTAGGTAGTCTCAGGGTGGCCTCAAACTGATGGCAATCCTCTTACCTCTGCCTCCCAAGTGCTGGGATTAAAAGTGTGTGTCACCATGCCTGGCTTTATATATACATATATATGTGTGTGCGTGTGTGTGTGTGTGTGTGTGTGTGTGTGTTTATGTCCAAGACTTGTTGGCTTCCTGATTCTCTTGACTTTCCTTGCTCCCCCAAGGAAGGAAGGTTTTAATTCAGAGGAAATTGCTATACAAAAAATGGTATTTGACCATAGCTCTCACAGAACATTTGTTACCAGCACAGCAACACATACTCTATAACCTTATGTCCTCATATCAAATATACAAAAGAAAAGTATTCTGGACCTAGTTCTTTGTTCTGTTTTGCTCTTTCCGTCATACTCCGTGCTTCTGAAACTCTCAGTCTGTTGATTTATGTGCTTGTGGGACTCTTCTATTCTGGCCTATGGGAAGATTGCGTTTTCACAGTGAATTAATACCTGTGCACATTGAACAGAGAGCTGTTTAGACTTGAAATTGCAAAGGGACAATGAAAACTTACAGGTGAATTAGCTAATCTTTACAAGCTTCAGTTTAAATGCAAGCCTCAGTTTAAACAATGCAATGTCACCGTATTTGATTACAGGGTTACTGTGAACAAATAATGCGGATGCAAATGAACTTGAATCATATGCCAGGCAGTTATGGCCTCCACAGCTTTTTGTTCTTTGAGGTAGACTGAACTGATGTGACACATATGCTAAATGATGTCACATTTAACCAGAGCAGGGGTGTGTCTGCAGTGTCTGAGGCAGGTCTAGCTGAAATGGCAATGGCTTTTTCTGCTGCAAGTGGCTGTGGATCCTGTCTCTGCCCATGCAGAAGTATGCACGCATTTGAGAAGATACCATACTCATTGCTATTTGTGTATCTCAGCACAATTCCCTTTAGGGACACAGGCTAAATCAATGACGTTTTCTAAGTTTTTAGATATTGAGTTTTTAGCATAAGAATACAATAAATTCTCTTTTAAGGGATTGAAAAATAACAGTAAATAAAAGTTAATTGAAAAAAATATATACTGAACTAATAATTTAGGTCCAATTTTCTCTTCATGATGTGTGTGCTATAAGCATGTGTGAAAATAACGAGCAGAAGCCGGGCGTGGTGGCGCACACCTTTAATCCCAGCACTTGGGAGGAAGAGGTAGGAAGATTGCCATGAGCTCAAGGCCACTCTGAAACTACAGAATGAATCCCATGTCATCTCTGAGCTAGAGCAAGACCCTACCTCAGAAAACAAAACAAAACAAACAAACAAACAAACAAACAAAAAAACAAGCAGAAGAAAATCTCTTACATGTGCTTACTTTAGGTATTATGATTACAAATGAGTTTAATCGACACACTATTTTTAAACTATCCACAGTGAGCAGAAAACTACAGACAAAATAATAAATTCGCATCTCAGGAGATGGCTCAGTGAATAAAGGTTCTTACTATGCAAGTGTGAGAACCTGTGTCCACACTCACAGACATATGTTACGTGCACACACATACACTCATAGAGTACTGAATTCCTTCTAACACTGGATGGTCTATTGAGTATATGACCTGTCAGAATATCATTAGTCAAACTAACAAATGACCTCAGTTCCTCCCCACTTGCCACAACTGGCTATGCATGTCTGTACTTTCCTAACAGGCCAAAATGGCTGGCTCACACTTTTACTAACGTCAGTTTGATTAAAAGGGAAAGAATTAAAGACAACCAAATTAAAACACTGAGTTGAAGTTTTTTAAAGAGCCCTCATAACCCTATGCACAGTACATAATTTCTTGTTCCCATGTTAGACCAGGTACCATCACTTTTAATTTATTCTCAGAAAGTATTTTGTGTTTAGAGAAAACTAGTCTAATGATTAAATTCAATCAAGCAAACAAAAAATAAATACAACTTCCCTCTTGGTGTGCTAGATAATTAATGCTTTGAGTATATGAATCATCATTACATATCTTGCTAACTGGGACATAGCTTGTTTTTTCCTCGGTACAATTTTGCTAATGTTTTATGCAATTCATTGGTATTAATTACACTAATTATATTTGAAGTGTTGTTACAACCATCACTCTGTCATTCCTAAATTTATATCACTCCACACAAGAAACTCAAGTGAGCAATAGTTGTTGTTGTTGTTTTTTTTTCTGGGGGGAGGGCAGGGAAATTATTATTATTTTTTGTTGCTGTTGTTGTTAGTATCCTTGGGTAGGCCTGAAAATAATAATTCATTTTATTCATTTTGTTAGTGTGTACTAATTGAATAAAATAGTGGGCTTTATTATAATATTGTGAGACTTGAAAATGTATTTTAATCATATCCACTACTTTGGAACTTTATAAATTGACATGTTCAATTCACATATAAGATTTTTTAAATGTTTATTATTATTATTATTATGATTAGCAACATACTTAGTATGGATCCATCATTGTGTTGGTACCTTCTTTTCCCTCGTTGCTGCCCCCATTCCACTGGGGATGCTCCTCAGAGGGGTTGCAGGTATTCCCTATGGGGTTGTGGTTTATGTACTGTGGGGCAGCACTGTTATTTCGGGGAGGGGAAAATGCCTCTGGGCATGATGTCTCAAAGATTTTATAAATTGGAAAATTCATGTTCATAGAATGTAAAATTATAGTACTTTGAGGCTTATCCTCCAAGGAAACACAATTGATAACCTTGTAAAGAGGCAGACTCCGATTTCCTGTTCTGTTCCAAAGTATAATTCTAACTAAATGAGACATATTGTGCTTAATCCACGAACTTGGCACCCTAACATATTTGAGTGATTATGAATATGGGGGCCATATATGCAGAGTGGACTATTTAGATTGAGATTCCAACATGGGACTAAAAGTGTCAAGATAAGTGTGTGTTTGTGAAGAAAGTGTGAGAGCTGTATGAACAATCAGACTTACTCTACCAAACATAGACATCAGTTCAGTCTTTCAGATAGTTTTCAGTAGTAAAATCCAGGGAATGAATAATCCCAAACTACAAAGAAATCCAGCACTAATGGTTTCAGAGTATATTACATGATTAATTTTGAAAAAAGATTTACACCTCTAATTATCATTTCCTTACAGCTATATTGCAACAAACATTGATGGCAGAAGAAGATAATAACCCTGGTGGTCATTGCCCTGTCTAGACAAACAGAAAAGCTAATATATTAGTGTAAAAATTAGATCAGTGATTATCTAAACATGTCAAAGTATTTATTATTCAAACAGTCATTAAAAAGTAACACTGTTTAAACTCTTAAATCACTGTTTTATAATATGAATTAAATTACAAAAATTCTAAATATTACTATTTTCTTTTTACAAGGTTATGTGATGAAAATCATGAATCTAAGTGAAAGCAAACACTTAAAATTTAAGCATAATGATAAGCTTTATTTAATAAATAGAGTAATGTGTACTTTGGGGGATTTCATGGTGTTGGGACAACTGGCTTCTGAGGAGAAAAGATATTATCAGACATGTACCACCTACTTTTATTTCAAGGTGCTATGCACGGAAGCAAAGGCAAAAGAGAAACTCTAGCTTCATTTACAGTATATGCTTGGCGAAGATGTTGTTACTGTGTCTCAATATAGTGTGAAGTTTGTGTGTCTAGTGTGTCTCCACAGTGTGAACTTTGTGCTGCTAGTGTGTCTCCAAAGAGGAAATGTCTGTATTCTGGTTTAGCATGTACTTTACTTTCATCCAAATGTAATATACATAAATTTAGTTTATTGAACAAGCTGGAATTCTAGAGCATAAGTAGATAGAAACTTGATTCCTTCCCACCACTCTGCACTCAGATTTCACTGTGTGCATACTCTCTCATCTAGCCTTTCCAGAGGCTTTTAGATGATAAGCAATTCGTTGTTTAAGGCTGAATCAGAAGAGAAAGTGAAGTCTGCTTCATTTGTTGTCTGCATCCATCCCCTCTTCTCCTTGACAACTATCCTTGCTCCTCCAGGTTTGGAGAGTGAGCCAGAGAGGGTTATCTGTGGACAAGAGCTTTGTTGTTGTTGTTATAGTTTATTTTCCTTTTTGTTGGCAAGATAATCACCCAATTACAAAAACCCTTTAGTTTTCCCTGGAGATATCTAGCTTCCTTGAGCAGAGTAACACTTTTTGCTATAAACTAGAATTGTTTTCTTTTATTTATTTACTCATTTGTGAAATAGAGAATGAGAATGGTCATGCCAGGGCCTCTAGACACTGCGAACAAACTCCGGATGCACGTGCCACCCTGTTCATCTGGCTTCATGGATACCAGAAAATCAAACCTGGGTCTTTAGGCTTTGAAGGCAAATGCCTCCCTTAACCACTATGCAATCTGTCCAAATCTGTCCAGCCCTAGAAATGTCTTCTCAGCATAGGATAAACATGTAATGTTGGAAGCATATTTGGCCCCTACCACTGTTAGCAGTTCAGTCAGGTTGGCAATCTGCCCATTGTACTTTACCTGGCAAGCTAAGGCCACTCCTTCTATGTAATGTAGCTGGCCTTGCCTTGTCCCATATTGTAGTCACTAACTAGTCTTATGTGGTCATTGAGATCCTCAAATGTAGCTTCTCTGCAAGCATAAGTTATACAAGGGATTGTGCAAACTGAGAGTGTAAAGATGAAAGCAAAATAACTCATTAATTGGGCTGGAGAGATGGCTTAGCGGTTAAGCGCTTGCCTGTGAAGCCTAAGGACCCCGGTTCGAGGCTTGATTCCCCAGGACCCACGTTAGCCAGATGCACAAGGGGGCGCACACATCTGGAGTTCGTTTGCAGTGGCTGGAAGCCCTGGCATGCCCATTCTCTCTCTCTCACTCTCTCTCTCTCTCTCTAACTGCCTCTTTCTCTCTCTGTCTGTTGCTCTCAAATAAATAAATAAAAATATTTAAAAAAATAACTCATTAATCATCATTGCATAAATTGAGCATAGTGGCATGTCCCTATAATCTCAGGATTTGGGAAACTGAGCAGCAGGATTACCAAGAGTTCAAGGTTAGCTTGTGCTGCATGAAAAAAAAAAAATAAAATCATGGCGTACTGAACTGATAATATTTTTAATATGCTGGCTGAAGTAAAATATATTTTAGACTAATTCCACCTATTACTTTTTTTCTATTTTTTAAAGTTTAGCTACTGAAAATATTACCTTATGTAGTGTCTTGCTTTATTTCTCTGTTGAATGATGTCAAACTATTTTCATTCTGTTGACTTGCATTTCCACCACATGGAAATCTCTGCATATCTCACATTATTTTATATAAGAACTGGTTGCTGTCAAAGCTTATTGAAATGGAATTAAGTATCTCATTTTAGTTTACTTTGCAGCATTCAAATAGTTATACAGGTGAGCCTCTCCTCAGGAATACATTTATATTTTATACTCAATTATTTTTGTGCCTTTTTCTTTTTCTTTTTTTAAATTTTTTTAATTTATTTATTTGAAAGTGACAGAGAGAGAAAGAGGTAGATAGAGAAAGAGAGAGAATGGGTGCACCAGGGCTTCCAGCCACTGCAAACGAGCTCCAGACGTGTGCACCCCCTTGTGCATTTGGCTAACGTGGGTCCTGGGGAATCAAGCCTCGAACCAGGGTCCTTAGGCTTCACAGGCAAGTGCTTAACCGCTAAGCTATCTCCCCAGCCCCATTTTTTATTTTTCTATTAACTTTAGAAATTACTTATCCCTCTCTGTCTTTCACTCTCACTCTCCCTCTCTCTCTCCACACACACATATGTGAATTTTATGGTTTCAAAAATGTTAACCCAATTGATAGCATATCTTTGATTGAATGACTAAATATGCTTATTTTAAGCATATATTTTTAACTTAATTAATTTAACTTGTTAAAAAATTTCTTCAAGTTCTATATGTTTTGTAATGTTAAAAAATTATTCTGATGCTATAAAACTACAACATCTTGTTCTGCTATTTTTCTTAGAAATCATTTTCAAGAATCTTGCAACTGGTCAAAATTAATGTATTTTTCCATTATTAAGTATAGATTTCTTGTATTTTTTCCATATATATAACCATGGTTTCTGCACATTCGTTAGTTCATCCATCTTACTTAGTGTTTCTCATTCCTAATATAACAATGCTACATAGGTGTGTAATTCACTATTCTAAGCATTTAACTTCGCAGCAATTGAAGACTGATCAAGCTGAAGATAGCTGTCAGTAAAGTGCTTGTTGCAGAACATGAAGACTTGAGTTCAGATTCCCAGTGTCTATGCAAGCTGGATGTACTGGCACATGTGTGTAATTTAAGTTCTGGTGAGGAAGAGAGAGAAATTTCCCTGGTCATACTGGTTAGCTAGTTTATCTGAATTGGTGAACTCTAGGCTTATAAGATATCCAATCTCAAATAATAAGGTAAAGTATAAAAGCATAAGATATAGTAACACCTAATATTAACTCTTTCCATCACATACACAGCCACCCATACACACACATTCACACTGACATGCACCCATACACATATACAATTGCACACCTCAAACATATGCATGCAATAAATAAATACAAGTTAAAACTGTTACTGTAAACATACATAAACTTTGTCAAAACTTTATGTGAATTGCTATAATTTTATGCTTTAATTAAGAAGAGATGTCATAATCAGTACATTATCTCAGACATAAAATGTGATACATGTCTTCTTATTAGGGTTTATTTTATGATTTTCAATTAACCTGTATGATGGCCTTCATGAATTTTAATTGAAGACTTTACATAGATTTGTTTGCCATCATAACTATAGAATGTTCTTAAGGTTTTCTTTCTTTCTTTCTTTCTTTCTTTCTTCTTTCTTTCTTTTTCTTTGATGACATGATCCTTTCTGTGTGGCTTCCTAATATCCACTGTTGCATTTATTAATTTATCCTTTGACTATATCTAAGATTCTGGTTTTTATTTTGTTTGTTTGTTTTTTGTTTTTTCGAGGTAGGGTCTCACTCTAGCTCAGGCTGACCTGGAATTCACTCTGCATTCTCAGGATGGCCTCGAACTCACGGGGATCCTCCTACTTCTGCCTCCCGAGTGCTGGGATTAAAGGCGTGCGCCACCACACCCGGCTAAGATTCTGTTTTTAATCTGACCACCAATACTATTAAATTTGAGTTTATTTTTTTATTTTTATTAATTTATTTGAGAGTGATAGACAGAGAGAGAAAGAGGCAGAAAGAGAGAGAGAGAAGAGAGAATGGGTACACCAGGGCCTCCAGCCACTGCAAACAAACTCCAGATGCATGAGCCACCTCATGCATCAGGTTTATGTGGGTCCTGCAGAATTGAACCATGAACCAGGGTCCTTAGGCTTCACAGGCAAGTGTTTAACCGCTAATCCATCTCTCCAGCCCTGAGCTTGTTTTTAATAATGTGTAAATACTCAATCTTTTCACAATATTTTTATTTACTTATTTGAAAGAGAGAGAGAGAGAATGGGCAGGCCAGGGCCTGTAGCGCCTGTAAAATGAGCTACAGATACAGGTTCCACCTGATGCATGTGGCTTTACGTGGGTACTGGGGAATCAAACCTGGGTATTTTGGCTTTGCAGACGAGCACCTTAATTTCTAAGCCATCTCCAGCCCTCAATCTTAAAGCATTATAAACAGCCAGTCTTTATTTTATTTTATTTTTTTTGGTTTTTCGAGGTAGGGTCTTACTCTAGCCCAGGCTGACCTGGAATTCACTATGGAGTCTCAGGGTGGCCTCGAACTCACGGCAATCCTCCTACCTCTGCCTCCCGAGTGCTGGGATTAAAGGCGTGTGCCACCACGCCCGGCTACAGCCAGTCTTTAAGTATCCGTCATATCACAAACTATTGTACCTCCTGTCATACTTTACTCTGAAATATAGTGTTTTGTTAGTGGTGTTTCATTTTATTACAAATTTATTTTAGATGATTTATTTTTCCTTTAAGAATACCTCAGCTGGAAAACAACATATAATGGTGTGAAAGCTTGTATCAGAAATTTGTGTTATATCTCTCATTAATTATATATACATATACAGTATGATTTTGAATATGAAACTGAAGAACCTCAGTGGAAAACAATTATCTGTAGGACTAATGGACTTCTAAACATTTTATTTTCTATTTTTCCATGTGTATTGGATGGATTTTTTCTAAGATAATCTTTGAAAAGACAGCCATTTGGGGGCCCTAACTTGGTGGTCTAATCTCATTTTCTTCATTAAACTTCCTCCCTATGCCCAATAATTTAGCTTCTGTCCTTTCATTAAAACTCAATCCTTATGTAACTAAGAACAATCCTCAATTTCTTGGAGCAATCCCAGGGAAAGATTAAACACTGTTCTTCATTTAAATCCTTTCTTTTGGGAGACCTAAGGATTCTTCATTATTACAAAGTCAACTATGCATTTAAAAGAAAGGTTATTTTATTCTTATTTAATTATCACAGTATGTATAGTGGAAATAAAAGATATGTAGGTCATTTATGTTGTCTTTTAACTCTGAAACTATGTCTGTTTACTTGCTGTTTGATAATTAATATGAAGCCACACAAAATTATTTTAGTGCAATGATAAAAGGATCAACAGAACTAAATAAGCAAATTAAAGAAATTAAAGAGTGAGCTCTCTTAACAATGCACCAAGCAAAGGATCACATACCAATAAAGAAATTCTCAGCAATGCTCAGGAAAATGTATTCACTGGTACTTAAGAAAAAAATAAATGTAAATTCTGGAAAGTAGAAATTTGTGACAGATTTCCAAATTCAGTAATAGAAACTAAGAGTTGAAAAGAATATGTAACAAAATAAACAGTACTCAGGGTGTTCCGGACTATCTCCTGTGCAGGACTTATTCAATGTTCTGACACCTTAACCACCTTGGCCTTTGAGAATCAGTTGGATAAAACACTATTTAATATTGCAACATCCTTAGTAAATATGCCAAATATTACCTTTTAGGTTGGCAATATGTGTAAATATGTTCCCACAAGAATTTCAATATTTTGATTTCCAAGTTTGGATTGGAGTAAGTATTGTTATTTGTTCTCTAACTCAAAAATATTTGACTGAATTTGCTTTCATTTGGTACAATGTACTTTTACAATGTTGCAGAAGTCTAGCAACAGCACCTCAGTTCTCCACAGAAATAAACAATACCTCACCCTTGATTAAGGCATATTTTGAGAGTTTTCATAAATAAATGCCTACCCCCCCCCATGTCAATAAGAAGTAAACACTTCCCAGCTTCACAGAGCTGGGGCTTTTAGGGCTAGTTGTATTCATAAAACTGGCAAATGATCTGTTGGCTTAGATTAAATAATGACAATTTAACTCCACTTATAAATAAATGAAGCAAAATATCAAATTGTATGTCTCCATGTTAACTCTATATTGTAAGGTTGAAATTTGTTCAACAACACTGCCCATCAGTTTGTACCACTGTCTTATTACCTAACTTTAGTAAAGAAATTACTTTAATATTGATAATATGCAGTTATTTTAGACCTTCAATAAACCTTCTGAAAAAAAAATTAACATTGCAAGAACTCTATTTTTTTCTTAATTGGCCAGATGATCTCCTGTTCAAAATATCTAAGAAATGTTATTTTTAACTGTGATTCTATTAATGAGGAATATTCATGAGAAAATATGTGATAACAGAGTTTTGAACAGAAATGAAATATTCACTCAATGTAAACATCATCATCAGAGCCTACTAAAGACAGGTACATAGACACCCCTCAAGGAAATATGGTGTACACCCTTGTGGTGGTTTGAATAGATGGCCCCAAATATACTCAGTTTTTTATTATTTGTAGTTTGCATCTGCAGCCACCTGGCTGGAGGCAGTGTCACTGGGTGGATCTTAAGGTGTGGTGATGGGTTTCAGATTTCAATCTAAAGATATGCAAAGTGTGCCTAGCTGGAGTTCCAAAAGTGTGCTGTGGCTTTTGGCTTTTTGGCTTGTGCTTCTCTCTCTCTGCTTGGACCTGTGAAGGCAGGCCAGCTTCTTCGGCCATTTACGGAACTTCCCCTGGATCTGTAAGCTTCAATAAATATCCCTTCCTCCATAACTGTGTGTGGTCTGAAAGTTCATCTCAGTGAACCTGAAGCTGTCTGCTACAACCCTGTTCCTACCACTATTGCTTCTGCAAATAATATAGCCAGAAAACAAACCTTTAAAAGCTGTCCTTCTGACAGAATATCTTCATCTTAATTGTTAAGTGGTAAATCCAGTTCTCTAACATATGTCTTGATTCCATGGTATGTGTGGTGGTTTGAAAGAGATGACCCCTGTAAACTTTCATGTTCTATAAATGCTTGGTCCCAAAACTGGTGGCAATTTGGTACTTAGAGCTTTGATGGAGAAGGTATGTTTCTGGGGGTGCGCTGAGGGATGTTGTAGCCTGCTCCCCCTTACCACAGTCTAGCAGACATTCCTGCTGCCATCTGCCATCTGCTGTTGCTGAAGTGAAGTCGAGCCTCTTCTCATGCCATCATGAAGCTTCCGCTCAAGACCTATCAGCCAAGATAAACCCTTTGCTCCTATCAGCTGTTTTGGTCAATTTGTTTTCTCCCCAAAATGAGTAGGTATGCATAACAATATGTCAGCAGTGGAATATGCAAAAGAACCTTAATGTGATTTGAGGATTCACAGAATCCAACTATCACTGGATATAGTCACTATCTTGTAAATTTGATAAGACATTGAGTTAAAGTTCAAGAAAACATGATGATGATATATTCGTTATACATGATATATTCGTTATACATGATATATGATCACTAGATTTTTACAAAGAATTATATATTTCTTTAGCAAAATACAATGTGCTAGGTAATGGCTAAATGGAAATATCTGACACATTAGTCTGTGTTTAAAAGTAGCCTCACATGGGCTGGAAAGATGCCTTGGTGGTTAGGGCACTTGCTTGCTAAACCTAAGGTCCCCCTGTTCTACTCTCCAGGTCCCAAATAAGCCAAATGCATAAGGCTGACAGAAGCCACAGGATTGCACATGCGCACAAGGTGGTGCACGCATCTGGGGATCAATTGCAGTGGCTGGAGGCCCTGTCATACCAATTCTCTCTCTCTGTCTCTGTCTCTCTCTCTCTCATAAAACATACAAAAAAAAATAGTCTCACACAAAACAACTTTTAGATAGTTAACACATTCATGGGAGTATTATGTCTTGGCTGAAAACATGAAATTTTGGAATGGGCTGGGTCTGAGGAGACCCTCAGTAGTTAAAGGTGCTTGATTTACATGCCTGCCAAATAGAGTTTTGATCCCAATATCCTCATAAAGGTAAATGCAAAGTGGCGGAGTTATCTGCAATCACAGTGCGTCTATGGCCATGTGTCAGAAGAATCCCAAAGCCATCTAGTCACATCTTTGCAGCAGCAAACAACAAGAGAGACCCTGACTCAGACAAGACTAACAGCGTCAAACTGTCCTCTGACCTGCACGTGTTCATATTGGCACTTGTGTGCCCCTCCCCCACCCACAAATTAGATTGGAATCCTAAATTAGTGTCTGACCCAACATTCACTGCGTCCTTTATGACTGGTGACTCATTCCCTTTATGCTTCATTTCCTTTCTCTGCCAAAGTGTGTGTGTGTGTTTGTGTGTGTGTGTGTGTGTGTGTGTGTAGCAGTTATGCATATTTTATGTTAAAGTGTGCTTCTGAAGGGGTTTACTCTGTGTGTGTAATGTGGATTTACATGCATAAATCAACATACAATATGCGGCTTAAAAAATAGGATTCAGGGGATAGAGAGCTTGCTCAGCAATGAAGGCTCTTGCCTGCAATGCCTAACGACCCTGGTTCAATTCCCAGTACCCACCAAAAGCCAGAATCACAAATTGGTGCATGCATCTGGAGTTCATTTACAGTGGCTAGAGGCCCAGGAGGACCCATTAGTTCATTCATATTCTCCCTCTCTCTACTTACAAATAAATAAATAAATAAAATATTAAAAACAGAATTCAGTGGGCTTTAATAGCTGTTGCATGATGAAAGCAATATGTCTTTGTCCACTGAATTTTTAAAATCAGACTGCTCATCTGCTGTCTTTTAACATACGAAAGTATTAGGGTATTTTTTATTTGATACAGGGTTTTCTTACCATGGACTGGAAGCTCATCAACGTTTAGTGTTAATGCTACATCAAGCAGTCCTCTCAACTGACTAAATTTGAGCTCTGTAGTAAGATGAATGAAATTAAATGCTTCATGCCCTTCGCCGTCTCAGCATCCGCGTTCCTCTGCTCCAGGTGTTTCTGGGACAATCAGGCGCGATCCCGCTGTGAACCAGAAGGTGGCACTGCACTCCTCATTGACGACGCTCACCGCAGGTGCCTTGGGATGATCTCGGAAGAGAAGGAAGCTTGAGTGTTTGAGCATTTGATTTGAAATAATGAGACACGTGTGATTAATTTCCTAAAGAATAATTTTACTTTTGTCAATTTGGGGAAATATCTGCACACTAAGTGAAAATGAACAGCTGTTGAGAATAAAAGGAAAGTGCTTCACTTAGACTCGATTAATTTCCATCATCATTGTTCAGAGAGATAGTCCCAGACTTAATTACTCATGTAAACAACATTACATTATGACTCACTGTAAAATAAAGTTTTCTTGACTCTCTATTTTTCGTCTTCTAGCCACAAATTATGTCATAATTTTATTGTTTACTTACTTTAAAATGAAAATCCTACTAGAGTAATTAGTTTTGTTCTTAAACTATTTTATTCATTAATATTTGATTATTAAAGCAGGATTTTTATGTAATCCAAGCTGGCCTCGAACTCACTATGTAGCTAAGGGTGACTATGTACTCCTGATGGTTCTGCCTACCTTCAACTCCCAATTGTTGGAGTTAAAAGTGTGAGTCACCATACCCAGCAAAACCTGAGTATTCATAATATGACATTACAGTGCCTCCCTTGGCAAGATGTTCCCCTCTCTCCCCACATCAGTCTCATGGAAACAGAAATATACACCAGCAATTGCTCCAGCATCTCTACTTTGAGAGAACAAGGCCTTTGTAAAATGGAATATTTCATATAAACAAATTGATTTTTTTTTTTTTTGATACTGGAGATATCACCTCTGTAGAGCTAAATGTGTCATTTGCTGATAGCATGGAGAAAGAAGGAAGACTGAGTAAATCTTATTGACAGCTAAAAATGTCTGGTATTGATTATGTAAAGGACTACAATGGGAGCAAGCTGCTTTAATAACAGCATCACTTTGAACAAATCCTTTAGTAATTATCAAGGGTGAAAGCAAAAATGGCACCCACTGAGAAAGTAAAGAGAATGAATGAGAACGACTGCAAAAGTCACTATTTTATGTGTGTACTTATTATGTGCTGTTCTATTTTTATTTTTATTTTTATTTCTGAGGGAGGATCTCACTATAGCCCAGGCTGACAGGGAATTGACTATATAGTCTCAGGCTGGAGTTGATCTCATAGCAATCCTCCTAACCTCTGCCTCCTGAGTTCTGGAATTAAAGGCATGGACCACCACACTTGACTTGTGTCATTTGTTTTCACTAAATTATTTTATTCATACCTAGTAGCAAAAAGCTGATATATTTAAAAAGGGAATCAAAATAAAGACATGGGGCTCATCATTTGCCAAAATAATTTGTAATAATAATAAATAAATAGAATTCTACAAACAGTATGGTTACTTCTTGAAATTTTATTTTCAATGTGGGGAAAATAAGCATTTACTTATCAAATGTTTGCATTAGTGCATAGTACTTCCCTATTTGTAAAGTGAATTCAACTTTGGCACTATAAAGTACTTTATTTTGAATTTGAGTATGTTGTAGTCAGCTTCATGTTACTGGATTAAACATCTAACCAGACACAGTCAATGAGAGGAATGGGTCTATTTCATGCTTACAGATCCAGGGGAAACATCACCAATGGTGACGAAACCGCTCACTTCCATAGATCCAGGCAGGTAGACACAACTGCACCAAGCAAACACCAATGCCAGCAAGCACAAATGGCCAGAGCTCAAACTGTTTTCTTCACTCCTTTGGGCCATAATCAAGATCCACCCTAAATAAAACACACTTCAGGTTGCACCCCCAGTGACTCCTCCTCCAGCAGGCTGCTGGAAAGTGAAGCAGGAGGCTTAACCCTTATCAAAAATGCCTGAGGGTATGGGGCGGGAGGCATACATTCACATTCAAACCACCAGAGAGAGTAAGGGAAAGTATTGTGATTATCAAAGCATTTGGTGGCGTATGTTTTTTGGTTCAGCACTTACCAGAGTTAAATGTCACTACCATTCTACTACTCTTGTGATATCAAGAAGAAGCGGAATAAACTGAGCCCTTATCAGAGGTTTTCAGATTGCCCAAAGAAGGAGATTTCAGAACAGGGACGCCCTTAAAACCCTGAGAGTCCCACAGGCTGACAGAGAGAATCACAATGTGCCCAGAGCAAAAACTCAGCCACTGAGACTTCTGTGGAAGCAGTGCTGGGTTGGGACAGGCAGACTGCTAATAAACTTGCTGGAGGCTTGATCTCTGACCTCAGAGATTCTACAAGCTCCTTCCAAGGGGAAGGAGAGAGCACCCCATCCTCAGGTTTCCAGTAAGGAGAGGAGGAAGGAAGTGTTATGTCCTAAGATGAAGGTTTAAGTGAGCCTTACCTGCTATGTTTTTATCTGAGCATAACCCACCTGTGCAGAAGGGAAACACCCAGAGCAGTCAGCTCCAACCCTTCTGTGTCCACCTGAAAGAAGACAAGTTAGAGAGGCATTCCTAAAGTCCACAGGCTCACTAACTTGGCCATCACCGCCCCCCCCCCCAACTTCTTCCGGCTCATGCACTTTTCTGCTGTATGACTAAAGGCCACATTTCCTATCTCACTTATCCAGTGCAGCATATATACTTCTCCACCAAAAGTGAAAGGATTTAATAAAACACAGGAAATACACTTAAAAGACACTGTATTTATTATAGACTATTTATTACCTAACTAGGGTTATAATGAAAGCCCCATATGGCAGTAATATTGAAATTATAAGGCCAGGATTTAAAAAAAAAAAATCTGAGATTGCTATGCTAAGAGCTCCAATGGCCAAAAAAAAGTAAAGAAGTAGACAATATGCAAGAACAGATGGATAATATAAGCAGAGAGAAGAAGAGTCTAAAAGGAGAATCCAAAAGAAATTCCAGATAACAAAAACACTGTCACTGAAAAGAAGAATGTCCTTTGATGGACTCATTAGTAGACTGAAACATGTTTAAAGAAAAAAAAAAAATATCCCAGAGCTTGAGGATGTGAAAATAGAAACTTCAAAAACTGAAAAGCACAGAGGAGAAAAAGATGGAAAGAGAGAGCAGACTCTCCAGGAACGGCGGGGTGTGGCTTAACTACAGAAGCACAGCACACCCAAGAGTTCCGGAGCAGAAAGGGACAGAAATCATTTGATAAGCAGTAATTACTGAAAACTACCTCAAATCGGTGCTGCACACCAAACCACAGATCCTGAAAGCTCAAAAATTGCCACAGGAGATATTTGACAAAACAAATAATCAAAAGAATTACGGGTAAGATTTTGGCACACAAGCTTTACCAAAGCAAAGATAAGGCCAGGAAGGTAGCATACATTTTTAGTCCCAGAACTTGGAAAGGAAGCTTAGAGAGGAGGATTGTCAGTCTTGGACTACACAGTGAATTCTAGGTCGGCATGGTCTAGAATGAGACCCTACCTCAAAAGTAAAAAAATAAAAATAAAATGAAAGAACAGGAAAAGAAAAATATCATAAAGGGAAAGGATGAAAAATAAAAATTAAATCTGACTTTTCCTTAGAATCCATGTTAGTGAAATGAAAGTGTATGAAAAAGAAATACTTTGCGTTGAAAGAAAAAAAATAAAGATGGTGAAGGATTCTAACCAAGTGAAATTAGCATTCAAGACTGATCTAATGTGTTTCATAAATAATAATAACAGCAATAATAATGAAGACAGGAAAATGAGTTTGATGATGTGCCCTGCTCCCCATGAGGGGAAGGAAGCATGCAGATATATGCTTATATTTGCATAAGCATCAGGAAATGGAAGTCAGGATGGCATAAGCAACAGGGTTAGGAACGTTTTGATATAAGGTTCTCGCCCCACAGGTGAAGTTTGGTTAGTTATAAATATAGGCCACATACTCTAGGACCAGTCATAGAAATTTATATGTGAAGAGCGTACAGAGAATGAACATAAATGTACCAATTAAGAGCACAAAAGCTGGAAATAGTAGACAAAATAGAGAAACAAATGAAAAAAAAAACCCCACAAATTTGATGTTATTGAAACTATGCTAATCATCATGTTACCTCCCCCGAGAAGTCTAACTATTCATATCAATTAAAATACAGAGCTTTTCAAATTGGATGGAGAATCAAGACCTGTCTATAGACACGCACACAAACACACCCACCCTCCACACACACTGGGTTTAAGTAACTCATTTTACATGAAACAACATATGGACTGAAATAAAGGAATGTAGAAAGCTATACCATGCTAACACTGATGAAAAGAAATAACTGTGAATGTCAGAGTAGACCTCTCAGCAAGGAAAGTTTTCAAGGATGAGAAAAGGAATTTCAATCCACTAAAAAGTCATAACCACCCTTAATATGCTCACTTATCAGCAGAGCATCGCAATGCATGGGACAAAAGCTGTTCGAAGAATATCTCAGTGTCCAGATAACAGCAGATACATGACCAATGTTCAGCACTGTGTCATTAACTAATTGCAACCAAAGCTCTGAGACTACATTGCGTGTCAGAGAGAATGGTCCACCTCAAATTAATGATGACAGCGAATGTTGAGGGTAGCAAAAAGAACTTCCCATCAACATTAGTGTGGGGGTTTGATTCAGGCGTCCTCCATAAACTTAGGTGTTCTGTATGCTAGGTTCCCCAGCTGACGGCAATTGGAAATTAAAGCCTCCTGGAGGTGGTGTATTCTTGGGGGCGGGCTTATATGTGTTATAGGCAGTACCCCTTGCCAGTGTTTGGCACATTCTCCTGTGGCTATGGTCCACATTATGTTGGCCAGGGGGTGATGTCCAACCTCTGCTTATGCCATAGTTTTCGCTGCCATCATGGAGCTTCTCCCTCTAGCCTGTATGCCAAAATAAACCCTTTTTCCCCAAAAGCTGCTCTTGGTCAAGTGTTTTCTGGCAGCAATACAAACCCGAACGCGATAGTGGGAATGTAAAAATAGTACAGCCACTTTGAAAGACAGTATGGCAGTTTGATTACAAAACTACAGTGATATATTCTTCCTATATGTTCTAGTAAACACATTACTACAATTAATTGAAAACTTAAGTCCACCAAGCAAAACAGCACATACAGATTTCAGCAGGTTTATACAAAATTTACGCAAATCCCAAGCAACCAAGTTTCCTTTCAGGAGATGAATATATCAACTCTGCTATATCTAAACAATGTAATAGTATGAAGCACTAAGGTGAAATATGCTATCAAGCCAGTGAAAAGATATTGAAAAAGTGGTAATTGCTGGTCACTAAGAGAAAGAAGCCAATTTAAAGGTCTAAAAAACAATATAATGCAAATTTATGGAATCAGTAGAAACATCAGTGGTTGCTAGGATTAGAGGGAAAGGAAGCAGGCATGGATAAGTGAAGCACAGAGAAATCTTAAGACAGTGACACTAATCTGTATTATATTGCAGTGGCTGATGTGTGATATTATACATCTGTCCCAACACAGAAGGCAAAACAAGAAGAAACTGAAATGTAAATCATGGATTTTGATCGAAGATTATAATCACGTCAGTGCAGGTTAATTGACTGTAACAAATGTCACTTCTTTTAAACAAGAAATATTTTAAACAACAAGACGCTTGACTTGAAGGGGAAACTATCTAGGATCCATTTTTTTTAGAGTAATTTATCCCTTCTTAAAGACGGATTGCCCTTCATGTAGCAGCTACATACAAAAAATGTTTTAAAGTTGTCCTTGGTTTTTGAATGATAAATGGAAAACATTAAAATTCTCCAATCAAGCAAGGTATGTAATGATTTTTGTATGTTGTTGGGTTTGTTGATGTTGTTGCTGTTAAATCATTGAAAGCAAAATAACTTACTGGAATATAAAGATAAGAGCTGAATGAGCATGCCACTAATGGAGAAAGGGAACATTTACTCAGAACCAGTACTTTTCCCCATATCATCTCCATTTGACAAAAACCAAAACATTGGCCGTTTACTTTAAAACCAAAAAGAAAAGCGCAATATGCTTGTGCACATGCACCAGTTATTTTATCTACAATAAAGGAATGGGTAAGAGGATAATGAAAGAATAGAGAAAACTATACTCTAGTAGTCAGGATGTGGTGGAACCAAATTGCAGTTTTCTAATTGAGAATGTGTTCTTGGTCTGTAACAAAATCCTGGAGTAAAGTAGCAGGTTCCCTCTTTAGCGGACACCTCATGTCTGTTGCTGGAACATATCAATTGTATCTTCATCTTCCATTTCCAATTGTGCAGGTGTGTCTGTTGCATTGATTGGCTGCCTGTCAAAGTGGAATCTGATCTGCCTCATTGACATACCCTGTCAGTCACAATAGCCTTCATGAGTTTAGTAAGTGGTGTATGCCTCTTAATCTTAAACTGCACCACAGAACCATCCTACCCCGAAGCTTCAAATTAATAAGATCATTGTCCTCAGTGTTGACTCCTTCCTTGGCTTCCTCATCGGCCACGGCAAACGCTGGATCTCCTCAGCAGCTTCCTCACAACAGAGATGCCAGGTCCATACCAAAGGAACACACAGGCAGCACCAGGAGTGGCAGGAGAAGTATCATTGTTTCTGTATTGTGTGTGCCTGTCAATGCGTACGTTCATGTGTGCGCAGGTGTACTACCATGTGTGTGCAGATGGATGTGTACATGTGTGTGGATACAGAGGCAAGAGGACAGCCTTGGGTTTGATCCCCATGAAGGACATCCTCATATTCTGTGGCAGAGCAACATCTCATTAGCCTAAAGTTCACCAGTGAGGACTGGTCTGGCTGGCTAGTGAGCTCCGGGGATCCTCAAGGCTCTGCCTCCCCCAGTGCTAGGATTATAGTAGTGCACCACCATGCCTGGCATCTTATGTATATCTGGGAATTAAACTCAGGTTCTCATGCTTATGAGGCAAGTTATTTTCTGACTTACCTATCTCTCCAGTCCCAAGTATACCACCCAAATATGAGCAGGTGGTAACAGCAAGTATTTTTGCATGTAGAAGTAGGGTATATATAATCATTCACTCTATTTTCTCCTCAATTTTCTTGTGACCATATAGCAGCTTTCTAAGTTTAACTTTATCAATTAAATAATCATATGTAGGGAGCCTAGAGTTTAATGGAACTGCTCAATATTTCATGAAATAAATTAAGTTTTATTGCATAATAGCAATGGCTGTTCCTTTTAACTTTTTTTTCTGATTATCTTCAAATAATAAAAAAAAAATCAGCAATCTGGGCTTAATTTATACTTAATTTGGAATGTGGAGGGAAATACTATCTACTTGAAGTATTTTACATATATATGACAGAGAACAGTGTTCATTAATTTTATTTGGCTATGAAATGATTTTAATATGCTTTCATTTAGATTAAATTTATTTCTATGTCCTGGAATATATTGCAGATTACTTAAATGTAGAGCACAATTCATAATAAATAAGTCTAAAATCCTTAGATTTGCATGAAAAATACACACATTTTCCTTTATTACATTTTTTCTTGCAAAATTTGAAATAAGCTTATCTGACAGCCATAATCATGAAGAACTTTTGAGAATTTATATAAACAGATTGAGTATTTTGCACATGTAGAAGTTGAAAGAATGTTATTAATTCATTGTTTACATACAAATTTCTGCACTGAAAGTATTTCCTCTTTCTGTTAAAAAGTCTCCAAGTTGGGACCGGCCTTGAGATTATAGCTGAGCCCTCCCTGTTCCTGCCATGCTTTCCCTGTCATGATGGACTCTATCTATCCTGTGCATTTGTTTTTTTTTTTTTTTGTTGTTGTTGTTCAGTTTTTTCTTTTTTTATTTTTATTTGAGAGTGACAGAGAGAGAAAGAGGCAGATAGAGAGAAAGAGAGAGAATGGGCGCGCCAGGGCTTCCAGCCACTGCAAACGAACTCCAGACGCGTGAGCCGCCTTATGCATCTGGCTAACGTGGGTCCTGGAGAATCAAGCCTCGAACCGGGGTCCTTAGGCTTCACAGGCAAGCGCTTAACCGCTAAGCCATCTCTCCATCCCTATCCTGTGCATTTGTAAGCTGAAATGAACTTTTCCCTTCCCTAAGTTGTTTCTGGTCATGTGTTTGTTCATAGCATTGAGCAAATCATTGAAGCCGTCACAACATGGTAAAATACACAGGCAACAAAGAGAAAGAGGAAGGGCCAGGCTTATCATTTTAACCAGGAGGTATGTCAAGAAAAAGGAGTAGATCCTTTCATGACGGTGGAGCCCTCTTGACCTAATCACTTCTGGAAACTTTTCCTTCTAATATTCTCACAGTGGCGTTCAAAGTTCAACTGGAATTTTAAATCATAGTCACAGGTATAATATACTATTATACTTATTTATTCTGTTATTCTTACCAAACTGTCTACATGCTTATAACTACAGAAAAATATTCTTTTAAAAAAATATTTATTTAGTGTATAAATCTGTTCATGTGTGAGTCCAGGTACCCAGACATGTCACATCATACATGGGTATGTCAGAGGACAACTTTTATGAATGATCAACACCTCCTACCTCATTTGAGGCAGGTTTTTCTCTCTCTTATTTTTTGTTGTGTTTGCTGTGTGTTTCCAGGAAACTCTGTCTCCACCTCCTGTCTTGCTGTCAGCATGCTGGGATTACAGAAGCCTTCTATGACTTCTGGCTGTTTACATGGGGTCTGGGCAGGATGGCACTGAGGTGCTTGGATTTGAGAGGTGAGCGCCTTATCCACTAAGCCATCTCCTAGCTCCAGAAATAACAGTCCTTTTGAATCTCTGATTTAGTGCCTTGGTGAACTCAGGGCCTAATCTTTACAAGAAGTGCAACAGAAAATAAGTATCCTTTTGTCCAATGAAAAGAAAATAGGGAAAAAGGAATAATGGTAATGATTTAAGTCCTTTATAGCTAAATTCTCAGTCTTTAGAAATGCTTATGTTTCATTTTCCATTCTAGTTTGAATGTGTAGACAGCCATTTTTATTTATTGATTTATTTATTGCTTTAAATTTTGGTGACCACTGGCCCCTTCCAAGAACCCAGGAGCATAGTTCCACAGTCTTTTTGTTACATATGTGTTTGATGTCACCTCTGTACCTACAATCAGCATTTGTTAGGTATGGGAATAGCTTTTTGGGTAGCAAAATAGTCCACCCTATAACAAATATATATTCCTCCCTATGGCAGCTGTGGTGGTATATTACATGAAATCCAACAATAAATATTGTAGACTATGAAAGCTATGTGAAGTATATTAATATTTTTGACCATGTTGTTTTACAAGTTATCACTTCTTCAAATGAAAAAAATATATATCTGTGAGATCTTTATGCTAATTTACTTTCTTAATATACCTGCAAAACATTATCTTCACTTTAGAGTTGAAGCAAAGCAAATAGAACTGATTCTCAGAAGATTAGAGCCCCTTGCTGGAATACACATGCAGCGTATGAGATGGAGGTGAGGGTAGTTTCCATCTGAAACGAGGCAGACTGCTGCAGCCCGTGCTTGAGCCTTGCTGTGCTCAGGCCATGCATAATACGTATGGTGGCTTTCTCTACTACAAACGCACTTCATCCAAATTTCATCCTAGGGGTTAGTTTCTGTTTCCCATGATATGAAGACGAGGAAAAAGATAAGTTATAGCATTTTCCCTAGATCCCCAAGCAGATTAAAGGAGCAGGATACAGAGATGATGCCCTGATTAGAAGAAGTTCAATGCTCACTCCCACCCTCAGACCTACCTGATAATGCCTTTGCATATTTTATCACTGAAAAATAAAATCCTCATTGAGAAACTGCCTACTGGACATAGCTGGGCAAGGTTTCTGTGAATTTAGTAATCAGTTTAAGTTTTCTGAAGCTTGTAAATGTGCTTAGGCACATAAGAGAACAGAAGAAAACAAATACCACTCACACGTAAGAGGGTTTAGCAGAACACATCTACTATGCTGTTTCTGATCATTTTTATTAGGCTTTTGCCATCTCACATTTCTCATGGTGTTTTCCAACACTGCGGCCTTAGGATTTGTTTTCCCATAATCTGAGAGAGAGTGAGAAGAAAATTTAATTTAAAGTCATAACTGCATTGCTCCATCAACAATTATTATTACAGATTCTGAATTCTATTATTGGGGAAACAAGTTATTTTACAGTAATTATCATTTGAAAAGTCTACAACTGAAATCAAAGGAGTGTCAGCAGTTAAAGATAATCTGTTGTAGATTTATGGAGATTCTATCATACTGGGGACAATTTAGGAAGGCTTGAATTATAAACAAGTCTAAGAATTATCCATGAGGATAAGACTTGGCAGAATGATTCAGTAAATCTATGTCCCTTCAAGATAAATCAATAACGCACATACAATTTGGTGTTAAGCAGGTCTATCCATTTTATTATACCATAAAATATTTTTAACCCATAATGTAAACAATGATATAAGATGTTCATTGGGTTTTTTTTTGGAATGTGCATGTGTGTGTGGTATGCACAAAAATGAGCGGCTTTATGATTTGGGCACACGTGTATGTGCTGGTGTGTGTGCACAAGTGCATGTGCCCATGCATGTGGAAGCCAGAGCTTGACATGAAGTGTCTTCTTGTATCACGCTCAGCTTGTTTACTGGGACAGCGTCTCTTGAATCCAGTGCTCACCTGTTCACGTAGTCATGCTAGCGCCTCATCCTGGAAATATCCCTTGTCTCCCAAGTGTTGAGCTCCTAGGCAGCCATCAGTCTCACTTGGCATTGACTTGGGTGCTAGATACGAAACTCAGGTTGTCACCTGCGTGTGGCACAAGCTTTCCGTGGCCGAGCCACCTCCCAAAAGCCTGCTAGGCCGTATGTAAGTCAGTGCCATGCAGCCCTTAAAAGTAGAGAATGCAAAGCCTCATTAGTGGCCCATTGAAAACGTGCGAGCTGAGCTGGATGGTCACATGTTAGAATTCCAGCCTTCCACAGGCAGATCTACTCACTGCCAGTTGAAGACCAGTCTGGTCCACATAGTCATTTTAGGGACAGCACCGGCTATTTAGTGAAAGAAGGACTCAACAATTAAGCAAAAGTAAATAGCTAAATAGAATTATACATTAAAAACCGCAGTAAAGGGCTGGAGAGATTGCCTAGTGGTTAAGCGCTTGCCTGTGAAGCCTAAGGACCCCAGTTCGAGGCTCGATTCTCAGGGACCCACATTAGCCAGATGCACAAGGGGGATGCACGCATCTGGAGCTCGTTTGCAGTGGCTGGAGGCCCTGGGGTGCCCATTCTCTCTCTCTCTGTCCGTCACTTTCAAATAAATAAATAAAAATAAACAAAAAAATTTTTAAAAACTCAGTAAAATAATTATGTCCTGCATCATGCAGTGTGTGTTATATTTATTAGATCTAGAGTCATTATTTAAGGTGTTTATTACAATAATCCCCTGAATTAGGCATATACTAGTTCCAGTAAACAAACATTAATTTAGACTCCCATTAAACCTTCTTCAATGTCAAATCCACTTCTACAAACCACACGGTATCTCCTCTTGTCTGTTTGCTGCACCGCTGAATCTTTGCATTCCTAGCTACGCTAAAGGGAAAGGAGGCACAGAAAACGGATGGCTCTGAATCATACACCAACGACAGACAACAGGCCACACATGGCAAGAAGAAAAATCTCTGGCAAAGTACATTTCAATGAGCCATCTCCAAGTAACTGTAAAATGTATGCATTGTCTCAAGTCGGTTGCTAATGTGCCTGACAAAACCTAACAAACTAATCTTTTTTCCTTAGTTACTTAGGTTTCCTTGGCATTGACTCTGTGCAGGGTTTTACTGGCCCACTCATGCAAGTCATCTTTGAGTCATTCTCAACAAACTGTGTCCCCGCACTCAGCAAGTGGTGTCTGAGCACCGGGGCCTGTGCACAGACCTTAAGTAAGGAACGATTTAGAGTTCCTGGGTCCACAATAACCCAGACAATGGTGCTAAGGAGCCTGGAGGAGCACAGTGGGTGATTAATGAGCATTGATGCAATTTTGCTTTGTGTTAATGGTATCTCAAGTTTATATCTATGTGTGTAATGTGTATTAGGACTAAGATGTGCCCCATAAAATAAAAGTGATATATTATTTGCTATCATTAAGGTACTAAGTGTCTTAGGTATCTAGCAAAAGATAGTTTGGAATTTTTGAAATATTAACATCTATCTTACAATTATATATTCAGATTATTCCTGATATTTCCTCAGATTTAGAGAGGTCATGTTTTTTTTTTTTAAACATGTATTATTCCTGACACAAGACTGCAAATAGGCAAGATTGCTACCCAAGAAAAAGTCACTATATGAATATTCATGTTTACTATGTATTTTAAATTTTAATGGAAAAAATAGGGGAAGTAAAGGATTGATTAGCTTTTTATTGCTGTGTATTTAATCAGCCATAAAGTATAATTGCAATCTCAGAAAATAATTATTCTCCAAATGAAAACTTTATTGCTACCTAACTAGCCTCACTGGAGGTTTTTAGTCTTGACTTCTTTGAGCAATCCTCCACTAGTTTGTAAAGCTTTTGCTAAGACCCTTCTGATCTCAGTCCAAAGACGACATTTCTCTGGCTGCTAAGCTATTCTGTCTTCTGCTCTCTGACATGCCAACATCAAAAGCTGCAACTCTGCCCTCTCTGCTCCTTCTCCCTGTCAGGCGCAGGGTAACTGGAGTTCTATCTGCATCAACAGCCACTCATCTCAAGATGAACAAGGCACTGAGGCGGAAGCAGCTTCCATCACAGAAAGCAGTGGGTGATGCAGGGACAGATCCTTCCCTTTCAATCTCCAGAGGATATAAATATTCTATTGTGTATGCCATGATCCTGAGCTAAAATCATATTTATCTGGGTGGCCCTGCTATGAGGGAAATGTTAAGACCCTGAAAACTGTGGAGGGGCAACTGTGAAGTGTACCACTAAAGGTGAGTGTGCTGCGAGGAGTGAGTCATATAAAGGCATCAAGGCACAGTGGGAGAAACTTTGCCACAGCCTTAAAAAAAAAAATCTCCAGATGTCCTCTGTGCATGGGGCCCTACCACCTTCTGTAGACCCTGTCTTCCTTCAGTGCTGATTTCCATATTCTGAGGTTCTAAGCATATGAAATAATATTAGGATAAAATTCCCAATGCTAGCCTTTCCCAATATATTTCAATATGGACATCCATTTTAGGTAGATTTATTTTATTTTATTTTATTTTATTTTGTGTTTATTTTTATTTATTCAGTTGAGAGCAACAGAGAGAGAGAGGGGGGGGCAGATACAGAGAGAGAGAATGGGCGTGCCAGGGCTTCCAGCCACTGCAAACGAACTCCAGATGCGTGCGCCCCCTTGTGCATCTGGCTAACGTGGGTCCTGGAGAATCGAGCCTCGAACCGGGGTCCTTAGGCTTCACAGGCAAGCGCTTAACCGCTAAGCCATCTCCCTTAGGTAGATTTATATCTAAAACATAGTTGTGTCTTTCTTCCTGGAACCGAAGAGTAACAATAGGTAGATAGGTAAATGGAATCATATGAAGTACATATCTGTTTATCTATCATTTATCTACACCTACCTATTCACAATCCAAAGGATACATAGAGATGTATGTATCTACTTGAAATCAATACCTGTCATCCAGATATGCTTCTCTCATCTATCTATATTTTCATTCTCTCTACTTTCTCACTCGGTGAGAGCCTCTCTGAGGTTAAAGAGTAAGGCTCTTGTGGATATGAATTCTCACTGCCACATCTTAATACCTCTGTTAAAAATGAACACATGATCAATAATCAGAGAACCACAAGTAGCATGGGAAAAGTGCATCTTATCCTGCCTTTGTGCAGATCACTGTCTTTATCTTTCAAATCAACAGTGACTAGACTAAGGTCTACCCAGTATGAAAGATATATAAAATATCTTAGGATTTAATTAATTAATTCCAATTAAAGCCCTCATTTTAAATTGGAAACAAAATTAAGTTTCTAATTTAAAAATGGAAAGTCACATTAGTAACAGAAAATGGTTAATTCTTAATCTTAGAAATAAGAATGGGCCAATGCATAAACTACAACCCCACACCTGCAATCCCATTGAGGGGTATCCCCAACAGAATGGGGCAGTGACAAGGGCAGAGAGTGTACCAACACATGATGTATCCATTCAAAACGTCTTGTTAATAATAATAATAATAATAAACACAAAAAAGAAAAAAGCACATATAACCCTTTTGGAGAGTCTCTTTCAAGCAGTGAGAAACAAATATTGAATAAATTGAACTTTGTAGCTGAAAAAACAAAAAGAAAATGAGAGTGGGCAATGAGGAATGTTCTTCCATAGTACATTAAAGTTGGCTTCATAATGTTCTGAGTTGAAACACTGGCTTGAAATAAAATATTGTCTACTTTACATTACATGGCTATCCTTTCAAGAGTATGTTGGCCATTACTGCTTTTATAATTGTATGCTTGGCTGTGTCATAGATACATGTGACAATTCCAATATTACCAAAGAAATATTAGTGTTGGAGGTATTCTGGGAGTCTCTGTATACCCAAGTGATTCACCCACTTAAGATAAATGGACAGATTTCCTTAGTCAAAGTAGCAACAAAATTTATTTTAAAATTCCAGCACAAATGTTGATACTGTCTGAGTCAATTTAAGCAGGATTGTTTTAAAGCCACAAGAATCCCTTTAGACTGGTATATATTACTTTTTTAACTTAGGAATTCCTTAGAGGAAATAAGTACAATAAAAAGTGCAGGTGCATGCACATGTGTGTGTGTCTCTTGTAAGTTTTTTTTCTTATGCTTATATATATGAACATATATTTGAACGTATATATGTAACCTCAGAACATCCTAAGAATTACTTGGGTTCTGTAGATATGTTAAGCTTAGAAGTGCCTGTCCTAGTCCTCATAGAAATTTCTGCCTAGTGTGTTCTCATTGACAATATAAACCACAGATATTACAACTGTGTTTGGCTAAACTTTCTTTTGTTTGTATAAAAACGTACCCAGAGTGGATGACTAAATAGCTTTAAATCTGTTTCAGTTTTCTTTATTTGCTTTGTATTTTTCTTTTCTCAAGCGCCAAGTAAAATTTTGATCACATGTTTATGTTTTTAAAACATGTGTTCAGAATGAACTAAATTTACAAACATCACCCCAAAGAAAACTGATCACAGGTATGGATATAAAAGTTTCGCTTATTCTACTTACTCATACTTACACCAGATGGAGGTGACCACTGGGAAGACCCAAAAGGCACCATAGTGCTGAGAAGTGGTGGAGGAGTGCTCAGTACTGAAACATCTCTTTCACAACTTCCAAGGCTCAGAGTCCATTGTGGAATAGGTGGCAGAAAGAATGTAAGAGCCAAAGGACTGCTTACAATGCGACTGTCCAGACAGAAACTGGCCCTGGTATCCCCGACCTTGCTGTGCCGAGCACTACCTTCACAAAACCCTCATAATAGGAGGAAAAGGTGATGACATCAAAATAAAAGAGAGAGTAATGGATAGAGGGAGGGGATATGATGGAGTGTGGATTTGTAACGGGGAAAGTGGGAATTATCATGGTTTATTGTATGGAAACTGTCAACATTGTTTTAAATGTTCCTTTACTCTACTTGAAAATCTTTGAAAATCTCTGGGGAAAGTTTGTTATGTTCTGTATTTGGTTATGTGCTCACATCTAGACTAATCACTATAGCTAGAGGAATTAATTGTGGTGATGGGATTAGCCTTGGTCAGGAAGCACTTTAAAGGCAACATCTGTAACTATGGTTCGGAGTTCATATTAAAAGATGCTGTCTTTAGCCTGATCCCTGATGGTGAGAAGTGTCTCTAACATGAAGAATGTGGGATACTTTCCCCATAGAAGAAAGAGAGGAGTACAGAGAGGAAAAGAAAAGGCACACATTCATGTGCATACATACACATACATACAGACAAGATCAGACCTCCTGTCTTCCTGTCCACTCATCTTCTGTGACATAGAACATGGATTGAACATCACCTTTGGACCTAGTAAATACTAATGTTATTGAATTGATATAATTTGGGTTCTTCATGATCTTTATTTTTCAATAGTTTGAGGTGCCATTATATATGCCTCTATTTCTAAAAGAAGTCCTTAGTGCTATGGACAAATGTATATATCTTAAATGCATGAGTCAGATGTCTGATAATGGTATTTCTACACTTCTAAATCACATCCTAAACACTTGTTATATGTAATTATCATTGCAGCCAGATATTGCTGTTGGCCACTTGCCACCCATTCCACACGACTACTTCCGATAACTAAAGTTCATGGTTGATACTACACACTTTTAATCCAACTGTCATTTTTTAATGCAAACAGCTATATTATTAATTGGCATTAAAATAAAAATATTGTCTTTGCCAGAGGTCACAGGAAAAGTGTTGCATGCAAGCATTGGTACAATGATGTGTTTTGAAAAACAATGTTCAGAATGTTCAGCATGAATGGCATTCCATTTTCCTTCTTAGAGCAAAATCTGATACTCTAGGAGACCTATGGAAGGAGAAGTCCCATTAACCAGTGGATGAAGGAATGCTTCGTATGACTATTTCATCAGGGATGATGTCAAAGAACCCAGGAGAGATAGCCAGATGCTTTGAGAGTGAGGAAAGGAATTTAATAGAATGGGCATTTTGTATGATCAAATTATGTAGAATTATCAAATGTCAGTGATTTTATGGCATATAAAATAGTAATACATCCTAAAATTGATATCTTTAGTGTAATTCAATTCATTAATAAAGGAAATTAACATTTATGTGAGGGAAGGCATTCTGCCCATATTATAAAGTATCAAACTAGTAATCAGACTACCTAAATTCTAATTCTTGATACTGTCAGTAGCTCAGTGTTGTCAAGGGAAAGTTAGTTAAGTAATTGGGTCTTCCTTGACAAAGATGTTGGGCTCAATTTTATCAAAAGTCAGTCTCATATGACTCTAAGTAGCAGGGATAACATAAAAAGTAACTCACTATTTCCTCGTGTTAAAATGATTATTTGGGAATACTATACTGAACTGTAGTCTAGGTGTTGTGGATTTTCAAGAAGCCACAGTAATCTTTAGTCCTGGGATCATCTTTCCAAACTGCATACGCCTAACATTCCCAGTTGAAGCAAATTGAGCATGAAAAATAAGTCACTTTTTTGCTTTTTTATAGCTTCATATTTTGATTAGTGTTTATAGCTTCTGATATATTAGTGACTAGGATAAAATTCTAATCAATATTTAGTCAAATGATTGGCTATTGAATAGTAAATTACTTCAGACTATGATTATAATTCCCAGGTATATGATGCATTATCGTATTGATGTAGTACTCTCAGGGTGAGCATTGTCAAGAGAACAGACAAATGCTTGCACACTGTACACTTGGGAGTATGGTTACAAGAGGGTCATCTCCTTCTCTCACAGATGCCGTGTGCAGTGCTACTGCCTGTTTATGGACACACAATGCCTGTTTGCAAAGGTCAAACACTACCATGTCGTCCCAGCCTGCTGCTAGAGGCAGAGGCCCAAAAGCTACAATCCGTCTGTTGTCTTTAAGTGGGATACAACCTAAAATCTATTTTTCACTGAAGTATTTCCACAGAGCAATAGACAGAAGGATGAGATTGTCTCTTATCATAAGAGAATCATATAAAACATTTTAAAAAATATTTTACATTTACTTATGAAGGGGGGAGAGAGAGAAGTCCTCTTGGTGTTTCAAGCAATCTCCAGACATAAGTGCCATTTTGTGCATCCAGCTTTAAGTGGACACTAGGGAATCAAACCCAGGCTAACTCAGGGCAACAGGCTTTGCAAGCAACAACAGCCTTTAATCACTGAGCCATTTACTCACCCCATGAAGCTATTCTTGAAAAATAATTATTCTCCTCAGCCAAGTTTTCAAAGATATTTCTATGTCCTTGCATTCAATTTATAGGAAACAAAATTGTCACAAATTATTAGAAATATTAAGTAATGATTAAAGTCTTGTACTTTTTAAATTTTGGAAGTTTAAAAAATCTGAATTGAAGGAGATGAAATAAATGCATCAACATCACAGAAATAATTGAAGGCAAACAGTTTGGAACCCAGATCATTGGCTATTTTACTTCCATGACATTTTCATTTGTCTCGTTTTCTATTTACCTTAAAACTAGAATAATCTTTGGCATTTAATTGGGCCTATCCTTTGTTTTGCAGCCTTTTCTTTTCTCAGTCTTGATGTCTCAGTATTAGCTTCTGGAAATTATTGCAAGCCACCCAAAGGCACAAAAATGGATATGAATTCATACACTGGCAGCTAAAATTCCTCTGTCCACACTTGTGCTTCATAGGAAATACACTTCTACCACCAAGACTGCATGTTATGTTTATCTGTTTCCACATCACTTTTTAATCCCACAAATACAAGCATCTTTGAAATATTATCATCAGAGTAATATTTAATAAAGGTAAGTCATGGGACAGAAATTGGACTGTCTCAAGCTAATGTGCAAAACCTAGGTCTGAAGCACTTACTCAGAAAGAATAGAGTAAAGAAAAGGTCTAACTTACGAGCAACTGGAGTTCTGGAAGGTGAGCAAAGAGTCAGAGTCGATATTTGAAAAGATAATGTTAAAGAATTTTCAAAAACCAATTGAAAAGAAATACCTCAGACACAGAAGGAAATTTTTTGTGAGCCCTAAGCAGAATAAGCACCAATCTCTCCAACCATGAATTGTGTTAAACCTGTAGAAATCAAAACTAAAAGGAAAACATTAAACTGAACCAGCAATAAAAAGCTTTTCTTTCTCAAGAAAAAAAAGCATTAATAAAATGGACAAATAACTTCAGGAGAATAGAAAAAATGTGAAGGTACAGTGAAATAGTTTGACATCTTTAGAGTATGAAAGAAGCCAACACCCAATCTTTGAGTTTGTTCTGCATTAAATCATCCTTTCAGTGTGAGAGAAAACTCAAGGCATTTCTATACAACCAAAAAGTAGTGGGAAAATTTGTTTCTAGAAATCCTATATTGAAGGAAATATCAGAAGAGGGTAAACTATCTCCCTGGGATGCAGAAAATCAGGGACAAATATAAAGAAATTGGAAGGATGAATGCATGAGTAATTATCATTGACTCACATGAAATGATAGTAATGGGTCATGAGGAATAATAATATGCAAATTAAATAATTCAAGTAAGAGCTAGAGGGGATTCAATCAAGTTAAAAGGTTTTGAGGTCTTTGCAATGTCTGCAATGTAGTGATAGTATCCACAAGTTTTAATAATTGCCCAGAAGCAGCCCAAGTGAAAAACTTCAGGGCAGAGTCATCCAGACTGCCAAGTCTATCCTTGTCTTGGGTAACTAGTGAACCTTATTAGGATTTAATTACAAGTAGGGGAGGGTACATACAGTAGTACTCTCACTCTTGATTCCAACCCTAAGCCCAAGAGTCCCCAGGACAACTTGTGTCCACCAATAGAAAGACCTCTAGAATTCTAATCATACTAAAGGTTAAGGCTTATTTCAAAGAAAAATTCACATGCATAGGGAGAGCTATGATGGCCACTGAGTCTGTCAGGTTTCCACACATAAATCTTCCCTGGTCATCAGAACATAGTACTCTGTGACATCATATGTGACAATGTCCATCCATGAAGCTCATCTGATATGAATATTGAGATCTAGAGCATTTTGTTGTGTGCATGGAGAAAGGACATTTATTACATAAAAATTATTACATAAAATATTGTCCAAGTGATTGAACCCAAAATTCACAGCCCCAACCTGTAGGTTATTCTGATATCATGCACCCTGAGGGACCACCATAAGTCCCATTAGTAGTATCAAGGAGCCCATCATAAATAACAGAGGCACAAAGACATTCTTTTTTTAAAAGATTTTCTTTTTATTTATTTATTAGAGACAGAGAGAGGGAGAGAGAGAAAGTGAGAATGGGCGCTCCAGGGCTTCTAGCCACTGCAAATGAACTCCAGACACATGTGCCACCATGTGCATCTGGTTTATGTAGGACCTGGAGAATTGAACCAGGGTGCTTAGGCTTCGCAGGCATGCACCTTAACTGTTAAGCCATATCTCCATCTCACAAAAATATCTTATCATTCAATGAAAAAAAGATAGCAGTTAGAGGGTAGCTTTCTGGAAATGAGAGCAGACTTCTCTTAAGGCAACATTGAAGTCTTCACTGCAGAGGGCACATTCAGGAGTATGACCAAGGCATTCTTACCGAGAAGCCATTGCAAATGTCTGACATTTACATTTAGTACAGCATTTATATGATAGACACAGCAATGCTATCAATATAATTGTGTCTCGAATGTAGATGAGCTAATGTGGGTTAGTGATATATCTAAAAATAACTACTCCATCCTTTAATGTCATGACATACGTTTTCATAATTTTGTCCTTTTGCTATTATTTATACCTTATGATAGACTTATGCATAAGCATTTTTATAGTGATTAGTGATGATTATAATTAAATGCAAGATTTTTTTTCAGCACAGCATATTCCCTCATTTTGAAATCTGAAAAAAAATGTTTTAATTCATTCTACCAGAACATTTGACCATCAATATTGATCATATCATCTCATTAATGATAACAGGGTTTGTACTTTATTTTAGTATGGCTGAGAAAACCCAGAACAAAACATCCAAAAGACACTATCACATTACTGGAATACTTTCTTTTGCCAACAAGTATCCCAGTCCATCAGCAGATCATATGAATGAACTGTCACAAAAAGCAATGCCAGACAGAAACATGTTTTCATTCAGTATAGGCAGGTCCCCTAAGCAGGAGTGGACTTCTTCCTTTTAAGCATCTAGTAAAATTGAATTAAGAAATATTATCTCTTGTACTCAGTTCCCTTTGACACATAAATATAATATTATTTTTTCTCACTGAACAACAGCATGTTCACTTTTTTTGTCTTAAGCTATTTTGTAAGACTTTCTTCATTTATCTATTGTCATTTATTTTACCAAAATCTCTCCACCTTTTTAAGACACACTAAAGTCAGCCATAATTTCTATAGATCATCAGGACAATGCTGCTTGAAACATTTACTCTTGATGGCCAATTGGGTTGGCTTGAGAGGCACCCAGGAGATTTGGAAAAGCATACCTCTGGGTGTATCTGAATGTATCTACAGACAGATCATGAGGGCTTTGATATAATGAGTAGTTCAAACAAGTACTGGATTCATATTCTAGTTTTTTGTTGTTGTTGTTTGGTTTGGATTTTTGTTTTGTCAAGGTAGGGTTCCACTGTAGCCCAGGCTGAGCTGGAATTCACTAGGTAGTCTCAGGGTGACCTCAAACTCACAGCAATCCTCCCACCTCTGCTTCCAGAGTGCTGGGATTAAAGGCGTGTGCCGCCACACCTGGCACTGGCTTCAAATTCTGAATAGAACATTGGGACTGGAACTGAGGAAGTCAGGGTCTACTTTGTGGAAATGGGTTATGGGGAACATGGCTTTGAAAGGGCTATTCCATGGCTTCTTCACAATATTTACCTTGGTTTCCTGTCTCCCTTGAGGGGAGCATCTTTCCTCCACCATGCCTTTCATCACAGTCTCGACATTTCCATGGGTCCCAAAAGCAATAGATCTAGCCAACCATGGACTGAAGCTTCGAAAACCATGAGCCAAAATAAATTTCCTCCTTTAAATTGTACACTCACGCTTCTTTCCCCTCCTATTCACTCAGTATGGGTAGAAAAGGGGAGGGCTGTCTTGAGCATTAGGAAACAAAACGGGGCTTACCTTCAATCCTAGCTTCTCTAGGTGGGATGGAAGAATTATCAATGCGTTGAGCTATATAATAATTCTGATATTAAAGCTCAGTGACATGAATTTAGTTGACAGACCAGTAGCCCCAGCTCCCCAAGAAGTTAGAGTAGGGAATATAGCCAAAGGTCTCCTTACTGATGCCAATTGTCTTCTCATCCTGGAAGGGGAGTTCTTCTAATGATGTAATGCACTTCCTTCACATGCCTTATTAAGTTGCTCAAGTGATTTATATATGGTCAAACTCCATATGCGTATGCAGCTGTAAGCTGTTTTTTTTTTTTTTCCGTTGTATTGCTGCCTGATCATTGGAGCAGGTTATTGGTATCTGCCCATATTTGGCAAAAGTATTGGATTGGATAGCATATAACAGATCCCACTGAGTTGACCTGTCATTACCTTCTGTAGAATATAAGCCTTCTGTGTTGGTTTGAATTAAGCATCTCCCTTTAAACTCGTGTGTACTGAATACAGCTGTTGACAATTTGCGAACTGTAACTTTGCTGGAGGCAGTGTGCTGTTCAGTGGACTTACGGGTGTTACAGCCAGCTACCCAGTGCCAGTGTTCGGCTCACTTTCTTGCTGCCGTTCTCCACCTACTGAGGCAGAGGCGATGTCCAGCCTCTGCTTTTGCCATCTTTAACCTGCTGTCAAGCTTCCGCTTGAGACAGGTGGTCAGGTGTTTTTTTCCTAGCAATGAGAGGATCATTGCAGCACCTTCCAAACAGGCTGCTATCTTTTCAGCTTGGAGTTGCCATCCATAAACCAAAGAGCTTTATCCTTCAGAGGCAATGTTAACATAAGGACTTTTTAGGGTTAAAATGAGAAAGGTTGTAGAAAAAGAAAGAAGATGAAGACACTAAAGAAACTTGCTATAGTTACTAATGTAAGGTAGCATTGTCGCTTTTGTAGCAATAAAGAAACAAGGAGAATTGGAGAGATTACTCAGTGGTTAAGGTGCTTTCTGCTAAGCCTAATGGCCTGGGTTTGATTCCTTAATACCCACATGAAGCCAGATGCACAAAGCAGGAGGCCCTGGAGTGCCCATTCTCCCAATCTCTCTCTTTCACTCTCTCTCTCTTTCATTCTCTCTCTCCTTAAAAATAAATAAATGAAAATATTTTAAAAAGAAAGAAGGGTATTTTATAGAAGAAAGATCAATGCACTAAAATCATACAGGGTTTTTGTGTTTATTTGCAAAAATTGACACAGACTAAAATAAGAGATCTTATATTCCTAGAGGGAGACTTTCTAGAAACTGTCTCTATGATTGAAATAAAAAGTAGGTAAAAGTAAGATCATTAAGACTAACCACAAGCCAGGCGTGGTGGCACATGCCTTTAATCCCAGCACTCAGGAGGCAGAGATAGAAGGATTGCCTGTGTTCGAGGCCACCCTGAGATGACACAGCGAGTTCTAGGTCAGCCTGAACTAGAGTGAGACCCTGCCTCAGACTAACAACAAAATTTACAGAAATTCTGTAATTGACATAGATAACATGGCATAGTAATAAGGCAGTGAGTTTATGATGATTTTGAGGTTATTTTTTCCTATATGTGTAGAATATTTATCAAGTTGATAATACTCTTGGTTGTGGTAAAATAGCAATAAATAAAAATAATTTTAATGATTAAAATTACGATAATTTGAGCTAACATTTACTGAAGGTATGACAGTTGGTGACAAGTAACCCTGCATCTTTGAGTTGTTTAATAACAATTAATTCCTCCAGCAATGTTTTGAAACAATAGAAATATAAATGAAGCCTACATAAGAACACTATATTAACTAAAATAAATACCTAGTTTTTATCTAATGCAAGTGAAAATTTTTTTTGTTTTGTTTATTTTTATTTATTTATTTGACAGCAACAGACAGAGAGAGAAGGAGGCAGAGAGGAGAGAGAGAGAGAGAGAGAATGGGCACGTCAGGGCTTCCAGCCACTGCAAACGGATTCCAGATGCGTGCGCCCCCTTGTGCATCTGGCTAACGTGGGTCCTGGGGAACTGAGCCTCAAACCAGGGTCCTTAGGCTTCACAGGCAAACGCTTAACCACTAAGCAATCTCTCCAGCCCATGCAAGTGAAATTTTGTACAAATTCTTATTCAGCATTTGTTAGAGGTTTGACATGTCATCAATATTGCAGTGATGAGAACATATTTTAATTGCTTTTAGTACCATAAACTTGCAGTTTTAGTATGCATTGTGGAGATTGCTATACTTTATTCCTTTTTTTTTTTCATAGCAGACTATGATTTCTTACTTAGTAACACAGAATGAGATTTGGGCTTCAGTTCTTACCTTTCCTTCTTTAGTTTTGCTAAAAAGATTTGATTCTTCCTCGTAAGTAAATTTTGATTGTATGAAGTCATCACTGTACTCCATTTTTTAACTAATTCTATCTGTTATCCTTAGGCAAATTAATGAGCCTTCCCAGACTTTAATGTTCATCATTACTTATAACAGTGGTCCTTGTTTTCAATACCAAAGTCACGGTGTGGAAATTTACTGCGTCGTTTATAACAACTGTGGTCTGTTAGAACAGTATACAGTTGCCCTGTGAATCTAGATGCCCCACGTCACTCATTCACTCACCTACCCACATCATTCATTCACTTACCTAACAGTGGGCCAAAAATTTTTGGAAAAAATAGTGTCCATACTCAGTAGGTTTTTGTTGCCTTCACTCTCTGACTACTGTAACAGTAACTTTAGTGTAAGGACGAAATTCATAATATACACTTATATTTTGGGCTGCATTATAAGAAATCTATAGATGTGTTCAGGAATATAGAGCATAAGCATAAATTAAAAACAAACTTTATGTCCTTTTATGTTAGGGACCTGCACATGTTACATTTCATCTGAGGATGCTTTGAAGCGTTTTCCTTCGATGCAGAAGAATGATTGTGCAGGGTGCCTAAAGCGCATTGTTCTCACTGTGTTTCAGGTTTTTGTCCCCAAAGTAAGTCCAAATTATGACAGCTGCAAGAGTTCAGTAACATGAGGAAGTAGCTTAAATTATTTCTGCTTTTTACAGCAAATGTGATTTCTCACATCAGA